>OX941088.1:28346626-29050792 GCA_954870635.1 Arctium minus
AACCAAAATGACACTAGGATATAATTTGATTACAGAGAAAGATCTTGCATATGATGGAAGTATCAAAGGTTTCGATGCTTACCTTTTCTATTGATGACGGTCCATTTTATTTTGTACTGACACACATACAAATAGATTAATCAAATCGATTATTAACAAACATACACACACAAATTTATACACACACAGAGATTATTAACAAATATACACATACACAGATTATTAATCAGATTAACATACACAGAGATTAATCAGATTAACAAACACACACACAAATAGATTTATACACACACAAAGATTATTAACAAACATACACACGCACAGATTTATACACACACAGAAATTATTAATCAGATTAACACACACACACACACACACATATTAACCAGATTAACAAACACACACAGTGCATGGATCAAATCAATATGCATTTAAGGGCTCAAATCAATACTTGAACAAGTGGAGGTGGTCACGTACGGTGAAGACATTAGAGGTGGTCACTGTGGCCAGCGGTGGCCGGAGTAGCGATGGCAGAATCGTGAGGGAGACGAGGGCTGTGAGAGGGACGAGGGATGTAGGCGGTGAGTGAGAGTTCGAGCGATGGTCGTCGCCGGTGGCCGGAGTAGCGATGGCAGAGTCGTAAGGGAAACGAGGGCTGTGAGAGGGAGGAGGGATGCAACCGGTAAGTGAGAGTTTGAGCGATGGTCGTCGCCAGTGAGTGAGAGTTCGAGCGTAGAGGTCGCCGGTGACGAGGGATGAGAGGAATCGAGGAATCGTCAGTGACGTGAGGTGAGAGTTCAGAGAGTTCAGGGAGGCGATGAGAAGGAATCATGAGAGAGGGAATCATGAGAGAGGGAATCGTGAAAAATTAGGGCTTTATGCCCGCTTATTTTTTTTAGAAATTTCGGAAAATCACCGACTGATTTCCGACGGAAGTATTTACTGACAGATATTAACCGTCGGCGATTACCGACGAATTTCGGACGGATTTTACTTTTTAAAATTAAAAAAATTACTTTTAAATTAATAAATTATTAAAATAAATTATTAAATAAATTATCATATATTATTTATTATTAAAACTATTAACTAAATTATTAATTAATTTATCAAATTATATTTAAATTGACTAAAATACCCCTGAAGTAACTGGACTTAACGGAAACAGTTAACGACCGTTATCTTTCCTGTTAATTTCAGTTAGATCAGGGACCAAACGTTTTATACACACATGCATACATCTATACACATACATACATACATACATACATACATATATACATTCATACATACATATATACCCGTGAAGTAATTAGACTTAACGGAAACAGTTAACGGTCGTTATCTTTTCCCGTTAATTCTAGTTAGATTAGGGACAAACGTGTTATACACACATACACAC
Organism: Arctium minus; assembly: GCA_954870635.1. Taxonomy (NCBI): domain Eukaryota; kingdom Viridiplantae; phylum Streptophyta; class Magnoliopsida; order Asterales; family Asteraceae; genus Arctium; species Arctium minus. The sequence goes on from OX941088.1 coordinate 28,348,029, forward strand.
ATCTATACACACATCTATACACACACACACACACACTCACACACACACACACACACACACACACATATATATATATATATATATATATATATATATATATACCCCTGAACTAACCGGACTTAACGGAAACAGTTAACGGCCGTTATCTTTTCCCGTTAACGGAAACATGTACATGACATTCAGACATTTATATGCATACGACATATACATATACATACAAGCAATACATATGCATATAATACACCTATAGTCATACATACATACATACATACATACATATGACATATACATACTATACACATATATATAGACATACATATATATACACACATACATATATGGACATGATATAGATGTATATGTATACAATACATACAAGCAATACATATGTATGCAATACATCTATAGACATACATACACATATACATACACACATACATAGACATGCATGATATAGACGTATATGTGCTATATACATACAAGCAATACATATGTATACAATACATCTATAGACATACATACACACATACATAGACATACATGATATATATAGACGTATATGTGCTATATACATACAAGCAATACATATGTATACAATACATCTATAGACATACATACATACATACATACATACACATATGACATAGACATGATCTATAGACATACATACTACATACAATACATGATCTAGACATACACACACACTTATATGCATACGACACGTATATATATACATATATATATATATATAACATATATATAACATATATATATACTATATATACATACATACATGATCATATACATACATACATACATATATACATACGTACATGATCATATACATACTACAAATTAAACTTAACTAACTAAATTTAAATAACGTTAGATTAATCAAACAAATAAACATCAACAAGACAACAACCCTAAAACTCAAAACAAACAAATACATAATGTAAACAAATCAATGAAATCATGTGAACATAATTGTATAACATTATAACTAATCAATTTAGGGCAAAGACTAATATAAAAGTGAAACATTTTTGTAAAAAGTGCACCTTTAACACTCCAATTCCTCAAATATCCTCGAGCACCCCAAGCTTTAGCGGGTGCACATTTTATATCCCAAAAAGATTTCTCCTTACTAAATAAGATCAAGCGGGTGCACGGGACTCCGCACGAGACTCCGCTCCCCTCTATGTAGGTCCACTCATGTTTATGTTAAGCAAATAATACAATATAATTAATATCCCCATTCAAGAAAAAAAATCGTACACTCTTTCATTTAATTTGTTGTTCATATAATTGACAGGGGAACGCGGGTCGAGCGTATGCCTAAGGCCCACGAGAAATAGGGGCTAATTTTTTTAGTCTATAGTAGTAGTAATATGAAATAAAAGAGACATTCTTTTAGTATCTAATAAGACCCAAAAAATTTCGTATTATATTAGGCCAAACATGTATTAGTTAATTACATTGCAAAGAAAATATGTTAAAAGTTAATTGTGCGTACATTTTATACTATTGTTTATTGTTTCTCTATGTTTTTTTATCTAGTACCAAAGTCCAAAACTACTAGCCTAAACAACTTTGATATATTCTCCATCATTCATCTCCCTCTTGTCCTCTTAGAAATCTAAACCCTAATGGGACCCAAAAAGTTTTGTATTATATTAAGAGCCCGAACATGTATTAATTAATTACATTGGAAAAGAAAATATATAAAGAGTTAATTAGTCATTCAATTTATAGTACTGCCTATCGTTTCTCTAAGGTTTTTTCTGATCTAGTATCAAAGTCTAAAATTACTCACCTAAAAACTATTGATATATCATCAATTATTCATCTCCTACTCACTCTCACTACAAAACAGATGCTTATTTGTCCATCGGTGATCCGTCGGTAAAAGTGAAATCCGTCGGTGATCCGTCGGTAAATGGTCGTCAGTATAGCCATGGTCGGCGTTCAGATCACCGACGGATCACCGACGGATTTTACCGATAGATCACCGACGGATTTTACTGATGGATCACCGACGACTTATTTTTCCAACGGATCACCGACGGCGTGTTAATTTCCGACGGATCACCGACAGTCTCTTTTTTGCGACGCATTACCGACAGATTTTCACCGACGGATCATTTCCGACGGATTTAGTGACGGAATTCCTACGGATATTTAAAAAATAAAAATTAAATTAAAAATCATTTACCGACGGATTATCCGTCGGTAATTTTTTTTAAATAATTAAAAATTAAAAAATTCCAATTTTTAACCTGTACAAAACCTGCCACTTTTTAATTAATACTAAGTTTTAAACTGTACAAAACCTTAATTTAATATCTATAAATACATAAACATAGTACAAAAACGTAATCCTATGGAGGGGGAAATGGGTGATCTTGAAACTTCCTCATGAACGCCACAGACTGATCTATTCGCTCTTGTGTCTGCCTCCTCTCTGCTTCATCTCTCTCTATTTGCTCCTGGATCCGAATCCTCTCTACTTCCTCTCTATGTAGTCGCTCTCTATGTAGTCGCTCCTGCATCTGGATCTCTCTGCTTTCTCTCTCTCTCTACCCTCTGTCTAGGCTCGTTCAACTGAAATTCAACATTTGACAAACATATATATAACAATGTTAGACAACATTTAACAAACATATGATTGACAATGTTAAACAACATTTGACAAGCATACCTCCTCATCGCGACGGTCGCTCATGCTCCCGCTCGAACTGGTACTTGAATCACCGGTCATAGCATAATAGGGATCCTGACTTGTCCATCCAAAAATACGGCCCTTACGTCGTCCTCCGACACTGCGCTCCAACAACTCGGTGTCATTGGGAGGTACAGTGCCGGCAGGTAAGTCCGGGTACTCATCCCTCCTAATCCGATGGTAGTTATTCTACAGTTTACCAAATTAGACATTGTCAAGTCAACTAACCTATAGAAAATTCGGCAGCGTTTCAACTGTAATTTGAACATATATATCCATGACCTGCTTTTATCAAAATAATCCTATCGTCTACCCAACAATGGCAGCCTAAACTAAGTTTGCTATAATTTCTATCTATCTTATAAAACAAACAAAAATCTAGCCATGCATAATTGAACTTACCGCCATATGAGCCGCCTTTGGGTAAACGTAGATCGGAGGATCCATGGACGGACCAGTCGCACCCGGAACAAGCTTCCTGTTGGTGTAGTGTGTAGCCTCCCAAACCTCGTCGCTATTAGGCTCACGACCCCATGCATCTCTCTACAATAGACAACTTAAATTGTTAGTAGGTACTAAATTACCATGCGGTCCCGATGCATAGCGGTACTAATAGATCCGGTACAGTGTCTGGATGGCATCCCCTCATACTCGGTGGCCCGATTGGCCGTATTGGCCGGAGATGCACGATGGAATGCATCGGTGTTCCATACCTGTTAAAAATAAGACATAAATCAATATAAATCCTAGTACAACCAGATACAAATATTCAAAACAAAACAAACCTGCTCAATCATCTGGACCCAAAACTCACTCCGGATCCACTCTGGAGGGTGTGCGGCAAGAATCGTGTAGTCACGTCCGTCGAACTGGACACCATCAATGGCTAAAGCCCTGCCCTGGGCGAATAGACGGGCATCTCTCATCATCTCCGCATACCTATTATTTAGGATACACCGGAATGCAGCTACTACGTCGACGTCCATCTCAGGAGGCCAACTATAATATAACTGCAAACACATTGTTTAGATTAAGTAAAAATAAATCCACTCAATTAGTTAAATAGAGTAAAATACATACTCGTAATCGATCCAGCATCCGTGGATAGTGCTCATAAGGGACATCCCTAAAATGAGCCCACGGACTATCGAACATGGACTTAAAAACGGCAACGGCCCTCCGGACTACCGACTTGTCACTAAACCTTCACAATTGCAAAATATACAACATAAAAACATTAGGATCGGTTTATTATGTACTAGAATAAATAATATATCACATCTACTTACCCGCCCGCTTCAGACAACAAAAGTGGCGGTCGCTGACTCGGATGGGGCGTATGTGATGCAACATTCGACGTCTAACCCTCGAGCCTGCTGCTAGTCCGTCATCAGACTGGATCTGATCTAGTCCGTCCTCGGTGAACTCATCGGCGTGGGGGTCACCACACCCGACGGAGCTGCTACTGCCCCTACCCCTATTACCCCTAGAAGGGCGTCCCGACATCTAAAAATAGAGAATGGTTAACACAAAATGATATAAGTGTACATAAATCATAAGACCCAAAAATGTCTACATAAGAAAGGCAAAATAGAGAATGGTTAACACGAAAATGTCTACATAAATGATATAAGTGTACATAAATCTTCGTCCATGTCTTCAAATTCTTCTTCCTCGTCGCTAGCTTCGTGATCTGATGCATCTTCCTCGCTAGCTTCGTCATTTGTAGCGACTATGTTGAGCTCCCCAGTGACAAGAGGGACGGAATCGAGGTCCTCATTTACCCAATTGTTTGTATTATGAGTTACCCGTTCGTTGATTTGAAAGAACGATTCTCCATCCACGTTATCATCATCCAACACATCGATAGCCCTTTCTACAACTTCATATATTCCACGGGCTTTGGTCTTCACATACGTACATACATACATATATACATACATACATGATGTACATACATACATACATACATACATGATCACATACATGATCGCATACATACATACATACATACATACATACATACATACATACATACATATATACATACATACATACATACATACACACACGTTATTACCGACGGATTACCGACGGAATTCTAATTCGTCGTTAATCTGTCGGTAATTTCCCACGGATCACCGACGGACATCAGAAAAAATTATTATTTATTAAATTATTAAATTTACCGACGAATTTCCAACGGATTTAAATATTAAAAAAAATAAAATAAAATAATTTTATCTCCGACGGATGGTCTATCCGTCCCAAATATTATTTTTCTGTCGGTGTTCCGTTGGTAATTACAGATGGATAAGGTCCCTCAGAAATTGTTGGTCGGTGATAAGCAATTTTCTAGTAGTGTCTTTTAATTATTATATCCACATCTATATATGTATTAGAATATAGTAGAGCGTGCTCGTACGCCTACCTTTTGAAAAAAAAATTACTAACCATATGAGACGGTTCAACTTATATCTATATCTTTGTATTTTCAAACATTATTCTCTTTAATACATAATATTGAGTGCAAGAATCTTGAGTACTCTCGTATCTTTAAAACAATAAAAAAATCTTAATCTATAACCAGCATGGGTTTTGATTCAAAGATTGATGGTTCCGAAAAATTTTCTTTCAACCCTAAACGGTTTAAAGTTGTGATGAAAAACATTAACCAAAGATGAGATGGAAACACAACTGATTTATACTGATTTACATAGAGTATTACTCCGAATAATGTTTGACCCAAATTAAAGTTATGCCATTTTATATTTTAAATGCACATCATAAGGATGTTTTGATGGTGGAACAAATTAACGATGTTATGTAAAATTGATATGGAAGATAATGTTAATTTAGAAATAATTATTGATTGATTTTGCATCTAGGAATACTCGTTAAAACTAATATATGAATTATTAGTATTTCTTGAATTCAATTTTATTTATAATAATAAAAAACAATATATAAAAAGATTTTTCATTTATAATTATCGAGGACCCTTTTCAACATCTCGCCCAGGCCTATAAAATATTATAAAATGTCAGGAACGGCCTGATGATAACAGAAGTGTTGTCTTTGATGTAATTGGATTTCTTATCCATTCACATGGTCTATCATTGCAATTTTCTTATGTTTCCTTTTCGAGATTCTAATACTGAATTTTCCCCTGATTTATGATTGTTTTTTGTAACCAACAGATCGATCCGCTGTGGCTTTAACATTAGTTTGTGTATCTTTTCACTGTGTGTTGTAGGGACTTCTTGTCGGTACTCGGTGGGTTGCTATTAAGGAAACTCAGGTTAGTGCTTTTTATAAACATATATATGTATAAAAAGAAACAAATTTCATTTAGCTACTTCATGACAAAATTTACGATGGGTTTGACTAAATTTTTTTCAGTTGTATTGCATCTAACCATGAATTATTTTCAGCCACTTCAAAATAGATCTTTCTTTTAAAGTCGTGGATTCATGTTGTTCTTTTATAGTGCTAGGAGAAACTGGACTTGTTTCTGTCACTTTTTACTTACTGGAACTGTTGGAATGCTTCTGCAGTAATTTGAGGTGCCAAAAATGTCTTTCGTGGGTATTGATGTCAAATTGCTAAAAGCCCTTGTCGATGAGACTATCATGACTACAAAACCCCATGTATGTTTTCTTTCACTCTATCAACTTGCATATTTGTGTTATGAGCATTTACAATTGTTAGCTCTTAGCTCTAGTTCGACTTAATATTTTTGCTTTGATTAGTACTTTTAATTCTTGATTCTTTATTCATTTATGGTCATAGTCATTATTCTGATAATTTTTGTTCTACCTTTACATATAACTATAATCTATATATGAATGTGAATCACAAATGTTTACACATTTGGTATAATGGATTTCTAGGTAACTAGATTGTATTTACATGGGCTTCAAGACTTCAAACATCACGAAAAGTTATATCTATGCTAAAATGTGAAAGTGGTATACATGTGTATTTAATATTGATATGACTAAGAGTTATAGTTACTACAATTAAATCAAGGCATGACCAATATTACTTGAACAAAATACTACTCCTTGCCATAGAGTTAAGGTCTGTATACACCCTACCCTCCTTAGATCCTACGTCCGTGTGGGAATCACTCGGGTTGTTAGGTTTGGTTTGGTATATTTGCATAAAATGATTTATGATTGACAAAAAGGGTCAAGTACATTGGCTATCACCGTTTAAGTGACTATTGAACACATTTTGAGGAGATAATATTTGAGAAAATAGATAAAATTATTACTAAACTTTCATGTTCCTTTTTTCTTCCAATTTACATACTCCTATAGAATCACAGTTTGTTTACTAAACACTTACCACTTCTTACTGGGCAAGTGGTGCTGAATTGGTTAGAATAATGTTCTTTACCCACACCTTCTGACCCAAAATGTCATTGACCGAGATGTTGTCCCTGTACTAATTAAGGATCAATAGCCTCACTTACCAGTGAGCACTTACCCAGTTTGTGTTGGTAAACGAGTCCTTATATCTCATAACTATATCAATTACTTAACTATCGCCCAATTATCATCTATATCAATAAATGTAAGGCCTGCTTGTGGGAGCTTAGCTAGTGAAAAAAATTGGTATCATCGTTTGTGAATGGGCATAACCGGTATATTGATTAAAACTTTGTGAACTTCAATTTCGTAAAATCCTAGAGCATTTAAATGTGTGATCTCTGAGTTTATTTTGTAAAGGTAAGTAAATAAAAAAGACATTAAAATTCAATGATTATTATTTGATGTAGCATATTAAAACACCCACGCCATCCCAAAGTGATAAAATAACTTATGTCTTGTGTTTTCTTGTAATGGATATAACATTTCCATTTTTTGCAAGAACTCAATCCAAGTTTACCTGTTTGTCAGTTAGCAATTGCAAAATACTGGTTCATACTTTCTCTTACTTTGTCATTACTAAAACGCATTATACATATTTGATTATGAGTAAAAATATTTCATAAAACTATGTGCTAAATGACACCTTTCATTTGTTTCCGATACCTTTTCTGTTTGTTGAACTAACTTTTGTACACTACGTACGCTTATTTATATATTGGCTTAACCGAAACGCTCACTACGTACGCTACTAAGACCTTTTACTCATAAAACGTCAAACTCCCACCTTTTTACACCCATTCACTCTGGTGCCGTTTTGTTTATTGAGTTTTATCTCTTATTTACAACTTATGTCTTGCCGGATAAGAGGTTACAGTTATAACTGTTTCCTTGCAATAAGAGCTTAAAATCTCTTACCTTCTTTTTATTGGACAAGTGGTTAACCTTCGTCTGATCTTCCTCTTATTGACTTTAATCTTTATCATTCTTTCATTCCTTTTGCATAAACAATTAACTACTTGTATACATATGTATACTGTAATCAGGGGCGGATGCAGTAAGGGCTGGTAGGGGTCCTGGCCCCCCAACCAGCCGTGCACGTGACAGCTAAAAAAAATTACTTTATTTTAGTTGGTATAGCTTCTGGACCCCAACAAAATATATCAAAGGCCCCTTAACCCCATTCCAATTCCTGAAAACAGAAAACGCTCCTTGGCCTGGCGTTGGCGACGCTGTTGTTCTCATTGTTCGCCTCATCGCCTGTTCCTCCGTGAGACCGACCGGACTTCGACACTTTTGGTTAATTTTTTTTTGGTTAATTTTTTTTATATGGCCCCCATCAATTATTTTTTCTGGATCCGCCACTGACTGTAATTAAAAAAACTGTATGTTTTTTTCTATATGAAGTAGAAACAATTTTATTTTCAATAGCTTCGAAAATAAGTATTATATTTGTTTTATTATAGAATTTCGTTGCAAATATATTTATTATTCATCATTAATTGTTATAAAATAAACAAGATATAGTATTTCACTACAAAATGGAATTCCGTCGGTAAATGTCCGTCGGTATAAAGCTGGTCGGCGTTGACGGATATTACCGACGGTTCTATTTTCCGACGGATCTCCGACGGATCACCGACGGTCGCCATTTAGCGACGGATTACCGACGGTTATTTTCCGACGGATTATTTCCGACGGATTTAGCGACGGAATTCCGACGGGTATTTATTAAATAAAAATTAAATTAAAACTTCGTTTCCGACGGATTACCGACGGATTATCCGTCGGTAATTTAATTTTTAAAAAAAAATAATTAAAAATTAAAATTTTCCAGTTTTTTATCCTATACAAAACCTGTCAATTTTTAAATATTAATAATTCTTAAAGTGTACAAAATATCTATAAATACATAAACATAATCCTACGGAGGGGGAAAGGGGAGGAAATGGGTGCTGACTGTTAAACTTGATCATGAATGCGTCAAACTGAGTCATTCGTTCCCGCATATGTCTCTTCTCTACTTCATCTCTATCCATTTGTTCCTTAATCCCGATCCTCACTGCTTCTTCTCTCTGTAGTCGTTCCTGCAACTGGATCCTCTCTGTTTCCTCTCTCTCTAACCTCTGCCTCAGCTCCTCCAACTGAAATTCAACATTTGACAAACATATATAGAACAATGTCAGACAACATTTAACAAACATATGATTAACAATGTTAAACAACATTTGACAAGCATACCTTCTCATCGCGACGGCCGCGCGTGCTCCCGCTCGAAATGGCACCTGAATCACCGGTCATAGCATAATAGGGATCCTGACTGTCCCCATCCAAAAAGACGGCCCTTACGCCGTCCTCCGACACTACGCTCCCACAACTCGGCGTCATTGGGAGGTACAGTGCCAGGAGATAAGTCCGGGTACTCCTCCTCCCTAACCCGATGGTAGGCATCCTACAGTTTACCAAATTAGACATTGTCAAGTCAACTAACCTATAGAAAATTCGACAACATTTCAACTGTGATTTGAACATATATCCATGACCTGCTTTTATCAAAACAATCCTATCGTCTGCCCAACAATGGCAGCCCAAACTAAGTTTGCTATAATTTCTATCGATCTTATAAAACAAACAAATATCGAGCCATGCATAATTGAACTTACCGCCATATGAGACGCCTTTGGGTAAACGTAGATCGGAGGATCCGTGGACGGACCAGTCGCACCCGGAACAAGCTTCCTGTTGGTGCAGTGGGTAGCCTCCCAAACCTCGTCGCTGGTAGGCTCACGGCCTCATTTTTTATTTTGTATACCTTCAATATATTTAAGTCATTTCGATGGTATTTTTCTTATTATATATACCAATAAAAATTGAAATTTGTTGAGGAAGTAAGAATTTTTGCTTGAAAAGTTTCAATCTTTTTTCCAAAATGTCCTAAAGCAGTGAGAAACAATATATAATAAAATATGTTACTTTATATTATTTGTTGTTTGAAAATGAGTGTTATAATTACAAAAGATTTTTTATGATTATTTTACATATTTGTGAGTAAAAGTGATTCTTTTACATAGATTCATCATTTTAATATTCTGATCTGGTAAATTACACAATTAGTCTCATTCAGACATTTAACAGGTCTTTTTTATTCCGCTTTCAAACTTCAACTTCACCTCTTATCAATAAGATGTGAGATAAGACTTCAAATTTCAGCATCTTTTCAAAAACAAACAACACCTCAATCTTCTTCACCAATTTTCAAATACAACGGAACTCTCCTCTCCCTCTAAAACTCTTTCTCTCTCTAGAAATTGAAAATGGCAGGCCACCTTCCAACGGAACTGATCGTCGAAATCCTCTCAAGGTTACCATCAAAATCGCTTCTTCGTTGCCGATCCGTGTGCAAGTCTTGGTTGTCTATGATCTCTTCTGCCGAATTCAAGCTCGTGCATCTTAACAATTTCAACCAACAAAATCCTCGCAATCTTGTCCGTCACTTCAAGTGGAGGGAGAACAAGGAAGTGTATAGTGTGCATTTCGATGATGAAGCTTTAACTGCGGATTGCGATACCCTCGTTGAATTCCCCTTCCATCATGACCGTCAGATAATCTTCTATTTTAGGATAATCGGGTGTTGCAACGGTGTTGTTTGCCTCTCTGATGATAAATGTGAATCCAGAGAAGATAAAATCATTCTCTGGAATCCTTCAATTAGAAGGAATGTAACCCTAATTCCTCCTACGTTTCGCTCAAGCGATATGGAAGACTTGTTACTTGTTTTTGGGTTTGGCTACGATAAGATGTATGACGATTATAAGGTAGTCAGACTGGCGTACGATGATTGCTCCATCACTAGACCCCAGGCAAGTGTTGCTTTACATGTTATTTCCTCAATCCTTATATAGCATATAGAAATTAATAGAAATAATTTGAACCAATTATTACAATTTGTTTTCATCTCCATCTCAGGTTGAGGTTTACAATGTGAAAAGTGCCATTTGGAGGGCGGTTGGATTTCCTCATGATTTGCATTGCTTCTCCATCCTTCCCAACTGGTCACAAGTGTTTTTCGATGGATCCATCCATTGGATAGCATGTGATTTGACACCTGGGGTTTCATGTTGCTCAATCATGACATTTGACATAAATACTGAGCTTTTCGCAGAAATTCAGTTGCCTGAATCCTTAGTGCAAGAGTCCGCAATGAGTTTAGAGATTGCTGTAGTTCGAGAATCTTTGTCTGTGATCTATTCTAGCCGTCGTAGTCATAGTTTCCCATGGTCGGGCCCAAGTACCTATAAGATATGGGCTATGAAGGAGTATAAGAACCCTGCCTCTTGGACAATGATATATAATATGCATTATCCCACTAAAGATGTAGGGAGAGTTTTGCGTCTTAGAAACAATGGTGATATGATCACAGGATCTAGATATGGGGATTTGATGATTCATACCGACAATGTGGCCTATTGTGTGTATGCTTCTTGTACTGGGTTTATTATTGAAGACTCTATTTTTATTGACATATACCAAGAGAGTCTAGCTTTATTGGATGCTGAGCCTGACGTTTGACGTTTCGGAGGGAGGAAAGGAGGGGCGAAGGATAGGTGGAAGAGTATGACGATGAGTCTCCGACAAGGTATGGGGCTAGAGACGTTTTTCCGTAGCTTGGTGAATGAGAATTGATGAATTCAAGTAGCCATGCCATATTTTAGGAATCAAGTTCATGTTGTCCTTTATTTGGTGTGTGTTTGTGATCATACCAACTCTATGTTTTTGTGGTGTGGTGTGTGGTTGTGAACATACCAACTCTATGTTTTGTGGTTTTACTTTGCATCTAGACTGTCATTGATAAATCAATAGTGAGCAAAGAGGCATTTTCATATAGCTTTCTGTTTACTTAGTGGCATTGTGGTAGCTGCTAGACTCAAGTCATTTGACGATTCTCAATCAGTCGGGATCAACTCGTTCACCCTCTGCCACAAACAAACTAGCCATCTTTGGGTGCGGTGCGTTTGGACGCAAACGAGATAAAAACCTAAGATTAAGTAGACGGGTGAAAGAATTGTGGGAGATTTTAGGGTTTTAATTTGACATGGGTAATTTATTAATTTATCAATCTTGTCACATCTCCCTCGTAATTCCACCTATTTGGGCGGGACACAAAAAATGCATTTTGTCCCATTCATTCTCGTCCTGACCCAAGTCTAGTGTCGCGCCAAAGGTGGGACACCGTCTTGTCCCATCGTGTCCATGTACCAAATGCACCAGTGTAGATATTGCAGGGAAGTACTAATGTACTTTTCGATTGAGGTGGTATTTAAACATAGGTATTATCAATTATGCCTTCTTCTAAGATGATGCCTGTCAGGGAGAGGTACCCAGCTGTTTAGTAAACTTAATCTGAAAAAAACTCAAAACTTACCATTTATGTTAGGATCATTAGAAGATCCTGGTAAGTGAACATCTGATTTGTATCGTGTATGGGCATTATTTGGAGCCAATAGGAGTAACTAGTCATTAGTTTTCTTGGAGATAAATAATTTATGTGTTTGGTGAATGGCGTGCCTAATGAAAAATAAGATCCTCTACATATATATTTTTCATAAGAATTGCGGTGCATCGTACTTGCCTCTTTTTTTTAATCAAATGAGTTGGCAATAAGATCTTGGTAGAAACAGTCATATCAAAGTGATTGTAACCGTTATGAACCTATATTTAGAACATTTGATTTATCTACCAGTTTGTTGTGGATATTGGAACCTATATATTTAAAACAGTTGTATGTTATGCTGCTAGTTGTTTAAATCTTTCTCCACTAAATCAACTAGTAGAGCTTCCCTGAACTTAATTGTGATATTTTTCATTCTTGCCTACTTAGATTTGGAGTTCTTAGAATGTTGGATGTGTCACAACATACCACAACTCAATGGAATCACAATATCTATATGTTGATTCTCACTATATGAGCAAAATTGCTATAGTACAGGTAGAAACTTAACCTTGGATGAAGCTAGGAAAATTATTTGGCCAACACATAGTGACTAAGGGGCAGTTTACCAACACATATTGGGTAAGAGTCACCACCCTCACTTGCCTTACCATGTAATATTTTTGGTCATGAAATTAGCATAATAAGATTGTTGGTAAACACAATCATCATCTCTGACAAGGTAAGAGTCATCACCCTCACCTAGTAAGATTATAGTTTAGCACAATGGCATCGTAAGATTGTTGGTAAAGACCATCATCTCTGACTAGGTAACCGTCTGTGTCTTACGGGTTAGAGGCAATAAGTGTTTAGTTACCCGGGCGTTAAGTGTTTGGTGAACAACCCCTATACAAGATGAGGTCTTTTTTTGTGATTGCACATATTTGTTTGAGCAATTCAAAAGTAAATAATCTTGATCATGAGCCAAATGTTGAATTAAATTTTATAAAGGATGTAGAATGGACTCCTAAAAGTTCTTCTAGAAGATCTTGGTCATTAGGGACCTTTATTCTTGGGGAATCTTATGTGACATGCTTCAAGGACAGAACACCCTCACCATAAAACCATCTAATTTTGTGACAAAACGATTTTTGAAGGAAGGTGATGGATGTGATGGCCATCCACCCATTCAACACAATCTAAAGTATTTTATTGACCGGTTACTTGTTAGCATGTTGATCTCGCAAGCCAACCTTGTGTTGGAAAGGGCCATTCACCTTTCAGTACATAATTACTCTTGAATTGGTTTCACCCACGTATAATGGCTAACCATCGACGATTGTCACGCCAACCTTCTGTATGTCATCTCATTATCTTTTGTTGTACCATTTTCTAATATAAATATGGGACATACAACTTGACGGCATTCAGTCTGTTATAATCAACTTTGTAGCCTAATAGATTATAAATCATATGAATTAAAGAATTATGTGATAACTTACAATCATAAATAAACGATTTGAACTAAACAACACAATTATGGTTCTTGATTACTAAAGCAAACAATAGAAATCCCACTAGAGAACCATAATCTTGTCCGAATTCCGATCGTTGAAATCACCCTTGTTTCGTCTAATCAAATTGTATTATGCGATTCTAAGCATTTTAATGTAGATTCTTTACCTTAAGTGTATGTTTTGGTGGTATTTGTAGAGTTCCATTGATATAAAATTTGTTAACAAATAAATGAAAATAAATGTTTGTTTCGTTGTTATTTGGTAAAGCCATAGAGAAAGACCGATGGGGCAAGGCAAGATTCTCGTGATCATTATAAGTATGTTTTGGTTTATGCATATCTAGAACTCAAACCTTGTTTACTTTATGTTTATACACATCATGATCATATAAATAACTATTTTAGAGAAAATTGAAGTGTATCTACAATTGAATTTGTTCCAAGATTTTAAAAATAAACATAGTGATTCTTGTTTGATTCACGAGTTCACAATTGTGTTATAATTCATTTTTTGGGTCATTGTTATGTAAGGGGGGTCAGGGTATAAATGGTTTCTATGTTAATTTATGTGCATACACAAATATGTATATAGATGTGTGTGTATTTAACAAGTGTATGATGGTACTTACCTCAAAATAAATTATATTTTATATTTTGTTAGTACAAAACAAGACAAAGCTCCTTCTCACATCTATACACTGTGTAGAGGCTTCCTTTTTGCACAATTAGTTTTTCAAATGAAAACATACTTGAACCTACCTCTTGTAAGAACGTAAAAACAAATTCTTGTATTGCCTTTGAAGATAGTCTAGATTTTAATCTTGTTACATACATTATAGTGATTGGGCAAAGTCTAGTGTGTGTGTGTGTGTGTAACAATGAATTAAGCAAATTCTAGATAAAGGGTCAAAATCAAGAATGGTGAAGGCTATATTCAACTCATATATAAAGCAAGGAAGCATCTACAAAGTGCATAAAGTTGTTAAAATAGGGTTATTTCATTAAGAATAGTATGTAATTTGGGGTTCTAGGATTGGGATTTTTGTTTCATATTGACCCATGGTCCACCATTGTACTTTAAATTAAAGAACCAAACTAAGCCAAACACGAACATAGATATTCACAACAAATACCTCCTTACTGTACCATTATTTGAACATCATGGTTCAATGGATTCCAAACACACGAATCAATCAAGAAAATCGGAAGGTAGTTCGATTAAAATATGGCAACAATAGAAAGTACTTTTCGCAGAATCGCAGTGATAATGCAATGGAGTATATAAATTTTTCTATCCATGGGATATTGCATGAGTCTTCGTGTGTATATACTCCACAAGAAAGAAAATGGTGTTGTTAAACTCAAAAGCAGACAATCATTGAGTACGCTATTTCGGGATGAGTATATGCACGATAAGATATTTCTGCAGTTTGTATATCATGATTTGGTTGCTCTTGGTTTGAAGCCTAGACGGGATGACCATGTAGACTTCCTCTTCTAGATCTTCGTTGAGGAATGCATTCTTGACATTAAATTTAGTTGTGGCCAATCCTTATTAATTGCGGGTGAAATCAATACACATACAATGTTCAATTTGGCTAGAGGTGCAAACGTCTCTTGATAGTCAATTCCATAGGACTAGGACTGGATGAATCCTTTAGCCACTGAGTCCAACTTTGAATCTGTCACTACTCCCATCTGCCTTGTATTTCATTGTGAAGTATTTATAGTCAACTGGGTTCTTCCTTTTTGGTAATGAGGTCGTAAACCATTTCTTGTTGACTTCTAAGAATCTTATCTCATCGTCTACTTCTTTCTTCTAGGATGGTGAAGAAAGAACCTCTCTTGAATAGACAGTGGTACTTTGTCCCTATCCAAGTTGGTGACAAAATGTAAGACTCCGTTTTTAAAAACGTGTAAATATTCTTACCTGAATTGAACCGTAATTAAAATGTCAACCAAAGATAGTTGAGGGGTTAAAACCGCTAATTAACCAAACTATTTAAAAAAACAAATAAAGGAAAATGAGTATATATATGTATGATAAGTTTCTTCCATGATTAGAGTAAATTGCATATCATCGTCCATTTCATCTTTTCACCACCATGAATTTCATTTTTCATTCTCTCTCTCTCTCTCTAAAAACTCTCTACTTCTCTCTAGATTTGCTCTCAATCCGTTGAAGTAATCGACGAAACAATTATATATTCGGAATCTACTCTTTGAGCCCTTCCTAGAGGTATAAATTTCTTTTTATGTTATTTAAGTTGGTAGGTTAGGGTAGTTGAAGTTGGTTGGTAGATTATGATTAGATATTGCAAAGTTATAATCATTTACATGTTTAGAAATGTTTGATTTTGTCAAAATTACAAAAGGGTAAAGTTTAAAATCAAAATTGTGATATTTGTATCGAGATGTTTAACCGCACACAAGTGTTCGGTTTATTGCCTAAGAGAATATAATTTCGTGATTAAGCTTAGGATAATAACCATTAAGTTTTATATTATGCAAGTAATAATAATTCGTGGTTTAAATAGGCAATCGAACAACTTAAAGTTTGTCGTGAGTCTTGGTTGATCGCATGTTACGTCTCAATTTGGTTAAGGTATAGATTTCATTTCTTTTGAATCGTGAGAAACTATTTGTTGTAGTTGACCATTCCTAAAGGTGGTTCACCGCCTTGTGATTGATCAACCGAACGTGATCAACAAATGTGAAATTATACACACACATACACATTGATTTTGGTTTAGCTAACAATAAACTTATTTAAAGAACCCCGCATAGATTGAACAATTTCTTCTTGTTCTTTTTTTCGTTTTCTATTTCGAGCACCCGGATTAAGATCGAGGATACATATCTTAAACAGTTAAACAACTAAACAAGTTATACGATATTAATAGAGATTAGAAGGATAGCACCTGATTTAGTCGTGGTTTGTGAAATTGCCAAACTTGTTGAAACTTAGAAATTGAATAATGAATACATGAAGTCTTGAATTAATCTAATTTCTGCAAGACCGCAACCATTAACAAATAACAAGTTACCATTCAATCATTCATCACAAACAAAACAAGTAAACAACAGCTAAATAAATAACCTATCAAACTGTAAAATAACCCGTTAAAAAGAATGTAAATACCTAAATAGAGACAAATCACAAATACCTAAACCGAATGTAAATAACCCATTTAACCCTAAACAGAGACAAATCATGAATTTTAAACAGAATGTAAATTAGTAAATACCTTAAACCTGTCGTTGTTGGTTGTTGGTTACTGTGGTGCTTCCCCCCCCCCCCCCACCCCAAGATGAAAGTGTGTCGATTTCTTGAGTCGTGGTGACCAGCCTTTGCCTGAAACTGGAAGTCTGGAATGAGAGTACGAGAGTCGAGAAATCGAGAATCGAGAGTGAGAGTGACGAGAATCGAGAGTGAGAGCGTGGATTGAGAGAGAGAGAGAGAGAGAGTGAGTATCGAGCGTCTGATGTTTTTCGATTAGAATTAGGCAAGTTTCTAGATATGTTCTACCATTCCCTTTTGAAGCAGGCTTGTGGCCTTTAGGCTTGTGGCCTTTAGGCTTGTGGCCTTTAGGCTTGTGGCCTTTAGGCTTATAATGGTAATCTTTTAAGGCCTACATACACATATATAATGGACTTGGGCTAAAAATCTGATGCCCTTGTAGTTTATGATGCCCTGGGTCGTCGCTAATGGTAATCTTTTAAGGCCTACATACACATATATAATGGACTTGGGCTAAAAATCTGATGCCCTTGTAGTTTATGATGCCCTGGGTCGTCGCCCCACTGGCCTAGGCCCAGGGTCGGCCCTGAAGTTGAGAACTGTATAGCATATATATATATATATATATGCGTGTGTGTGTGTATGTGTGTGTGTGTGTATCTAAATTCTACCAGATGCCAGGAAGAGGGGAATAGATGTGGGAATCATATCAAAACAACCAATAAAAACCACGCCATTTCATCATTACCTGGATAAAATGCAGTCCAACAGTTCTCCCCATTAATAGAGTCTATCAAAAAATGTAATTGTATTAATATCAGAAAGTCAAAAAAATGTAATTCATCTCCATGTTCAAAATTCTTGGCAAAAAAATAATTACTTCAACAATTTTTTACAGCTTAGCAAGATCAAAAGCAGTAACCAAAGCAAATTACCTAGGTGTGGGAATTTCAAATTAGACTAGTAAAAAAAACCTAGGTGTGTTCCATAAAGATTCAAAAGCAATGGGAATCAGATAATGGGAAGAAAAATATAGACAATTACTAGCAGAAATAAAAAAAATATTAGACCAGTGTATGGTAGAAAAGTCATACAAGTAGAAGACCAATAAAAGGTACACAACCACTAGTGTTCCTTTAGATGTATAGGCGAATTAACAAAAAAGCTAAAATTAATTAACCAAATGTGCCCAAAAAGATCATAATTGTTTAATCATCAACTCCGTCATCTTCGTCTTCTTCTAAAGCTTTTTTATCTTCACTCTCATTGCCTTCATCATCATCGTTCATAAACTCATCTTCATCACAATTCGTTGGTTCAAGATTGCTTCTAACTAACATTATATCATCAATGTCACTTTCTGATGCATCGAACGTTGATGATAATGAACTTGATTCACAGTATGGGGTTGTTGGGGTTGCTGAAACTTCGTTAATAGCACCAACAATCGCAACATCCCATATATGTCGATGTGAGATTTTTTGTACAAACCTCCAATTTTTGTCTCTTTGTACCGGCCAAATAAAATACTTGTTGTCCTTGTGTTGCCAAAATGTATGGACCGTTAGCATACCACTAGGAACTTATTTTAATACTTGTCAAATCGCTCTCACAATGGATGTTTCTCATTCTCTTGTTAGTGTTATACCACTTGCATCAAAAGACGACCACTTTTCTTTCTAGTATATATGATAACTCCATAACCTCTAAAAAACTGTAACACCCTCAAAACTAGAAATAGCAAGTAATTTAATATTTTCTATATACATCAATAATTAATTCATCTACAATCACAATTTTAGGTTTAACCTCAATACACACCTTTCATTTCATGCATATAGTCTATAATAAGAACGGGTGCTACCAAAACCCAATAGCAAACACTATCTCCAAACGGCGGAAGACTTCACCAACTACTTAGCCTTGTGTAAAGCTAAGGCTCATCTCTTCATAGCACTGCTAGGACCAAACCCCCAATTGAAACCTGATGCACATGCCGACAAATAAAAATGTTAGGCTAATGCCTAGTGAGTTCAAGAGTTTTCAACATGAATAAATATTTCATTAAAGAGAAGAATGCAGTTTTAATCATGATATTTCAAAATGATTTAATTTAATTATAATAACATACGTTTTAAGGACGAATGTCTCAATACAAAACATTCTTTATAAAATGATGCCGCCCAAGGCTCACTCAAACGTGAATAGAAAACGGACTCCCAATAATAAAACGCGGATAAAACTTTATATCCCGAAACACCCAAAACACGGGTGGGGCATAATACTCAACTCATAAAAATTATAGGAAAACAACCCATATAATATAGTATGTCATTGAAAACATGTGACTAAGATTCAATACTCTCGCGACCATAAAATGAGATGAAATCCAAATATTAAAGCATGGACAATTAAATATCCAAAATATTGTTGGCCGACAACGGGGGAGACCCGTATCCATTGAGAGTGGAGGAACACAAAAGTATGTCACTCATACAACGTTAGTCATATGACACTTCACGATAAGCAATCCCAAATGCCCCTACGACACCCTTCAAGCTACACCAAAAGAGACAGCTGACCTTAGCGAATATTATCATGAATACCGCCAAAGGCCCGGCAACATCCGAGGACTATAACCATGGCATTACCCCGAATGGCGGAGGTCCCAAACGCCCATCATGAAACGCTCATCATGAAACGTCCATCATCATGATAGCACAACCGGACTCATCCCTCCTAGTGTACACTTGAAAGGACAAGGTCATAAAACATGGGTCCCGGAGTCCAGCCCCGTAATACCCAGTTGACCATCAAATAAAGACTGACTTACGTGCCTATGGATCCAATGCAGCACAGTCTAACATTACATGACTACACATGAATGACCAACGCACTCGAACATGTAATTATCATAAATATGCAATAAAATGCATTAAGATGTATATTGAACATGGGCTCTTCAAAGAGCCATTAAAACTGGGACAAATGTCCACGAGAATCTTTTAAGTCAAAACCGAGTTAAAATGCTCAAAACATATTTGACCAACAAATAACGTGTTCCCCAAATAATACAACGTATCTAAACATCATTTATGCAGACACATACTTCAAAGATGTGATTAACCCAAAACTCTACACGGATTGGGACATATCATTTTTCAAATGGGTTTATGTAATCAAGTACACTAAAGATGCATATATCATGATTTAGACTTCATTTGTACAAAATCACTAAAGATGTATAAATCATAAAATAGACTTTATTTGTACAAAATCACCACAAATGCATAAATCACACTATTACTTGACAAGATATCAAAATCCCAAATATGGGCATTTTATGAGACTAAAACAGCCAAGTTTATCAAATATGAAAACTTATCAAAATACCCAACATATTGACAATTACCAAGTAAAATATATTTTTACTTCAAAATACTCATTTTGGCATGTACATAGTTTTCACAAAGCAACTTGAACTCACCTTGCTAGATTTAGGCTAAATCTAGGTTTTACCCCCAAAGCTTGAATCACCATTGATGGAGGCTTGAAATCTCTAAGAAATCTCCCTAGATCATAAATACAACACATCTACCAGGTTTCCTTCAACACATAAGTCATCAAAATCACACCCAAGTTGAAGGATGAATGGGAAAATGATGAAACCATCAAACCCTAGCTTAACATTGAGAGAGATAAGGAACTTACCACCACAAAATACTCTTGGATCTTCCAATAGACTTCAAATATATTGATATATCCCTTAAGATCTCTCAAAAACGAAACCATGGCAACTTGAATCACCAAAAATGAAGTTGAGATGCAAAAGTTATGAAGAAATGAAGTTCTAGGGCTGAAAATCGGGTTTTATGTTCGAACAGGGCGTTTTGCGACTTACCATGCGGCCTTAAGTCGCGGAATAAGTCGCTCGCTTCCCCTAAGTCGCGTGGGTGGCTCTAAGTCGTGGCACAAGTAGCGTAGTGCACTATCCACCCGATTTTCTTCTCGTTCACTGTTTTGGCCGTAACTTCTTCGTTATAGCTCCGATTTTGCTCCGGAAAGAACCGTTGGACTCGTAATTGAATCCTTAATCCACCAAGACTATAAAATCTTGGATTCAAGTCCAAAATCCTATATCTTAATTTTCCCTTAAAATTACCGATTTTTGTATTAACTTGAAACGATACTTTTCGAAATCGGGGTGTTACAAAAACTCCATATAAATCTACTTCCTCGCCATCATGGTTGCTTGAAACAAAAATCCCACAGTTTTGGGTGTGAAGTTTATCGTCTCTACAATGAGAATGGAAACATACACTGTTTTGGCTAAAATTATCAAAGTTTCGACAAACACAAGACTTACGCAACCAAATATAATTTTAGACTAAGTCTTAATGACCAATAACCATAAAACCAAAAATCGTCACTTCTGACGATGGTTGCAAGTTACTCGTGCCACTTAACTAATGACTAAATACATTCAAGCTATTGGACGTCAAGGACGGCCGGTTATGTGTAACGCCCGTAAATTTCTGTTTGGGAAAGTCAATCCTTTGAGAAATTCTTACTTTCTATCGTGGAATTTCATCCTTTATGACTTACCTGTTAAGATTTATTGCGTCTTGGGTGCTCCAGGTGAAAAATGGGAAAAAAGTGGGTTCGATACACTTTGGGCGAGAGTGCCCGCGAGAGTGACATTGGTCACAATCGCGGGGCACAATCGCCAGCGGGGGTGTGCCTGCGGTACATTTTGGGCGAGATTGTCATGGCAAAAGTGCCCTGGGCACAATCGTCGGGCACAATCGTCGTCGGCCTCAAGCAGGTTAAAAACTCTTTTTTCTTCCATTCAATCCCCATTTAACTTCTCATCTTTCACCCCAAACTCTCTCAACTCTCCAAGCCTCTCCAATGTCGGTTTAGGGTGCATCCAAGGCTCCATCTTCCTTTCTTCTTCATTTTGGACCTCATTAATGGTGGAATTTGGATACTACGCCAAGAGTCTTCATCTTCATCTCCATTGTTGTCCCCTTCAAGAAAATTCTCAAAACCCGCCATTGTGAGTTCATCCCTTCTCCTTTCTAACACTTTAATCAAGATATAAATGAACTATTTATAACTTCCTAGTGTTTTACTTCTTAAGTTTTCAGTTTGGGTGGTGATTTTGGAGAAATTAGGTCAAAATTAGGGTTTTGGCCAAAGTGGGATTCTGATGTAAGTTATTTGGGGAAAGATTCTATATGGTTGAATATGTATAATAATGGTTGGAAACTTATGGATCTAGGTTTTTGGTAAGATTTGCTTGTGGATTCAAGTTTCTCCGAGGAAGCTCAAGTTGGAGTAAAATCTAGATGTAGCCTAAATCTAGCAAGGTAAGTTCAAGTTGATTCGTGAAAACGTTGTACATGCCAAAAATGTCTATTTTAGAGTATTTATGTGTTTTACATGATTATTATAAAATGTTGAAATCTTTGATGAGTTTGCTATTTGAACAAATAAGATTTATATATTTTATAAATCTCGTGAAACACCATATTTGGGATTTTTGGACACTTTGACCAATAAATAATAAATAAATGTGTTTTGATGATTTATCTTATATTTAGAGAGTAATTGGCGAAAATGCACTTTTAACGTATGTTTTGGAAATATGCTTAGATTATGTTGTGGGACGTTTTGAAAATATACATGGCGTGAGTTCTGTTGGAAAAAGGGTTTTGCCCCCACCCTAATGTTGTGTTTTGGGTTAATCATACTTTTGGTCGTTGAGTTTGCATAACCGTTGGTTAAAGGTGTTTTATTGTTTACACCGACATTTATTGTACGATAAAGCAGTTTTGTTGAACTTTGGCTCGGTTTGACTAAAATGAGTCTTAGGGACATTTGTCCGGCGTTAATATCCCCTTTTGTGGAAAACTTGAGTATGATTTATCTTATTGCGTATCATTTGATAATTGCATGTTTTGAGTGCTTTGGTCATTCATTTGGAGTCATATAATGGTATAGACTGTAATGCAATGGATCCATAGGCATATGAGTCGTCTTTATTATTTGAAAAGAAAAGGGGCGATTATTTTCATGTGGGACCAGGATTAGTCATGGGGTCATCGAGGGCCTTATGGTGTGGGCCCGTGGAGTCAAACATCTGCCATTGGCCCCGTGATGTAATTTCTGAGTCTGTTTTTATAGGATGGTCATTTCCCATTTATAGCTAGTTGAGAAATTGGACCTAGGGTGGCAACTTGGTATAGTTATGTGGGACCAGATACTAGCCGTGGGTCATACATGTAAATCCTAGCGAATGAGCATGATTAGGAATCATTGGGTGCCCTCCCCCACATTTGAGTACGAGCCGACGAGTTCATGGCATTGATCCTAGTATGGTGAGCTCAATAACTAGGAATATGGCCTACTTTTATGTTCTGCCACTAGCCATGGAATTCGGGTCTCCCCCGTCACCGAAAGGTGTTGTTTTGGGTATCAGGTCTTATCCATGTTTTCGGTGACGTTTTGAGTATGGGGTCTTCTCCATACGTTATAACTTTGGGGTTTGAGTCTTACTCATATTTCGGTAGTTGAATAATAAAGTTTATTTATGTTTTCATAAAATGGGAGTTTGATTCCTATTCACATTTTGAGTGAGTTTTGAGTTGTATCACTTCACAAAAGAAAGTTTTGTATGGGGCGTTCATCTTTAAAAGTGTGTGTTATTGGAAACGGATCGTTTTCATATTTAAAGTAAATCATTTTGAAGGATCACGGTTTAAGACAGACACTTTCCTTTTTAAAGATATATTTAATCATGATAAAACTCTTGAACTCACTAGGCATTAGCCTAACCTTTTTATTTGTCGGCAGGTGCAACAGGTTCAGTTGGGAGTAGTTCTAGTGACCCCGTGAAGAGAGGAGTGTTAGTTGTGTGTTCGAGAAGTGAATGTATTAGTGAAGTCTTCCGCATTGTTTAGGGAAGATCGATTGATATTTGGGTTAAGTAACACCCGACTTCGGTTTAGTCCTTGTATATAAGACTGGAGTTTATATTTGTTGTGGTTAATGATAGAATTTTTCAGTTGAGGTATATGGAGTTTTGATTTATAAGTGGAAGTTTTGTCCTTCATTTGATATTATATCGAGGTTTTCAATTAGTTGTTCTTACCAAATTTGAGGGTGTTACACTATGTGCAGCCCGTGCGGTGGCACAGGACCAAGGGGCGGCATCAAGTTTTGATATGTTATTAGTGATGAGTTTAATACCAAACTATAAACAATTGGCTAACTGCCAAGGTAATCAACTAAGCACCTAACCAACGGTATTTGGTCCATTAATTAGAATGAATGGAGAATAGCATTGTGAACGTTCAAACAACTAAGCCGATTTCTTTTGGTCTTCATCTATTCGAGTTTGACTGTTCCGATTTGCAAGGCTTGAAAGACGATCCATTTCCATCCCACAACCAACGGTGATGAAGCAAGAATTCTAAGATCAAAAAATCATTTCCTCATGCTCCACATTGCCCTCCACTTTTTTTATCTATGTTTATTCTCCCAAAAATGTTCATAGGTCATTTTATTGTAAGATACATTTTTCTCTTTATATTTAAAATGATATTTGTAAAAAAGAACCCATCTTATTCTAAGAAACAATTTTCTCTTTATATTTAAAATGATATTTGTAAAAAAAAAAGCATTCATCTTATTCTAAGAAACATTTTTCTCTTTGTATTCAAAATGATATTTGTAAAAAAAATCACATCTTTTCTGCAAAATACTTATGAGAGCTTCAAATTTGATACATATAAGAAATCATCATTCTTGTTATTTGTCAATGTTTAATGTTCATTTGTAATTGATAGGCATGAAACCGTTACATCCATAGATTCAAATAATGAAATTGCTTTGTTGCTCGCACGCTTACACAAAATTACTGATTGTTCGTATTATAAAGGTTAGCCATAATTTGATGTTTGTTGTTCTTTAATTTGCAATTGTTTGATGTTTGCAACCATGCATGCTAACATGTCATTTTTTTTTTTACTTTTTGCTCATGGATTGAGATTTCTTTGCTTTGTACCCATACTTGATGATAATTATTTTCAATTTGTGTGGCATTAGCTTTCATGAAACTTTATTATTTTATTTAAAACGAACTTTATTTATTTTATTTTCTTTCAAAATTTTCCACATATTGAAGTGAACACAAATTAATATGATCAATATATTTGTTATTTTTGTTTCAAGAAATGCACAAATACATCTTTTAGGTAATGTAAGTTTATGTTATCTTAGCTAGGGTTTGATTTATGTCCTTCTTTAGTTGTATTATTTTATTATATTTAATAAAAAAATGGGAAGGGTGTCCTAGGCTATGCCTAGACTAATCCCTTGGCAAGTTATGACTGTAAGACATCAGCCCTGATTAAACCTTAGTGGCCACAATTGTTGTATACACCTGGATTCGAACCCTAGGCAGATGGAATATTCCACCACATCCCACAGGGCCTTAACCAATACGCCACAACCCTTGTGATATATTTAATAAAAATTAGCACGAGGGTAAGCTGATTGGCTTAACTAGGTTCCAAACCCCTTAAAACTAGTATGTTGAG
The DNA here is from genome assembly GCA_954870635.1 of Arctium minus. Taxonomy (NCBI): domain Eukaryota; kingdom Viridiplantae; phylum Streptophyta; class Magnoliopsida; order Asterales; family Asteraceae; genus Arctium; species Arctium minus. Next base: position 28,373,918 of record OX941088.1, read on the forward strand.
TTTGCTAAAAAAATCGACGTAGAGGCACTGTTTTAGCCTTTCAGCGGAGCATTAGAAACCCCCACGACTGGCCTATTGGACATCATTAAAGGAAAACTATAGTAAGTTTCTTGATGACATTTATTTACTAACGTTCGACAAACTGTTTCTTTTGTGATAATTAAATGCAGGTATTCTCTCATCAATGCGCAACGAACATAACTGAGGACCACAATCAACGAGCAATAAAGGTGAAGACTGTTATCAATAAATAACCATAAAAGACATACTTATGACTAAGAAACCTATATAAACAAGGTTTCAAGACACTCAAAGGACACAAGTTGAATATCCGAAAAACAAACAATATTCTCTCGAAGATTCATACGACGCATTTGAAGATCTCAGACAATCTTATGATTTATTTAACTATGATCTTACTATAATCTTTGTACGTACAACCATTGTTACCAAAGGACGACATCCATGTTTAACGTCACTAGTGCACTGACACTCTTCGTTGTCATCCGCGGTTTTTACCCTCAACTGGGTTTTTCGCGTCACCAATTCTGTCTCATTTATCTTTTATTTCTTGTCGCGTGTTTATCGAATGTAACAATTTTAGTTGTTAAAGCTCCACACCGACCTTAAATTATTTTTAAGGGTAATTTTTGGCATTAACATACACCATTTACGACAACTTGTCCAACTAGTATATCGATCAAATAGGCCAAGAGCCAATGAATACATATCGTTTGTTGCCTCAGTTGAACCCTCGTGACGTAGTTCCTCCATCTATAAAAATGCTTTAGTTAATCATAGTATTAAAATAATGTGTGGCATGTTTTTAACAAATGTTCAACTTTACCTTCAACTTGAACCATGTAGGAAAAGTCCTTGATTGTAGTTGCTCCAAAACACTGCTGAAGTTTTGTTTAGTACGTCCATATGTTCACTAATTGTAAAAAGTACACTATAGTTGGTACTTGTGTTGTGGTAAACTACATTGTAAATATGTTTGTATTTTCATAAGGAAAACATACTCTAGATACGATTTGATATCTTCATGACAGTTGTTAAGAATGTACCATTGCAAAGCATTAGACTGAATGTTAAGGAACTTCAATTGTAAAGTCCCAAAACAACGTAACTTTGCCTTGAACAAAGCAAAGTTTAACGATTCATTGCATATAACATCATCAATGTTCCTCTCAGGTCTTGTGAATTTTGTTTCCAGGCCTTTTATGCACAAGGATAAAGAGGTTAATACTTCATCAACAACATAAGCTTCTGCAAGTGAACCTTCAGGAAAAGCTGCATTTCTAACATAACGCTTGTAAGTGCCCAAAACATCGTTCAGCACTATACAAACATTGACTAGCAACTGATCCACCCAAAAATTCTTGATCTGGTAGATGAATACAAAGATGGACCATCATTCTGAAGATGGAAGGAGGGAATATCTTCTCTAACTTGCATAAAATCACAATAATCCCCTTCTTTAACTCTTATATCTCTGCCACTAAAAGAGTACGAGCACAAAGTCTTCTAAAAAAGTTGGACAATTCGATTATAGCAACACGAGAATCGTTGCATAACAGACCTACAATTCCAATTGGCAAGAGATTTTGAAGCAAGATGTAAGAATCATGTTTTGGCTTTCGAGGAGTGTTTTTATTTGTTTTTTTTTATTCGTTTTATCACATGGGGTAGGGATGGAAAAGGTATGGCTTAATGTATATGACTCTCCCAACCGGGCTCAGCAAATAAACCCATTTCTAAACCAATAAGCCACTTCTAAGAAACAATGTACGGCTAACCAAATAAGTCATACATGTAATACTACGCATTAAGTTGTTTCGTAGCGGCCCTTAAAATGCTACAAGAAAATGGCTCTTTGTCTTTGATCACTATGATTTATGTAACCAGTGACAATCTAGAAGTAGAGTAAAGCCATGAGGTGTTCAAAAACACATATGAAAAAGAAGATAATCAACACATTACTCAATTCATAATAAATAGCATCAAGTTTCATCCACCAATCAAAGAAGGCGGTATGTTGTCTCATCATACCTTGCTAATCACTCATCATCATTTGAACTATATGCCCTGCATCCAAGAAAGTCTAAAAGAAAGCTAGACTTTCTTGGTATTTGTCAATGTAAGGGATTGTTTACTACCAGGTTGACTCAGTCAGCAAATCTCACTCGTTCAGTCGTGAGCATGTTTACCAAATCACAGATCTGACTGAAAACTGACTAAGATGCTGACCGAAATCTTACAGAGACGGCACCAAATTCATGCTTACCCGAGTCAGTTTATGAGTTCCATCACTACCCTTCCATTACCAGATGTATCTCGCCTGCATCATGTATCCCGAATCCCGAATCATGTATCCCGAAATGCGACTTCTCTGGGGTTTTCATTTCCGGATGTACCCTTCCATTTCCAGTTTAAGCTTTATGGGTTTTCTGTCATCGTTTTAATGGTGTTGATGAGGTTCAAGTCGGCGTCCCCACCACTGGAAGTGGAAGCATGGAGAAGTTACTTTCCACCGGATTCATCGGCACCTATGGGGAACGGAAAAGGGCAGTTGACAACGACGATGGTGTATACACGACCGTAGCCCCAGGGTGAATCTTGTTACCGACGGTGGCGGCAACGTTGATGTTTCCAGTGGCGTTATGAGGAACCCAATGGCATATGTATGTGGGTTTGGAAAAGACGTGAAGAGGTTTAAAGGATAAGCAGATGACGGAGAAGATGTTGAGTCCGCCTCTACAAGCCGACATAAGTATGAAGTTTTGCCATTTTGGAGGACGATATCTTTGTGGTTAATGTGTGTGGTGATGGTAGTAGGAATGTGGGTAGTGGAGGGAGGGCGGCGTAGTGGCGAAGATCTTGGACGAAGAAGGAGAGATGAGAAGGGAAGAATTGAAAAGAGGTATGGAGAAGAGGTCCATATGAAAATCCTGTGAACATTTTCTTAGGGTTTTTGATTGCATCTGTGTTGACTTTCACCATTTTTAGGAGGATAATAGTCATTTTTTTGGTAATAGAAATAATTACATTTTATTTAACATCTAATTACAAAAGGGTTATAATGGTCATTTTTTTGTCTGTAAGCACTTACAAAAAAAGACTTGGTAGACATTCTTATCCGGACAACACTTACTCAACAACACTTATCGGAGACAACACTCTTACCCGGACAGCACTTACCCAGTAAGGGTTTGGTAAACGACCCATAAGTCTTGTGAGAAGAACTCCTGCCAAAACCAGAAACGAACACATAATAGCACACACAATGGTTATGAATAACCAATCCCGATTATTAGCTTCCATGATCATATCCCCATTGTTTCGCAGTCGCAAAACTATCCGCAAATCTTTATCGGGATAATGCATATTATACACCAATTTCCAAGAGGATGGCTTCTTATACTCATGCATAGCCCATATCTTATAGGTACTTACTTAAGGCCAACCATGGCAGGTTTAGACGGTCACAATAAATAACAGGTAAAGAATCTCCAACTATTGAGAGCGCCATTGTAGATTGCAATGTTATTGCTAAATCATTAGGAACTGAATTTCTCCAAAATGCTCGGTACTTCTGTCAATGTCATGATTGAGTTATGTGAAACCACAGGGTTCGGTTCGGATGCTATCAAGTGCACAGATCCATTGGAAAATACTTATGACCTGTTGGGAATGATGTAGAAGCAACGAAAATCATCAGGAAACATGACTTCCTTCCAACTGCCAGTTTTCACGGTGTAAATATCAACCTGAGATAATAGTAATAATTGGTCCAAACTATTACTAATTATTACTATTATCTCAGGTTGAGGTTTACACCATGAAAACTGGCATTTGGAGGGAAGTCATGTTTCCTGATACTTTGCATTGCTTCTACATCCTTCCCAACTTTTCACAAATGCTTTTCAATAGATCTGTGCGTTCGATAGCATCCAACCGGGGGGTTTCGATTGGGGTTTCACATCGCTCAATCATGACATTTGACATAAGCTCCAAGAATTTTGGAGAAATTCAGTTGCCTGAGTTTTTGGCAAAAGGATTCGCAAACACAATGGTGGTCTCTGAAGTTGGAGAATCTTTGGTTGTGATTTATTCTTCCAATCTAAATGTGCATAGGATGGACTCACGAAGTACGTATGATATGGGTTATGAAGGAGTATAAGAACCCAACGTCTTGGATATGATATATAATATGCATTATCCCGATATTGATACGGGAAACCTTTGCGACTACGAAACAATGGGGATATGATCATGGAACTTAATAATGGGGATAAGATTATTCAAAACCAGTATGTGGCCTATTATGTGTATGTTTTTTCCCATGGAAGATGATTTTAATAGCAGGACTTATGTTGACAAATACCACGACAGTTTAGCTTTGTTGGATGTTGGACATAGCGTTCAGAATGAGGAGGCGATTAAAGCTTTGATGATGGTTGCATGCTGCTATTTATTATGAACTGGTTCTTTGTTTTATTCTCTTTCATGTGTTTCTCAGCATAACAACCCACTGATATGTGCTTTGCTTCTACACTGTCGTCACTGATTACATAAATCATAGTGATCTAAGGGGCATTTTCTTAAAATGTGACTTTGCTAGTATCTGTTCCTAAACCAATGAGTCATTTCCTTTGGGAAGTGCTCGTGTAATTTTCATGTGTATTTGTCGAACATAAAAGCCTTCTCATTTATTGTTTTACTCTGCTTCTAGACTGTCAACATAAATCATAGTAATTAAAAAGAGCCATTTTCATGTAGCTTAACGGGAAGTGTTAGAATTAGTCTTCTTCTTCGTAGGTTTCCCACCATATATATCGGCATCCACCCACAAGTACATAAAACATTTTGTGTTTCATTCTACGTGATTCATGCTTTGAAATAAAACATCGAGTATACGTTCGGAACCTTGGATACGATAACATCAAACTTTAAATCAATTGTAACACACTTTGAAACACCTTTAAGTACAAGAATGTATCACATTTTTAAAATCACATGAAACTCATGGTAAGGTAACTTGAAACCGATCCTATATTAAATATGCTATCTCCAAGAGCACATGCACATCATATCAGACCCACAAGTTCAATTACTAAGCATATCATTCATACCTGCATGGTTACATGAGATCCTTAACATGTTTCAAGTCGACTAGGCCAAAACAGAATTATCCTGAACGTGTTATAAAACCTAATGATTTCTTATATCTCTAGTAAATTTAGAACAAAATATCTAAATGAAACTTTTAGATACGTCTCCTCTAATTAAAGATAGTCAAATTTCACGTTAATCCGAATTATAATTGATTTTATACAAACTTTGTAAAATCAGAGTGTGCAAATGTTGTATAAAATCATACCGGTTTGAAATACTTATGATTTTGGCCAACTTAGAACCAAAATTAGGTTTTGTCGTGTGATCGAAAATTGTAATAGACGTCTCAACCTTTCCAAAAACGTTTTGCATGCTTTATTTAGATAAACGAGCGATTTACTACGAATTTCACAAGCAGCACGAACTTTTCTGATTTTATTACAATAACATATAGGTTGCCATACTTGCTTAATACCATAGTCTTAAGAGCTCTTTCTGATTAAACACTAACCCAAGATCTTAAAACACTACATTCGAAAAACTTCAACCCTGATCTTGTCTTACTTTTCCATTCAAAACTTGCTCTCCAAACTTCACTTGTGTTTTCCAAACTATAGGTTTTTTATTTGGAATTTATATACTTGTATAGAGAGCTCTTATCACTAGTACAAAAATGACTTTTTGTGACGGTTTTGAAAAATAGGTTTGTAACGGTTTGATAAAAAACCGTTACAAAAGGTCACATAAAAAATTATAGAATTGTTTTAGTAACAGTTTTAATAAAGAAACGTTACTATTACAAAAAAACATAGAAACATAAAGCAACATTTTAGATAAAAACATAATAAAAGGTTCCCTAACGTAACGGTTTCAGACGGTTTCGTAAAACCGTTGCTTTATGTTGTGACGGTTTTTAAAAACCGTTGGCATATAAGACCTTTTAGTAACAGTTTTTATCTATCCCTCAAAGAAACTATATCTGAGCCAATTCAGAGTGAAGAAGAAAGAAGAGAAGAGGAAACTCCAGTGCATAAAGAGCTAGAAGTAGCTGAGGTGATCCCCTCAGCTGACTTAAATGATTCCAATCTAGAGGTGGGAATTCATGAAGAACCTAGTCTTCAGACTAGAACTCAAAAGCATCATCCTCTAGAACTGATCATAAGAGACATCTCTTCTCCTATGATAACAAGGAATCAAAGCAGACTTCAAGAGCTGCAGGATCAACAACACACAGTACTCCCCTGCTTTCTATCCCAGATTGAGCCTAAGAAGGCCTATGATGCAATGAAAGATTCAAGTTGGATAGAAGCCATGCAAGAAGAGTTACTTCAATTCAAACTACAGGATGTTTGGGACTTGGTGGACCTTCCAAAAGGTCATAGAGCTATAGGCACAAAGTGGATTTTCAGGAACAAAAAGGATGAGAGAGGGATTGTGATCAGGAACAAAGCAAGGCTTGTGGCACAAGGGTACACTCAAGAAGAGGGCATAGATTATGATGAAGTTTTTGCTCCTGTGGCAAGAGTAGAGGCAATCAGGTTGTTCCTAGCCTATGCCTCATACATGAAATTCAAGGTCTATCAAATGGATGTAAAGAGTGCCTTTCTGTATGGTACAATTGATGAAAAAGTATATTTCTGTCAGCCACCTGGTTTTGAAAATCCTACATATCCTGACAGAGTATACAAGCTGAAGAAAGCACTCTATGGTCTACATCAAGCCCCAAGAGAATGGTATGACACTCTGTCTACCTATCTCTTGGAGAATGGGTTTGAAAGGGGCATAATTGACAAGACCCTATTCATTAAAAGAAGTAAGAAGGACATCCTACTAGTTCAGATCTATGTGGATGATATCATTTTTGGATCCACAAAAGATCAGATGTGTAGAGATTTTGAAGAGTTGATGCACAAGAGCTTTAAAATGAGTTCAACGGGTGAACTTAACTTCTTCCTTGGACTTCAGGTGAAACAGCAGACAGATGGGATCTTCATTAGTCAATAAAAGTATGTGCAAGACATCCTGGAGAAGTATGGTTTAAAAGACTCAAAGCCAGCAAGCACACCAATGGAAACTCACAAACAGATCACTGCTGATCTTGAGGGGGAGGATGTTGATGTCCATCTATACAGATCAATGATTGGATCTCTAATGTATCTCACAGCCTCAAGACCAGACATCATGTTTCCAGTATATGTATGTGCCAGATTCCAAGTCAAGCCAAAACAATCACATCTTCAAGCTGTGAAGAGGATTTTCAGATACTTAAGAGGGCAACCTAGATTAGGTCTTTGGTATCCACATGAATCTTCATTTGACTTTATTGCTTATTCAGATAGTGACTTGGGTGGTGCTAACATGGACAGAAAGTCTACTTCAGGGGGATGTCAACTTTTGGGTGCAAGACTAGTGTCTTGGCAGTGTAAGAAACAAACCACAATATCCTTATCAACAACAGAAGCTGAGTATATTGCTGCTGCAAGTTGCTGCTCTCAGGTCTATAGATTCAAAATCAGATGCTGGACTATGGGGTAACATTTCTTCACACTCCAATATTTATTGACAATAGCAGTGCTATAAGCATTGTTAACAATCCAGTCAAGCACTCCAAAACAAAGCACATTGAGATCAGGTATCACTTTATCAGAGATTGCAATGAAAAGAAACTCATTCAAGTTGCTAAAGTCCATACTGACAACCAGTTTGTAGATCTATTCACTAAAGCTTTTGATGTGGGTAGATTCACTTTCTTGGTCTCAAGTGTGGGCATGATCAACTCTGAATGAGCTCATGTTTTAAAAGATGTTTCTATACCTGCTATTTTGGTTATTTGTGTTCTACTAATCATCTTTCACGGGAAGTTATTGCCTTGATCAAACCTTCATAAGCTTCAAAAAGAGTAAGTATGGTTAATATTGTCAGTGCAGTTTTAATACTGCCAGTGCACAGTTAATACTGCTAGTGGTTAATACTACTCTCAGTTAATACTGCTAGTCAGTTAATACTGTTAGTGGTTAATACTGCTCTCAGTTAATACTGCTAGTTAGTTAATACTGCTAGTGGTTAATACTGCTCTCAGTTAATACTGCTCTAGGTTAATACTGCTTATGTCCCGTATACTATAAATACCATTTGCCCGCCTAAAAGATCATAACGACTCTTTGAATACTGTTCATTGTCTCTCTAATTCTTTCTCTCTCAAGCTCCTTAGTAAGTTTTAGGCAAGAACTCTCAAGAATCAATGGCATCCATGTCATTCGTAGATGAGCATAACGAAATTGCAATGCTACAGAAGCCCAAATAGGCCGCTGGATTCCACCAGATTGTAGATTTTCTCAAGACAAGCCACATTGCCCATGCTCTCACTGTATCGCCAACTATCTACATAGAGCATCAAAGGCAATTTTGGGCTAATGCCACCATTGTTACTGAGAATGGTGTGCAAATGATCAAGACAAGGGTGTGTGAAAAACCCTTAACAGTTACTGAAGAGGTGATACGCATCTGTCTACGTCTAGGCGATGCTGCAGGTATAACCTCTATTCCTAATGAGGAATTATTCTCAACTTTGTCAAGAATGGGGTATTGAGGCCAGTTGGGTGGTTTTAAATTCTCAAAGGCTAAATTTTATACCCAATGGAGTTTTCTTGTTCATACCTTAATGCATTGTATCTCTAAAAAGACTACTGGATGGAGTGAGTTCAGTAGCACTACTGCTTATGCTTTGGTGTGCTTGGCCACTGCCAGAAAGTACAATTTTTCTCAAATGCTTTTTTAATGATCTTGTCTCAAACCTGGGAAGTAAAAAGAGTTTTTATATGTACCCCAGGTTTGTACAAGAAGTAATAACCCATGAATTGACAGATATACCTCATTTTGATGAGGTATATGTACCAAAAATCCCCAAAGGTAAGGTCTTTTCAAACATGAAAAGATCCCCTCTGGACTCGGAAGGAGTTGACCCCCCATTGTTCTCTACAATGATGGTGGTGTCCCACACTGAAGAAGGTATGGCAGCAGGGTCAAGGCCCTCATTAGACCATCCCACTGCTAGCCAATCCCAACCTTCCCACTCTATATCTATCCCACAGTCCCTACTTCATAAACCCACTTCTCCAATCACCCAAACTTATACAAGGAAACAGGTAAAGAAGGTTCCTTCCCTTCTTGTACCATCACCCACTGAGCCTTCAAGCCCTCTAAGGGAGAATTCTCCTTTAGAGAATATCTACAGGGAAACCACAGGGGTGTCTCCCAACCCCAAGGAGGTGCTCACTGAGGTGGAGGTTGATCATATGGGTGCTAAGGTTGCCACTACTCCTGCTAGCACAGAGGAGGTCAGTGGTAAAATAACTAAGACCTTCCCCATGGCAACTTTGGGTGAGCAATCATCCAAAGGTCCCAGGTGCCAAGAAACCAAGGGGGTGAATAGTGCTCCTGCTAGGCAGAAGACTTCCACTACAAAAAGATCCAATGATCCTTCAAAAGAGGGTAACACTTCTGGAGAAGGTGAGGACAAGTATAACTATTTTGAATTGATGGAAACCATGGGAAACATCAACATGGATGTAATCAAACAGGGTAAAGATATAGAAGAGCTTAAAATGATAGTTCTGTCACAACAAGAACAGATTGTCAACTTGAAGCAGATGGTGAGGAAATTGATTCTGCAAAAGAAGAAGAGACAATTTATTCTAAGGAGAAGGAAATCAGGGGATGATGCTCCCAAAAAGGGGGAGTTCAACATGGAAGAAACCACAGATAAGGGGGAGCTTGATGGGGAAAAACATGATGTTGAGGGGGAGCAAGAAGCAGAAGTAGTAACAGAATCAATAGCAGCAGAAACAGTTAATGCTGCTCAAGCAAATAAAGCAGCAGAAACTGTTAATGCTGTTGAACCAAGTGAAGCAGCAGAAACAGTGAAAGAAGTACTTACAGATCTTGAGATTGCAGAAACTCTAATCAAAGCCAAGCATGATACTCCCAAGGTCATCTCAAAGGCCAAAGGAGTTGTCACAAAAGAAAGAGGTGATGCTGCAAAGAAATCAAGCACTAAGAAGGTAATGAGTAAAGAGAAAGGCAAGGCAAAGCTAGTTGAATCTGATCAACCAATGAAAAAGCAGAAGCTGATTGAGTCAGATGAAGCTCTAGCTAGAAAGATACAAACTGAACTTGAAGAGGCAGAAAATGTGCAAGTGGAAAAAGATAGAGAGATAGCTAAAGCAATGGCTGCAGAACTGAATAAAGCCTATCAACAGAGTCTTGCAACTGAAATAGCCAAGCAGAAAGCCACATCTCTGAGGAAGCCTGGAAAGATCAAAATGGTTGCAAAGAAAAGACAACCTTCAAAGACATACCTAGGTGCTCAAGAGAGAAAGAAAATGATTACTTTCCTCAAGTGTGCTGTAGGTGTCAAAGTAGAAATGTTCTCAAAGATGTCTTTTGAGAAAATCAAAGGGCTGTATGATGCAGAGATGACAAAGCTTCAAGGAAATGAAACTTCCAGGGTGGAGATGGAAAAGAGAATGAAATAAAGCAATGATTTCATAGAAAAACCTTTTCCAGATGAACAAGAAACTCCAAAGAAAGAAGCCACTATTGGTGAAAGTCTAAGGACTTTAAAAAGAACAAAGATGATTGCAAGGAGAAGGTCGACAAAGAAGCCTAGAATAGATGAAACAGAGGCAGAGAAGGTTGCTGAAGAAGAAGAGGCACCTGAGTCATCAGAAAAGAAAGAGCCTCCAAGCACTGAGGATGTAAAGATGTACATGGTAGTGATGGACAAAGTGCCTGAACCAATTTCAACAGAACCTGTAGGAGTTAAACCTCCTGAAGTCATTCACTGGGATGTACTGGAGGTAGATGGAAAGGAGTACATAAGGCTGAAGAGGAAAGATGAAAAGTATGAAGTTTACAGTACTTGGGCAAAGATTGTTAGAACATGCTCAAGGTCAGATATTGAAGAAATGTTTGATATAGGGATGAAGTTGTATGCAGATCGGTTAAAAGCTCCAGGGATTTCAATTACAAAACTGGTAATGGAGTATCTGTGTATGATGTTCAAACCTGATGAAGTGGAGGAGATAATAAGGAATGTTTTTCAAACAGTCAACAATTGGACTCTATATGAAACTAGTGGAGTATATGCAGTGACTTTGGATTTAAATCACACAAAGTACTTCCTAGTGGATAGAGTGTACAACCATAGCAGACTGAAGCTTCATGCAATGCTGAAGAAGAAGCTAGGATGTGTTCCAGATTCAGAGATGGCTAAATATTTGATCCAAAGAACAATCAATCAGAGTTTGGGGTTGGATGCAAATACTGGAATATAAGCCATGATGAAGTTTTGGGAGCATCTAAGAAGATCAGATGAAGAACTTGACTTCTCTTCCTAAAAAGTCAAGTTAGGGGGAGATTGTTGGGAACTGAAGAAATGCTTAAGTATGGTTAATACTGCTACAACAGAATTACTACTGCCAGTATATTGTGATTACTACTGCTAGGAGATTTTAATACTGCTTGACAAGTTAGTACTGCTACTTCAATAGTTAGTATTGCTTGAAGAGTTAGTACTGCTAGTAGTTAGTACTGCTGGAGTTAGTACTGCCAAAGAGTTAATGCTGCTAGATCAACTTAATACTGCTGAGCATGGTTAATACTGCTTAACTTAGTACTGCTCAGAGTATTAATGCTGCTGAAGTATAATACTGCTTATGTGATGAAGATTAGTATAGCAAGGATGACAGCTGGATGGACTGAAGATTTTGGAAAGCTTGGAGATAAAGATGGAAATCTATATTGAAGATCTTTTATTATTTTGTAATTATCTTTTTCTTCAATATATGTATAGAATTGTTTAGAATAGTTAAGAACAATTATTCATTATGAGTTTTAGCTTTCATAGAGAGAATCAACCTCAAGATTTGTAATCCTAATTCTAGAGAAGTAGAATTCGTATTGGTGAGCCTGTTCATCAATATTGAGGTTGTGTGGTTAATCTTGTAACTTCAATCTGTCAATACAAGTTTACAAGTTGTGATTTTGATTCACTGTTACATTGTTTGTTTGAATATTAAAGTGCTTTTCCGCAGCTTCTTTAATATTGTTTTCTGAAAGTTTATTATTGTTTAGAATTAAGATCCTGTCAGTTTGACTTTAATGAATCCATATGGGCGTTTATGGATCGCTGGGCTTTAATGCATCCATTTGGTTTTTAATGGATCCACTTGAGCTGTAATGGATTCAGTTGGGCTTTAATAGATCCACTTCCGCAATAATGGATCGATTAGGCTTTAATGGATCCATTTGAGCTTTAAAGGAATCATTTGAGCTTTAAGGGACCCATTTGGACTTTAAGGGATCCATTTAGGCTTTAATGGATCCATTTGGGCTTTAATGGATTAATTAGTCTTTAATAAATCCACATGGGTGTTTATGAATCAGTTGGGCCTTAATGGGTCCACTTGGGCATTAATAGACTCATTTGGGCTGTAATGAATCCAATTGGAGGCTTTAATGGATCCAATTGCACTGTAATGGATCAGTTGGGCTTTAATGGATCCATTTGGGCTTTAATGGATCCACTTGGGCTTTAATGGATCGGTTAGGCTTTAATGAATCCGCATGGACGTTTATGGATCGATTGGGCTTTAATGGATCCATTTGGGTTTTAATGGATCCACTTGGGCTTTAATAATGGACCCATTTGGGTTGTAATTGATCCAGTTGGGCTTTAATGGATCGATTAGGCTTTAATGAATCCACATGGGAGTTTATGGATCGGTTGAGCTTTAATGGATCCATTTGGGTTTAAATGGATCCACTTGGGCTTTAATGGACCCATTTGGGTTGTAATGGATCCAGTTGGGCTTTAATAGATCCACCTACGCTGTAATGGATCGATCGGTCTTAAGGGATCCATTTGGGTTTTAATGGATCCATTTAAGCTTCAAAGAATGCAATTGGGCTTTAATGGACCCATTTGGGCTTTAATGGATCTAGTTGGGCTTTATTGAATCGGTTGGGCTATAATAGATCAACTTGGGCTTTAATGAACCGTTTTGGACTTTAATGAATCCAACCGGACTTTAATGGACCGTTTTGGGCTTAAATGGACCGCTTGGCCTTTAATTGATCCAATTGGGCTTTAAGGGGTCGAGTTGGGCTTTAATGGATCCACTTGGGCTATATAAGGCGTCCACTTGGGCTTTAATGGATCCACTTGGGCTTTAAGGGGTCCAGTTGAACGTTAATGGATCCACTTGGGCTTTAAGGAGTCCAGTTGGGCTTTAATGGTTCCTACTGGGCTTTAATGGATCTAGTTGGGCTTTAATGGTTCCACTTGCGCTGTAATGGATTCACTTGGGCTTTAATGGACCCATTTGGCTTTAATGGATCCAGTTAGGCTTTAATGGATCTACTTGGGCTTTAATGGACCCACTTGGGCTTTAAGGGGTCCAATTGGGCTTTAAGGGGTCCTGCTGGGCTTTAATAGATCCACTTGGGCTTTAATATTCCACTTGGGCTGTAATGGATTCACTTGAGCTTTAACGGGTCCACTTGGGCTTTAATGGACCCATTTGGAATTTAATGGATCCAGTTGGGTTTTAATGGATCCACTTAGGCTTTAAGGGATCCATTTGGGCTTTGATGAATCCACATAGGTGTTTATGGATCAGTTGGGCTTTAATGGACCCACTTGGGCTTTAAGGGATCCGGTTAGGCTTTAATGGATCCACTTGGGCTTTAAGGGATCCAATTAGGCTTTAATGGATCCACTTGGGATTTAAGGGCTCCAATAGGGCTTTAATGGTTCCTGCTAGGCTTTAATGGATCCACTTGGATTTTAATGGATCCACATGGGTTTTAATGGACCCACTTAGGCTTTAATGGACCCATTTGGACTTTAATGGACCCATTTGGACTTTAATGGATGGTTGGGCTTTAATGGTTCCACTTGTGCTGTAATGGATTCAGTTGAGCTTTAATGGATCCACTTGGGCTTTAATGGACCCATTTAGGCTTTAATGGATCCAGTTGGGCTTTAAGGGATCCATTTGGGCTTTAATGGATTCACATGGGTGTTTATGGATCGGTTGGGCTTTAATGGTCCCATTTGGGCTTTAAAGGGATCCATTTGGGCTTTAATGGATCCACGTGGTGTTTATGGATCGGTTGGGCTTTAATGGACCCAGTTGGGCTTTAATGGACCCATTTGGGTTTTAATGGATCGGTTGCGCTTTAATGGACAATACTATAACAATATAATAATAATAATAACAACAATAATATAATAATAATAGTATTAAAAAAATAAAAAGAATTTCCGGTGCATAGGCTTTACCGGCGGATTTCCGGCGGACCTATCCGTCAAAAATTCCAAAATTTTCAAATTGTTTTAAAAATATGACGGATTTTTCAAAAGTTTTAATTAAATGAGTTACGGTGTTTTTTTCAAAAGTTTTAATTAAAAAATGGCGGAATTTTCAAATTTTGAAAGTTTACTATTCAAGATTTCATATAGAGTTTGAGTGTTAGAAAAAATAACTAATTACATATTTAATAATATAATTAAAACAAATTTATAGTAATATAATATATTAATTAATAGTGATACATGTAAATGTCTGTATAAAAGGAAGGTTTTGCACATACCAAATTGGTGGGTGTTAGAAATCTGCAATAGTAATATGTATCTTGTGCTTTGATACTTGTAAATTAAAAGATTTTTAAAATCTTGCATAAAATGATGGTAACTTGTGCCTAATAATTTGTATTTAAGTGTTTTTTATCCGTGCTTTATAATATAGTATAGATATAGGTAATTTATTTATATATAGATAGATATAAATAGATATATACTTTAAAAAAAAGATATAGATATATAGATAACTTTTGAATTTTCAACAAAATTAAATCCCTCCTTTAATTCCCCCCTTTAAACTCTTAAAATATTTAAAGTTCATTAAAGCCCCCCACCCCCCCCCCCCCTTTTTTCCCTTCATTCTCGTTTATTTTTTTAAGACCCAAAACCAATTTTCTTAAAACCCCATTTATCCTTTTCATTTTCCCCAAACCCTAATTTACTCTCCCCTTCTCTTTCTCTATCAAACACGCCTCCCTCACCTTCCTCTTCTCTTTCTTTATTAAACAAAATATGGTGATTTTGTTGAAGTCTTCCATGAACAAAGGAAACTTCTTCAATGCTCTCTTATCATTCTCAAGGTTTGTTTCTATCCACCTTTCTCCTTTTTTATTGTTTTTTGATTTGGTGCGTTTTCCTTCTCATTTTCTCTCTTCACCGCTACTGTCTTTTAAACCTCCAGATTTGGTTTTCTAAAAACTTCAAAATGTGTTTTTTAAATGCTCAGATTTAGTATTTTTAGAAAACTTTCAGATTTATTCTTAAAAGAAACTCAAGTTTTGTTTTTAAACATATTCTAGATTAGTTTTGAAAAATATTTAAGATCTTTAAAAAAAAACTATTTTGGATATGTTCTTATTTAAATTATTGATGTGTTTTTTATAAAAAAAAATTATCACATATTTGTTTTTTATAAAAAATATGCGGTACTATTTAAAAAAAATTCCGACAAAAAAAGCTTCATATTTATTTTTAATAAAAAAAATCCAGATCTGGTTTTTAAAAAAAAATCTCATCTGATTTTAAAAAAATCGATATTTTAGATTTGTTTTTATTAAAAATTCTTGACCCATTCTTAAAAATACTCTTAGATCTGTTTTTATAAAAAATATTTTAGATATGTTTTTTAAAATAAATATCCAGATTTGATTTTATAAAAATAACATATTTGGTTTTTATAAAATTTTCATATACTGTTTAAAAAAATATTGTAGATATATTTTTAGAAAATATTCAATTTTGTTTTCAAAAAAAATACTTAAACGATCTCTTTTTCATAAAAGAGTTATTTGAGTTTTATTTAAATATTCCATATCTTAAAAAAATCTTGAGTTAGTTTAAAAAATTAGTATATGTTTTCCAAAATTATTTTAAAATAAATTGAGATCCATTTATAAAAAAGTCACATATGTTTGTACTAAAATATTATTGAGTAATTTTCACATTTTTGACTAATGATTTTCATTTGATAATTTTGTTGCAGGTTACATCTATTGAGAAATTTGGCACAACTTGACATGAGTATACTAGTATTTGATGAGGCTTGATATTCAAATTTTATTTGTAGAGATATGTATTTCAATATAAAATTTAATTATGTATTTCACAAGCTTGAAAAAATAATTGAGTGAAGTAAAGACATACGAAGCGAAAAAACATCCGAGATGATGAAGAGTTCTAGGCAAACGAGGATTATAGGTTACATAAGAACAAATCTATTTAAGATATTTAGTACCTTTTGTTACTGGTGTTTCCATACATTAATTATATAATGTATATTGTTTCAGTATTCTTATATGTCTTGTTAATCGTTTGATTCAAATTTTGAGTTTTTAAATTAAATTTATATTCATTATACCCTAAAATGATTAAAACCGTCACTAAAAGATAGCTTATGGCAACGGTTTTGATAATTTAACGTCAACATGTTTTGTTACAATGAGGGTTTTGAAAATAAACGTCACTATATGTCTATTGTGGTGACGGTTTAAAAAATAGACGTTATTGCATGTCATTCTATAGTGATGTTTTGAAAAATAAACGTGACAGTATGTTAAGTTACGGTGACTGTTTTTAAAAATAAACATGACTGTATGTCATGCTATGGTGACTGTTTTAAAAAATAAACGTCACCTTATAACATGCTAGAGTGACGATTTTGATAAATAAACGTTACTGTGTGCCATGCTATCTTGACGATTTTGAAAAACAAACGCATCGTATGTCATTATATTATGACGATTTTGAAAAATACACATCACCATATGTCATGCTACGGTGACAGTTTTGAATAATTAACGTCCCTGTATTCATACTATAATGATGGTTTTGAAAAATAAACGTCGTCGTATGTCATGTTATAGTGACGATTCTGAAAAATAAACGTCACCATATATTATACTACAGTGACGATTTTAACAAATAAAAATCATCACATGTCATTCTACGATGACGATTTTGAAAAATAAATGTCACCGTATGTCTTGATATGGTGATAGTTTTAACAAATAAACGTCACCATATGAACTTCTACAGTGACGGTTTTGGAAAATAAACGTCGCCATGTCATGAAAAGTTGACGATTTTAAAAATAAAAACGTCACCATATGTCATGCTATAGTGACATTTTTGATAAATAAACGTCACCGTATGTCATGCTACAATGACAGTTTTGATAAATAAATGTCACTGTATATAATGCTTAAGTGACAACTTTAACTAATAAACGTCGCTGTATATTATTCTACGGTGACGGTTTTGAAAAATAAACGTCACCGTATGTTATGTTACAGTGATGGTTTTGAATAATAAACGTCACCGTAAGTCATATTATATTGACGATTTTGAATAATAAAGGTCACCATTTGTCATGTTATGATGATAGTTTTGAAAATTAAACGTCACTGTTTGTCATGCGACCATGACAATTTTAACAAATAAAGGTCATTGTATGTCATCCTACAGTGACGATTTTGACTTATAAATGTCACTCTATGTCATGCTATGGTGACAACTTTGACAAAGAAATGTCACTATATATCATGCTAGTATGACGGTTTTGAAAATATAACGTCACTATATGACATGCTACGGTGACGGTTTGAGGAAAAATATTAATTTTTTATAGACCTAAAGTGACGGTTTGAAGTTATTGAAACGTTTTTTTATGTGATTTCGTAACGTTTTTTAAACGTAACCAAAAGTGTATCAAAAGTGACGGCAAGTAAGGTGACGATTTTTATGTCCACGAAAACCGTTACCGTATACCTATGGTGACGGTTTTTAATCGTCACTAAAGACCTTTTTTGTACTAGTGTATTCTTTTTTAATTTTTTATGATAATGATTATAACAATGGGATAATTAAGCTCATTCCTCATCTTTATCCATGAAAATAACATTCCTTAACCACATCTCAACCCCCTTAACTTGCTCTCTTTCCATTCTTTACAACATTAATTAGTCCCTCCTTACATTTGAACTTCGCCTTCATGACAATTAAGTCCTTCCTTAAAAATCCTTCTTACAAATTTCCCCCATTTTGGGGTGTTACATCGAGCAAATGACAACAGGTGACGTCCACACGGTTTACTAGTGAGTAGTGAGCGTTGTCTTGTGAGCCAACGTTAATGAGGTCAAGAGACGAGAGTAGCGAATTTTTTTTTCCTTTTCTCCTATGTCACTTGATCACTCTCTATGATATCATCTTCTTTGCCTCATTCAATGTTGACTATTCGAGCATTTAACAAACTACTCATACTCGGGGATAGTATTCTCGAGCTCGATTTGATCTCGAACAAACACAAAATAAAGCTCGATTAAATTTTTGAGTCGAGTGGAGTCGACTCAAACATATTATATGTTCATAAAATACGATCAAAATATAGAAAAGGTATGCGATGCCGAAGTTAACTTTCAATAATAAAACTGAAAATATCAATACTCAAATTTTTCCAGCAACAAGTAATCAGAAAACAACACATCAGTGGTACTACTTGGTGACCGTTCTTGCACAGTTTTAGCGAGTTTTTCAGCGAGTAAAAAACAAAGAATAATAAGGCAATGATCATAACAAGATGCAAGATCTATAAAGATGTTGTCACAATATAAACATAAGGATACAATTGATATGTGAAGAGAACTATGGTTTCCTGTATCTGCCAATGCACCAGACTTGAATAAATTTCTTGTATGGAGCTATTAATTAAATTATTGGAACTAAGTCCACCGTCTTCAAATGCATAAAAAAAATTGTGTTTACCTTGTTACAAAATCTAGGTTTTAAGTATAAAATAACACATTTAATTAAAAACAAACTGAGCAAAAAGAAAGTCTCCACAAAGTGCATAGAGGTGAGGAGTTTTGTCTTGTTTTAGACATAAATATAATTCATTTTGTGGTATATATGGCATCCTACTGTTTTTAGCATATGGTAACAAGTAGTAGACCAATTAATAGAGCACTTCAGATTGGGTTGGATGGCAATGGTCAAAAAGATTGTGGGTTCTTGCAAAGCAATACAACACTAAGGGGTTGTTTGTTTTTTTCTAAAAACCTCTTAATGACTCTTAAGTCTGAATCATTCAGACTTTTTTACACACCACCTCTTATTAATCATAACTAAAATAAGACTTCAGACTTTAGGCCTCTTAAAAAACAAACGGCACCTAAATAATGCACTACTATATCAGATGTTCATTTAAGCTTTCAACTTTTTACCAACTAATTTTGCCATATAAGAATTGCTAAGATGCCTCAATTGAAGATGGAATAGCTGAGGGGTATCATCATCATACAGGAAGTGGGTATCAATTAAAACATCTATAAAGATCACCATAATCACAAAGTTCTAAAACTATCATAAAGGAAATGGCTCATTGGTTTTGGAACAGATGTGATACTAGCAAAGCCATATTTTAAAAGATGTTACTCAAATATCTAAAAACACCTTCAATAGCAACATGAAGGAACTTCAATAACCAAAATTAATGCCATCAATAATTTATTTTGATTACAAAATGCAATGATGGTGTGAAGTTTTCATCACTCACTATAGCAGGTGTTCCTAGAGAGATTCCAGCTATCAACAAAAGCAGAAAATCTACATGCAGCTTGTATCCTAGCTTCCCATATTCGCTGTTTTGCCACCCTAAAAGAACCATTTTACATCAAATACATGTTGTAAAGTTGTTTTAATCATAACAATGTAAAATATAAACTAAAAAGAAGAAAACACACAAGAGGCTCATAATAAATACTAGCATGCATGGCTACTTGATTTCATCAATTAACATCCACCATGCGACGAATAAGGTATGTAGCCTCATACCTTGCTTTTCAATCATATCGTCAAAGCCTCCTCATTCGGAACGCTAGGTCCAACATCCAACAAAGCTAAACTGTCTTGGTATTTGTCAACATAAGTCCTGCAATCAAATCATCTTCCATGGAAACACCATAAACATACACATAAAAAGCCCACATTGTGGTTATAAATAATCATATGCCCTTCCACTGATTCCATGATCGTATCTCGTTGTTTCGCATTTTTAAAAGTTTCCCCATATCTATATTGGGATGATGCATACTCCCTCTGTCCCAAAACAAGTGTCCACATTTCTATTCGTGGTTGTCCCAAAATAAAGAATCATCACGAAACATGACGTCCCTCCATGTAACACCCCCGTCCCACGTGGCTAGGACGGAAGATGCCAAAATTAGATTTAAGACAAAACCTAGTCCACCCAAAGGTTAAAACAGAGCAATTAATATAATTTACCAAAATATAATTACAGAACCACAAACGGAGATAACAGCTTGTACCAAAATATATTCCCAAAATACACACACACATATATATATATCATCTACATTAGTTATCAAAAGCTTAACAAAGCATATCATAATGCGTTGTTCCTGTCATCTCCACAACTCTCATCCCAAAAGCTCTACTAAGTCATTTACCTGTCAAGGACAAAGAAAACATCGGCTGAACTTAATACTCAGTGAACAGATAATAGTAACTAAACAATATACAAGAGATGACAAGTTCAAGATAAAACTTAACATTTAAGATGATATTCTAGATTTAAGATGTTTCTTAAAGAAATCAAAGTCAAACGAATGCCCCGAAGGCCTGTTAAAGGTCTAAAAACCAACATGCATCACAAGGACGCTTTGTTCCCAAAAAAAATGATCAGTCCGTTGGGCTTGAGTGAGGAAAGGGGTGCAGACACAACACAACAATCCTCTCCCTGGATTTAACCACGGCCGCAACATATTTTCCGATAACGTTTCCTAGGATCGATCCATACGCCCTATATTTGACCGGTACCTAGTCAAGTCCGCTTTTAAGGACTAATATATAGTGAGGACGCCATGATAGTTTTAGCCACCATGGAAGCATCTCAACCGGTGCCCCCAATGTCGAGTCTATAGACAAAAATCACAATAGATGCAATCTAACAAGTCAAACGATCCATGTTCCAAATCTAAATTGAATAGATAATTCAAAAGAAAAACAATGCTCAATTATATTTAACAAGCATGAAGGCAATTTGGAACCAATTTATCCAGATTAGGAAGCCTTGTGCAAATGGCTATCCCCGTGAAAGTAAAGTATGATATCCGTACTGAAAAGTATATATGGAATACCACAATCGTATGCCAGTAGTGTTGATACAAGTCACACAAAGTCACCTTTACATAAAACAAGAACCAATTACTATTTCTATGATAATCAATATAATTGCTTGAGTAAACAAGTCTTAGACCCTTTTTCTACTCATTATTATCACTAGAGTAGTTCTAGATAGTTTTAAGGTTGATTAGTAAAAGATTCATCATATGGTACAAGCCGGATGTGCATAAGGTACAAGCAATAGCTGCAGTTCAAGTCCCTGCACATACCAACTTCTGTCTCTCCGAAGTTTTGACGTTTTACATATATTTAGAGGACAAATGAAACTTTTACTTATAAATGAAAGTTGTAATACCATCTCTTAGGAACCTAATCACACAAGATTCACCTTATTTGGATCAATGACCATTTTTGTAGGAATTTTATAAAAACCGTATGCAGTTCCCAAGTTTCAGTTGACTCAAAATCTGCTCTTAGTGTAAACTACAAAGATGTACTAGACTCTTCAAGCTTTCCAACGGTATATTACACATCTCATTTGGACCAACTAATGATTTTATATGAATTTTTGAAACAAGCTGAAATTTTTTATTCTCCCCTGCAAACAGCAGCGAACTTCACAACCAAACCAATTGAATTTCATTCCATTCAATATGCAAATAACACCAATATTTATCCTCGTCCTAAATGATCTTTTAAGCATAAAATGAAGACTATTTTACCTCATATCTACAAATTACCATTAGAGACCTAAATTAAGCTAAAACCTCAAAGTAATACAATTCATACCAAAAGCTTAACATACCTTGATTCCATTGGTGATTTCAGTTCTCAAACAAACTTGAATCCTTCAATCTTCTCACAATTTCATACCTAAAACAGATTTCAAACCCAATGATTGAAAGATTGACCTAAATAGAAGATTCAACTTAGAATACTATAAATTATACATACCTTTGAGTTCTTGAGTTTTAATCGTCTTCCTATCTTCAACTAACTTGATGATTCTTCACTTGATTTAATTTCATCTATGGAGGTCCTTGAAGAGAGGAGAGAAATCAAATTGGAAGAAGATATGTATGAGGGTTAAAGGGTTTTGATTTATTTTGGGAGTATTTGTATTTTCCAATTTTCCACTTTGGCCCCTCAAGTCTAGTTTCTCAACTTTGTGCCCTAATAGAAGTTCATTTAACATTTTAAGTTAAGTTCGGTTTCATTTTGTATGGGTGTGGTCCCTTGTACGGTATTGCATCAAAAATTAATCCGAGGTACAAATCGATCAAGCATATGGTACAAACATGTTATACACATTTCCACCCAAAGTTCACTTAACACTTGTACGAGTTAATGGAACCCGGGTGTTATACTCCAAATGCCAATTGTCACACAGTGTGTAAACCTCAACCTGGGATAATAGTAATTAATAATCAGTACAAATTATGCTATCGATTTCCATATGCTAGAAATATAAAGAAAGATCGGGGAAAATAGAAAATGTACAAGTAAAGCAACACTTGTTGTAGGTCAGTCTCACAACCTTATAATCATCGTACATCTTATCAATACCCAAACCCTAAAATAACATGCGACTGTTCAAACTCGATTGAAGGATTCCAAAGAATGATCATATCTAAACGTAATTTGTGTCATCATCATCATCATCAGAAGGCAAACAACACCCGACTATCCTAAAACAGAGGTTGGCATGGCAATTATTGAAGATACCGCGATCCACAGTAAAAGCTTCATCATCCAGATGCACACAATACCTTTCTTGACTCACATACCAATCCAAGTGACGGACAAAATAACGAGGATTTAGTTGGTTGAAATTGTGAAGATGCATGAGCTTGAATTTGGTGGCGTTAGTGATCAAAGACAGCCAAGATTTGCATACCGACCGGCAACATTCAAAGGATATCGACGATCAGTCCCATTGGAAGTTGGTCTGCCATTTCAATTTCTAGAGAGAGAACGGTGGTTTTAGAGAAAGAGTGTGCACCCGCATGAGTGAAGAAATTCGAGTTCTTCGTTAATCTTGCCCCCAAATTAGAGAGGTTTATGGATAGCAAGCCCTTGGTCCATGTAATTCGATGGTTTTTACAAAAACTTCTTGAAGCTTTATTTGGTTATGGATTAAGACTTGTCGTTTGTATGATTCGTTTGGATTCGATTGATCATCCACTCAAACCCCAACACTTGTTAGCTTTTTTTGTTAAATATATCTAGATGAGAGGCAAAATGGTCATTTTATCCTCCTTTTCCCTATTTTCCATGTAAATGGACCGATCAACCACCCCACACCCCATCGTTTGTTTATTTCATCTTGTTCGGTTCTATTTTGTTTGTTTCACTTTAACGCCACAACTGATTAATACTAATTTGACATTATTCTTCATGAAACTTAATTTATAGTTGCTAACTTTAGAGCAAAAATCAAAAATAAAATATACCCATCTCTATATTTACACTCAAACACCCAAAACCCACCCTCATCCTACTCTCCATGACCACCACTCCCTTCTTCATCATCCTCAAGAACCAAATTAGTAAAACCTAACCCTCTGAATTTCAATCTTAATATATTAGGTGTGGTGAAATACTTGGTTGAAGAACGACTTTGAAAGTTCATAAATCTTGTAAGAGGAAATGTACATGGTCAAGATTTCGTCAATTTTTTTCCCTTTTGTTATGTACATTTTTATGTTTTTAAGTCTTATATTAAATTGGGAAAATGTATTTTGATTTTTTTTTTGTATATGTTTTGTTTTTTAAAAGTAATTTTTGTCCTGGGCCTCTTAGCCTGGGTACGAGCCCGACCCACTTATGGGAATGTTTTCGAAATACCCTAGGCTAATGCACGAATCATGGGAGTAGCACAAACCCTTTTTCCACACTAGAACTTTCTTTGGAAATCTCTAGATTGTAGGAATATGGTCGGTATAACTACTATGATAGATTAAACCAAAGTTGTTAAAGGCTCAAGGCGCACTTAGGCGCAAAGGGGTCTTGGGGCCTAGGCGCGAGGCGCGGGCCTCAGGGATGTGAGGTGCATCTTATCAATATATATATATATATATATACACACACACACACACACAAAGTTACACACAACTTAAGTATGCAGCAACCAACAATACATCGATTGAGGCAGAAGGGTTTAAAGAGTGAGCTATGAGGGAGAAGTTTTAAGGGCGGGGTATTTATAGAGAAGGAAGCTTGAAGTTTTAATGACAGGATATAAATATTATGGTTTGACTTATGACATCTATTTAATAAGTTAGGAGACGAGAAGATAATAAAACTTATTTAATATTAGAATTTGACTATGTATTTAATAACTCTTTACGAGGCGCGTCTAGGCCCACAAGGCGCCTCAGCCAAGGCGCAGGGCCTTAGTGAGCCTCGTGAATGCGCCTAGCCTCAACTTCAAAAAAGCCCAAGACCTTGAGCCTTATGAGCCTAAGAGCCTAGGCGCGCCTCAGGCGCGCTTTTAACAACTATGGATTAAACATATGATTGATATAATAAAATTTAGGGGCTAAATTATATAAGGTTTGATAATGATCATTTTGCTCTTTCACCAAAAAAAAAAAAAAGGGAGTGATAGAAGCAACTCAAAGCTTCCATCACCATCGCCAACTGGCTGTCAGATTGCACTCCTTCATCAAATACCACCACCATCATCATCAACAACAACGACGATAGGTTTCATAGATAAACATGGGTTTCAAGATTTCTTTGGCTTTTTCACATAGAAAAGGAAAAACAACAAGTAGAATCATAGAGTTTTTTTTTTTTTTGAAAGGAGGCGGCACTCCTGACAAGTAGAATCATAGAGTTGAAACTGGTGGAATCATGGATTACCTTTTGATTCTGATTTTGGGTCCAACATTTTCTAAAAATCTGCAAAGCAGGATCTTGGGATCACCATGTTTAAATCCATGGAAGCATGTAGTATCAGCAGATCAAATATTCCTTCCTACCTAGAACCCACAAATTAATAATAAAATATAAATGGTTCAGGCAGTATGCTTGTAACTGTTTTACATCGTCCTGACCTATAATTAACTTTAACAATCTGGTCCAAGCTTGTCCTTTTTTTAAGGATGGTTGACCTAACATGTATTTCTTACGGCTCAGACGGTTTGGGTCTGTGAACAAGAACTCTAGTTTTTTTGGTAAAGGGTATCCCGGGCCTTTGGCCCAGACTAATCCCTTGGCACTTAGGGCCTTTGGCCCAGCTGCTAAAGCATGCAGCCCTGAGATTATCCTCAGTGGCCACAAGTGCTGCGAGTGGGGCTCGAACTCGGGCAACCGCTATGAAGTCCCCGAGCTTTAACCACCACACCACAACCCTTGTTACAAATAACGATCACACCACACTCAATCGAACCCCACAAAACGAGATTGAATCGAGTAGAAACTTAATCGAAATCAACCCAAGATCCAAAAATAAACTAAAACGAGTTTGTATGCGGAAAACGATAAACTCGAATCTCTCAACGGAATAATAATCAACCACACAATAATAATCGAAACTTGATGGAAATAAAAATAAATGAGAGAACGACACCAGATTTACGTGGAAAACCCAAAACGGAAAAAACCACGAACGGAGGAGACCACCGAGAAGTCCACTATAATCGACGATGTTACAATACTTGAGAACGGAGAAATCGATGAAGAATATACAGATTAATTGCTAATCTAGTGTGTATATTTTGTTGGGAGAGGTGATTTGTTTCTATGGAGTTTACTTTAAATTATATCTTTTATAAATCTCAAAAAATAACAAATACAATAATTTGACAAAAAAAAATACAAAATGCACATTAATCAAGGGAAGAAGTTGGTTCATGTAATTTTAAGATAATATAGATTTATACATGAAAATTTAGACAATGTATATTCATCAACGAAATGTATGTTTTTGCATGTACATATGTTCATCAGTTAATAATTTGATATCCACTATATTAAATTCATCAATGTATGGTATTCTGGCAATAGATATATCATTGATGAATATCAACATATGAACTCCACTGGTGTATTGTATTATGTACATAAATATTCATCAATGAATATACACATTGGGTTGGGAATCCACCTACATACAAAAAAAATTGTATGGGTTTTACACAATCAAACAACATAAATGTCTTGTTCTTGGAGATGAGGCAATTTTTGGTGGTTACAGTTTTTTTGATATTAGGGTTAGAGTTGCTCTAAGGATGGGCCAAGAAAAGCAAAAGCTTATCGATAAATGAGAGAGGTGGTGTAACACCCGCTTCCCGAGATGGAAAAGGAGGTTATGTCTGAACCTAAAACAAACCGTCAATAAAAATGTACCGAGCACTATATAACCTTTATATAGAATAAACACCATAATAAATACATAAAACAATTGTCTCGAAAGATGCATTTTTTTTCCTTCTTCTAATACTTGCTTCAAAACATTCACAAAACTTACAAGTACAAATCAACAAACCTCTTAGATACTTGGATCCCTTACTCCTTAGATGCATTTTTTTTCCTTCTTCTAATACTTGCTTCAAAACATTCACAAAACTTACAAGTACAAATCAACAAACCTCTTAGATACTTGGATCCCTTACTCCTTAGTTTATCCTTGGATATCTGTCGCGAAGAAAGAAAATGGCTGAGCCAAACGCTCAGTGCACGGATACAATAGATAACAAACGAATAACCGAACTCAATACCGAATACAATAAAGATCTAGATTTTGGACACGAGACTTGAATTTTTTAGTGTTCATGAAAGCTAGATCGAGTGTTAATTCATTCAACGTCTAACTTCAACAACAGACCAAAATATCCCAAACAAAGAAAAAGAAACTAAAAGAAGTTAGACCAAATAACGCAATTTAATTGTTTAACCAAAAGTCATAATAAAATGAATATATATCCGAATTCATTAAATCGAGACAATAATCTCGTCAAAAGCCAGAACTAGAATTGTTAAATCAAAACAAATATAGTTGACTAAATACCAAACTAATCTGAGAAGCTTAAATCAAAATCATATCATAAGATTTCATATCAAGCTCGAACAAATAATCGCATACACTTGAGTTTCATGTCACACATAAACAGATACAACAAGTGTCAGACATAAGTCACATAGGCACGTACGTTGGACATTCTCATCCAACTGTACTAAATAATGTGAGATGCGGTGTTGGGCACTACACCGTCATCCACCCTACAAACTAGGGCCGACCCATACGCCTCCCATCACACCACGCGTCCACGCCAACTCTCATCAGAGCACACAAAATCAAAAGAAGACGCCGTGGACTGATCACACCGCCACGGGTGGTGTCACGCCATCGGTGCCACAATGACGTGCCTATGGTACCCCCATAGGTGGTTAGTAGCTCGGTACACCTTAACGTATAAACTTCAAAAGTATGTCACAACACATGTGATCATACTAAATGAATAGCCAATCATACTAATTACAAAACAAATCAAAAAGGTATTTAACTATGTAAAAATATTGACCGCTTCCCTTGAACGCTTTATAATTTCGAACACACTTTTTAGAACGACTTAGAATCGAACAAGAGTTTAATTGATACGAGTGTCGTAACCCATTAACATAAATTTATGTATGACCTATCACAAAAGATTTAAAAACAAAAACGTATGGCGAAGCAAATCCGAACGCAGATTAGGAATTTCACACCTACAACTTTTTGAAATCGATTCGTACTATTTTCAGAACTTTACACGTTTATAAATCCAATATTTCCTCGTACTTCAAAGAGGTTTTAGAAAACTATATCTAAACAAAAGTTTTGAATAAACGTCATAGGATTTTAACGAATCAAGAGTGGATTGAATCAGATTTAAAATAGATTTTATACAATTTTTCGAAAACAGTTGCGTTGTTCTCGTCTAAAACGAGACCAGTTTCGGAAAACCAAAATGTTAGCCACCTTAGCATAAAAATCATAGATTGCTCGTGTGACAACAGTTTGTAAAAGACATCTTCAGGTTTCCAAAAACATATCGTATGCCTTAATCCGACATACGAGCGATGTTTTATGACTTTTACAAATAATACAAAAATTTCAGAATAAAATTCAGCATATTATAAATAGAGTTCAATGTTCTAGAGTATCCGGACCTCGATTTATTATATGTAAAACCGAAAGAATACACACGAATAAATGATCAACTAAATGAATGGAAACGAAAATAACCTTGATGGAAGTAAGAACACGTTATTAGTCACCAAAACGAACGGAACGACTCGAAGGAAAAACAAAGAAACCATACACGTATTCAACGAATCAAACAAACACAATTCGAAAGAACTTCGTACACATATACAAAAGATCAAATAAACACAACGAAGGGAATATAGAGAATCCGTACCTTTAACTAATATCTGAAAATCGCTGATGAAAACTCTATCAATTCCTTCAACGAGTCTCTAATCACGATCAAAGCTTCCAATACGAATTCAACCTCAAATCCTAATATTTATGCTTGAAACTCCAATTATTTCAACTCTAACTCTCGTTTTATTCCCTTAACTAATTGATACTCAATCAAAAGGATAAATATAAAAATAAAAATCCTATTTTGGTTAGGAATTGCTACTGCCGCCGAGATTACATAGGGTTATCCCAAAATTCTTTTTTTTTATATGACAACTTAGCCCCTCAAGTTTTATAAAACTTCCAACTTAAATAAAAACTTACTAATTTCTTAAAAAGTACGGGACATTACAAGTGGGTGTCAATCAATCGACGGCGGACAGGCAGCAAAGCAACATTCAATGGGCGAAATTTTCAATTTGAAGTTTGAACTGGATGAAGACTTTTAAAGCGTCGCTTTTATGAGTTGGAGGATAAATCCAAGTGTATCTAGAATAAGCATCCATTAGAAACTAGTAACAAAACCCATTACAAGATAGCATGGGGGAAAGACCCCACAAATCAAAACAACGAGTTCAAGTGGTTCCTTATAAACGGTGCAACTTGAAGAAAAGGGAGTTTTTGACTTCTACTAACTCGACAAGCATTAGAGATTGAAAGGAAAACAGAATTGGCTTATCATCAAACTGGTAAAGGCCCCCTTTATTCGTGCCTGACAACAGTGTCCAGCCAGTGTCCTGATTCTTTACATGAAAATAAGATGGGTGACTCTCAAAATAAACATCATCTCTGCAGAATTTAGAGACAGATAGTAACTTAAATATTTTAATTCTCTCAAAGGGGAAACATAAAAGTAAATTGCAATAGCAAACCATGTGAATGAATCAATTTACGTCCAAGACAACACTTGTATCATACCAAAAACTTTAATATCTTAATTTAGTATATGGAATTATTAGCTTAATGCAAAAATACTGGATTTATCTTTCATCCATGTCTTGAATTTGCTTAATTCATTCTTCTAGGTTTGGCCCAATCACTACATTGTTTCTTAGACCACTATCTTAAAATGCATAAAAGAATGTGTTTAACTTCTTACAAAATCTAGGTTTCAAGTATAAAATTTCACATTAGAAACTAAATGAGCAAAAAGGAAGGTACCACAAAGTGCATAGAGGTGAGAAGGAGTTTTGGACCTAAATATAATTCATTTTGAAGTATATAACATCCCACTGTTTTCAGCATATACTAACAAGTAATAGACCAATTAATAGAGCACTTAAGATTGGGTTCAGCACTACAAAACTAGTTACTCCTACTAATCAGATGTTCATTTAAGCTTTCAGCTTTTTACCAATTGAAGATGGAACAGCTCGGGGCATCATCATACAGGAACCGGGTACCAATTAAAACATCTATAAAGATCACCATAATCACAAAGTTTTAATAATACTATCTCAATCGAAAATTACACGAGCACTTCCCAAAGGAAATGACTCATTGGTTTAGGAACAGATACTAGCAAAGCCACATTTTAAGAAAATGCCTCTTTGATCACTATGATTTATGTAATCAGTGACAGTATAGAAGCAAAGGACATATCAGTGGGTTGTTATGTTGAGAAACACATGAAAGAGAAGAAAACAAAGAACCAGTTTATAATAAATAGCAGCATGCATGCCTACTTCATTTCATCCACCAAGCAATGAATAAGGTTCATCATACCTTGCTTTTCAACCTTCATCAAAGCTTCCATCGCCTCCTTATTTGGAACGCTATCACCAACATCCAACAAAGCTAAACTCTCTTGGTATCTGTCGACAAAAGTCCTGCAATCAAAATCTTTATCTTCCACGCCATCACGAAAAGCATACACACAATAGCCCTCATTGTGGTTAAAGATAACCATGTCCCTATTTTCAAGTTCCACAATCATATCCCCGTTGTTTCGTAGTCGCAAAGGTTTCCCCAAATTTAATTCGCTGTAATGCATATAATACATCATTGTCCAAGAGGCTGGGTTCTTATACTCCTTCATAACCATTGTCAAATACGTACTTCCTGACTTCAACCCATCAAAATTTAGATCGCAAGGATGAATCACAGCCAACGATTCTCCAACTGTAAAGACCATCAAGAATTCTTTTGCTAAAAACTCGGGCACCTGAATTTCTCCAAAAAGCTCAGTACTTATGTCAAATGTCAAGATAGAGTAATGTGAAACCCCAGGTGTCCGATCGGATGCTATCCAATGCACAGATCCATTGGAAAATACTCGTGACGAGTCGGAATAGATGTAGAAGCAACGCAAATTATCAGAAAACATGACTTCCCTCCAAATGCCGGTTTTCACGGTGTAAACCTCAACCTGAGATATATAATAGCATTAGTTCGTTCAAATTATAGCTATCTATTTCCATATGCTAGCAATATAAATATTGGGGAATGGTTCAATTTCAGGCGTAGACAACAATTGTGGCCACAGAGTTTATCAGGACTGATTTCTTACATTCAAAATTTGCCAGGATTAATCTAGAAAATATAATGATTGGAGAAAACAGAAAATGTTCATGTAAAGCAACACTTACCTGAGGTCTAATGAAGGAGTTGCTAACGTAGTTCAGTCTCACAACCTTATAATCATCAGAGATCTTATCGTACCCAAACCCTAAAACAGCAAATGACTCTTCAAACTCGACTGAGTGTAACATAGGAAGAGTTAATTTCCTTCTAATCGAAGGATTCCAGAGAATGATCGTATCTAAACTGGATGTGACATACTCATCATCACAGAGGCAAACAACACCGTTGCAACATCCGATTATCCTAAAACAGAAGTAGACACGGCTAATATCGAAGGGAAATTCAACTTCGCGATCAAAAGTTAAAGCTTCATTATCGAAACGCAAATCATACCATTCTTTACTCACACAATAATCCAAGCTACGGACAAGATAACGAGGATTTAGGTGGTTGAAATTGTGAAGATGCATGAGTTTGAATTTGGTGGAATTGATCAAAGACAGCCAAGATTTGCAGACCAATCGGCATCGAAGAAGCGATTTTGATGGTAAGAATGAGAGGATTTCGACGATCAGTTCATCGGGAAGTTGGACTGCCATTTCAATTTCTAGAGAGAGAGGCGATTTTAAGAGAGAGTGACAGCATCATCTCCAACAGCATTGCTAAATTTTTTCTAAAATAGACAATGAAAAGTCAAAACCTCTAAAAACATTTCCTTTTAACTCCAACAGTTTTTCTATTTTAGAGAATCAATCATTATTTATATTATTATAATATTCCATAATTTATCATCCCAATACCCTTTTTAAAAAAAAACTTAAAATAAAATATTAAAAATTGATTCTTATTGGTTGGATTGAATAAAATAATATTTTCTCTCTCAAATTTAGAGATTATATAGAATTCTCTATATTTAGAGATTTTTTCATTTTTCTCTATTTTAGCAAACCATATAGCAAAGCTGTTGGAGAGGAATAGCACAGAAAAAGCCAAAATTTTCTATTTTAGCAAAGTTGTTGGAGATACTCTGAGTCTGCAGCCGTCGATAGAGATTATGGACTTGATCCCTGTGATTTTAGGGTTTTTATGAAAATGTCCCTGAGCTTCATTTTTTTAAAGGTTTAGACTTGCCATTTTCACAATTTGTTGGATTTGGTCCATCGCCCTAACCTTCGATATTTTCTTTTGTTAAATCCATTTAAATGACCATTTTACCCCTCTATATGTACTTTCACATTTTCTTTAAAATCATTTTTTAACTCTACCTCCCTCCATCCATCCCCCCATGTGAACCAACAAGTCGGCCACCCCACACCCCTTCCTTCTCACCACCGCCAACCAACCATCTCCACTTTCTCTCTCAATATGAATTAAACTCAAATCTTTTCCATATTCCTTTAATCCATACTCGGACGTCCACGATAGCGTAAGCACGTAACAAGTTTGCTCACCGGTTATTGCATTAAACACCGGCATCTCATCTAGTCTAGATCGATTCCCTAAGAGCTTCTTCTCTAGCATGTTATTTGGCCCATCCTTGGCTTTTTTCATTTTCGATGCAAAAGAAAGAAAATCTCGATCTCCGAAAACCGGTCTGGACAAAAAGTTGGTAACCTTATCTCTTAAATCTCCTCATATTTTCGTCCAGTGCCATTCTTTCGATTTCAAAATTAATTTTGGTCCAGATGCACCTCGATTTCGTAAAAAAGCAAAACATGGAGATTGTAGATTAGTGTGTTGTCTTTCTAGAACATCTTGAATCGCTTAAATCGGGGCTTTGGTGTCTAAGTTATGATTAAAACTCCACAGCCTCGCAAATCTGTCAACATCCTTCTTTTACTTCTTTTTTTTTCTTTTCATCATTCGATCATCGATGCTCACTTCAATTGACGTATTTAAGTTGAATTTTTGAGGGATAAAATAGACAATTATACATATTCAGACGTTTGTTAGTATACAAAAACAAACAGTTTTATTGATTTAGATTTCAAACTTCAGCACCACCTCTTAAAAATCAGACTTTAGAGTTCAGCACCTCTTAAAAAACAAATGTCACCTAAGAGTTGATTACGAATTTGATCCCTTTGATTTGATTTTTTTATGGAAATGTCATCAAGCTTCATTTTATTACGGATTAGAACTTTTCATGTGCACGATTTATTGAATTTAATTGATCCATCACCCATAACCTTCGTTATTCTTGTTGTTAAATCTATTTAAATGATCATTTTACCCCCGTTATCTATTGTAACATTTTTTTTAAATCATTTTCCATTTTTTAAACCCCCCCTTTTCTTACCCCACGTGAACCAACCAGTCGGCCACCCTACACCCCTTCCTTCTCACCACCATTGTAACTCACCACCACCGACCAACCATAACACCCCGAATTCTGAGAACCTATGTATTATCCTTTCTCATTTTGGAACCTTATGATTGTTGGAAATTGTTAGTAGATATCTATTTTATCTGTTTTGAGCATCGTGGGCTGAAAATACGAATTTTCGGGGAGTTTGAAGGTTCCGCGACATTGCCCGCGACAATGACAGGGTGTCACTGTCGCGAGGGCAAAGTCGCCATAACTTGGGGACTCTCGGTACGTGTCACGTGACTGTGTCCTGCGATTGTGCATGGTCATTGTCGCAGGGGCACTCTCGCCCCAAGTGTACCGTAGCATGTTGGACTTTCGCGACAATGCCCGCGACAGTGACAATGTCACTGTCGCCGTGGCAATGTCGCCGACGACCTGAGGGGTTTAAATCAGAAGAGTTACAGGATTTAGCCATTTTATCTGATTTTAGGGTTTGGAGTGCGACTTCTCTCTGCAGTTAAGAAGTGTATTGGTAAACTCTCGAGTGGATACTCATCTCATCTCTACTCTCTTCATTCCTAGAGCTTAGTTTTCTTTTAAGAAAACTACCAAGGTGAGTTCTTACACTTTTATAAACTTTATACATGTCAAAGGTGGATTTTGAATACCTAAATATCTTCCCTTTCATATATTTGATTTATAAGAATTTGTACCAAACTTAATATTTTGGGGATTTTAGGGTTTATGATGATTTGAGAAAATGAATATTCATACGTGTTAATCATGTTCCAATAGCTTACCAATACTTAGGATTTCATTTAAATGGATGACATTTACTATGTAAGACTTATGATTTTAAGAATATTGATTTTGTGGTTAACTGCTGATAAGTTTGCATATTAGCTAATACCATATCTTGGGGATTTGAAAAATAAGAAGGATCGATTATATTTTAACTAGTGATCTTTTGGGTAAACAATGGAAATGGTTTTGGTGGAAATCACACATCATGTCACCCATACATATTAACTATTGTTGGAATAACATGTTGGACCTATGCGCATTATTTGGATTAATTGATGCATTTGGGAGTCATGACCCCGTATTTGGTTTATTATTGTTCCGGCGTTGGGACGACTAGTTTTCCACGTCGAGGCACGTTAGGCATCGGATTGAGTTATAAGTCCTTCGTGCTCAAGTATTACGATATTGGATGAGGAGCTCGACGTAAGAACCTCTCAGGGTTGAACTTGAGTTTCTGTGGGTGTACGTTTAAAGCTACTGAGCCTGACATCCCTTGCGTGTACTTCATTTGTGTATTGGCTTTACTGACTCATCGAATGGCTTACTTTTGTGTTCCATCATTTGTGTTAGTAAGCGGGTCTCTCCCGTTAACCCAAAAGGTACTTACTATATTTCAAAGAGCATTATTGTTACTATTACCATTATTATTGTTGTACAGAAAGAAACTCTTTTATTTACTTTTACGTTTGATTACTTAAACTGCAAATGTTTGAGCTCACTAGGCTTTGGCCTAACACTTTTTCTTAAAATGACATGTATGATAGGTCAGGTTTCCGGTGGGGTTCGTCGGGACTGAGCGGATAGCCTTGGGGGTTAAGAGCAGTCTTTTTGGGAGATGTTTAGACCGGCATTTTGAGTAGCTGACACGTTTTCTTTTGGAAGAATAGCGACACCCGGTCCTAATCTTTCTTATTTAAGTTATATTACTAGGTTGTTAGTGTATTCTTCATTTGAGCAATTGTAAAGGTCTTAACTTACTTCCCCGTTTTATCGGGATGATACTTTGAGTTTGTTTCAACAGGTTTTATATACCCAGGTTTACCGATTTATAGCCGTCATATAGCAAAATTTTCGAATTTTTATTCCGTTAAAATTTAGGGTGTTACACCATCTTCTCGCTCAAACACACAAAACCTATCCCCATCCTCTTTCCCAAGAAGCAAAAGAGTAAACCACAAACCTAGGGACGGATGACCTGGCTATCAAGGGCCATTGCCCCTGCGCCTTTTCAACCTGCAATGCAATAGCGGGCAGGATTTCATTAATTAAAATAAAAAAATAGTTTGGGCCCCTCCACTTAAATCCATCAACTCCCCCAAGTTTTGTGGTTGCCGCTTTAGAAGCATAATTGGTTCAACAAAGTTGAGCTCAATTAACTTTTTTAATCCATTAACTGCAATGGTGATTCTTTATTAACCTACATTTTTTGATAATTAAACCCTTTTATTAAAGATACTCTGATCTGATCACGAAATTTATCGAAGACTTGTTGCTATTTTACATTCAATAAACACTTGTATCAATGGTTGGTAAGTAGGGACGGATCTACCGTGGTGCGTACGGTGACACGTGTCACCGTTAGACCTGGCAAACGTGTCGTGTCGGGTTCGTGTCGGATTCAAAGTTAAACGGGTTGAAAATGTCTAACCCTAACCCGACCCGTTTAATAAACGGGTCAGAAAATCTCAACCCTAAACCGACCCGCCTAACCCGACACAACCCGCCTAACCCGTTTAACACTTATAAACTAAAAATTAATCGAAAATTCACAAAAAAGTACAAATCCAAAATTCAAATGAAAGCATTAGAAATCCAAATTTTATAGTGCAAACTTATAAGTTCTAACCAAATCTAAAACATTAAAAACCCAAAGCATTAAAAAGAAAACTTATAAAATTCACACACACACACACACATATATATAAACGGGTTATTCGGGTCATTTTTGAGTTAAAAATTTTGACCCTAACCTTACCCGTTTAATTTTCGTGTCGTGTCGTGTCAACCCGTTTACTTAAACGGGTTGAAAAGTATTATCGAAACCCGTTTATTTCATGTCAATATCTAGAACTGATCATTAAGAATTTTGGGACTTCCTTGAAGGTTGACGTCGAACTTTGGTTTGGGTTCAGAAGCATATTCAGCTAAAGTGGGTTGACCGGTGTGAAGTTGGGGTTACAAACTACTCTTGAGGTGGTAAGCGTCACTCAAGGTTGGGAGACAATCGCAGTCTCATGGTTAGAGGTCACGTTAGTAAGATAATTATTCATTCGGATATAAGTGTGATGTGCCCAAGGGGACATTTATCGTGAGGACCAGCATAAGGTTATGGTGGTACTTTTGGCAAGCTGTATAGAGACAATCTATCATGTGGTCAACGTTTCATGGGAATTTAGATTTCGAGGACGAAATCTCTTCTAAGGTTAGGAGGATTGTAACACCCGAATTTTCGCTCAATAAGTTTCCTTTCATCTTTAGTCATCTTTTCATCCCTCGTTTATCTTATTGAGTGAAATAAGTTGTACTTTCGATCCTTAAGTCGGCCCATGCGAGAATCGCGAGTTTTTTGACATCTCGGGCTTCGGTACACTTGGCGCGATTGTGCCACGCGATAGTGACAGTGTCACTATCGCCAGGGCACTATCGCGGGAAGGATTTTACCCGCAGTACAATCCGCGCGATTGTGCCAGGCGATAGTGACAATGTCACTATCGCCAGACACTGTCGCGAGTGGGGTCTGACGAGTTAAAATCTGATTTTTGGCCTCATATCTCATTCAAAACCCAATCCTTTCTTTTATATTTCCCCTCTCAACCTCTCCTCCCAAGAACCGAACCTAGGGTTCCTTTAACCCCCATCTACCTCGTTTATTGCTAGTTGTTGAGTACTTCATCAAAGGGCTCAAGTTGAGCATTTATTCGCTATCTCCATATTCATCTTCTTCATCACCTTTATCAATTTTCTAGGGTTTTCATCCAACCCTTTTCTTCACTTAGAGTTTGGGAGTTTAAGGCTCATCTTGGTAACCTAGAAGTATCTTGGTTGGTGTATCGAAGTTGTGGTTAAGGTAACCTCCTATTTCTTCATTTATGGAATTAGGGTTTGGGTACAAGTTGGGGTTTTCATGTTTAAATGTTTGGGGAAGGATTCTATAAGGTTGAATATATTTATTTATGGTTGGAAATCTATGGATCTAGGTTTTTGAAGGATTTTGCTTGTGGACTCGGATTTCTTCAAGGAAGCTTAAAGCGGGGAAAAATCTAGATTTAGCCTAAATCTAGCAAGGTGAGTTCAAGTTGATTTGTGAAAACGGTGTACATGCCAAAATGGTTATTTTAAAGTGTTTTGCATCTTACATGAAATTATTAACTGCTGATCAGTTTGGTTATTTTGAAAGTGTTTAACTTTATAAACTCATATAGCACACATTCTTATGATTTTTGGGCATCTTGATAATGAGTCATAAATGGGTGTGTTTGGTAACTTATTGCATAAATGAGATTATTTGGTTACAAGGCGTTTTTAGTGTTGTTTGGGTAAAAGGTTCAATTTTGTGTTAGGGGACGTTTTGAAAGGATAAAGAGCATAAATCTATTTGGAAAACCTTTTGTCCCAACTTAAACCGTGTTGGAGTCCATTCAAGTATTTTGGAGCGTGTGATTTCACAGTATGGGTCAAGTACGTTTATTATTTGAAAAGGGTTAATCATTGTTCAAAAGGGGGTTTTGAGTCTTTTGACTCGATGTCGTTCTAAAGGAGTTTTGAGGACACTTGTCCGGTTTTATATGGCTCAATGTAGAGTCCAGTAATGCGCTGTGTTGCATATTGAGGTTGATTACGGGCTCGAGTGCTTGGGTTATTCATGTGTAGTCCGGTAAGGTTAGACTATGTTGCATTGGATCCATAGGCACGTAAGTCGGTCTGTTGGGATGGTCAATTGGATATTGCGGGGTTGAACTCCGGTACCCATGTTTTATGACCGGTAACTTTACAAGTGATCGCTAGGAGGGTTGAGTCTGTAGTGCTATCGGGGAGTGAGCGCTAGGACCTCCGCCGCTTGAAGTAATGCCTAGGAGGTAGTCTTTAAGTGTGTCGGGCCTTCGGGATGGAGTTCTTCGAAATGATCCATCAAGGTCAACTGGCTTGGGGTGACACTTGGTAAAGAAGTCGTAGGGACACTTGGGCTGCGATGTCGTGAGGTGTCATGTGATTAACGTTGAATGGGTGGTATACTTTTGTGTTTCCTCCGCTCTCAACGGATACGGGTCTCCCCCGTTGTCGGCTATCAATATTTTAAATTAAGGACGTTTTATTGTCGTTGGTTCTTTACGGTCGCGTGAGTATTGGACCTAGTGTCCGTGTTTTCGGACGTACGGTATATGTGGTTTTGATAACGATTCATGGGTCGAATAATTGCCCCACCCGTGCTAGGGTGATTTGGGACATAACGTTTTATCCGCATATCTTAATGTAAATCATTTCATATTCATGTTTCGAGCACGTCTACATTACTTCAATTTATAAATCATATTTGAAATGAGGTGTCCATCTTTGAAAGTGCATAATAACATTGGATCCAAGTTATTTTATACGTTTTAAAGTTCATCCATTGAACGGTCATGATTCCAAGCGAGATCCATTCCTTTAACGTTATATTTTCTCATGTAAAACTCTTGAACTCACTAGGCGTTAAGTCTAACCTTTTATTTGTCGGCATGTGCATCAGGTACCAGTTGAGGTTTTGGTTCTAGCAGCTATGACGAGTTGAGCCTTAGCTTTGTGCAAGTGTAAGTGGTTGGTGAAGTCTTCTGTGGTTTGTAGATAGCGACTATTAATGGGTTTTAGTAGCACCCGTCCTTATTATAGATTGTATGTATAGAATGTATGTGTGTAATTGAGGTTAAATCTTAAATTATGTGTGTAGATGAATCATTTATTGGTGTATTTATAAAATTTTAATTTAGTTGTTATTTTCAGATTTAAGGGTGTTACAAAATCAACCAAAAAAACCGAAATTATGTGTGTGTGTGTTTTAAAGCATGTGTGTTTTAGGGGCAATGTTTATCCTTCTCTAGTCCCCACTATCCCATGTGCCACATTTCCCTTAGCCACAATCGTAGTCCTATCCCTATCTCTTCCACCACCACCTTGCCTAGCCTCTCCACCCTCTCTTTAAACATATCTCCTATCAACTCAATCTGCTTCAATTTCAATACCCACGTGAAGACTATGTTCAAATTTTCGAAACCAACGTCGACTTTGGGTAATTGAGGGAGGGTGTTCATCAAACCGAAGAAGGGTTGGGAACAAAGGTCGAGGTCCTATGACTCGTAGGAGAGAACAAACTTTTTTTTTCTCACACTCCTTATTAGTAAATAATCCTAGTGATTGTATTTATATGCTTATTCTGATAGGAAATAAGATATTCAAATAAATGATTTTTCGTCGAATGACTATTCATATATTGTATTTTCATGCAAATATGGAGTAAGAAAACTCTATGTAAAAATGGTGGTTCAGTTCGATGTTATTTAAGACGGAGTTCGGACACAGATGTGGGCTAAGTAAATCAACAGGCAATCTTGGTCTATTGAAAATGCCAGTGAAAGTAAAGATCGGAATAGAAATGATACGGATAAAAACATTCAGAGTTGGGGTGGTCATGACAATTACAACAACGTGGGTATATATATATATATATATATATATATTACATTTAATTATGGATTTCATCCTTATGGTTTAAGTGGTCACTGAACTTCATTGATTATGGATTAAAACTCAGGCTGTATTAATAGGAAATTAATGGAAATGATAATCATTGATTATGTTTGGTTTAAAAAAGGAATGAAAAATGGTGTTTGATTTCAAAATGTAAATCAATCATTATAATAGATTTTAACAAAATTCATTTCTCCCCAATTTGGAGGAATAGAAACTTTTCCTCTCACTCCTTTTCATTTTCATGGCAACATCACACTCCAATTAACAGTTGGTCGACGAATCTGAGTAAAAGAAATTGTTCTTCATTTTCATCTTAGTAAACTCACACAAAATTGTTCTTCATTTTCGTCTCTCTTGTGAACCCTAGCTGATAAATCTGATTTCATATGAGTAAACCCAAACAGATCTAGAAAAACCATCTTGGATTGGCTTCTCCTTTTGCACATCATATGCTTCTCCTTTTGCACATCATATGCTTCTCCATATTGCACATCAGATCTACATTTGATTATCCTTTTGTTTCTCCTTATTATGCATCAGACTTGGATTTGATTTGGTTACAATATCGAATCTGTGACTTCAGGGTTGGCTTATGTTTTTATTTAGGGTTGATTTACGTTTTTCTTTAGGTTTTTAATATCACATTTTTTTGGAATGAAGTAGTGATCAATGTTCATATGTTCTTAAATGAGATTGTGATTAATGCTCAGATTTTTTGAATAAAATTGTGATTAATGTTCATATGTTATTGATAATTGATTATAGGATGGTTCTTGTTTGAACTTTTAAAAGTTTGTTCTCGTTGATATACATCGATAAGGTGTTGAAGATGAAAACTCAAGAAAAAAAAATTTAAAATCGAGAAAAAAAACAATCAAATGACCCTTTTGCCCTCAAAATTAATGGAGTTAATGGACGTATGTTAGGGGAAGGGACCAAATCCACGACAAACTACAGTGGTTAAAACAATACCATAAGAAAAAAAGGATCTTTGTTCAACTCATTGGGGATTTCAACCCGATAATAGTGCTATTCTGAGGCATTTAACAAGGCATATTTGAGAAGAAATTTGTAAAAATAATTAGAGATCCATTTGCAAAAATGAGGTTGTTTTGAGATTACCGAAAATGAAACAGGCGGGTGTCAATCAATCGATGGGGGATAAGCAACAAAGCAACATTCAAATGGTGACAACGAGTGTCACACCCCAATTCAAGAGACTTTAACAAACATAATATACCTCAATCAAAACGTAACTTGAATTGAAAACTTAACAGCGCTAGTGTTTACATGAAATGCCAACAGTACTAAGTATTTAAGTAAGCAACATTGACACATTGTCTAAATAAACTCAACATCAAACAAAAAGAAACAAAAGCCAGCTAGATCTTCTCCTTTCCTTTCGAGCTCTTAGCCTTATCGAACTCTAAGATACATGTTTGGGTCAGCTTTACGCTTAGTGAGTTCATAGATTATATAAAGCATCGTCAAAACATTTCAAAAAAAAATAACTTAGAAATTTATCATAAGTGCATCACAAAAACATGCAGGAAATATATGTAGTGAGATCTCAACATGAAGTACTATGTAGGCAACATCATCATAACATCGAGTCTTCAAATACAAAGGCATACCCACGATACATGTATTGGCTTATATAAATTGACTCGATACAAATGTAGCCATATATAACCAAGCATCCACCCACAAGTACATAAAAGCATTTCTTATTTCATAATACGTGATTCATGCTTTAAAATAAATCTCCAAACTTCACTTCTGTTCTCCAAACTGTAGTTCTTTTTTTGGAATTTATAGAGTTACTAGAAATGTACCCTCGTAATGCAGCGGGTTTCTGAAATCTATAACTCGAACCCTCGATCATTATTCATACTTTTTGTTAGTCTTTTTTGATTTTATTTTACGATTTTGAGAAACGTAGATTTAAAACAAAAATATATTTTAGTTTAGTTTAATTATGGTTTTTTATAAAAAATAATAATAAAGTATTTTGTTACGGGTCAAAAAATGTTTAATTTAAATGATAACTATATTTAAGATATTTTATATTTAAAATAAAAAAGATAACATACTTCAATAAAAATAAAAACTAAAAATGTACCCTCGTAATGCAGCGGGTTTCTGAAATCTAGAACTCGAACCCTCGATCATTATTAAAATATATTAGATCAATGCCTGTTTTTATAATATAGTATAGATATATTAGTTATGAGATTATAACTAATATAGATATAAATATATTAAGAGCAAATCATAAAATAAAAAATAAATATTGATAATAGTAATATTTATCAAATCATCCAATAAATATTGATAATAGTAGATAATATTGATCAAATCGTCCATTAAATATAAAAAACAAATATTTATATTAATAAATGAGTATTCATTCCACAAATAGATAATGTGCTTGGATAAGTTGTACTAAGGCATTATGAAATTGTAAATTAAGTAATTGACTTTAATTAGTTGTATTTTGTGCTTAAAATGTTATAATTAAGAGTTTTTTATGTTTCTTTTATAATATAGTATAGATATAGGGAGATTTATTCTTCTTATTTTATTTATGATAATGATTACAACAATGGGATAACCTCATTCCTGATCTTTATCCATGAAAATAACATTCCTTAACCTCATCTCTTTCAATTACTTCCCATTTAAATCCACCATTTACATCAAATGACATCTTAACTAGCATGGGAATGGACCCCAACCTGTCGGGGAACCCGGTCCATCGGCCCCAATCGGGGATGGGCATTCCCCGCTAAACCGGGGATGGAGACGGGGACAAATATCGTACTCCCCGCCCTGTCCCGTTATATATTTTAATTAATAATTAAATATATATTATTTATTTAACTAAATCGGTAATTCATAATTTCCTATTTCCTAACTAGGTTTATAATATAAAATTGTTATTTTTTTGGATGTTTACTATGTATTGTGGGTATAAAATCAAAATAAAATTACTCGATATGGTTTTGGATGTTACTTGATATCTTTTGATACGTGTGAAGTTTTTTTTTATTAAGTTGAATTTCTTTTGGTTTTAAGTTATTAATTATTATATGATGTGATTTTTTTTGTATGGAATTAAATTTCTTTCAATTTTAGGTTTATTAGAAATATGTGAAATTTAAACATGTACGGTGTCTCATATATTTGATTTATATAATTTACATACGCAGGAAAAAAAATTCTCGTTTCCTCGTTGGGAATCCCCGTTCCCCGTTGGGGAAGGGGATGGGGATCTGATAATATCCCCCGATGGAGATGGGGATGGGGACGAGGATGAAGATGAGGGATCGGGGATGGGGATTGAGGTCCCCGCCTGATCCCATGCCTAATCTTAACCCACTTAACTTGCTCTCTTTCCATATTCTACAACATTAGTCCCTCCTTACATTTGAACTTCACCTTAATGACAATTAAGTCCTTCCTTAAAGATCCTTATTACAAATTGCCCCCATTTTAGGGTGTTACAACGAGCAAATGACAACAGGTGACGTTTACGCGGTTTACTAGTGAGTGCCAAGCGTTGTCTTGTGAGCCAACGTTGACGAGGTCAAGACCCGAGAGTAGCAAGTTTTTTTTCCTCTCTTATGATATCATCTTCTTTGCCTCATTCAATGTTGACTATTCAAGCATTTAACAAACTACTCATACTCGAGGATAATATTCTAGAGCTCAATTTGATCTTGAACGAAAATAAAGCTCGATTAAATTTTTGAGACGAGCCAAGCATCTTCATATGTTCATAAAATCATACGATCAAAAATATTAAATTTTTGGCCCATCATCCTAACCTTTGCTATTTTTTTTTTTTTTGTTAAATTCATTTAAATACTATTTTACCCCTCTTTATCTAATTTAACATTTTTCTAAAGTCATTTTTTTTAACTCCATTTAAATGATTATAACTCCA
Organism: Arctium minus; assembly: GCA_954870635.1. Classification (NCBI taxonomy): domain Eukaryota; kingdom Viridiplantae; phylum Streptophyta; class Magnoliopsida; order Asterales; family Asteraceae; genus Arctium; species Arctium minus. Next base: position 28,418,046 of record OX941088.1, read on the forward strand.
TAGTCTCACAAATCTGTCAACATCCTTCTTTTATTTCTTATTTTTCGTTTCATTCTTCAATCATTGATGCTCACTTCAATTGACGTACGTAAGTTGAATTTTTTAAGAATAAAATAGACAATTACACATATAGACGTTTGTCAGTATTCAAAAGCAAACAACCTTATTGATTCAAATTTCAGACTTCAGCACCACCAAGTGATATCAGACTTCAGGTTTATGCACCTCTTAGAAAATCAATGCCACCTAAGAGTTACGGATTTGATCCCTTTGATTTGATGGTTTTTATAGAAATGTCACTAAGCTTCATTTTATTACGAATTAGAACTTTCCATTTGCAGGATTCGTTGGATTTGATCCATCACCCCTAACCTTCGTTATGCTTTTTGTTAAATCCATTTAAATGACCATTTTTCCCCGTTATTTTTAAACATTTTTTAAATCGTTTTCCTTTTTTTTTATCTCTCTCTCTCTCTCTCCCTCCCTCCCCCAACGTTGTGTTCTCGAGTTTTGAAAGGAAAGAAATGAAATGAAAGAAAAAGAAAAAGAAAAGGATGGGAAAGAAAGAAATATTTGTATTTGTGTTCTTGAGATTGAATGAAAAGAAAATAAATTTTCATGTTCTTGAGTGGGAGAGAAAGGAAAGAAAATATGTTACTTTTACCAATATATCCTTATTTATTTAAGGGTGGAATGTAACTAATGGGTATATATGTAATTTTATTAATATTTTTAATTTTTTCTAAATTCCTTTCTTTCCTTTCCTTCCGATTCCTCCCACATTTGGTAGAAAAGTTTTGGAAGGAAAATAAACAATATTTTCCTTCCCTTTCCTTTCCGTCCTTAAAAAAACTCGAGAACACAACATTTTTTCTTTCCCTCCTACTTTCCTCCCATTTTCCTTCGAAAAAAAACTCAAGAACACAGCGTTACCCCACATGAACCAACAAGTCAGCCACCTTACACCCCTTCCTTCTCACCACCATTGTAACTCACCACTATTGTAACTCGCCCCTTCCTTCTCCAAGAAGCAAAAGAGTAAACCACGAACCCTTCGATGATCCACAACAAAGATATCACAACCCAACAAAACTTGCAACCCACCCCTTTACCGTTTCATAAAAACCTGCAAACCAGTAAGACCCGACCCACCCTGTTGGGGTTTTTTCATTAGAGTTATTTCTATAACAATGTATGTGTGTGTGCGCGCTTTTATAGAGCAAGTGAGTCAAAATAGCGGGAGGAAAATATTGGCCAGTTGTAAGTGTATGTGTGTTTCTGCGACAGTGTGTCGTAATTAAATGTGGAATGAGTTGTGTGTCATAATTAAGCGTGGAATGAGTTGTGTGTCGTAACATTAAAAGCAAGTAGTAACAAAAACCATTAAGAGATAGCATCGGGGGAGGACCCCATAGATCAAAACGAGCTCAAGCGGTTCCTTATAAACAGTGGAACTTGAAGCAAAAGAGAGTTTTTGACTTTTACTAACTCGACTTGTTTTCTACCGGAAGAGCATAAGTAGACACAATTTTACCAACTGTCCAACTCTGTGATGCCACAAGGAAACAAATTCAGATTGAAAGGCAAACAGAATCGGCTTAAAGGCCACCTTTATTCGTGTCCTGCAGCATCAGTGTCTGGCCCGTGTCCTGATATGGGTGAAACTCAAAATAAACATCATCTTTGCAGAATTTGCAGACAGATAATAACTTCCATATTTTAATTTTCTTATAGGGTAGACATATAAGTAAATTGCAATAATAAACCATGTGAATAAATCAATTACATCCAAGACAACACTTGTACCATACCAAAAACTGTAATATCTTAATGTATTATATGGACTTATTAGCTTAGACGAAGGATCGTGTGAGAAGTTGAGTTAATGGTGAGAAACGTGAGAAGTGGATTTGAACCGTTGATCTCTTTTAATCTCAAGCCCTCCCATCTTTTAATCTCAAGCCCTCCCATGAATTGCGGCTTCGAAGGGAATTGATCTGGTGCATCTTATCTCGGTGCATCTCCTCCTAACGTGCGTCCATTTCACATCCAACGGTTGATAACCACTTCTTACGCTTCTCACCGTTAACTCAACTTCTCACCGGAACCCAACCCTATTAGCTTAATGCAAAAATATTGGATTTATCATTCATCCATGCCTTGAATTTGCTTAATTCATTCTTCTAGGCTAGGCCCAATCACTACAATGTTTCTAAGATCACTATCTTCAAATGCATACAAGAATTTGTGTTTAACTTCTTACAAAATCTAGGTTTCAAGTATAAAATTTCACATTTTAGATAGAAACTAAATGAGGGAAAAGGAAGGCTCCACAAAGTGCATAGTGGTGAGAAGGAGTTCTGGACCTAAATATAATTCATTTTGAGGCATATAACATCCTAGTGTATTCAGCATACGGTAACAAGTAATCGACCAATTAATAGCAGATTGGGTTGGAATTTTGGATTCTTGCAAAGCACGACAACACTAGTTAGTTACTCCTACCGACTCCAAAATAATGCAAACATACACTACTAATCAGATGTTTAATTAAGCTTTCAACTTTTTACAAATTGAAGATGGAACAGCTCGGGGTATCATCATACAGGAAGTGGGTACCAATTAGAACATCTATAAAGATCACTATAATCACAAAGTTTTAATTAATACTATCTCAATCAAAAATTACACGAACACTTCCAAAGGAAATGACTCGTTGGTTTTGGAACAGATACTAGCAAAACCACATTTTAAGAAAACGCTTCTTTGATCACTATGATTTATGTAATCACTGACAGTCTAGAACTCTAGAAGCAGAGCACATATCAGTGAGCTGTTATGTTGAGAAACACACAAAAGAGAACAAAACAAAGAACCAGTTCATAATAAATAGCAGCATGCATGCCTACTTCATTTCATGCACCAAGCAATGAATAAGGTTCATCATACCTTGCTTTTCAACCTTCATCAAAGCTTCCATCGCCTCCTTATTTGGAACGCTATCTCCAACATCCAACAAAGCTAAACTCTCTTGGTATCTGTCCACATAAGTCCTGCCATCAGAATCTTCTTCCCCGCAATCATGAAAAGCATACACATAATAGCCCTCATTGTGGTTAAAGATAATCATATCCCTATTTTCAAGTTCCACAATCATATCCCCATTGTTTCGTAGTCGCAAAGGTTTCCCCAAATCTACTTCGCTGTAATGCATATAATATAGCATTGTCCAAGAGTTTGGGTTCTTATACTCCTTCATAACCATTGCCAAATACGTACTTCCTGACTTCAACCCATCAAAATTTAGATCGCAAGGATGAATCACAACCAAACATTCTCCAACTGCAGAGAGCGTCAAGAATTCTTTTGCTAAAAACTCGGGCACCTGAATTTCTCCAAAAAGCTCAGTACTTATGTCAAATGTCAAGATAGAGTAATGTGAAACCCCGGATGTCCGATCAGATGCTATCCAATGCACAGATCCATTGGAAAATACTTGTGACCAGTTGGGATTGATGTAGAAGCAATGCAAATTATCAGGAAATATGATTTCCCTCCAAATGCCGGTTTTCACGGTGTAAACCTCAACCTGAGATATATATAATAGTATTAATTGGTTCAAATTATAGCTATTGATTTCCATATGCTAGCAATATAAAGATTGGGGAAGGGTTCAATTCCAGGCGTACACAACAATTGTGGCCACTTAGAGGGTGTTTGGGATTGCTTATTTAAACTCCTTGTTGACTTATATCTTTTCCTCACCGCTAATAAGCTATTTTTAGTGTTTGGGTTGGAAGAACAAAAAAAGTGTTTGTAGCTTTTCCACACTGCTAATAAGGAGTTTTGATAAGTTAAGCCATTCTGACTTTGAATCAACTTATGACTTTTTTTGGTTATTTAACATGTATAAGCAATCCCAAACACCCCTAAATAAACTTATTTCGTTTTGGTATCACAATAAACCAATCCAAACACCTTTTATAAAACTCTTTTTTAGTCACCATATGAAGTTCATAAGCACTTTATAAAAAAAACATAAATTGTTTTAAATAAGCAATCCCAAATTAGTTTATCTCAAATTTGCCGGTATTAATCTTGCCTGGGACACCTTTCCAAAAAAAATATAAAGATTGGGGAAAACAGAAAATGTACATGTAAAGCAACACTTACCTGAGGTCTTTTGATGGAGGTGCTAACGTAGTTCAGCATCACAACCTTATAATCATCAGACATCTTATCGTACCCAAACCCTAAAATAACATCTGATTTTTCAAACTCGATTGCGTGTAACATAGGAAGAGTTAATTTCCTTCTAATCGAAGGATTCCAGAGAATGATCGTATCTAAACTGGATGGGGCATAATCATCATCACAAAGGCAAACAACACCGTTGCAACACCCGACTATCCTAAAACAGACGTTGACACGGCTAATATCGAAGGGAAATTCAACTTCGCGATCAAAAGTTAAAGCTTCATTATCGAAATGCACATCATACCATTCTTTACACTCAAAATAATCCATGCGACGGACAAGATAACGAGGATTTAGTTGGTTGAAATTGTGAAGATGCATGAGCTTGAATTTGGTGGAATTGATCAAAGACAGCCATGATTTGCACACCGATCGGCATCGAAGAAGCGATTTTGCTGGTAAGAATGAGAGGATTTCGACGATCAGTTCATCAGGGAGTTGGACTGCCATTTCAATTTCTAGAGAGAGAAAGGCGATTTTAGAGAGAGTGAGTCTGCAGCTAGCTATCAATGGGAGATTTATGTTCGTCGTTAACGTTGCCCCCAATTTTAAGATAGATGTTTTATGGATAGGAAGCCCACTTAACCCTAAATTAAGAGTTAATTATGGATTTGATCCCTGTGATTTGATGGTTTTTATGAAAATGTCCCTCAGCTTCATATTTTTATAGGTTAAGACTTGCCATTTGCACAATTCGTTGGATTTGGTCCATCACCCTAACCTTGTTATATTTTTTTTGTTAAATTCATTTAAATGACCATTTTACCCCTCTATCTATTTTAACATTTTTTTAAAATCAATTTTTAACTCTATCTCTCCCTCCCCCTCTCTCTTACCCCACGTGAACCAACGAGTCGTCCACGTTACACCCCTTCCTTTTCACCACCATTGTAACTCACCATCACCGTCCAACCATCCATCTCCATCTTCTTGCTCAAACACCCAAAACCTATCCCCACCCTCTTTCCCAAGAAGCAAAAGAGTAAACCACAAACCCTTCGATGATCCACAACAAAGAAATCACAACCCAATAGAACTTGCAACCCACCCTTTACCGTTTCATAAAAACCTGCAAACCAGTAAGACCCACCAGGTTGGGTTTTTCACTAGATTTATTTCTATAACAATGTATGTGTGTATGCGCTTTTATAGAGCGATTGAGTCAAAATAGTGGGAGGAAAATAGTGAACCGGTTGTAAATGTGTGTTTGTGTGTTTTTGCGACTGTGTGTGTGTGTGTGTATGTCTTAAAACATGTGTGTTTTAGGGGAAACCTTTATCTTTCTCTAGTCGTCCCCACTATCCCACCCGTCACATTTCCCCTTCGCCACAATCGTAGGCCTATCCTTATCTCTTCCACCACCAATCTCCATCGCCACCTTGCCTCTCCTCTTCACCCTCTCTTTGAACATATCTCCTATCAATTCAATATGCTTCAATTTCAATATCCACATGAAGACTAAAGACTACGTTCAAATTTTCCAAACCAATGTCGACCTCGGGTAATTGAGGGAGGGTGTTCATCAGACCGACGGGTTGGGAACGAAGTACCTATTATTACAGTTAATTATGGATTTGATCCCTCTGGTTTGGTGATTTTTACTAAAGTGATCATTGAACTTCATTCATTATGGATAAGACTCATTGTTTGCACGATTTGTTGGATTTAGACCCTTTTCGTAACGCCAATCTGTAACATCCTAAAATTTAAGGCAATTAAAATTTGGAATTTCAGCAATATAACGTCCATAATAGGGTCATTTAGAACTTGTACATATGCAACAATACCATCCTATGCATAAATAATCACCCAAAGAGGGGAAGAGTAGAATGGGAGTTTACAAAGTTTATAATTGGATACTTAAACAACAACCTACTAATCTAGAACAATGATATCTAGATTACGGACGGGTGTCGCTAAGAATCACCAAAAGAGGGTTTTATCTGTCCAAAAATCTCCAATGAATCATCTCTAAACGGGCATCCAAAAGTTGCCAAAGACGGCAATGGGCACCATACTCACTTGCTTGCCACCCCGCTATTCTTATGACCTGCTACACAAGCCACAATTAAGGAAGTGTTAGACTAATGTCTAGTGAGTTCTTCCCGTTTATAAATATTATAAGCGTAAAATTTAAAGAAATGAAATCTGATCACATAACTTTTATAAACCTCTTGAATTTCCATCTTTACCCAAACGTGCAAGCATCTTGCGATGACGGGGGAGACCCGATTTCCATGATGGTGACGGAACACAAAAGTAGGTCACACGATCATGTTTAAGAGCCCCACTACAAAGCAATGGTCAATCCATTGCCTCTAGATTTCACTCAACCCAAGAAATTACAATTATCGGTCCTTGGTCGTTGCCCGGCTTGGGAAGCCCACAACTATTATCCATTGGAACCCCCATACCTATTTCTTGGTAACGTACAAATATTCACATTCCAATAACATTACATAACCCATTTTAATGACTTCAATGAAATCGCTCATGACGTTAATCGAGAGTGATTCCATTATTATTAATCACAAAACACCACACTTATTGTCTTCCATGCCTCATTTAGTCATAAATAAAACCAACCCAAAATAAGCATAGAAGCACACAAGGAGAGGTACTCATATCAATTCCTCCGCAAATATTATCACAACATTTCATAACCCATGATACATGTTTATATACATATGTCCCAACAATACCCATAAAAGTAGGTAGAAACCCTAAAATCCCAAACTCATAAATTAAGACTAAACTCATTAAACCCACACATACAGTAAAGAAAGTTTAGAACCTCAAGCAACAATGGTTAGACTTGTGTAAGGCTTAGGAAATGAGATGGACTCACATCATGTAACACCCGAAATTTTATCAAGATTAAACCAGCATTTTCGTGATTCTTGGAAAGCCTTAGTTGCGGTCAAGGTTCTAAATGGCGTGAGGCGTGGCATGGTGTAACACACATAATTTTCAATAAGTGAATGTCACCCGGACATTTCTGTAACTTGTAAACAGTGAGGTTTTGTTGGGAAATGCATTGTTTAAAATCCCTTGGGGTATCGGGAGCGCTGGCAGTGAAAAAGTCGGGTTTCAGGACTCCGGAAAGGTCTCACGACAATGTCTGGCGACTATGACGAGTCACAGTCGCAGAAGAGAAGCATAGGCCTGGGGCATGCTGGCGACTATGCCAGGCGACATTGCCCTGAGCATAGTCCCTTGGCAATGTCGCCAAGTAGGGCCAGTCTGCTGTTAAGTCGAGTTTTCCAGCCTTTTTCTCATTTTCTCTCATCAAAACTTCTTCTACCCTCTCCCAAAACGTTTTCCTTCTTTCCCCTTCAAACCCTAACTTATCTTTGGCTCAAACCTTGTGTTTTATGAAGATGAAACACCATCAAGTGGTAAAATGGAAAGCTTTGGTCAAGGATTCACCATCTCCATCTTCTTCTTCAACCTCAAACTCTTTGTTGGGTTTTCTAGGTTTTCGTCAAACCTAAGTGGTAAGTGTATCCCTTCCATTTCTAAACCTTAAAATAAGTTATAAATGATCCATTTATGGTTTCCTAGTGTTTGATTTCTCTAATGTTGGATTGTAAGATTCTTGGAAGAATTGGGTCAAAACTAGGGTTTTGCTCAAAATGGAAGTTTTGATGTAAAGTGTTTAGGGATCGATTCTATATAGTTTTGGATGCATATTTATGGTGGAAAATTGTATCTAATTTTATGGAAGTTTTGACTTTGAAGATTCAAGTTGCTTCAAAGGAGCTCTAAGCGGGGCAAAATCTATATTTAGCCTAAATCTAGCAATGTGAGTTCAAGTTGAATTGTGAAAACGTTGTACATGCCAAAATGTTTATTTTAAAGTATTTATGTGTTGAACATGAAATTATCATTTGTGGAGTTACTTGATGGGTTTTGGTTATTTAAGAAGTTTAGTTTTATAAATCTTACAAAACACCCATATTGGGGATTTTTGGGCATTTTGATAAAAGAGTCATAAATGGGTGTGTTTGGTAAATTATTGCATAAATGAGATTATTTGGTTAAAAGGCATTTTTAGTGTTTGTTTGGGTAAAAGGTTTAATTTTGTGTTATGGGACGTTTTGAAAGGATAAAGAGTATAAATTTATTTGGAAAACCTTTTGTCCCGACTTAAACTGTGTTGGAGTCCATTCAAGTATTTTGGAGCGTGTGATTTCATGGTATGGGTCGAGTACGTTTATTATTTGAAAAACGTTAATCATTGGTCAAAAAGAGGTTTTGAGTATTTTGGTTCGATGTCGTTTAAAGAAGTCTTGAGGACACTTGTCCGGTTTTATATGGCACAATGTAGAGTCCAGTTACGACGTACGTACTAATGCGTTGTGTTGCGTATTGAGGTTGGTTACGAGTTCGAGTGCTTTGGTCATTCATGTTTAGTCCGGTAAGGTTAGACTGTGTTGCATTTGATCCATAGGCACGTAAGTCAGTCTGTTTTTGGGAGGGTCAATTGGGTACCGTGGGGTTAAACTCCGGTACCCATGTTTTATGACCAAAAACTTTACAAGTGATCGCTAGGAGGGTTGAGTCTGTTAGCGCTACTGGGGAAGTAGGCGCTAGGACCTCCGCGCGCTTGAAGTAATGCCTGGGAGGTAGTCTTTAAATGTGTCAGGCCTTTGGGGTGGAGTTCTTAGGAATATGTCATCAAGGTCAACTGACTTGGGGTGACACTTGTTAAAGAAGTCGTAGGGACACCTGGCTGTGATGTCGGGAGGTGTCATACGATTAACGTTGCTTGGGTGGCATACTTTTGTGTTTCCTCCACTCTCAACGGATACGGGTCTCACCCGTTGTTGGCTATCAATATTTCAAATATAAGGATGTCTTATTTTGTTGTCATTGGTTCTTTATGGTCGACAGTGAATGAGGGCCTTAATATTGGACCCCCTCCTCGTATATTAAGGTTTGAATGAATTATGTCAACCCCTTGTTTTGGTAGTTAGATTCCTTTCGTTTATGGTCGTGTGAGTATTGGGCCTAGTGTCCATGATTTTCTAACGTATGGCATACATGGATTTTTAACGAGGACTTATGGGTTGAGTGTCATTCATCACTCTTGTGTACGGTGTTTTGGAATACAACGTTTTACTTACGTTTCTTAAATCGGGAGCTAATCCCTATTCTCGTATCGAGTAAGTGTGGGTTGTATCATTTATAAAGAATGTTTGTAACAAGATGTTTGTTTTCGAAAGTGCATGATATTGGGAAAGAGTTGTCTTCGGGTTTAAAGTAAACTATCGGAAATAATGTAATTTTAAATGAAGGTTATTCCTTTTAAAGGATTTGTTTATTCATATAAAACTCTTGAACTCACTAGGCGATAGCCTAACCTTTTTATTTGTCGACATGTGCAACAAGTTCGTTTGGGGATTGGTTCTAGTGACACCTTGGAGAGAGAGGTGCTAGACGTTTGCTCTATGGTGAGTAGTTTGGTGGAGTTTTTCGCCTTGTCTTGGGAATAGCAACTTGTAATTGGGTTTTAGTAACACCCGACCTCCAACTAGTCCTTGTAGAAGAATTTATTTACCTTCGTTGATCGTTAGACCTAGTTTAATATTTCAAGTATGAACTTGTTGTAAGTGATCTTATCCATTTTTTAGGCATTATTGAAAAATTTAATTTAGTTGCACTTTCCAGATTTGAGGGTGTTACACATGGCGACGAGACCAAGCCTCAAGCCTTAGGAGCCATGGCATTTTCAAGGCGTGACTTATGGCGTCATTTTTCTAATTCATATATATCATTATATATAAAAACATATGTTTTGTAGTGTTATTCAATGAGTCAATAGTAATAAGCAAGTTAAATTATGGTATATATTAAAAAAATTGCATATAAGACATTAAAAACATAAAGAAATACCAAATATTGCATTACGAAATTGTGCATTAGGCCATAGCGTGCCATGGGTTTAACGTGGCGTGAGACACACGCTTTGGTGCCATGGCACGCCAATCACTTAGTTAGATTGTAAAATGATGTATTAAAGTTTCAACCCGACCAACCTAACCCAACCCACATGGTTTGGGTTGCAGTTTTGATTGGGTTGGGTTGAGTTAAGATTTTTCATACCACAAACAGTTAGATTGTTCATACCACAAACAGTTAGATTGTTCAAATGACTTCAATCCGACTAACCCAACCTATGAGCACCCCTATTCACTTCATCACTTGTCCTTATCAAGACATCCAAGCCTTAACCCGTCGAGGGTCTAAAAACTAGAACTGATTCAAGCCCCAAGGACTGGCCTACTCCCAACCCTGGTCCTCCTTGGTTCGGTGCTCAGTCCTTTTATACCTCTATAGGGATAAGCATTGTTATTTATGTAATTGTTAAAAACATATCATGTTGTTCGACATTGAATTCTATCTTATTCGGTTATTGTAATAAATGTTACTACGGCTCCATATGAAGTCAATTATGCTATTGTTGGTTTGGTAACATTATCAACATTTTAATTCATCATATAATGTTAATTACCTCGTATTTAGGGTTTGTGTAAATACGATTATTACGTTATAATACAACTATGTTATGCCATTTTCTCACACTCATATATTAATTTCGAACAATACCGTCTGGAATCGGTCAGGACTGTTGGTACTCGACCTTTTTGCTCAGTTTTTTTTTGAACAACATCACCAAATAAAATATAAATCTCAAAAATATTATCCAAAATAAATATTTTGTTATTGTCCAGACTACCCCTGTCTTTATTTCTACTAATAAATTAGTAGTAACATGATTGTGATGTTAAAGTGATTAAACTAAAACCAAATTCCTAAAGTCATGCCTCCCTCCCTCCCTGGACTCAAAGGTCATCCTGGTCACTGCAAAAAAAAAGCCAAAATTAGCACCTCAAAAATCTGCAAATAAATAAATAAATAAAAAGCACAATGGACGCAGATGACATTTAAAACTGGTCAAATATTTAAAAATATTTAGAAAAAATAAAAATAAATAAAATACTTACGTTCCAAGATCCATAATTTTACCGATATTTAAATAATTACGTTTTGGTATTGATATTTTATCCAAGATGAGTTCTTTTTTTTTTGTTAAATAAGGTATATATTGTGATAAAAAGGAGAAGGGCAACTTTGTCTTTTTATATTATAATGATCCGTTAATTTAGTTGAACTATTTGCTAATCTATATTTAGAGGTGGTTTCAATTGGAAACCATATTAGATTGGAAAATTTGGAAACCATCAATTTCATTGGTTAAATTATTAAAATTGGTTTATAAAATTGTTTAATATGATCAAGTTGTTTTATATAATTCTTTTGTTAATGAAATTGTTTTATATATTTGTGTTTTTATGTAGTTTCATCTATTTTTCTCATTCTGATGAAATTGTTTCATGTATTTTCGCAGTCTGATGAAACTTTTTCATTTTTACATAAAAAACACAAATATATGCAACGATTTCATTAATAAAAGAATTATATGAAACAATTTCATCAAATTAAACAATTTCATGAAACAATTTCATTAACTTAACCAATAAAATCGAGGGTTTCCACGATTTTCAAAATTAGAGTGGTTTCCATTTGATCGCCCTCCATCTATACTATATTATAAAGTATCTATAAAAAGCTCTTAAAAACAATTGATAAAACTTAATGTACCACAATTTAATGCTAATTACTTAAAACTTGAATAAATAATGAAAACTTAAAATATTGTCCTATTTAATCCTTATCTCTAACAACTTTAACTCCCTAAAATCACTCATCACTTCAACTTCCCTAAAATCACTCTCCGCATAATTAAATACAGAATAAAAATCAAATTTTAAATATAAAAAATTAAAATATAATTAAGAAAATGTAACAGAATATTTAATGTTTATTTTATAAAAAAAACATTATTTTATTAAAATTAAAATAAGTTACGTATATACTATATTATAAAGCATCTATAAAATACTCTTAAAAATAATTGTTAAAGTTTAATGTACCGTTATTTAATATTAATTAATTAAAATCTCTTAAAAACAAATATTAAAGCTTTATGTATTACTTTTAATGTTATTTATTAGCTTTTAATTCTTGTCTCTAACCACTTCAACTCCCCTAAAATCACTCACTACATAACTAAATACAAGATAAAAATCATATTTAAATATAAAAAATCTTAAATATAATTAAGATAATTATTGAAATCTAACAGAATATTTAATGTTTATTTTATTAAAAACAATCATATTATTAAACCTAAAATAAGTTACATTATTATTAAACTTAAATTAAATTATAATTAAAAATTAAATAAATTTTTTATTAAAGAAACATTACTTAAAATTCAATATTACAATTAATGATGCATGTGTACAAATTTCTAAAGTTATATGTTTGAATTTATAACTAACTGATAAACATAATCAAAACAGGATAAACATCTTAATTCAAATATAAAAAATTGAAAATATATTAGATAATCATTCAATTATAACAAAATACTTATTTTTTTATATAAAAACATTATATTATTAAGCCTAAATTAAACAAATTTATAAAAATAAAGCATTATCACTCTCTCAAAATCATTCAAAATTGTACTGTAAATCGATAGTTTCATCTTTTTTGTTCAATTATCCAATCATTATAGTATAAATAGACAAAATTGCTCTTCTCCCTAATTGAATACAAGTCTTTTAAGCTATTTTTCATTTTAACGTTATGTCTTAATATTTTAAAGGAATTTTAATGCATTAACCTAGATTTCTCTTCAACGTCACATTATACTTGTGGCATGTCATCGCCTACGCACAATTTTGTAAGGGGTTATTTTGTACTTTTAATATATAACCTAATTAAAATTGTTTTAACATTGTTTAATATCATTAGTTTATCAAATAATAGTACAAAAAATATATGTATGTAATCTATAATTAAATATATAATATAAAAATTTGTCGTTAAGAAACTACAAGCTAGGGGGGTCATTCCAGTCTACCCGGTTCGATTCCTAGGGGGGTCATTCGAGGGCACGAGGAGTACCCGTCCTTAGGCCCAACTTAGCTGGGCTAGGACAACGGCGGATTAGTGAGCTGCCCGTTTGGATGCCCGATACCGCCGGGGAGGGGTGTGTGTGTGTGTTTATGCGGTTGAGGTCGATGATGCTGCACTGCCTTCCAAAAAAAAATATTATACCAAAAATACTATGAACCTAAACTGTTAAAAAAGGATCCTTGCAGATTGCGGTCAAACAAAAAGCAATTGCAGATTTGGGGGGAGCAAGCATACGACACCTTCTGAGTGAGTTGTACATTACTTATAGTTACTTGTACCTTACTGAACTGAGTCACTTTCAAAAAAAAAAGAAAAAAAAAAGCAAGAACCTTGTACATCATGCATAAAAACTTGTACGTTATGCATAATAAATTGTACCTTATCGATTTTTCCCTGCCTAATACCCAGTTGCTGCTGGGATACTTGCATAATGTCTGTCCACCACCTCAATTAGCTTATTTGCAATAGCACTTGCATAAACCGACGACCCTTCACAAATCTGCATATATATAAACATTTAAAATCATCATTACGTACAACCCATTAATGCATAGGTGTGCTTAAACACTTGTACCTTAACCATAAGGGTTGTAGCGTACTAATTAAGGCCCTAGAGATGTGGTGGAATATATCATATGTCTAAGATTTGAATCCAAGCGTACACAACAAGTGTGACAGGTTTAATCACTGATATCTTATGGTCATAATTTACCGAGAGATTAGTTTAGACATAACTTAGGACACCTTCTTAATAATAAATAGAAAAAACAAAAAACAAAAAACAAGTACCTTGGTATTGAACAGGTAACTGTAGAAATCACCAATGAGGCCACCACCAACATGATGAAGATCCAATTGAAGTTCATCAAGGACTTTGGAAACAAACAACAAGCAATTGATTCTCTTTTGCTGGACTAATTTGATGGTAACTTCGTCATCGATGATTCGGACATCGACTTCCGTGTTCTTCGATTTCCTCTGAAGCCACGAGCTCCGTAATGTGGAGGTTGAATTGCCGTTGTAAGCCGCTTGTTGATCGTGATCACCGCCACCGTTCGGCCTCGTGCTGATGCTTTCAACGTCTAACGTCGAATCGTCTTCCGTTTTGTGCTTCTTCATCCTCCCTCGATTGCATCTCTTCCGCTCCACGAGAATCGTGAGTTCCGCCACCTCTCGTTTCAGCTCGTTTATGTATTTGATTGCATCTCCCACCACCGATGCTCGATCCGCCTTTCGTTCATCATCAAAACCAAATTCATATTAATTAGATTTCGATTAAGAAGATTTTGTTGTATTTTTTATGATTAAAATCAACTTCATGCCAAATTAACCGAAAAGAATTAAAGAGTATTCTGTAGATATGGATGATGGGTTCAATTCACATCAGACCAACCAGTTTTCATGAGACCATATTTTTACGTTTGAAACTTCACGTGAAAAAAATCCGAACCTTCATAGAAAAAAACACTGTAAAAGTTACTTTTACAGCAAAAAACACTGTAAAGGTAACCTTTACAGTGTTTTGTTTTGAAGTTTCAGATGTAAAAATGTGGTCTTAGGGATCTCAAGAAAATAGGTTGATCTCACGTGATACTAAATTTATATATATATATATATATATATATATATATATATATATGTATATATATACCTTGGTGGGATTAGGGACCAAGTTCTTTAAGGCATCATATTTATCATTCAATTGTTGCCTCCGATGCTTTTCGGTGGCAAAATGTTTAGTATCTTTAACATCCCTTCCTTTTCCAACGATTCCATTAATATCACCACTAAACTTCAAAACCCCATCGCCTTCATGATACAACTGATGCACCCCATCTCGCTCCATATCCATTTCCCCGAAAATCGACCCGCCACCCGTCAAATTATACCCGTTCGGCAGAGAATGAAGCAATTCCCTAAAAAACGGAGGTTGCGGAGGGAGGTTTAACGGCAGTAACGGATCATAAGTCACCTGACCCGAATTTTGATCCATATGGGTCGGGTTTGAGAATGAAATTGATGAGTTTGAGCATCTGGGTAACTGAAAAAGATTGAGAAGATCAGGTGGGGTTGGATTTGGAGTGATTAAAGGCATGTTTGATAAGCAATTGTTGTCGTTCCCCATTTGAATTTGGATTTGATCGTGAGAGTGAGTGGTCCAATTGAGGTCATGGATGATTTGGTTTTGGTGATCCATATTGTGATCCATGTTGATGAGTTGATAATCTGTTGATGATGGTTCAATGGAGGAGAAATTGGGGGTTTGATGGAAATTGTGGAGATGGGTTTGTGATAAATTGTTGTTGTTGTTGTTGTTGTCATCTTGATGATCAATGAGGGAATCGAGATGAGATGGATCGTAGTAGGCACTTCCTTCGTACATTTCTGAATTCACCAGCATTTTGTTGTGTGTTTGAATTTGGGGATTAATATTTATTTGAATTTGGGGGATTTTTGTTGGAGAGTGAGGAATTGGGGATTTGGAGATGGAGGAAATGAAGAAGGAGATGGAGAAGTAGGTTGGGAGTAGGGGGGAATGGAAGTGAAGAAAAAGGCAAGCAAGGAAAGGAAGTTTGTTACCGGGTGTCTTAAATGGGACCCACAATCTTCTCTCTCTATCCCCATCTTTAAAAAAAATTGTAATAATTAGGGATGAGCATGGATCGGATCAGGGTGGGAAACGAAAAACCCGATCGGGTTTCGGGTAGTAGGATACGCATGGCCTGAATATTATAAGCGGATGAATCGGTTTTCGGGTGTCGGGCCTACTCGGGTTTCGAAGGGGATCGGGTCGGATCGGATAAATCCTTTTTTTTTGTTTTCCTCTCCTATAATTTTAGTAGACTAAAAGTCCATTCAGTCGGGTCTCCTCTTGGCTCTTTACTCGTTAGTTATGTACAACACAAAAGGCTCATTCGGTTGTGGAGTGTGACTGTTGTTCAGCAGAAACAGAGTTAAACATTAAAGTTGAAAGTTTGAAACATTTAAATTTTACATATTTTTTGAACTAACAATACTTGAAAAAAAAACTAACATATATACTATTAATTATATAACTTATATTATACATTTATATGTTTATTAAAAAAATAGTAATAGTATTCGTGTTTCGGGTCGGGTTGGGTGACGGAATTTAAAGCCCCACCCGAACCTACATATCCGGCCTAAATTTCGGGCTTCGGACCTCGGACCTCGGGTACGCTTGGGTGATTAGGGTCGGGTTGTTCAAAGTTTTTTCAGGTCGGTTTTTCAACTTTTTTCAGGTTTGATCGGGTTTTGCACACCCATGGTAATAACATCTCCAATAGTTATGCTAAAGTTTTTCTAAAATAGAGTAAATAAAATCAAAATCTCTAAAAAGTTTTGCATCCAACTCCAACAGCTATTTTATTTTAGCAACTCTAGTATTAATAATCTTATTAAAATTTTCAATTTATTTAATTATATTATTAAAATATTCAATATATGGAAAATCGGGAGAGAAAAAATTTGTTTTTTGGGGGTAATAATTAGTTTTGGGGGAACTATCTATAATATTCAATAGCTGTTGGAGCAACAAAAATGCTAAAATTCTATTTTTTTTTTCTTTTTAGCATAGTGTTGGAGATGCTCTAAAATGTTTTTTTGAAGGTGTTCGAGTTGTGTTGTATGTACATCGACAGATCTCATAGAATACTGAAGTTAATATAAAATGATTGTTATTTATAAGACTGAATTCATAAGTAAGATTGTCTATTTAATCATAAAAAGACTTAGGTGGTGTTTGATTTGTGGAATGTTTTTGGATTGAATGAAATATGTCAAATAAAATTGAATTTAAATGAATTGGAATTGAATGTTATCAGGTTTGACCACTTGTTTTGTTGATAGACATTGGAATAAAATCTACTAAAAGAATTGAAATATGTTTGTTTCATTAACAAAATTTAGCTTTGGAATTAGAACAAAATGTTGGTAATGCCCAAAATACCCTTTATTTGTAAATTTGAATTTTTTTTCTTAAACTAAAAATGTTTTATTAAAATAATGCATTTGATTCGGATGGTTTTTTCACATCGAAACATTTATTTATGCAAAAGAATATTTTTTTATTTTTATAACCAAATTGAATTCTAATAATGATAGTACTTGACTATTACTTATAGATATAGGATTTTATAATTATAATAACTACATCAGTTTCTTTAATTTTAATTTGATTATTTTTTATATTTAAAAAATTGGACATGCTTAAAAAAATGACATAAATATGCAAAAAAAAATGGTATATTGAATTGTATATTTTTCTAAAAAAATTATTTAAACTTTAAATCGAGAGAGTAGAAATCGAGCAAAAAGAAGAGGATGAACATTTTCATTCATTAAAGATATAAGATGCAAGTAGGGTCTGTTTGTTTGCAGCTTAATGAGACTCACAACTTATTCAGTCAGCTATATATATATGACTGTTTGGTAGTGGCTTAATGATATAGAAAGTGGCTTATTCAGTAAGATTTCAAAGGAGAGCTTTATGCAGAAAGCCAAGTTTTTTCCAAATCAGTCTCTCTCATTAAAAAACACGTTCCTTCCATCTATGAAAAATCTCTCTCAAATAAAAACCTTCTAAATCTATACAGACAACTTTATCCATACAAAACTTAATAGAAAACCAACCAAACAGCCCCTTATTAAGCTACTGACAAACAAACCCTTAACATACTTAGATGTAACTAATATATTCTTTGAAGATATATTTATGATATTGATAAATCTTTTTAGGTACATACGTAATTGAAAAGAAGTGAATGTGTTCTACAATTATGTATTATTTAGAAAAATTACCAGTATTATCTCTATATTTATATAATGAAAAAAAATTAAAAATAATATTTATTTTTACAATGAAGTTTTTAGATACATATTACTTTTTACCTTGGGTTATGATAATTATTGGTAAGGACGTGTTTTATGAGATTCAGACATACATAAAGATTGTTATCTTAAAAAATAATGGCATATATAGTCATAATCAAATTATGCACATCCTACTTCTTTTTCATTAGGGAAAACTTTGTTAGGTTAGAATATATGCAATGATGAATTACACCATGTAATTTTGATAAAATCAAAAACTAATGATTATGGGGTTGTTTACAAAAAACGATTACTAGGTATTACTTACCTTATCGAATAAGTATGTAATGATCAAAAATCTTACTTGGTAAGAGACATAGCAAAAAATAAGTGAGAGAGAAGACTCTTACCCACCCTGTAAGTGAGAGAGATGACTCTTATCCGGTTAGCGCTTAATGGATAATAGACGTTTACCAACAACCCATTTTAATGACCGGAAATGTTATCCAATAAGATAAGTGAGAGTGAGAATTATTGCTGATAAGCACTTACTGAATAAGCATTTGGTAAAAACCCTATAGTTGCAATTAATGACGGATATAGTGTTACTACTTGTAAGGGAGAGTTTTGTTAAGGGAGAGTTTTGTCTTATTCAAATGTATGTGATAATAAACGCGGATAAGTCATCGAGTAAAAATTTGCATAATTGTTAAAAAGAAAAAGATGAGTCAATAAATTTACATCTCATAATTAGTTAGGGTATGTTTTTGTTTTTCCATTAAGTGTTGTTTGGATAAACGAGGTCTTTTTAAAGTAAGGGTTGTTTGGTTGGTTCTTCATTAAGGGGTTGTTTGTTTTTTTTAAAAACCTCTTAATGACTCTTAAGTCTGAATCATTCAGACCTTTTTACACACCACCTCTTATTAATCATAACTAAAATAAGACTTCAGACTTTAGAACTCTTAAAAAACAAACGACACCTAAGTCTTGTGTGGATAAAGTTGTATGTGTGGATTAATCTGTCTATTATAGATTATGAAGGTTTTTGTTTGGGAGATTTTTTTCATAGATGAAAACAACGTGTTTTTTTAATTGGGAGGAGAATGTGTGCAAAAAACTTGTTTTTTTTTGCATAAAGTTCCTTCCCTAGAAGCTTACTAAATAAGCCATTTTCTATAGCATTAAGTCACTACCAAAGAGTCATGTATAGTTAACTGAACAAGTTGTGACTCCCATTAAGCTCATTAAGCTGCAAACGAATAGACACTCAGTGGTAAATGAATGTCTGTTTTATGTGTCAGATGGCATAAACTACTATTTTAATGCTCTTTTTTGAGCAAGCGTCCAATGAAAACTGATATTTAATAAATATTACAATTAACATTCTAAAAGACAAAAATTATATCGACTTGTATTTTGTCTTTATACCATAGACACTCATGGCAACAACCATTTTGACTTACCTTTATGCAATGGTTCGAACCAAAAGAATGGAGAAAAACAACGGTTGTGGCGGTGGCGGCCTTGGTGAAACAAAACACCGACAGGGACAAGAAGTAGGTCCAGATTTTGGGGGTCGTCAGCTATGTTTAATTTTCCTGTGTGAACATAATATACTGATATAAATAAAACAAGCCATGTCTTAACACCATAACTCATGGTTTAAATCATGTCTTATTTATATGAAGTCACAAACAAACAACATAATATGACAAAACGAATAAGAAATTGTTTTTTTTTTTAATTAAGACGTGTCTTCAATAAGAGATCTGAATGTGGATATTGATTACAAGATGAGTACCCAATTCATCAATTTTTCATCATTACTTAATGATTAAGCAAAAAAGAACAAATAAGTTCATCTAGTTGATTAAGTCAAAGTCATTATTCTTATTAAATTTATTAAATAAGAAACAATCAATATTTGATTTTGACATCAAATAAAATAATAATGGCATAGTTGTAAATAATGATGAATTTAGTTGGAATCACACAAATTGCAATTATTCTAAAGAATATGTTAGTTGGAGAGGAGCAAAATTGTTTAGTGTTATGCAAGTGTATCTTCCTTCCATGCAAACTGCCCTCCCCAACTACCACTCTCTTAAACCTTCATATTTTACACCCAAAAGAAAATTCTTTAAAAAAATTGAATTTCCTTTGTTTCAAAATAAATATCCATAATGAAAATGACATATAAAAATGTATAATTATTAGACTTTGATATCTAATAAAAGACAATTTTATCTTTAATAATAGAGAGAGAAGTAGAATTAGACTTTGTAATCAAATAAAAGACATTTGTACCTTTAGTAATAGAGAGAGAAGTAGAACGGAAAAATAGCCATTTTTTTAAGTGGACACCTATTTTTGGACAAACTAAAATAAAAATGTGACACTTATTTTGAAACAGATGAAAAAACATGTTAAAATCTCATAAATTTTAAATATTTTCTTCTTCATGGATTTTGTCATATATCATTATTTTGTTGTTAAAAAGAATAAGTAAAATGACTAAGTTAAAAGAATTTAAAGTGATTTATTTTATCAGGTTTTGAGTTGTTTAACGAGTTGAAACTTGATTAAGATAAAATATAAAGAGTAGGTTTAAACACGTTTGTATATTACTTAATAAGTGAGAGGTTTAAATAAGAAAACTAAATACGTATCATGAAAAGGTAAATAGGAAGGTTCAAATGTATATAATTGAAAAAATCCAGTAGAAGATGCATACATGAACTCATATGAATAATCAGTAATGTCGGTTTACATATGCATCTTCAACTAATAAAAAAATTCTGGGTTTTTTTCAATGATTCACATACAAACCATTTCTTCTTACTTTCTCATGATATTTAGTCTTATGTGAACTGACCCTATTTAATAAACTGTAAAAAAATGTCATAAAGGGACTCTACCAAATTTTTATTAAGCCATCTTTATGAGTTAAGTTGTATGTCTGGATAAATTTCTATTAACGATTTTAGAACAAAATTAATATTTCATTCATCCCAAAATAAATGTTCATAATGTAAATGATACATAAAAATATGTAATTATCATATTTTTTAATTAAATAAATGACACTTCTACCTTTGATAAAAAAGAGAGTGAGGGAAATTAAAAAAACAATTCCACGTCACATAATCAAGGTAAAATGGGAAAATAGCTACTTATTTTTTTAAGTGGACATTTATTTTTGGACAAACTAAAATAAAAATGTGACACTTATTTTGAGACTGATGGAATGACATGTTAAAATCTCATAAAATCTTAAATATTTTTCTTCTTCATGGATTTTGTCATATATCATTATTTTGTTGTAAAAAAATTAAGTAAAATGACAAGTTAAAAGAACTTAAAGCGATTTATTTGATCAGGTTTTGACTTGTTTAAACAGTTAAAACTTGATTAAGATATAATATAAACGGTATGCTTATATACGTTTGTATATTACTTAATAAGTGAGAGGTTTAAATAAGAAAACTAAATACATATCATGAAAAGGTAAATAGGAAGGTTTATATGTATATCATTGAAAAAATCCAGTTGAAGATGCATAAATGAATCCATATGAATAATCAGTAATGTCGCTTTACATATATATGCATCTTCAACTAAAAAAGATTCCGGGTTTTTTTAGTGATTCACAATTTCACATACAAAACATTTCTTTTTACTTTCTCATTTATTTAGCCTTCTTATGTGAACTGAGCCCTATTAAATAAATTGTAAAAAAAATTCGTCACATAAAGAATTCTTTTGTTTGCCCTTAAATCATATAAATCAGACCCTAAATAAGGGCTTTTTACCAAATTTTCTATTAAGCTCATTTATGAGTTAAGTTATATGTCTGGATAAAATTTTATTACCGATTTTAATATTACAAGGGGTAGGGATGACAGTTTTTTGGTTTAATGGGGAAACACACCCCTTCCGTTCTTACTGAATAAACCAAGTGTTTTATCATTAAGCCGCAAGTAAAAAAACTACATATAGTTGTACGAATAAGCTAGTCAAGCTATTAAGTTGCTTAAGTCAAAAGTAAATAACCCTTAAATACATAATTAAACATGTTGGTTAATTTATAGAAAAGTTAATTGTAAAACCAATTGAAAGAATGATAGAGGCAGCTTAACGTCATAAATAAACCAAACGAACTAATATATCTCACTTGAAATTAGTGTATATAGAGGATAGAATTTCCATAATAATATGTGAGTTCAAATCGTTACAGTAACAATCATCGAAATTGTTAAGCAAAAAATGTATAACAAAATTTTGAAATGTTAAAACTAATACAATGTGTAAATCCGCAAGAAATAAGTAAAAGTCTTTTGTAAGTCGAGGCATGTATAATTGTGACAAGGATTCAAGATATGTCTACTATTGATTTGTAAAAGTTAGATGGAAGTGATATAATTGAAATGTTGCTAACTGACCAACAAAAGCAGATATAATTTGTTAGAACTTGAATATAAAAATCAGATCATGAAAAGTTGATGCAGTGATTTTATATTAATTCCTACGTTTTTGCCAAGTTTTATTATCCGATGGAGTCTTTAGTACACCGAATCTTTTGTTATTGCATTGTTCAAAAAAGAATCCAACGCACATAAGAAGTATTATATTCGATCTTCTCAACGAACTGTATTCAAGCAAGCTCGTTAGCGCGTTTTCCTCTTGCTAGGAAATGGTTGTCGTTTTTAAAAGTACGACAATTGATGCACAACGTATGTACTAAATGTTGAGACAATTGAAATCCCTCTTGTTTTACACGTAACATCCATGATGTATTATGAAGGTCTCAAAAGAACGAGTTGTAGTTGTCATTTTTTTATTGTAGACCATAAAGTATGAATAAAAATACTGGTTAAACATAGAAAACAATTCTAGAAAGCTCGATCATCAGGGATTTTTATATTTATATTTTATGTTGCATATCCAAGTATCTTCATATTTTATTTATATAGACCTTATAAGTAAACCTAGACAGACGGAAGAGCTTTATTGTGTGTCTTTAATTTTATAAATCACGCCAAACCTAATGTGTCACTTTATTCTTTACAAATAGTTGATTCGTAAACCAAACCTTTGTTTTAAATCAATCAAATATTAAGACGATAAATCTAATCTACCAATTTTGTGGACAAGAAACCTCTCGTCTGCCTGTCTTTCTTAGTTCGTTTGAAACAAAGTTAATTTACGTGTTAATTTTATCCAATAAAGAACGATTCTCACCGCTATATCTACTTATATGTTAGAAATTCTTCACGTTCGTCTTTCTATTCTCACCCAAGAATTGTTATATATATAAGGTCAGGTTTAGGTGAAAACCGTAAAAAATGAAAAACTGAGGAGCATCCTAATAAAGCGCCACTACGAGTCTTCGTGCAAGAAGTTGAAATCGGGTGACGATCCAAGTCAACCCATACTTGACAATTCCGGTCAAGTATGGTCGTATGATGCCGCGTTGGCCAGAGAAATGCAAATGAAATGTGTCATTCAAGTGGGGTTGCCGTTCGGACATTTCGACAATCCTCACATTACGAACATGATCAAACTCTCGCTACAACCACGCTACGTGGGTTCGGTAAGTCGTCAAACTCTTAGACGTGATGCTATAAAACTTTGGAAAATGGCCAAAAAAGATACGCGACAAACGTTTTTATCATTATCCAACAACATTTCTTTAACGTGTGATATATGGAGCGCACCATTCGGATTGCCACAATCTTATATATGCATAACGGCACATTGGATTGTGCCGCAATTGTGGCAATTATGCAAACGTGTAATCACGTTTGAGCACTTTGGTTCGCCACATTCGGGTGAGCGTCAATTTAATATAATTATGAGAAATATTGAATATTATAATTTAACTAATAAGGTTATTAGTATTTCGTTTAATAATGCTAGTAATAATACGTTATGTGTGGAGAAATTAAAGTTGGCTTTATCCCCTATTTTAAATGGAAAATTATTTCACACACGTTGTTGCACACACATAATAAATCTAGCCGTTCAAGACGGCTTAGTAGTATGTAAACATTCTTTAACTAAGTTTAGACTTATGTTACGCCGGATTTTCACAAAAGGTAAAAGCATGCAACAAGCATATATAAAATATTGCAAAGATGTCGGTTTTAAAGCTTTGGGACCGGCACACGATATGGCGGTTCGATGGAATTCGACTTACAAAATGATGGATAATTTATTAAGACAAAAACCATATATTCACGCATTTTATAACATTCAATACCCGAATAACACGATATCTGAATATGATTGGCAAATGCTTGAAGGCTTACATGATATTTTGGGCGATTTCAAAACTGCAACAACTTTGTTATCCGGTATTTATTATCCAACAAGCCCTTTACTTTTAAATCAAATATATATTTTGGCAAGTAAAATTTCTCAATACGAAGAACATTTCAACTTTCAAAACGTGGTAGCACCAATGAAAGCAAAATTGTTAAAATATTTTAAAGAGATCCCCTTCAGTTTTCTTTGTGCCGCGACATTAAATCCGTATTTAAGTGTTACGGGTGTCGAAGTTTTAATACAATCAATATGTGTAGCGTTTGGTTTGGATACGGCTACAAATTCTTCTTTTTCAAGGAACCGCATACTACAATTTAATAATGATTTTCATCAATTATTTGATATTTATAGAATTAATTATGGGGGAGGAAGCCAACAAACCCCTACAACTCAAATGTTTTCACCGGGTTCTAGTTCTCGTGGGCGAAACCGGTCCGACTTAATGGCAAATTTAATTAACTCGGTTTTAAATGAATCTAGTAAAAAATCTAGATTTGTTGGAGATAATTTGAGTGAATTCAATATGTACATACATACTAATTTTATAGCGGCATCCTCCACAACCGTCAGCGATGTTGAATCACTAGATTTATTAGAATGGTTGAAAGGTAAACAACCTCAATACCCAGTTTTGGCATCTATTGCCCTTGATATACTAACAATCCAAGCTAGTACCGTAGCTTCGGAGTCTGCTTTTTCTCTTAGTGGCAGGATCATATCGGAGCGTCGGTCAAGATTAACCCCGGAGTCGGTAGAGTGCTGCATATGTTTGAAGGATTACTTGGATGGCCAACAAAGAATTCAACATGAAACAAGCTTGGAGGCGGATATAGACGATGTAGAATTAAACTTAGCCGAAAACGAAGTCGACGAAGGACTAAGTACTCCGGGAACCGTAACCGAGGACGATGCTAGTAGTGCCGGTGGAGTCTCACGTTACGACGATGAAGAAGAAGAACCAGACACCGACCGCCTTGATGATAATACGGCTGTTGATCCACTGGAAAAGTACGGAACTCTTGAAGACTACAATCCAGAGTATAATCCATACTATAATCTATACAATCCATACAATTACAATCCATGGGGATGGGGTGAGGGTGGGAGTTCGGGAGCGGGACCTTCGGGTTCGGGTTATTAGAATTTATGTATTGTAAGTTTGTAACTTAAAATTATAAATAAAATGTATTTTTAAAGTGTATTTTAGAGATTTATTATAAATAAAACGTATTTTTAAAGTGTATTTTAGTGATCCAATCCAATTTTTATTTTTTAAAGTTTAGTAATTAATTATTATATAAAGGAAATTATTAAAAAATAAAAAAAAACGTAGCCCGATCTTGGCCCGGTTTTGGGCTCGGCTCAACCCGGTTTTTATTAAACAGGTTCACCCCAAGACTAACCGGGCCACCCCTTTTCGGGTGAAGCCCGGCCCGAAGCCCGTTTGGGCCCGGTTTTTGTTTTCACTGTAGCGGCCCGAAGCCCGTTTTGGCCCGGCCCGGCTCAGCCCGAGCCCGATTTTTGGCCATCACTACTAATAACCATTCATCTATACAATATGCGTATGTATACTATATTACTTATATGTACATATGCATACCTTATAAATGAATGGTTATTATGGTGTTCCAAAGTTTTTCCATTTTTGCGCCGGGGGGGGGGGGGGGGGTGTCCCATGAACCGCACTATATATATATATACACACACACACACACACACACACACACACACACACACACACGTGAGGTCATGTGAGAATGACAATTATGATAAGAATACTTTTGAACCTTTGGATAAGTTGACTTTTCTTTATCAAACCTCATTTTCCTTCAACTACCTTCATCTAATTTTGTCTTTACATTTATTTTCACTAATAGTCACATTTTCACTAATAGTCACTTTCAGGTACTTTTCATACATTTAATCACTTTCACATGCATGGATTTGATAAATTTTGGGCCATGATGATAAAAATATATAAATTAAAGGTAGCTAAAGGTATATGAATGTTTTGTTTTCACCATAACTCTTATTCTCACTGGTACTCAACCCCTTGTATGTATGTATGTATGTATGTATGTATGTATGTATGTATGTATGTATGTATGTATGTATGTATGTATGTATGTATGTATGTATCTATGTATGGTAAATCAAATCAAATACAAACCCAATTAATGTTACTAATGTATAAGCCGGTTTTCATGTGTTGTTAACACATGTGAAACGTGCGTCGTTCATACAATATTATTGTTTTATATATGAAAAGTTCAACATTGTTTTGCATGTGGAAAAAATACGGAATTCATTTATATATAAAACATACACATGTATATATACTCATACACATAAGAATAAAATATATGAAACAATATAAATCATAACCTAAAATCAAACTCATAAAAATGTGCACATACACATGTATTTAAAACAATTAGGGGCGTACAGAAAACCGTCAACCCGCGAAATCTGTCCAACCCAACCTGTTAACAACCCAATTAAACCCAACCCGAAAACCCCCCAAACCGCCAATTAAAAAGGTTGAAATTGGGTTAGGCCTAGCTCAACCCTGCCAACTTGCCGCTAATATATAATTTTTATAAAAAATTATCTCTCTCTCTCTCTCTCTCTCTCTATTTACAGTCCAAAGTATATATATATATATATATATAGATAGAGAGAGAGAGAGGCCCATTCATTTGCTAACCATGACATTGGTGCTAACCGTACTAACCAATCTCAACCGTAGATTGAGATGATCAACGACTCACATTTGATTGAATTTTCATTTAATTAGTTATTATCCATAGGGGTTGATTATAAACAATGCACAAGTGCACACAGTTAATTTCGTAAAATCACCATCCCACTTTATTTACGGAAACACGTGTTAAGATGATAAAATCCCTAACATTTAGGGATTTCTTCCCGTAAAATCCTTAGGTAAACATCGAAACACAAAAACTTCAAGAAATCAACAACCAGATTATCACTGTAGCGTCGAATCCGGAGTAAGCAAAGGGAAATCGTAATCGATATTCCGATTCATCGACAAAAACGGATTCACTATCAAAATTGTGGGAGAAAAGGCGCGATAATGGATGGAGTTGAAAGTGGGAGTCGATGCAGAAGAAGTAAAATATTTGAAATCTAGGGTTTATAAATGGGAGAAACTACGTTAAACATTGTGTAACCATTGTTGCAGTTCGCAAAATCAGTGAACGTATCTTCAAAAGGTGTGGTCTCTCAAAATTCAACAACACTATGCATAATCCGGTGAATCTCGATCTGGAAGAGAACACTAATTTGACAATGTTAGTGAACAAAATCGCAAAGGGAGCAGAAATTCATACTGAAAGGCACAACCCAGATGACACGGATGCATATGTGCACATTTGGGTATATCCATACATAAACTCTTATAAGATATGCATATGTGCACATTTATCATATATGGAAATGGCATATTGAATCTGAAGTGCATATTGTTGGTCCCGAAGGTGCTTAACAAGTTTGTAGAAGGGGGGGGGTTGAATACAAACACAGAATTTATTTAATAAATTGTTTATTGATAAATCAAACACAATTTACAAGGCTGTTGCGGAATAAGATTAAGTAAAACTCAATCTAAACAAACTTAAGAAAACACTAAGATGGTTGCACAATAATATAGAGAATTTGAGATTTGAGAGAATAGAAAACAAATGTTTCTATATTTTAGAAAGATGAAGGCTAGAGGCACGCATCTCAGATGGAAAGACAATCTTTCTATTTATACCCTATGCATTAAATGCATGGCAGGGCACTTTACACGTGTCCTTCATTGGTTGGCAGAGAGAGTCTGACTTTGGGAGACATGCTTTCGGTCGTATCATGAACAGTGTAGTTGACAGAGTTGTACGAATTGTGGCAGAGGTATGTCCGTTCTGACACATCGTACTGGGTGTGCAGGGAAAGACAAAAGAGACTTGAGGCATAAGCTAAGTGATCATCGATCGCTGAATATTTCTTCCTTCAGAGATACAAAGAAGTTCAGCTATCGCTGAAGCTTTTCCTCAGGTTTCTTTGCATATGAGTAAAGTCGTCTTTGCTTAACTGATATCCGCATCAGGTCACTAGTAGACTTGTCTTTGTTCAACAGCTTCGTCTTCGATTCAGATATGAACATCTGTTGACGCGAAACTTGTCTTCAGGAATTACGTTTAACTATTTACATCAGAAATCATCAGCGATAACTGAACAGACTCAGACTGATCGCTGATAGTGAAACACTAATACATATGAATGTTTACAACAAAGATCATCAGTGATAACTGAACATACTCAGTCTGATCGTTTATGGTGAAACACTAATACATATTAATAAACGTAATTTTCACTAAGTATAGAAGAGGGTCGTTATCAAATCACTGAGAGAGTCTGGATCAACAATCTCCCCCTATTTGATAATGACAAAGTAACTGAAGAAAATTACTTTATAGTTCAAAATGAGGAATAATCAGGACTCATAACATACATGTCCCAATTACTATTTTGAGGGATCTTTTACAGTAGTGATAGGGTTAAGTACTTCACTGAAAATTTCATTAATTCAAAGAAGGAATTACAAGATATGAAAATATAAAGTACAAGTGAAGAACTAACTACTGTAAGTCTAACTAATAGATTACAACAATTAAGAAAAATCAATCTATCAGCTATCTAGATAGGATTTTAGAACCTTTATCATATAGTCAGGTACTACTTCTCCTCTTTGCCTTCGATCTACTGATTCTTGACGAATGATTGTCTTGATTGGTTCAGCTGATGTAGAGAAGTCGCACCATAGACACAAAAGATCTTTGAGATGACTCAGAGGGCATATGGGAATCTCAGAAACTCTTTGAAATCTGAGTACCCCTTCATCATCTCTGAAGAAGATTCCATGTGGACCATTAAGTACTTGCTCTAGAATATATGATCCACCAGGAGGCAGGGATAGATCTAGAACTGAAAGATCAGGTGGAGGACCAAATATTGCTTCCTTTGAGAATTTGATGGAGGTGTCGTTTTTTATGGCAGCGACGTTTTCAGAGGAGGAAGAAGCAGGCTTCCTTTTGATTTGCATTGGCTTAGAAGGAAGAGCAGATGACACGTTTAATACTGCAGAGACTCTGTTGATGAGGGATTCTAGGATGCCTTCGACATAGCCTCTGTAGGTTGACTTGGATTTCTTCAGCTCATCTTTCAACTCTAGCCATTCCATGTAACCAAAACTTTCAAGCTTTGAAACGAACATAGCCTTTGAGCTTGCATCCTCTCTGATTATCTCCATTGTGACAGAAATTCGATCCTTCTTCTTTCTTCCAAAGATGACAACGACTGTTATCTTCAATGGGTCGGAGTGATAGTCGACTTTATGTTTACACCATTCGACAGTGTTATCACTGACCACTTGTTCTTTTGAGCGCTCCTCTTCAATTTCTTTTAAAAGAGCAGCCTGAACTTCCACTGGATTCTTCTTTAGCTTCTTGTCTTTGACTTGAGAAGACTGAACCTTGAGAGCTAGAGAAGCATCTCTTTGACATTCGGCGATCAATTTCTCAGCTCTGACAGATTCTTCAATTTCAGCTTCAGTCAGGAAGTCTAGCTCTGTAGATGGATTTTGAAGAGAGATCTTCAGCCGGTGACTCTCCAGATGAGAGATCATCTCCGTTCTTCTATTAAGTTCATCCTCTGACCAATGAGTTGGTCTGGAGGGCCTTCCTGGGTGGAGCAGGGCTTATTCTTCTTCTTCTTCTTCTTCTTGATGTTCATCCATCTCACTGAAGGAGATTGGGATTATTTGATCTTTAGCTGTAGAAACTGGGATTATTTAAAGTTCATTTCTCTTAATCAGGGAAGAGAACTGTCTGGTCAAGAAGTGAAAAAGGAGTTAGTGTTTATTTTGGGAAGGAGAAAGATAAAGGCTTAGAAAGAGACAGGGGTGGGAAAAGTATAGTAAGATATGGGTACAATAGAAAGACATACCTGAGAAGGATTCTCCCCCTCAGATTGTGATACTACGTTCAGGTTTCCTTCGGCAGCTATACCCTGTTGGTCCCGAAGGTGCTTAACAAGTTTGTAGAAGGGGGGGGGGGGTTGAATACAAACACAGAAATTAAAGTTTAATAAATTGTTTATTGATAAATCAAAATACAATTTACAAGTTTGTTGCGGAATAAGATTAAGACAGACTCAATCTAAACAAACTTAAGAAACACTAAGATGGTTGCACAAGAAATTCAGAGAATGGGGGATTAAGAGAGATAGAAAACAAGGGTTTCTATATGGAGTTCAAGGATTGACCACACCTTCAGATGAAGGGGTGAGCTTCCTATTTATACCCTATGCATTAAATGCATGGCAGGGCACTTTACACGTGGCGTTCATAGATTGGCTTTGGGAGTCTGACTTTTGGAGACATGCTTTTGGCCGTATTAGGAACAGTGTAGTTGACAGAGTTGTTGTACGATTTGTGGCAGAGACGTGTCCGTTCTGACACATCGTACTGGTTGTGCAAGGTAAGACAAAAGGAAACTTGAGGCATAAGCTTTGTGATCGTTGATCGCTGAGTATCTCTTCTTCCAGAGATAAAGAAGTTCAGCTATCGCTGAAGCTTTTCCTCATGTTCCTTCGCGTATATGTAGAGTTGTCTTTGCTTCACTGATATCCGCATCAGGTCACTAGTAGACTTCTCTTTGTTCAGCGGCTTCGTCTTCGATTCAGCTATGAACATATGTTGACGCGAGACTTGTCTTCAGGGATTACGTTGGCTGTTTACTTCAGAAACTATCAGTGATAACTGAACATACTCAGTCTGATCACTGATAGTGAAACACTAATACATAGAAATGTTTATGAGAGATACTATCAGCGATAACTGAACAGACTCAGTCTGATCGCTGATGGTGAAACACTAATACATATTAAAACGTAATTTTCACTAAGTGCAGAAGAGGGTCGTTATCAAATCACTGAGAGAGTTTGGATCAACATACCCTTCTGCTTGCCTTGGGAAGGAGCACCTAAAGTAGGTTCACTTCTCCCCCCTGCTGTGACAGCTCCTTTCGACGTTGTCGCTGATGAGACGTTCGTTGTTGAGACCCAAAGAGATCGGTCCTCTTCATCGTCAGCTTGTTGCTCTTTTTCTTGATCTTGAAGATCAAGTTCTTCTTCATCTTCATCTTCCTCTTCCTCTTCTTCTTCATCAAGAACTTGAGCGAGAGAAGAAGAAGGAGGAGTTTTGTCAGCAACCTTCTCCCCCTCAACATGAGAGGGAGGTTTTTCCTGCTGAACTTCGACAACAACTTCCTCCTCAATATTTTTTTCAGTACGCTTTTTCTCTCCCTCTTTGTCATTATCAGAATAGGGGATTTCAGTTATGGAAGGAGTATTCTTTGCAGTTTCCAGGGACCGGACTTCAGCCTCCAGTCCCTCAAGACGTTCTTCAATGACGGGAAAATCTGAAGTAGCCTGATGAATGAATTCAACGGCTATGTTCAGAGATGTCCGATCAATTTCAGTGAAAGAAGGTTTTGGCGATGAAGCTGGTTCAGTCAGCTTCAGAAGCACCTGTTGAAGCATGGAGGTGCAGGAATCAACCTTGAGTGAGAGATCCTGAAAGTCATCTCTTAGGACGTTCTGCGTACCCTGAATAAGAGTGACTTGTTGTTTAGTCCTGACCAGGTCCTCCTTGATGTGGATGATGTCCTCCTGTACAGACGTTAGCTGAGAAGAATCAACTTTGGAGGAGGAGGCATCACTCAATCTCTTGAGTTCCGCACCAGCGAGATTAACAGCACCAATGGATTATTGAACAGAGGTGGTGAGACTTTCCACCTTCTCAGCGAGAGTGTTGTCATGAGTGTCAACAGTAGCCAAAGTAGGACCTGCAAGTAGAGTTAGCAGATGAGCACAACGATGCTCAGGTTTATATGGTGAGATGGGAGTAGTGTTTGGGTTAATAGGAGTACCTGAGTTTTCAAACATATTGTAGAAATGCATAGATTCTTCAAAAGTTTGATTGTCAGGTCCTATTGGTGCAAACTAAGGTTGCGTAGAAAGAGATGGAGGGTTAGAGACCAAAGAAATAGAAGGATGAGTAATGGGGATAGAAGAAGTTTGGATAGTGGAAATTACCTCAGGTTGTTGTTGAAGAACTGAGGTAATGGGTTACGTCATTGTTGTTGTGGCAGCGATGGTAATCGCTGACACGGTTGATGTGATGATTGCTGAAGTTGTGGAGGAGAGACCCACAAAAGCATCCAAAGTAGTTTGTTGAGAAACTACTTCAGGCATTGAACCACTAGGGGTTGTCTCCTTAGTCTTTTTGGCCTTCTTAGAAGGACCATGAAGACTAGCTGATGGTATTTTATGAGCGGTGGTAGCGGCAGGGCTAGCAGAAGAAGGAACCTCCTGCGTGGCCGCAGAAGTTGAAGAATGGAGAGAGAGACGAGCGCGGAGAGTTGAAAGACTTACCTCATTTGTGATCGGCTTGACCTCTAGTGATCGCTGACCAACTTTTGAAAAAGTACCATCTTGAGAAGTTGGGTACTTGTCAGCGTATAGAAACTTTAGGTACGCACAGATAAAGCATACATAAGGTATCTTGGGATCCCTCTATGTCTTCTCTATCTTTGACTTGAGATCGTCAAAGATAGCTCTCGCGTAATCAAAATGTTTTCCAGCGATTACGGAATAGCCCATCTGTAGCTGAACTTTGCTCACCTGGTCCATGGAGCCAATCTTCCCACTCATGCTCTGAATAATGTGGGAGAAGATGTAGTTCAGTTGAGAAGGCATGTTTGCCTTCTGAATCTTCGTCAGACGCTTTTTGGGGATGGTGGAACGAGGCTTGTTATCCCAGCAGTATTCCATGTCATCCAGGAACTGGATGAGTTCAACGTCAGTTGGGAGAGCATCAAAACCATGTTTCGTCTTCTCAGGGAGGCGAAGTGCCTTCCTGAGGCCAAAGGCAGTGAGCATGCCTGAGCCTAGTTCAGTGACGAAAGAGATAGAAGGAACTAGTTCACCCTTCTTGTTGGTGATAGTGGTTTCATCAGCGGTGAACCAAAATTGTTGTAGAAGAGTCTTGGATGGTTTGGGATCCACGTTCAGAGCGTATGCCAAACATGATTGCTTCAAAAATGCAGCAGCAGCCACTATGTGGGGGTATTTCTCAACTTCAAAGTCCAACCGAGCGAGATGGTTGTTCTTTGGGAGTTCAGATTCAGTGATCGTAAATTTCACGTTCTTGGAAGCAACGAACGAAGATTGGACCATTTCTGAATATAGAAAGAATCATAATATAAGGAAAGGTTTAGAGTCCAAAAATAAAGAAATTTTTTACCAGTTTCCATTTTGAGAAAGAAACATAGAAAAAAAATCAAGTTATTTTTAGAGTAAAACAGTGTTCTTTGTTGAAGAAGAAAGAACAAGAAGAAAACCAAAGGTTTGAGTAGATAAAATAAAAAATAATGATTTTAGAGTTTGAAAAATCTTGTAAAACCCAGAATGATGAAGCATATATAGGTTTTTGTAACAAAATTTAAGAGGAAAAAGATGAACAAAAATAACATGTTGATCTTGGAAGTAAGAATGCCTTGAGAGAGTTTCTTGCTTGAGAAGATTTTCAGAAAGCGTAAAAAGATAAGAATGAAAAAGGCATTATTTTTATATGAGAAGAGAGAGAAAGAATGAAATAGAATGAGTGAGGCGGGAAAACAAATGCTCATCATGACTGTAACACCCCGGATTTTCGATAAGTAAAGGTCACCTGGACATCTTCGAAACTCGTAGATGGTGGGGGTTGTTGGGAAAACTTCGTTTAAAGTCCCTTAGGGTATCGAGGACTCTAGCATCGAAAAAGTCGGATTTTCGGAGTTCAAGGGGAGAATGGGGCAACAGTGCCCGACGACTGTGCCAAAGGGCACAATCGCGTGGCATAGTCGCGGGGACTCCACCCCTTGCGGTACAAGTGGGGCGATTGTGCCCCTGCGACAATGACCATGTCAAGGTCGCGGGGCACTATCGCGAGCGGGCGCCAGAGCATTAAAATGTCCGAATCCTCACAATTTCTTCTCATTTCTCATTTCTATCTTCTCCCCTTTTCTCTCCCAAACCCCAAAACCGAACCCTAACCTATTTTGGGGGTTTTTCCTCCCCAAACCACATGACTACTCACCATCTAACTAGTTGGAATCTTGAAACATAAAACCTCCATTTTTACCTTCCTCATCAAGTTCATCGGTTGGAAGCTCGGGTTGAAAAGTTGGATTGGGTGTTCTCGGAAAGTCTCGTCATCTCTAATGGTAAGCTTTCTTGAAATAATGTTATAATGCTCCATTGGTGGTTTCTTAGTGTATTATGGTAGTAGTAGATTTAAGCCTTCCCAGTTAATTAAGGGGTGATTTTATACTTCGGTAATCATGCGGGGTAAGGTATTAGGTGATTACCTGCAGTTAGTTTGTGTTCGTTTGGGTGAATTGCTCGTCGATGTGACATCATGGTTTATGTTGATGGTGTACCGTCTTAGTCGGGTTTATGGCGTTTTATTTTATGACCATTCGAACCGTGTAATAAAAAGAAATTTTGGAACGTGTAGACTTGCATCACTGTGTGTGTTAATTTACGAGTTTTGTTTAATACTTTGTTTCATGCGAGTCTTGCACCTACATTTTGCAACCGTAAGAGGCACCTTGAAATTCTTAATGTCGCATGATTGTATCTTGAGTTTCACACGGGTATATGTGCATACTTTTGGGTTGGATCTGATTTTCACTCGCGTGAGTAAATATGTGAAATATTTATGTTATCTCATATTAAACTTTTGATTTAAACATGCTTCGATTGTGGACCTTGCTGTTATAAATTTTCTGCAATGCATGAAATGAGTTTTCGGATTGCATATCAATGTAGTTACTATTTGGTCAAATGTGTTTATCTGTATGGCACAAAGCTTTAAACTCGATTTGAAACTTGTTTGTATCCCATCGTTTTAACTGGCTTTGGAGAAATAGACTGTTGCATATGGGGTTGTTGATACTTTTATGCCACAACGTATTTTGGCTAAAGAGGAAAAATGTTAAAGTTAAAATTGTGATTCTCTCTTTTGGGAGTTGTACAAACAGTTATTGCACGCGTTGCAATATAGGAACCTCTTTTTACGCATAGTGTAAATTATTGTGCATGTTTTATTACTGCCTTTATTAACGTAAGTATTGAACAAATGAATTTTGGAAATGACTTCATATGCGCTGTGTTAATGATCAATTTTGAAACCTATCGAATGAACGGTAGTGTATTTTGCAGCACGTTTAATCGTTAAGAAGCTTTTGTATTCGAAAGTTTTATAACCTCAAATTGGCATACTGGTTGAAAAACCTTGAACTCATTAGGCCTATAGATTTAAACCCCTAGCGTAAGAGCAGTTGTAATTAGGGACTAAGGGAGTCCTTGGAATTGGAAGCGTCGGATGATCCGACTTGTGGTCAGTCTGGATTCTTGGGTTTTAGTTTTGAATCTGTGCGCGTTTGTATTATGGTAGTAGTAGATTTAAGCCTTCCCAGTTAATTAAGGGGTGATTTTATACTTCGGTAATCATGCGGGGTAAGGTATTAGGTGATTACCTGCGGTTAGTTTGGGTTCGTTTGGGTGAATTGCTCGTCGGTGTGACATCATGGTTTATGTTGATGGTGTACCGTCTTTGTGGGTTCCGCGATTAAAGGAAATTTTGGTAATCTGTGTATTAGAAATGAAAGACTTGGAATCTTAGCTCCCAATTAAGTGTCAACTTTAGTACGATAATCCGTCTATAATGGAATTTTGGACGAGATGTCCAGATTTTCGAGGTCATCGTTTAGTCCTAGGTGTCGACTTGTTTTCGTGAAGTCATTGGATCTGGAAATGTTTGGATGCAACCCGGTTGGATTATTGAAAAATATTGAACTCCCAGCGATGAAATTTGAAAGAAGATTCGGTATTGATAAGCAAGTACCGATGTGTTTAAGCATTCCTATGGTGGTAAATATTTTATTATGGGAATGTTGCGAGGTTGGGTTTGGAAAGAAGTTAAGCATTAGCCAAATCTGGGCTAACCGGTTGCCTAAGGGACGCATCGGTGCGCCTTGGAAGGACATCCATACCAATATTGGGAGTGGATCGGTAGGAATTTGATGATCCATGAGAGTTTGGTTGCGACCTTTAACTTTGGATTGTGAACTGTGTAGATTCGAAGGGAATTGGTCGGTGAGGAGTTGAAGTCATAAACTACCTGGAGGTAGTAATTGTCACCCAAGGTTGGGAGACGACCGTAACGTTGTGGGTAAAAATTACTTGGGTGAGTTAAGTGTTCGCTCGGTCATGAGTGTCATGTGCCCATGAGGGGCAGTTGGCGTGTGTATCAGTACTAATGGCATGATAGAGGCGCTGGAAGAAGGGTTAAGGGAAATCCTTCTACGGACAAGATTTCATGGGAACCTAGATTTCGAGGACGAAATCGTTCCAAGGTTAGGAGGATTGTAACACCCCGGATTTTCGATAAGTAAAGGTCACTCGGACATCTTCGAAACTCGTAGATGGTGGGGGTTGTTGGGAAAACTTCGTTTAAAGTCCCTTAGGGTATCGAGGACTCTAGCATCGAAAAAGTCGGATTTTCGGAGTTCGGGGGGGAGTGGGGCGACAGTGCCCGACGACTGTGCCAAAGGGCACAATCGTGTGGCATAGTCGCGGGGACTCCACCCCTTGCGGTACAAGTGGGGCGATTGTGTCCCTGTGACAATGACCATGTCAAGGTCGCGGGGCACTATCGCGAGCGGGCGCCAGAGCATTAAAATGTCCGAATCCTCACCATTTCTTCTCATTTCTCATTTCTATCTTCTCCCCTTTTCTCTCCCAAACCCCAAAACCGAACCCTAACCTATTTTGGGGGGTTTTCCTCCCCAAACCACATGACTACTCACCATCTAACTAGTTGGAATCTTGAACCACAAAACCTCCATTTTCACCTTCCTCATCAAGTTCATCGGTTGGAAGCTCGGATTGAAAAGTTGGATTGGGTGTTCTCGGAAATTCTCGTCATCTCTAATGGTAAGCTTTCTTGAAATAATGTTATAATGCTTCATTGGTGGTTTCTTAGTGTTTGGTGTCTCGAATCTCGGATTTGATGGTTTTTGGGAAACTAGGGTTTTGATCTTGTTGAGGACTTTAGTAATTAAAGGTTGGGGAAATGTTCTATTTGATTATGTATGGGTATTTATGGTTTGGATTTGTATGGATCTAGGTTTTTGAAGTTTTCGGCTTGAGGATTCAAACGGCCTTCAAAAGAGCTCGTTGGGTGAAATCTAGATTTAGCCTAAATCTAGCAAGGTGAGTTCAAGTTGATTTGCGAAAACGTTGTACATGCCAAAATGTCTATTTTAAAGTGTTTATGTGTTCTACATGAAAATTATCAAATGTTGGGTTATTTGCTAATCTTTGATTATTTGAAGTATTTAACTTTACAAACTTCGTATGATACTCACATTTGGGATTATTGGGCATTTTGATAAATGTGTTACAAATGAATGTGTTTTGAGGTCTTATTGCATAAATAGATCTTTGGTCAAAGAAATACACTTTTAAATGTTTGTCGAGTCTTATGCATCATTCATGAAATGGAATGTTTTATAAAGTATTACTTGCACTTTTATGTGGGGTACTGGAAAGAATGTTTATAGTCTCACTTCATGATTTTCATTCTTATCAGCAGTTAAATTTGGAAAATGCATATTCTGTGTTATGAGGCATTTGGAAGATATAAAAGTATAAGTTCGTTTGGAAAATGGGTACCTCAACTAATGTTGAGTTTTGAACTAATCTTACTTTTAGTCATTGTGTTTGCATATCCGTTGGTCGAGTGCGTTTTATCGTATTTCTATTTAATTTATCAATGGGTCACTGGGTTGCTAAACATACGGCTTGGTATTTTTAATTGATTTGGGGTCTTTGGACAATTGTCCAGTTTTGGTAGCTCGACTTAGAGCCTTGGTTGCGATATTGGATGAGGGACTCGACATAAGGACCGTTCGCGGTTGAACTCGAAATCCCGTGGGTGTACGTTTAAAGCCACTGAGCCTGACATCCCTTGTGGTTGGAATTATTACGTCTGATGATGGAACGATAGTTTTCCACGTCGAGGCACGTTAAGGTACCAGATGAGGTATAAGTCCTTCGTGCTCAAGTATTACGATATTGGATGAAGAGCTCGACTTAGGAACCCTTCGGGGTTGAACTCGAGTTTCCGTGGGTGTATGTTTAAAGCCACTGAGCCTGACATCCCTTGCGTGTACTTTGTTTTTATGACTAGTCTTAACAACATAAAATGGGCTTACTTTGTGGACCGTCACATTTTATGGAATCGGGTCTCCCTCGTCACCGAAAGGTGTTGTTTTTGGGTATTGAGTTTTATTATCCAAGTTTTCGGTGACGTTTTGTATAATTGGGTTTTACCCTTGATTTATGGGTTAAGTATTATGACCCACCCGTGTTTTGAGTGTTTTGAGATATAAGGTTTAACCGTATCTTCTTAAATGGAGAGTTCAATTTATATTTACGCTTTGAATGAGTTTTGGGTTAAAGCTCATTTATGAACGGGCGACTTACATTGGTATCATTATCTTTGAAGTAGTTTGGTTTTGGAAAATGTCCAAATTGGTGTTCTTTGTCTAAAATGTATATTATTGTCGTCTTACAACCAATTTGGCTTAAAAAAGGCATGTCGTGGATTGTCGGTTCAAATGACGTCATAGGAGAGAGAAAAAAAGACGTTTCATTTGTCCTTTTTGAAATTATCTCTGAAGAAAAGTCAGAGACAGGTTTTCTTTTTGAAAGAATCACTGATGAGAAATGTCAGTGATAGATTTTGTTTATCAAAAATCTTTTAATCATTTGAAGAAAAATTAGTGATTAAAGACTTGATTTTGAAAAACTGTCTTACAGAATTTTCATTCAGTGAATGAAAGTGAGAGAACATACCTGAGATTCAGATATTTTGTTCAGAGATAAAGTGATAAAGGGGAACTTAGAATTACTGACATAATGCATGAAAGATGAAGAATCACTTTTCAAGATTCAACATTCCAAGCTCACTGATAAGAAAGTTGAACCTTGTCTCATCAAGAGGTTTGGTGAATAAATCAGCAAGTTGATAGTTAGCGGGGATAAAGTGAAGTTCAATATCACCATTCATCACATGATCTCTGTAACACCCTGAATTTTGGGGTTGGGTAAAAAGTTGACCTTTACCCAAAGTTCAAGGGGGTAATTTGTAACTTGGGCTATATAAATAGAAATCAAATCTGAGATATTTTCTAATATTTCATTTTGATCTGAATCGTGTTTGAGAAGCCAGAGAGAAAGAGAAGAGCAGGAGAAAGCAGTGTTAAGAGGTTGATCGTTTCGGGCAAATCAAGGTACGAATCTAGCTTAATGCTTTGATCTGAATGCTTTTAGCCGTGTAGAATCTCGTTGTGAAGGTTTTAAACCGTTCCATTTTGAGATCTGAGTATTTCTCGTTTTGGATCTGGGTTCTGCGTCGACTGTTCTTGATGAACAAGACGACCGGACTTGTTAGGACCGATAGGTGTTCGACCGGAAGAGCATTCGACCGGAGGGTTGTGTTCGACCGGTAGTCCTTCGACCGGTATTTGCCTTTCGACCGGGAGTCTTTCGACCGGTGTTGTCTTTCGACCGGTATTTGCCTTTCGACCGGGAGTCTTTCGACCGGTGTTGTCTTTCGACCGGTATTTGTCTTCGACCGAATTAGGTTCTGTTAGTTGTTAGCTTCTGTTATTTTGAGTTCTAAGTCAGGTAGCGGAAGAGTTATCTGTGTTTCGACTTACCGATTCTTTCGGTGTTGTCATAGGTAGCGCTCGTTAAGAAGAAGGAAACAGAGGTGAGTTCCTACTAACTTTTCTAAACTGTTGTATATGTCAAAGATTGTGTTTTTAACTCCTACATATCTCTATGTTTTCGGATTGTCCGTTTATTACAATTTGATGTAACTTGGGGTTTTGAGATATGTTAGGGTTCCTGAAACGCTTTTGACTAAAATGAGGGATTTCATCTTGATTAAGTAAAATAATGTT
This sequence comes from Arctium minus, assembly GCA_954870635.1. Lineage (NCBI taxonomy): Eukaryota > Viridiplantae > Streptophyta > Magnoliopsida > Asterales > Asteraceae > Arctium > Arctium minus. The sequence continues at coordinate 28,458,662 of OX941088.1, forward strand.
TTACTTGCCCAGTATGAGGCTTATTTAAAAGAATGATATAAACTGGTTTTATGATTACCTTTCTTACCAGCAGTTGGTCTGGAAAATGGCATTTTGAAATATAATTGTGTTGAAGCTATTTATCTAGCTTGGTTGGTCACATGAAATATTGTGACAAATCATGACTATACTAGTGGATCCCTAGGTATCGAGTCGGCTTATGGCTGGGAAGGTATGCCCCTTCCGTTGTAGTTAGATACATTTGATCCTCGGGGGCAACTTAGGTACGGTTATGTGAGACCGGATCCTAGCCATGGGTCAAATGTAGTCTAATGAACGAGTATGACATGGTTCCTTGGGGGCCCTCCCTCACATCGTAGTACGGACTGAAGAGTTCGTGGCCATGGTTCCATGTATTTAGCTCATAACTCGGATTTGTGGCTTATTTTGTGTTCCACTGTAATCCTTGGTAAATCGGGTAATCCCCGTCATCGGAAGATGTGTTTTGGACCGGTTGTCCATTTATTATCAAGAATTGTATTTTGCACAACCAAACCTTTGAAAGGATTTACTTTGTTGCAATTGATAATATCTTTTGAGATTTATGAACTGTATGTTCTCACTAGGCTTTAAGCCTAACACTTTTTCTCAAATGATTTGTATAACAGGTTTCCCTTAGCAGTGGGTTGCCGGGGTTTTGAGAGACGGGTTTGGTCTCGAGGCATTTTGAGATGACTAGTATTGAATCTGGGCATTTGTTAAGTCCCATTCTTTTGATGAATTATGGATTGTCAACGGATGTAATCTTGGTAGAAGTGTCTAGATTAGTTTGTCGATGAATTCCATTTATGTTCAGGTTTTGTATAGTCTTGAGGACTCATCCCCTTTATGGGAGGTTTATATCAATACGAATGTCATGTTGCCAAGTTTTCCAGGTTTTAAATTTACTCTGATTTTTAAGGTGTTACAATCTCTGATAAAATGATATCTGATCTCTATGTGTTTTGTCTTTGAATGTAGCACTGGATTATTTGGTATAGCGATAGCACTAGTGCTTTCACAATAGATTGGAATCTTTGAAAGCTGAAGGTCATAGTCTAATAGTTGATTTCTCATCCATAAGACCTGGGCACAACAACTTCCAGCGGCTACATATTCAGCTTCAGATGTGGAAGTGGACACTGAATTTTGGCTTGTCAGTGAGAGAGAGAGAGTGTGGCTTATTTCTTCGGAAATTGCTCTTTCTTGCAAATCTCTTAAAAGAGTTTGTCAAGAGTGCTAAGGACTCATCAAACTCTGAAAGATCAGTGTCTGATAGATCCTCGGATTCAGAATCTAACTCATTGATAGTAAGAGTAGATCGCTGAGATGGAATTACTTCTGAAGATACTAAAGCAACAGGAGTGCTTTTGGAGTCTTTAGAATCTTTTACAAGATTCTTTTTCAGGAGGTTTGATTGCTCATAGTTGAGCAATATTCCATACAAGGTGCTAAGAGAGAGAGAATTTAAGTCTTTTGTCAGCTTGAGATACATTGAATAACTGTCCCAGCTTTCAGGTAGACATTCTAAGAATTTAGTCAAGACCTCAGAATTAGAATAGGTCCTGCCAGCAGTTCTTAGATCAATGATTAAGCAGTTAAACCTCTGGTGAACATCGGAGAGAGATTCGTTCTTACCAGAGATGAAACTTTCATACTGACGTACCAAGTTAATCTTTCGAGTTTCTTGGACTTCAGTGGTGCCTTCATATTGAACACATATGGTGTCCTACATTTCCTTTGAAGTTTTAAGATGCATAATGGAATGGAAAGATTCATCTGGCAGAGCCATAGAGATAACGGTTTTTGCCTTTGCATCTAGGCCTACTTTCTTTTTGTCTTCATCACTCCACTGTCTTATTTCCTTGACAGCATATCGTTCAGGGATAGCAGGAGTGGTGGCAGTAGCGGGAACGGCGCTTATGATAGTGAAAGGTTCATAAGGTCCATGTGTTACATAATCAGGTATAGTAGGGTCTACACCTTCTAGAAATAGCATCATTCGATTCTTCCAGAGAGCAAAGTTATCTCTGCTGAATCGAGGAGGTTTAGAGAGTGAACCATTATCATAGTAGTTTGTGTTTGTGTTAAGCGCCATTTTAGAATAGCAAGGAAGAGAGTAAAGCAAAATCTTGTTTATTAGATTAAACAGTCTGCTCTGATACTACTTGTTGGTCCCGAAGGTGCTTAACAAGTTTGTAGAAGTGGGGGGGGGGGGGGTGAATACAAACACATAATTTAAAGTTTAATAAATTGTTTATTGATAAATCAAACACAATTTACAAGTCTGTTGCGGAATAAGATTAAGTAAAACTCAATCTAAACAAACTTAAGAAAACACTAAGATGGTTGCACAAGAATATAGAGAATTTGATATTTGAGAGTATAGAAAACAAATGTTTCTATATTTTAGAAGGATGAAGGCTAGAGGCGCGCATCTCAGATGGAGAGGCAATCTTTCTATTTATACCCTACGCATTAAATGCATGGCAGGGCACTTTACACGTGTCCTTCATTGGTTGGCAGAGAGAGTCTGACTTTGGGAGACATGCTTTCGGCCGTATCATGAACAGTGTAGTTGACAGAGTTGTTGTACGAATTGTGGCAGAGGTATGTTCGTTCTAACACATCGTACTGGTGTGTAGGGAAAGAAAAAAGAGACTTGAGTCATAAGTTAAGTGATCATCGATCGCTGAATATCTCTTCCTTCAAAGATACAAAGAAGTTCAGCTATCGCTGAAGCTTTTCCTCAGGTTTATTCGCGTATGAGTATAGTCATATTTGCTTCACTGATATCCACATCAGGTCACTAGTAGACTTGTCTTTGTTCAGCAACTTCGTCTTCGATTCAACTATGAACATCTGTTGACACGAAACTTGTCTTCAGGGATTACGTTTAACTATTTACATCAGAAATCATCAGTGATAACTGAACAGACTCAGTTTGATCGCTGATAGTGAAACACTAATACATATGAATGTTTACAACAAAGATCATCAGTGATAACTGAACACACTCAGTCTGATCGCTGATGGTGAAACACTAATACATATTAATAAACGTAATTTTCACTAAGTATAGAAGAGGGTTATTATCAAATCACTGAGAGAGTTTGGATCAACACATATGTCCACACTGACATCTAGACATGCATATATGCACACTACTTGAAAGTGCGTATGTGCACATTTGGGTAAATTCATACATGTATTATTATCATACATGCATATGTACACAATTATCAGGTATGCATATGGACAGATTGCTCAAACGCATATATGCATAGTGCATATGTGTACATTTGGGTAAATTCATACATGTACTCTTATCATACATGCGTATATGGACAGATTGATCAAATGCATATATGCATAGTGCTATCTATTACAGTCTTGGGTATAGGTCCAAATGGACTTCTTAAATTGTTGAATGTACATTGTGCAAGTACACACCTTCTTATGTGCATAACTGCATATGACATTTTCGGATATAGGAATTGACTTTGAACCTGTTTATACAATTATGAGTAGATTGTGCAGGTATAAAGTTATAATATGCTTTAAAAAGGGTAAAAGATAACTTCCGAATTAATAAGATGCAAATCAAAGTTTAATTTTAAATTATTATATTCAAAAATAAATATAACTACCATATTAAAAAAACTCCTTGAAATATGGAAACAGATTAGATGGGGCGTGAATTAGGAAATTCCTATATTACCCTTTGAGATTTAATAGCATTGATCGCATGACATAAACTATAGGAAGCTTTTGATTGGTCGAAAATTGGTTAACACAGTTAGCAAATGAAGGGGACCCTATATATAATACATTTTACTTAACTTTTATAACGTTTACAACCAAAACAATTAATATATGCCATTATGCAATTTAGAACATTACAACCCAAACATTTACAAAATAGATCTACCATCAAAGATTGATTGTAAAGAATCTCATAGAAAAAATTTATTGGAATCGTGTTTGCAACAACAACAAATGGATGTGTTGGAGAATATATATGATGTTGATATATATTTGATTGATGAATCTATCAATCCAAAGACTCCTTCATTTGATGTGGCACTTTGGTGGAAAAATAATGGTGATAAGTATAACATTTTATCTATAATAGCTAAAGATGTTCTTGTTATACCTATATCTACCGTAGCATCTGAATCCGCCTTTAGTACTAGCGATCGTATTTTAGACTCATTTAGAAGCTTTTTAAGTAAAAAATTGGAGACACTTATATATTTGAAAGATTGCAATAACTAATAACTTTATTTCGTATATTTTTAGTAGTATTTATCGTATTTCATTTCTCAACTTTATGTTTACTACCAAACCGCTCAACCCGCCCATTCCACTGCAACCCGCAAGGGTTGGGTTGGATTATGTAACACCCAGAAATTTCGGTAAGAAAAATAAATCTCAAAACCTTTGGCCACTCCTCCGTGTCGAATATTAACCTAGGCAATGTTATGTTTTTCCGTCGTTGAAGGAGCCAGACACGTACAGTCAAAGAAAGTCAAATCGAGACTTGGGGAGTTAGGAGCAAGAATGCCCGCAAGAGTGGCACTGGAAAAGTCGTCGTGTCACAATCGTTGGGCTTGGACAACTTGTGGTACCTTTTCAGCGAGTGTGCCTCGTGATTTTGACATTGGTCACTTTCGCTTGGCACTATCGCGGGGGTGCCTGAACCTTCGGTACAAATGGGAAGATTATGCCCGGTGATATTGACAGATGTCACTATCGCGTGTCAAGGTCGCCGTCGGGGGCTTGGTGGTATAAAAAGAGCAGCTCCGATTTTAGATCATTTTATTAGATTTTGGAAGCTTAGCTAACGTTTTTCTCTCCACTTTTTGGTAAGTCTCCTCATTCTTCCACCTCCCTCCTCATTGATTACTCCTTAGACCCACATGATATTTTTTGCTCCTTCTAAGGTTCCACAAGCATTTATTGTGGAAGGATTCAAATCTCATCCAAAGTTTCAAGCACACATCCTCTTGCTAGGGATTCTTTGGTTTTAGGTTAAGACTAAAACCAACAAAATGAGTTAATTCTTATCCTTTTAAACCTTATATATGTTAAAACTACACTTTGAACCTATAGTCATCACTACTAGAAAATTGTGAAATACTGACGGTAATTACCAACGGCAAAAAACAGTCGGTATTTACTGACGAAAAACCGACGGCCCACCAACAGTATCTTTTTAATTTTATTTTTTATTTATTTTTAATAAGTCGTCGGAAAACCGTCGGAAAAATTGGTGATATACCGACGGCTTACCGACGGTTGTTTTTTTCATTTTATTTTATATTTATTTTTAATAGGTAAATACCGTCGGAAAACTGTCGGTAACCGGAACCGTCGCTAAATATTACCGACCAACTTTTTACCAACGGTAATTACCGTCGAAAAACCGTCGTTAAAGCCTTTTTCCGACGGTTTACCGACTGTTTCAGCCGTCGGTAATACGATTAATTTTAGTAGTGCATCTCCATTTTTACATTTTCACTATTTAAATTTGCAAGATTTTGACCTAAAATGGATTTTGGAGATTTTTAGGGTTCTAACTATATTTTGAGATTTGTTGTTAGGAATCATGGCTTGAAATATAATATGTGTTTTACTTACATATTTATGACTAAAATATGGATGAAAGCATATTAATGCTATTTAATGTCTTCTCTAACTGGGAGATTTTACTAAGGAATGGATGGTTATATATTGTTGGACAATGATTGTTCTAAAAGCTTATCAATGTTTGAGAAAACCATACTTTAGAGACATTTTATGTTGAAAATGGAATTGACCACTTATATTGAACTTTACATGGTTTAAATGCATGAAAGTTGGTCATGTATGGAAACTATTTTATGGAAATTCTATTGTGATAACTATATGTGTTATCATAGTTTGGTCACAAATTAAATTGTGACTAGTCATAGACTATTACTAATGAATCCATAAGTATAGGAGTCGGCTATTTTGGGATGTTTTTCCCTTTTATGTAACTAGTTAAGACATTGAGTCCTTAGAGACAACTTGGTACGGTTATGTGATAACGGATACTAGCCATGAGCCATAAATGTAATCCTAGTGAATGAGTATACTAGGATCCTTGGGTGCCCTCCCCCACATCTATGTACGAGTCGGCGTTGCTCGTGGTCATGAGTCCTAGTATAAAGCTCACAACTCGAAAACTGGCTTACTTTTGTGTTCCACCACGATCCTTGGATATCGGGTCTCCACCGTCATCTCAATATGCTTTTTGAACCCTAAGTTCCTTATGTGGTTATTTGGCAAGTTTTACCATTTTACGTTATTGATTCATATTGCATACATTTCCAAGTTTATATATAAAATGTTTATTCTCATTAGGCGTAAAGTCTAACATTTTTCTTAAATTACATGTATATCACGTTCAGTTAGCGGTGGGGGTTCCAAGATTTGAGGGACGAGTGTTTGGCCAATAACGTCAATTTTTGGAGATTGACTTTTGGAAAAAATGGGGTACAAAAATGAATAGATACTTTTGGGATATTGAGTTGACAACCGTTATAATCTAAATATAAATGATTTAGATTAGTATGTTGTCGACTTTAATGTCTACTTATAGAAATTTGTGAATGATATTACTATTTCCACTTTAATTTTTGGGTGATTTTTCTTATATTTAAGATGTCATTTATTGCAATCATTCAGATTTAAATTTACCCCTATTTTTAAGGTGTTACAAGTTATACTTATGAATGAGTTGAGTTGAAATTTTTCCAAACCACCATAACTGAGTAATGTTGTAAAAATATCTCAAACCACCCAACTCATGTACACTCTAAAAACAACCAAAATCATTCGCTTTTTTATGGTGACAAGTTTTACCTAAACTTTTATATTCATTAAGAATTATTATTTTAATTTAATTAGAAAAAAGTAATAAATAGATATTATTATTATAAAAATTAAAAAAAAATTCTTTTAAAAACAATAGCTGATACCTAAAACAACAACATTATAATGTATTACTTATGCACCGAAGGTTATCCTTTCGTTTTAAAATGGATATTTATGTACATAATCTTAATTTTTTTTAACTAAATTCATGACATTCTTATATAAAGTCCATTAGTTTTGTAAAAAGAAGATGTTTGAATAAAAAATATTTAATTTTCATTATAAAATTTTGAATAAAATAGATTATAAAAAAATTAGAATTTTTAAATATTTAAATTTGACGTCGATGTTAATATATTATTTCTGGTTTTTTTTAATCATAATTTCTAAATCATGTTTAACCATCATCTGTTATTTCTATACTAGAAGTGTATCTGCGCAATACAGCACGATTCATCTTGATTTTAATGTTTCGTTTTATTTTTTGTCTTTGTCGATTTTATAATACAGTTTAATATTTTTTTTATAAATTTGATTAATTTAACTTTTTGTTTTAATTTAGCTTTAAATTTAATAATGATGTAATTTATTTTATATTTAATAATGTATCTTTTTTATAAAATAATAATTAGGTATTATGTCAGAATTCAATGTATTATTCTAATTATATTTTAAATGAGATGTTTATTCTATATTTGATTATGTTTATCAGTTAGTTATGAATTCAAAATTGCATTTTTAAAAAGTTATACTTTTGCATCATTTACTTGTAATCTTAAATTTTAAGTAATGTGCATCAATAAATAATATTTTATGCATAAAATTTTATTTTTAAGATTTTTTCTTAAATATTTTATAATATAGTATAAATTATTTAAACATAAATTATGAATTTAATTTTTGAATAAAAAATTTAGTTTTTCATCGTGGAATATGTATCCTAGTATGTGAGAGGTTTCTTTGATGAAAGTAGGGTTGTCGGGGAGTTTGTAACAATGCAGTGAGTTTTGTAGGCATCAAAGTAGATGGTTTGTAGGAGGCAATATAATCATGTTTCACCTTCTTTATCATTATATATATAGTATATATCATATATATATATATATATATATATATATATATATATATATATATATATATATATAGACTTAAGTTTGCGTGAGACCAAACAGTTTCCGTGAGACCGGTGAGACCAAGCTTTAAAGTATGAAACTTCACACCAAAAAACTGTGAATGTAAAAAAAATCGAACTTTTCATAGGGAAAACACCGTAAATGTTACGTTCACGGTGTTTTTCGCTGTGAATGTTCGTTTTTTTTTACCTTCACAGCGTCTTCACTGTGAAGGTTCAGATATACCTTCACAGTCTTTTATCTGTGAAGGTTTGATTTTTTTTAACTTGTTTTAGGTTTTTTTACCTTCATAATATGATTACATTATGAAGATTCGAATATTTTTTACTTTCACAGTGTTTCGGTGTGAAGTTTCATGTTTTAAGGCTTAGTTTCACACGGTCTCACGAAAATAGTTTGGTCTCACGTGAACCTGACCCTATATATATATATATATATATATATATATATATATATATATATATATATGTTTTTACCAAAATTACCAATCTAACACACCAAACCTTAATGTAACTTCTCAACAAAAAAAACAAATTTGTAAAATAAAATTTACGATCTGTCTTAATATATGGAACCATCAAATTACTTTTTAAAGTTGTTTTTAAAAGTGAAAGGGTGATTCCGACATATATAGTGAAGAAACGGTACAAATCTAGTCGATGTGAGACTGCCACACGCCCTCTCCAATGGAAGCAAGAGGGGCGTAGGTTATCCCTGATAGGGGGTTAGGCAAGTATATATATATTGTCCCAAAGTGTCGAATCCTTAGAGTAGTAGACTTTGACTCTGATAACATATGAAAATATGTTGAAACCTATTAGATTACTTGCGAAAAGAGTTAATTGAGAAGATAAATAATGAAATAACAACTTACTTTTATAAGTTTTCATATTATATTATAGTAAGGGAAATTAATTAAAATGCCCGTATTTCAATCCCATATTACCTAAATGCCCAAAATCTCTTTGCTTGTGCCGAAATACCTATTTTGGCCGGGATTGAGGGCTGGGATATAGACCCATCCCGGGGTTAGAAAAAATGCCGGACACACCCCGGGATTTCACTATTCATCCCGGGGTTAGGCCGGGTATCCCGGGGTTGGGGGTCGGGATCGATAGAATGGGCTTACGATTAACAAATGGACGGTGGGATCGTTAGATAAATTAGGTTAAAATGGTTACCCATCCCTTATAAATTGAATGGTCCCCATTTGAAACCCCACCCCAACCACAACCTCTTCTATTCTAACTCTCTCATATATCTCGTGTATACTACTCTCGGATTTCGACTAGATTCGCTGGTGTTTTAGCAAAATTGGATATGTCTCGTTTAGTTAGTACGGTACGTTTTCTCTGAACCCCATTGGAGTTTTATATTTTATAAAATATTTGTTGTATGTTTTTTTAGACTATGCGTTTGATTTAAAAATATTGTGTTTATTTTAGATATTATATGTTAGATATTGCGTTGATAATATGTTAGAGTATTACCCTTTTATTAGAGTGTTGCGTTAATTTTAGAGATTGCGTTAATTTTAGATTGTTGCGTTAATTTTAGAGTTGCGTTAATTTTAGATTGTTGCGTTAATTTTAGAGATTGCGTTAATTTTAGAAGTTAGGTGCGTTGACAACATCTCTGCATTACTATGTAGGAGGATTTTCATTACGTCGATCTGTCTTTCAAATGCCGGCTTGGCTTCACCAAGGAAATTAGAAATATTTTTGCAGCGTGTCCACACAACATGGAACTTCAGAAATAGAGAAGATAAGAAGGTGGTGGCTACACAACATGGAACTTCAGAAAAAAAAGAGGAATGCCTGGCGGTGAAGAAGCAGTTCCTGGCACAATTGCGGCGTGATGCAAGGGAGGTGCAACGAGAGATAGATGAGATTAAAGATGAAATCAAAGAAATCAAGGAGAGCTACACCGGTATGGAGGAAGAAATCAGGGAAAAGCAGGACTGGATCATCAAGATCCAAGAAATCTACCCGTAGTAGGTTTCTCTTTTGTTGGTTGTTGTATGGATGCACTTTATCGATGCTTTAATGTTTTCTTTAATGCTTTAATGTTTAGTTTATCAATGCTTTAATGTTGTATGGATGCACTTTATCCGATTTTCTTTGATTTCAATAAAATGATGCTTTAATGTTAACTTTACTAAATACCACAAGAAAACATAACAAGCACGATAAGGTAGATAAAATCAACATTGAACATAAAAACAATATCACTTAGCATACAAGATGACGTCGTTACAATCAAGGGAAATCAATGTCAAGGTCAATGCTATCATGCCTTAGGGTTCCATGTGGTTCTAGGTTCGATGGCCCCTGGGAGCGACTTCTTTGGCTACTTGAAGCTCTACTCCTGGGCACGGTTGAAGGGGCAGGAGTTGGACATTCACCACGAGTATGTCCTACTGCTCCACACCTAGTACACGTTCTCTGTATCGGACCCTCACCACGAGATGGACGCCGATCATTCTTTCTTGGTCTCCCCGCACGTCTCTTGGTTATTAACGGTGGATAGCATGGCGGAAGGGGGACGTGTGGCAAAACCCATGATTGAGGGGGTCCAACCGGATTGATTACTTCATGATATGTTGACCGGTAAGTATCGGACGTGTAGTAACCTAGAGCTAGATCGTTGCAATCTCTACGATTCATAGACCTTGCAGCTGCGATGGCATGACCGCACGGTAAGCCAGAATATTGTTGTTGGGTCATCTAAGATTTAAAGATAACCTCTCCTTAGTCTTTATTGATGTTTGTACTCTGTACTATGGTTCTTTGTAATAGCTTAGTTATGATTAAACAGTTCAATTAGTCGAAGACAAACTGAAGTCAACATGAAGGAAGTCTACAATGCGGATTGAGATGAACTTCAAAGTGAACTAAGCATGAGCTGCCGATTCATATTCGGCAGATCATCCCCTTGCCGACTCCTATTCGGCAGACCTTCCACATGCCGAGTTTGTATTCGGCATATCCTTTCTTTGTTGCCGAATCACCCTAGTTCGGCACAGTCCTCATCTGCCGAACTCTTTATTCGGCAGTTTTCTTTCTTACAGATTGCTTCTTTATTTGTAAGAACATTTATGTCAAATCCTCATGATTTGACATACTTCCTCGTTCCCAATGATCTTCTGACAATGGGAATGGAAACTTCCTTCTTTGAGAATATATATACACTTGGTCTAAATATGATTGAGACGTTTATTTTCTATTTGATCTCAAAAATATTTTCCCATTAATATTTTATATAGGTATTGTACTTTCATAGTACAAAAGTTACATTTTGTATTGTGATAAGTCACATCAAGTATCTTATAATTTATTGACAATATCTCAACTACCCATGCCTTTACTGCTCTATGTCCTTTGTACTCATTACTTTGGATAGTATATAAAGGATGGAGGTAACACCTTGCTACTCACGCTTTCAGCTCAACATTTCACATTTGCAAGATTTCAAGCAGGTTGATAGCTTTCCTTTTCTCTCTAAGATTTAAGTCTTTGTGTTCTTTAAATATCTTCTAAGTGTTAGATTGTTTAGAATGGTTCTTAACTATTCATATTCCGCAACAGTCTTTATTTCTCTTTGTGTAATTCTTGATATTCATTATCAACAAAAGAATTAAAATTAAGTAATTTTGTGTGTATTGTATTCAACCCCCCTTCTACAATACTTGTTTTACTTCTTTGGGACTAACAATTTCCATTTCTAACGTCAAACAACCCTCCTTTAGGGCCCACGGACTTCGCCGACATACGCCACTTACAATTTTTTTGGTCACAGACAGCCTCGTATCTGGTTTTGTTGGATTTCTTTGTTCTAAACACGAAACCCTCTTCCAAGAACTTAATTCCGAGTTGTATGGTCATTTGATCCTTCGTATCAAATAGTTTTCCTTCATGTATACTTGTATTGCGATTGTAAGGTGCGGGTTGGTAGGGTGGTATATTGGTCTCCGGGTTTGGAAGGGAATGATGCATATCAAAATAATCGTTTAACTCACCAAGTGATTTATTGTTAAAGGTATATGTTTCTTCTTCTTCGTCCTCATCAGTGTCAGTATCTGATTTGTCCAGATCAGATATACCCGTTGTAAAAAACATGGGTTTCATCATGAGCAACTCCAACAAACCGTCTTTCTTGGTCTTCTTCTTGTTGTTCTTCTTCTGCTTGTTGTTCTTCTTCTAGTTGCGTTTTCGGAACAACATCGGGATAAGAGTCGTTAGGACGATATGCATGATCAGAATAAAGTGTGGTGTCGTAGGATGCCTGAAATTGAGAATCAAGCTCCAGTTGACTACCACCGACATGGATTTTGTCATCATCTTCGTCATCACCTTCGTCGCACATCAATGTTGCATCATACACAAAAAGTTCTAGAGGTATTTTTGAATCGGCTGCAATTTGCATAAAACCAAGGATTAGTTCATCGTTGGTTAGCTCCACTATTGAGTAATCTTCACGTTTGAACACCAACTTGCAAGTAGCAAAATCTTCGATTCCACATTTTCCCATGGCGTAATCAAGAAACCTCTTATATGAAATGATTACTGGAATCTGTACACCACGCCTTGTGTAGCCAATATAATCCCACTCATTGTTGTTTTGCACCAATTGACCATCGTAACATAAATAGAGCCTAGCTTTTACAACAGGTGAACTCATTTTTTCAGTAGTATGAAAAATGAAGCAATTCAAATGATGAAAAAGAAAGCAAAAAAGAACAATGGAATGGATGTGATGAACGAATTTGTCTTGCATCTTACTGATCTTTATAGACAAAATTGAATGGAGAAGATGAATGTGAACCACAAATTCAATGACAATAGTACAATTATTGTATGACAATCAGACCAAAGTGTGGAAAAAACAGTAGAATCAGGCAAAAAAAACATGAAAAAACCTTTGAAATCACATAAAATCATAGACCCAAACCCTAAATTCTCAAACCCTAATAATGGTTCACATCGATCCCGGCCCTAACCCCAGGAAAATAGACCAATCCCGGCCTAACCCCGGGATGAATAGTGAAATCCCGGGGTGTGTCCGACATTTTTTATAACCTCGGGATGGGTCTATATCCCGACCCTTAATCCCGGCCAAAATGGGTATTTCGGCAAAAGCAAAGAGATTTTGGGATTTAGGTAATACGATATTGAAATACGGGCATTTTAATTAATTTCCCTTATAGTAATGTACTTTCATTTTTTATTATTACTATAACGTACTATCAAATCATATATTTTTTATTATTGCTATAAAGTTTCATATTATAGCAATGTATTTTTATAAAACACATTATTTTTTATTTTTTTATTGAAGTATATTATCTTTTTAATTTAAATATAAAATATCTTAAATGTAGTTATCATTTAGATTAAAGGATGTTTGACCCCTAGCAAAATCATTTATCATCATTTTTATAAAAAATCGTAATTAAACTAAAATAAAATATATTTTGGTTTTAAATCTATCTTTCTTAAAATCGTAAAATAAAATCGAGTAACACTAACAACAAAGCAAACTATGAATCATGATCGAGCGTTTGAGTTCTAGATTTTGCAACTTCGCTGCATTGCAAGAGTACACTTCTAGTGATTATTAATTTAGGGGTCCTTTTAAGAAATTTTTAGTTTGTGAGATCCAATTTATACCATAAAAAATAGTTGAAAAACAAAAATCTATTAAAATCTCTCCTCTATCCTCTCTCTCTCTCCTATTTTTTTTCTCTTCTCTCTCTTATTTCCCCTCTCTTCTCTCATCTATCCATCTTATACACTTTAAATTAATGACTTAGATATGTATGAAATTTCCTAAAAAAATACATTAACTTTTATTTAATAAATAACGATAATTATCTTCTTAATTATTTAATTAATTGATAATATTAATTATCTTAAATTAATGATTTAGATTAGATCTCACAAATTTTTAAGTTTTATTAAGTCTCTATTAATTTATTTATAGATTTAATTTTTGAATTGATTCACAACTAATATTCAAATGTGTATGTTAATTATAAATATTTAATTATAATTTTTCATCTTATAATTAATTTGGAGGCGGGGGAATAAAAAATTTTATTTTATGTTTTATAGTTTATTTTATTTCTTACTAATTTTTTTGATAACTTGTGTAAATGATCTATTTATTTAATAAAAAACTAGAAAACATGGGTTTCGTCATGAGCAACTCCAACAAACCGTCTTTCTTGGTCTTCTTCTTCTCCTTCTTCTTCTGCTTGTTGTTCTTCTTCTAGTTGCGTTTCCGGAACAACATCGGGATAAGAGTCGTTAGGACGATATGCATGATCAGAATAAAGAGTGGTGTCGTAGGATGCCTGAAATTGAGAATCATGCTCCAGTTGACTACCACCGACATGGATTTTGTCATCATCTTCGTCATCACCTTCGTCATCACCTTCGTCGCACATCAATGTTGCATCATACACAAAAAGTTCTAGAGGTATTTCTGAATCAACTGCAATTTGCATAAAACCAAGGATTAGTTCATCGTTGGTTAGCTCCACTATTGAGTAATCTTCACGTTTGAACACCAACTTGCAAGTAGTAGAATCTTCAATTCCATATTTTCCCATGGTGTAATCAAGAAACCTCTTATATGAAATGATTACTGAAATCTGTACACCACGCCTTGTGTAGCCAATATAATCTCACTCATTGTTGTTTTGCACCCATTGACCATCGTAACATAAATAGAGTCTAGCTTTTACAACAGGTGAACTCATTTTTTCAATAGTATGAAAAATGAAGCAATTCAAATGATGAAAAAGAAAGCAAGAAAGAACAATGGAATGGATGTGATGAACGAATTTGTCTTGCATCTTACTGATCTTTATAGACAAAATTGAATGGAGAAGATGAATGTGAACCACAAATTCAATGACAATAGTACAATTATTGTATGACAATCAGACCAAAGTGTGGAAAAAACAGTAGAATCAGGCAAAAAAAACGTGAAAAAACCTTTGAAATCACATAAAATCATAGACCAAAACCCTAAATTCTCAAACCCTAATAATGGTTCACGTCGATCCCGGCCCTAACCCCGGGATGAATAGTGAAATCCCGGGGTGTGTACGACATTTTTTATAACCCCGGGATGGGTCTATATCCCCGCCCTTAATCCCGGCCAAAATGGGTATTTCAGCAAATGCAAAAAAAAATTGGGCATTTAGGTAATACGAGATTAAAATACGGGTATTTTAATTAATTTCACTTATAGTAATGTACTTTCATTTTTTATTATTACTATAACGTACTATCAAATCATATTTTTTTATTATTGCTATAAATTTTCATATTATAGCAATGTATTTTTATAAAACACATCATTTTTTATTTTTTTTATTGAAGTATATTATCTTTTTAATTTAAATGTAAAAAATATCTTAAATGTAGTTATCATTTAGATTAAAGGATGTTTGACCCCTAGCAAAATCATTTATCATTATTTTTATAAAAAATCATAATTAAACTAAAATAAAATATATTTTGGTTTTAAATCTATCTTTCTTAAAATCGTAAAATAAAATCGAGTAACACTAACAACAAAACAAAATATGAATCATGATCGAGCGTTCGAGTTCTAGATTTTACAACTCCGCTGCATTGCGAGAGTACACTTCTAGTGATTATTAATTTAGGGGGTCCTTCTTTTAAGAAATTTTTAGTTTGTGAGATCCAATTTATACCATAAAAAATAGTTGAAAAACAAAAATCTATTAAAATCTCTCCTCTATCCTCTCTCTCTCTCCTATTCTTTTCTCTTCTCTCTCTTATTTCCCCTCTCTTCTCTCATCTATCCATCTCGTAGGCTTTAAATTAATGACTTAGGGGTTGTTTGTTTTTTAAAAAAAAAACTCTTAATGACTCTTAAGTCTAAATCGTTCAGACATTTTTATACAACACCTCATATTAATCATAACTAAAATAAGACTTCAGACCTCTTAAAAATCAAACGGCACCTTAGATATGTATGAAATTTCCTAAAAAAATACATTAATTTTTATTTAATAAATAACGATAATTATCTTCTTAATTATTTAATTAATTGATAATATTAATTATCTTAAATTAATGATTTAGATTAGATCTCACAAATTTTTAAGTTTTATTAAGTCTCTATTAATTTATTTATAGATTTAATTATTGAATTGATTGACAACTAATATTCAAATGTGTATGTTAATTATAAATATTTAATTATAATTTTTCATCTTATAATTAATTTGGAGGCGGGGGAATAAAAAATTTTATTTTATGTTTTATAGTTTATTTTATTTCTTACTAATTTTTTGATAACTTGTGTAATGATCTATTTATTTAATAAAAAACTAGAATTTTATAAATAAATAAAAAACTAAAAAAACCATATTATTCCCTAACTTAAACGGGGGGACAAAGTAAGTTTAAAAAACCGAATAGTTATAAACGACAAACCACATAAACAAAAATTGTAGTTTATTCTTTAATTTCTATTTCATAGATGACTATCTTTTCCTTAAGCTTTCTCTAATATTAGTAACTATAAAATATAAATCATTAAGATATCAATCTAATAATAATCAATTGTGAGGCTAACATGAAACAAATAAAATATAATCAAACTAAATGAAATAAATATATAAATTAGGATTCATTATAATGGTTTTAAAAAATTGAGGGTTATTTTTTAAAGGTAATCAAAATAGAAGAATGTAACGGGCTATTTACCAAATGTTTACCCGGTTAAGCACTTATTCGTAAAATTCAACGTTATTACTTACTTACCGGTAAGAACCAAGAGTCTTACTCAAGTAAACGTTTAGCATGTATATCTTTTACTCCCCTCCCCCCTCTGGTACTCTACTCTCCCACCGCCTCAAGTGCATTGCTTTTTTTGCAAATCATGTCTTGCCTGAGTGGTAACCTGAAACTCGGTAACACCTCAGGGGGGGACTGTGGATGGTATCCCAGTCTACTCGGGTTCGAGCCTAGCTAGGGGGAAGCTTTGGGCACATGAGAAGCATCCCAGACTTTGGGTCGGCTCGGGTCCAGGTTTCCGGGCAACCAGTCTATGGGTTGCTGGTTCCGTCCTTGGGCCGGGCTTAGTCGGCACCTGGACGGGTCCAGTCCAAAGGGCTGGGCCGGGTCGCCGCGGATTAGTTGGTGCTGCCCTCGGATGCTCAGATACCGCGAAAACGTGTGTGTTTTATCTGCCGTTCAAAAAAAAAGTGCATTGCTTTTTTTGTTTTTTTTACCAATACCTTAATTAAATGCGTCTATTATTTGATTATCTTCTTATTTAGTAAAGGAAAAAAATGGGTTTATACTTATTAAAGTTTTATTGATTTAATTAAAATCTTATTTAAGTTTATATACAGGGACATTCCAATCTTTTTTAGAGACCTTTTTACACTTAAATCTTTTAATTACAATGCAACTGAAATAACAAGATACATATATACAAATTACCGAGGTGATGATACGGCGTATTACTTTTGTCTACCGATAGAAATTAGTGAGACATTAAAGTGAGCTATAGTTTTTACATTCATTTATTAAAGACTCTGTTCAAAATCACACCTTTAACATGCTAAAGAACGTTCCTGATTATATACGTAAAGATTCATGTTTCTTTTTTAAATTACTATATCAATTTTTTATGAAATATCAAGGAGGATCAGCTACTCCTGCTAGCTCTCATGTCATTCCGTCACTATGTGGGTTGGAAATGCTCTCTAACACTAAGGGGTTGTTTGTTTTTTTTAAAAACATCTTAATGACTCTTAAGTCTTAATCGTTCAGACCTTTTTACACACCACCTCTTATTTATCATAACTAAAATAAGACTTTAGACCTCTTAAAAAACAACGACACCTAACATAATCAAAAAAACGACTCAAAAGACAAAAAAAAATTATTTGATCATGTCTATCTTACACGAGAAGAAAATTTATGATATATTTCAAAACAAAAAAAATGTTTTCATACATAAACCTATGTACTATTTATGGTTAAACTGCAGAGCATTTTACAGTGGCAATATGGTAATAAAAAGAAGTCCAAAAAGAAAGCTAGCTAGCGAAAAAGCAGCTATATATATATCATGTGGCTCCCATAAACTCTTTGAAATGGTCTTGTAACTATTTATTAACCACTTCCCTTAAAATCCTCACAGAATCTGATTAACCCTTTTAACCCCATTTCACTTTTAAAAAACCACCATCACCATTCATATCACAAAAACAGAAAGCTACTCATCACAGTTCACTCATTCCCCACAGTTTAATCAGTAAGTTTGTTTCTTTTTCTTCATATTTTCTTTCATAATCGAAACATCATCATTCATCGAATCACAATCTCTTTAAACACTTTTTCACTGAGAGTCTTGATGGATCAAGAATGTGTTGTTTTTAGTACACAATGTCTTCTCTTTTCAAAAGTCTTGAATGAATGCATGAAGAAGGTTGTTTCTTTATTATGGTTTCTGGGTTTTTTGAGCCAAAATGTGGGTTTTTAGAAGGGATTCCAACATGGGATCTTGACATTTTGGGTGTTTAAAGATTACATTTTTTTTTTTGGCAGAAATGAAAACCCTTTATTGGGATCAAGATTTGAAGTGTTTGTTTATGTTGCAAATGGTTTTGTTCATTATTTTTCTTACTTCTTTAGATATGTATAAGTGAATAGGTGTTCAAAAACCTTTGCTTCCATAAAATAAAATGCATTTCGGTCATTTTGTTCTCAATTTAATCGTTTTTCCGTTATCTTTCCAACAGTTTTTATGTAATTTTCAGGAGATGTCGAGATATTCGTTTTCGAAGGATGTTCAGATTCTGATATGTGGAATACCATTCAACTTGAACAGGGTAAAATAGACTCAACTCCACCACCTTTGCATATAGTCAAATCTTGCATGTTCTACAAGTTTTGACTTTTGAGGTCAATTCTGTCATTTTTTAATTCAAAATACAGACTCAATTTTATAAAAATTTATGAAATCCAACACCAGCCCATTAGAGAATTTATCATCAAGTTTAGTCCAGTCTCAAAAAAATTGAAAAAACTTTACAGATTGGCAGATATCTCAGAGTTAAAACTACTTCTTTTGACCTAAATAAAGTCAAACTATACATTTTCATGAACTATTATTGCTTTGATCAACTGCAGGATCTTCTTGCTGCAAGATCATCAAAACTTTGCAGGTTGTTTAAAGAAAACCCTGATGAAGATCTTTCTCATCTTCTTTGTGATATCCCTACTACCCCTGAAATTTTTGAGATAATTGCAAGATTCTGCTATGGTTTCAAAGTCAAATTCACCCCAGAAAACATCATCCCAATTTATTGTTTGGCTTGCTATTTGGGTATGACAGAAAGCCACAGCCCCAAAAATCTCTTGAATGAGGCTTTATCTTTCTACGAACACGAAATCATCACCAGCTGGAACGAATCGCTAAGATCGTTAAAAGCTACAGAGAATCCGATCGTTCTTCAACAAGCTGCAAAACTCGGTTTGATTGATGGTTGTGTGGATTCGATCATCTCGAAAGCTATTGATAATCCGCTTCTAATCGGAGAACCAATCAAGAATCCCATTCTTGATGACGAAGATGATGATGACGACGATGATGAGTTCGATGGCAAAGTTTTCAAGCCGAATGCTAGGAGGAAGCTCTTTGTTCTTGATTGGAAAAAGTCGGAGGATTTAAGTTTGACCTCGCTTCATCTTCAGTTTTACGAGCTTATTATTCGCGGGATGATTCAATGTAAAGTGGGTTCGAACTACATTGCGTCGTCTCTTTATCAGTACGCGAAAAAATGGGTGTTTTTCGAGCCAAAAGAAACGGATGAAGAGTCGTCTTCTTCTGAAGGTGTTTGTTCAAACTCGAGAAAAGAAACGATTGAAGCTATCGAAAGACTTTTGCCCCATGATCGAGGGATCCTTCCTTGCGCGTTACTATGCGAAATGCTTCGATACGCAACGGTTTTAGAAGCCAACGCAGGCTGCACAGAAGGGTTCGAGGTGAGAATCGGGAGACAATTGGATTTGGCAACGGTTAACGACTTGCTAATACCGTCTCAAGGTTATTCTAAAGACGAAAAGTACGATACCGAGTATTTTCGAAGAATCTTGAAGCATTTCTACACCAATTTCACCGACCACGATCATTCCAGGCTCGTCATCGTGGCTGATCTCGTTGAGGATTTCCTAGGGGAAGTAGCGAGTGACGTTGATCTGAGAAAAGACTCGTTTATATCGCTTGCCGAATTGTCGATTGCTGCATCCGAAGGAATAGAAAGAAGCTCAGATGGGATATATAAAGCGATCGATATCTACTTAAACAAACACGGGTACTTAACGGAATCCGAACGAGAAAAGATTTGTGGGGTTTTGGATTGCAACAAGCTGTCACCAAAGGCCTGTGAGCATGCCGCGCAAAACGACCGGCTGCCGGTCCGTGTGGTGGTTCAGGTGTTGTTTGTGGGACAGTTGCAGCTGCGGGAAACGATCACGAAGGAGGTCGTGGTGGCTGCCGCCGCGGCCGAGGACGGTACGAAAAAGTCGAAATCATTAGAAGACGAAGAGGACGACGAGGAGGAAGTGAAAGTAGAACTGGAGAGAATGAGTTGTAAAGTGGTGGAGTTGGAGAAAGAATGTCTTGTGATGAGGAAGGAGATTCAAAGAGGGTATTGCAGGAAAACGAAGGAGAAATCGAACGTTTGGGTCGAGATGAAGCGGAAGCTCGGGTGCATATCGAGCTTAAACAACTGTAACTGTCACGTGAAGAAGAAGAAGGTTTATCCGAGGTAGAGGAGGCCGAAGATTTCAAGTTGGTTTTCTTCGGGTAGTTTGATAGTTATCACAATTTTTGACGTTTTCATAATAAGTGTTCGGTGTTTGGAGTTATTTGTTTTCAATCGTTTGTTGGTGTTTTATATACGTTCCGCATGACAATTAATCTCTTTGCGGCCATCTTATGGGTGTAGTTTGTGTAGTTCTAACTAGTTAGTATTAACGGTTTGATTCGAGGACATGACATCTAATACGAGATTTTGATGACGCAAAATCAAGATAGCACAGGGGTGACGTTCGATGGAGAGTTGTCTCTTAGTTTTTTGTACTTGTCTTACGTATCTAATACTAGTAGTTGTCAATATTGCGCTTTCTTTCTTTCCTTCTTTCTTTTAACATATTTCTCTCACATCTGACTTTGATATGTTAAACGTACTTGTTGCTTCTTGTAAGTTGCTTGCTTGTTTCTTTTAATTTTTGTATTGCAAGCCGGTTTCTTCACGAGAACCACCAACGGGTAGGTTTGATTTGCATACATCCTACCGTTCCAAACCCTACCTTTACTTGAGACTTATTGGGCTAGTTTGGTCTGGTTTGATTTAGGGGCCATTTACCAACCGTTAATTGGGTAAGCACTTACCGGATCACTTACCTTACCAGGTGAGCATTGTAAGGCCCGAAAATCTTACCCAGTACGATGCATGACAAGTACCGACAATCTTATCCGATAAGTAAGGATGATGACTTTTATAAGATTATTGTCTACTATGCTATTTTGATGGCCAATAATCTTATTCAGTAAGGTAAGTGATAGTGGTGACTCTTAATGATAATCGCTTCCTGATAAGCGTTTGGTAAACAGCTCCTCAGTTCGGCTTGATTCAACACCTAAAATCATGAACCAAACTGGTTGGTTTGAAAATTTTCAAGATTGGATCAATCCAACCAGTTTCGCTTTATTTGATTTCAGGGTTCAGCACAATGAATATCCAGAAACGGGAGCTGTTTCTAGCAAGAGCGAATGAACACAAATTTTATGGGCCAAAAGAGTGAAACGGTGCACGAGAGTTAACTGATAAAAGCCAATCCACGTAGCAGGAGACAACATATTGATCGCAGGGTCTGAACAAAGTTCACGAGAAATAGAAATAACATCGGTAAACAAGCAAGCAACTAAGCTGAATTCAATTACTCTTTCAGCAGAAGAAGAAACAGCCTTTGATCAACCTTAAATTTACCCATCTTTGCAGGAGCACCCTTCATCAGCAGTTGAAGCCCTCCGAATGATATGTATACAGCCCTGTATCCACACACAACACGAGCACAATAATCAGTAGCAAAACAAACGGTTCTTGATCCCAAAAGCAAAGTCCATTTTCACATCATGAGTCAAATGGATCAAAAAAACGGCTAAAATCATTTTGAATATAGAGCAAGAATAGATAACTAAACTAGTATATATGAAACAGGTTTTCAATCAATCATGAAAACAACCACTCTACTCTTCAGGATAAAGGTCAGGCATGCGTACATCTCGCCCCCCCCCCCCCCCGGCCCTACATTCAGGTGGGACATACTGGGCTTCTTTTGTTTGGAAATGGAAATAAACAGAGGCAACGAGATACTTACACTTCAACATCACCACTTTGGTTCTTATCGTCTGCAATCTTGTACAATAGTCCATGCATGACATACTCGAATCTGTCAGCAAGTGATTTCTTGCTTCCCTGTGATTACAGAGTTTACTTATACGCAACACTACAAAACCCTAACCGGAAACCGTTACAAATGGCATTACATACCTCAGAATTGGTGGTTACGGCTGAGCCATCCTCATTTAAAGTTTGAGACAAGACCATCCTATACTTCTCTCCAGCGTGCATAGGGTACAACTGCGAGTTCACGTCCAGCACAATGTGCATGTCAGATTCCTCCCCTCGTGCTTGAACACGCGAAACTAAAGGTAGTATGCATGATTATTACATCAGTAGCAGTAAGCGGTAAAATGGTCATTTATTTTATTCAGACGGTTTATTCAAAACAACAAACAACAAATTAGTTTAATCCATACATGGCTTAAAAATAAAATAAACAAACAACACCTAAGGGCTTATTAGTTAACAGCTTAATGTGCTTAATGGCTTATTCGGTCTGCTATACATTACTGTTTGCTAGTTGCTTAATGATATAGAAAATGACTTAGGGGCTGTTTGGTTGGTTTTCCATTAAGTTCTGTATGGATAAAGTTGTCTGTGTGGATTAATCTGTCTGTATAGATTTAGAAGATTTTTATTTGAGAGAGTTTTTTCATAAATGGAAGGAACGTGTTTTTTAATGGGAGGGAGCTCCCCCTTGAAATCTTACTGAATAAGTCACTTTCTATATCATTAAGCCACTACCAAACAGTCATATATAGCTGACTGAATAAGCTGTGAGTCTTATTAAGCTCATTAAGCTGGCTAACAAACAGGCCCTTATTCAGTAAGCTCCTAGAGGGGGAGCTTTATGCAGAAAGTAAAAAATAAAAATAAAAACAGACCTGCTCCTTCCAATTAAAAAACATGCTTCTTCCATCTGTGAAAAAACTCTCACAAACAAAAACCTTCTCAATCTATACAGATGGAATGACAGATTAATTCATACAGACAGTTGTATCCATACAAGACTTAATGGAAAACCAACCAAACAATCCCCAAGACAGGTACAGATGCATAACCAAAGAAACAAGATGCTCATTTGAAATCTGAATGAGAGTAATCGCTCAAATAAAGATCTGTGAATGATATTTATAGAACAATGACAATACAACGAAATGAAATGTTACCCAAAAAGAATTTAGCATATTATGCGTTCCTTGATCTCAAGCAAGATATGTAAGCCAATATGCTAATAAGTGATGATGGTCCAATGAACAAAGATACAAATGGTTCAAATGAGAATGCAGTTGGCTACATATTCAATTCGTATAGCAGAAAAAAAAAATTCCAAACAGAACGCTAGTATTGTAAGCAAATAATTAACCACACTAAGTTGCAATGAGCGTATTTATACCTTTGTCATACTTTTTACCATCTGCATCCACCCCAACAACTTTAATAGTATCATCGAAGTGTGGGTTAACCATCTTTACTGCACCTTGGCTCAGATGAAAAGAAGTAACCTGATAAGATATAAGAGAAAAATAAACACGATAACATTTTTGGCTCAAAGAGAAGAAAGGTTATGATAGTTTAAGCAAATGGCACAATTGCGATTTTTTACATAAACTATATTATACACCAAATGAATATATGCTTAGTCTTCTCTAATATTAACAGTTATATAACTTATATTTCAGTGTCCCATGGTTACATTCTTTGATCTATTGACCCCTAATTTGTTTTTATTTTGCTTCTATGTGTAAATCCAAAGACCTAATGTATTTCAAAGATGACGAAAAATATCACCTCAGAACTATCTAAAAGAAACAAGGACCAAATTGAAATATTGATGCATAGGGTTACAAGATGAGTCTTAGAAACCTAGTCCCTTCTCATGGAATCTCTCCAATCTAATCCCAACTCTACTTAATGTTCCAATTTCTAAGGTCCGGCCATTCGGGACACATAAGTGTATGCTTTTATCGTCCAAAAGAAAGAATCAAATATCATCGTTCTTTCTAGGTAATGCTTCTTGTGAATCATCAAAAAAAAATCGTTTTCTTTTCCTGCTGTCATGAGAGAAGAGCTTGTGCAATTAACACACCGTCATGGGGTTTCTGATGCCCAAGGCGGAAAGGCTAAAAAATGCTCCCAAAAAGTCCATGATGTTTGAGTCGGCATTAAGTATCATAAAAAGTTCAACAAGAAAAACAAAGGATAAGCAGACATTGTACATCTTGATACGCCCAAACAGCTAAATACTTCACACAGATTTAACCAACAAAATTCACAATCAAGATCCTAGAAGACCCAAAAGAACAAAAGCTATACAATTAAAACCCTAAATCAGGAAACAATAATCAACCCACTGATTCATCACAAATCTACACATGAATAATGCATTAGGAAGTGAATAAAAAAGGAGATTTTTGAAGAAAATTGAAGATCAAACCTTGTAAAGTATTGAATTTGGTTGTCCCCTGCCAAAACCCTAAACGAGGGTTTTGTCGTACGGGAAGTTGAGGCGAGTATAAGAACGGCACAAAGTCCTCAACCAAACATTCCTTTACTAAAAGGGTGATTGGATTACTTATTTAAATGACTTAAATATAGAAGAATTTGGGTTTTTTTTTTTTAACTTTTCCAACAGTTTTGCTATCTTATTTGTTAAAATAGAGAATTATGAAAAAATTCTTAAATATAGAAACTCTCTATAATTTTCTAAATATGGGAAAGAAATATTATTTTATTCCATACCATCAATGAGATTCAATTTTATCATTTTATATTAAGTTTTTTAAAGTGTATTGGGATTATAAATTAAATAATATTATAATAATATAAGTTGTTTTAAAATTTCTAAAATAACAAATCTGTTGGAGTTTAATGTAATACTTTTTAAAAAATTTCACTTTTGATTCTCTATTTTAGAAAAATTATAGGAAATCTGTTGGAGATGTTCTTATTAACTTAGGGCATGTTTGTTAGCAGCTTAATGAGACTCACAGTTTATTCAGTCAACTATATATGACTGTTTGGTAGTGGCTTAGTGATATAAAAAGTGGCTAATTCAGTAAGATTTCAAGGGGAAGCTTTATACAGAAAGCCAAGTTTTTTCCAAACCAGTCTCTCTCATTAAAAAACACGTTCATTCCATCTATGAAAAAACTCTCTCAAATAAAAACTTTCTAAATCTATACATACGGATTAATCCACACAGACAACTTTATCCATACAGAACTTAATGGAAAACCAATCAAACAACCCCTTATTGTGTTTTGTCATCGTAGTCTCGCAAATAAACTGTTTTTAGTGTTTGGATTGGAAAAAAAGAAAGTATTTATAGCTTTCTAGAAAAGCTGTTAATGAGTTTTTAATAAGTAACTTTGTGAGATTTGAAATATGATATCTGATTTACTGTCTCTTTCATATCTGATTTCTGTTTGTTAACTGTTTGTTTGATTTCATTTTGTAACTTTGTATGACCAAGCTTAAAATTTGTGTTCTTACAGTTTACTGTTTGTTTGATTTCATAATTTTATGTCTGTTTGATTTCATTTTGTAACTTTGTATGACCAAGCTTAAAATATGTGTTCTTACCATTTCGGTTTCGAGTATTACCAACGGGTAACGGAGATTTTTTTAGCCTTAACGGGTTCCCTAATGAGGATCGGGGAAACCGCGGAGACCCGATGGGGATCCCCGATAAGATCCCCGACAGGGATCGGGACGGGGACTGGTATGGTTTTTGGTTTCGGGGACAGGGACCCTAATCCCCGGCCCGAAACCGGCCCGTTGCCATTCCTAGTGGGGGTGGATAAAGTGGTTGTAGAACAATCATTTTATTAAGAATAATAAAAAGCAAAATAAAAAGCAAAATGACCAAAAAGTCCCTAATTTAATGGACCTTTTTTTAGCAGAATTAGTTAGACGGACAAAAAAAGAAACGAACTAAAAACCACAATGTGACACCCACTTTTTTCAAAATGTCACCTGTATCTTAAATGTACATTAACCATAAAATAATCTGATTCTTATGATCACAATCTTACATTGCAGCGGAAAATAACTTAACATTTAGCAATTTCGATCCCTCGTTAACGCATAGATAAAAAAACTTTTACTTCTTGGCTAATCTTTCTGATGCCTTGATCTTCTCTTTATCTTTGTTCTTAATGAAACTTGGTATTGAAATACATGCATAATTTTTAAAATACAAACAGTCAGCCAAGGCCTCGTGAGCTCATGAGATTTTATAAGATGCATACCACAGTCGTAAAACATATTATGCAACATTAGAAACATCATAAACATTTTCATGCCAAAAAAATCATTTCATTACAGAGATCTCCCTTTTGTGTTGTATGTACCATGTGGATCAAATTGACAGTGATTATAAAATCACTCATTACGTTTCAAGTGTATGAACAAATCGCATACACTGAAACTGTAACACCCTCAATTCTGATAATAACAACTAATTTAAAATTTTCTAAATACATCGATAATTGTTTCATCCACAAACACAATTTAAGATTTAACCTCAATACACACGTATCGTTCTATACATATTATCTATAATAAGGACGGGTGCTACTAAAACCCAATAATAGTTACTATCTCCAAGCCGCGGAAGACTTCACTAACTATTTACACTTGTGTAAAGCTAAGGCTCAACTCTTCATATCACTGCTAAGACCAAACCCCCAGCTGGAACCTGATGCACATGCCGACAAATAAAAATGTTAGGTTTAACGCCTAGTGAGCTCAAGAGTTTTAATCATAAATGAATATATCTTTAAAGAAAGAAATTCAGTTCAAATCTAGACCTTTCGCAATGGTTTACTTTAGAAATGGAAACGACTCGTTTTCCCCGAAATATGCATCCTTAAAGACAACGCTCCAAAACAAACATTCTTTATAAAACGATGAAGCCCATAACTCACCCAAAACGGAATTATAATTCGACACCCAATTTGTGAACACGTGAATAACACTTCGTATCCCAAAACACGGGTGGGGCATAATACTCGACCCTTAAATAGCGGAAAACAATCCATAAAGATATGATATGTCATCGAAAACATGGAACTGAAATTTAATACTCACGCGACCATGAAATGGAATGAAATCCAAATATTAAAATATGGACAATTAAATATCCAAAATACTATGGGCCGACAACGGGGGATACCTGTATCCGTTGAGAGTGGAGGGAACACAAAAGTATGTCACCCATACAACGTTAATCGCATGACACCTCACGACATAACCCAAATGTCCCTACGACTTCTTGACAAGTTTCACCCAAAGAGACAGTTGACCTTGGTGAACGTTACAAATAACTACACCCCGAAGGCCCGACACACTTAAAGACTACCTCTCAGGCATTACTTCAAGCGGCGGAGGTCCTAGTGCCTACCTCCCCGGTAGAACCTCCAGACTCAACCCTCCTAGTGCCTACTTATAAAGTTCCGGTCGTAAAGCATGGGTACCGAAGTCCAACCCCAAAATACCCAATTGACCATCCAAAACAGACTGACTTACGTGCCTATGGATCCAATGCAACACAGTCTAACATCACATGACTACACATGAATGACCAACGCACTTGAGCCTGTAATTGTCATAAATATGCAATAAAATGCATTAAGATGTATATCGAACATGGGCTCTTCAAAGAGCCATTAAAACTGGGACAAATGTCTACGAGACTCTTTTAAGTCAAAACCGAGTTTAAATACTCAAAACCCATTTGACCAACAATTAACGTTTTCCCCAAATAATGCAACGTATCTAAACATCATTTATGCAGATACATACTCCAAATATGTGATTACCCCAAAACTCTACACGGATTGGGACATATCATTTTCCAAATGGGTTTTTGAAATCAAGTACACTAAAGATGCATATATCATGAATTAGACTTCATTTGTACAAAATCAATAAAGGTGTATAACTCATAAAATAGACTTTATTTGTACAAAATCACTAAAAATGCATATACCACACTATTATTTGTCAAGATATCAAAATCTCAAATATGGGCATTTTACGAGATTAAAACAACCCACGTTTATCAATTATGAAAACTTATCAAAATACCCAACACATTGACAATTATCAAGTAAAACATATTTTTACTTCAAAATACTCATTTTGGCATGTACATAGTTTTCACAAAGCAACTTGAACACACCTTGCTAGA
This sequence comes from Arctium minus, assembly GCA_954870635.1. NCBI lineage: Eukaryota > Viridiplantae > Streptophyta > Magnoliopsida > Asterales > Asteraceae > Arctium > Arctium minus. The sequence goes on from OX941088.1 coordinate 28,487,382, forward strand.
TTTAGGCTAAATCTAGGTTTTACCCCTAAAACTTGAATCACCATTGATGAAGGCTTGAAATCTCCAAGCCATCTCCCTAGATATTAGATCCCACACATCTACAAGGTTTCCTTCAACACACAAGTCACCAAAATCAAACCATGTTGAACGATGAAAGGAAAAAGGGTGAAACAATCAAACCCTAACTTAACCTTGAGAGAGATAAGGAACTTACCACCACAAAATACCCTTGGATATTCCAATAGACTCCAAATCTTTTGCTATATCCTTGAAGCGCTCTCAAAAACGAAACCATGGCAACTTGAATCATCAAAATCAGAGTTAGGATGGAAAGTTATGAGGAAAATGAAGTTAGACCTCCAAAAATCGCGTATAAAACCCTCAGGTCTTTTCCCGCGGATTGGCCCGCGACTTGGAAGCCGCAAGGTAAGCCGCGCGCTTCTCCAACACCCATCCAGAGGGTTCCGTGGCCTAGGTCGCGGCCTAGGGTCGCCCACCAACCCGCGAGCCTCCGAAATCCCCATTTCTCGCGTCTGATCACTATTTTTCTTCTCAATAATTCTTATAACGACACCTCGTGTTTGCAATAGTTAATATAATTCAATTTCGCATTTTTTACGATAATTTACATTCTTTATATTGCATTGATAAATAATACTCCAATATTTCACATTTTAACTTACATGGAAGAAATTGTGAATATTTTAAGCATTTTTATTAAATCAACCATATTGATAAATACTTTTTAATCATACGGATTTACATAAATACCAAATGTTCTAAAATGATTTTGTCCATAACATTTTGTCCAATAAAAAAAAAAGTAAAAACAACATGTTTCCAGAATTAAATGGATCAAGTTTTATGCTCCACAAGCTACCTTAGGTCCGTCCTGCTTTCTTTTCTTCTTGACCCGACGCAAAGCCAAACATGACAGCTTTGTTTTCATCTTCTAAGGCTGATTTTAGAGTTCTTTTTATGGGGATTTCGATACGATTACCATGGAGATATTTATCTTGATCATTTGACACTAAAATCTCTAAAGACCATTCAGATTTGAGTTCCAATTTATCATTACAAAAACTAGAGTTTTCAAGTTCATATTGCTCTTCACCTAAGAACACAAAATCAATCATCAAAAAGTTACCCAAACTGAAATTTGAACATATCATCATCTTAGTTATTTAAAACCGATCAAAACCTTATAAAAACTTGAAGGAAAGATATAGATTCATACCCTAATCGTAGTTTGAACCCGTTCGTTTTCAACCATCACTTCCTTCCTCATTTCTTCATTATATTTCAAATCAACCGTTGCATTTGATTTGCTTAAGTGAGAATTACTTTTATATATAAAAGATTTACATTCATAAGATCAAGAAAACTCACCACGTTTTTTAGTGGTTTAAGCCAGGTATCATTAATTGATCACTCGTTTCATTTCATTTCTTGGAATTAAACGTATCATTTACTTCTTTTTTTAATATAAATTTACAGAACAAGTCCTTGGAGATTAGGACATGATTCACTAACTAAAACCAAGTTTCTATAAACACATAAAAAAACTCTCGACTAAAACCAAGTTTCTATAAACACGAAAATAACAATATCCAACAAACCATGAGGATGAAAATCATAGTTTACTCTATTTTAAAAAAAATAAACAACCCCTTAAAATTAAATTAAATTTCAATTTCATGTTTGGTTCAAAAGAAAGTCCAATATTGAACTCCTCAGATTTTAGAGAAATTTCCCAAAGATTGGATTTATAAATTCTATGAGACCGTTGGTATTTCAATAAATTTCATAGGATTTATTTTTGATAATGTTTGAAAATATGTTAAAACATTTGTTTTGTAATGATTCGTTAATAAAATGTAATTTAATTATTTTTATAACGTCTATAATTTGTTATTAATAAATTATTTATAAAAAATGTAATTCAATTTCATTTCAAATCCTACAAACCATACACACATCCAATTCCAAATCCATCAAAAACATTTCGTTAAACCAAACACCCCCTAATCCCCAATTCTCTCGGTATGCCATGTCGCTCATAATCAATAATACTCCATCCATGCCAAAATAAATGTCCACAATGAAGAAAACATACAATTTTAGAAATATGTAATTATTACACTTTTTAATAAACACAATGACAATTTCACCTTTAATTATAGATAGAGATTTCTTCAATCCCGTAATTAAAGGTAGAATGAGAAAGTAGACAATTACTTTTAAAAATGAACATTTCTTTTTAGAACAAACTAGTTATGTGCCTTGCAATACATCGGAATGCAAAACTTGAATAAATGTAAGCAAGGATACTGATTAAAATAGACAAACACATGGGTTCAGAATTGACATAGAAAATTGGGGATAAGATTTTGATCCATTGTTTGTCCATCTTTTACATGAACCCCAAGACAAATTGAAAATATTAAAAAAGATTAAAATCAAACATACCTAACAAATTTTCTTAATTGAAGCAGCTTTTGTAACAATAGTAGAACCAAAGGAATGCCCTTGTACTTACCTAGTTACCTTACAAAGTGAAACATAGTTTCATTGCACAAACACCCACTTAACAGTTAACACCAACCCAACTTTACAAATACACAATCTCAAAAATGATAGATTGCAATGCCATTAATTATTCTTTTGTATCTAACCAACCTTACAATTAATGGAATTTGCTGCAAACCAAGTTGTAGGTTGGTACATTTGTAATTGTCATAAAACAAAATATAAGTAGAACTCAAAAAGCTCGAAAAGAAAGAACAAAAAACGTACCATCTCCATGAGAAGTCATCGTGAGCAGACACAAAAGAAGCTTCTGCACAATTGAAGCAATGTCTATGGCTGATACTTCATCCACCCCTTTCAAAAAAAAGCTCCACATGTTTCCTGTTTACAAATGCCCAAGTATACAAATATATTTCAAATACAGAGGTAGAAGATACAACTTATAAACTGAACTATTAGTTATTGGGTTGAAAACAAGTTTTGAACCCTTGTAGATATCTTACAATGGTAGAATGGATTGAGAACATGCTAAGATATTCACTCAATTCTCAATTCCCTATACATTTTGCTGACATATGTAGAATAAAGCATCAAGTAAAAAAGACAACTCATTGTGTGTACGAAAACTATGGGTACGAAAACTTTATGTGTTATAAAGTTTAACTTCAAACCATCAACCAAACTGGACATATAATCTAAAAAAACTAAACTAAGTTTAAGCTTCAAACTATTTATAAAATACGGTACATAACTTATATCTAGCTTCAAAATTCACAACAATGGAGAAAAAATATCTTCTTGGAACACAGGTTTAGCAACATATCCAAAGTAGAAAAAATGTCTTACCTCGATGGAAGAGCAAAATGATGGCTATGTCGACGATATGATCGAAGGCTCCCATGACATGAAAAGTTGTTGAGAAAAATAAATGAGCACCGATGACATAAAAATACATTATGTAAAGAAAAGGTTACCTTACCAATTGCTCGAGAACGTCTCAATATTCTCATTTCTCATATACTAGATAAAGAAAGTTGAATTACTATCAATTTAGAATACAAATATTCTTACCAAAACCAATTGTACAAATAAATATTTTGAAGATGTATTATTTTGCCCAAAACCTGATAAAAAACAGTTAAGGTTTAGAAACAAGTGAACAAAGAAATCTTGGCAAAAGTTATCAATTTGAGACTGCAGCCTTTTAACCAGCTGTTGGCACAAAGGTTTGTTGTTGGAGACAATGACTTCAACAACAAAATTTCTTCAACCATATGCACCAGTACTTATATGCATTCTTTCATCTTGCATAGTTGTTTGGTGATGAGATAAATATTTATACTCTAGTCTCCTTGAAGGCTCAAGCAGACAACATGCCAATTTTGAAGTACATATCAAAGACTTAAAGACAATATAGTATGATGCAGAGATTATTGCTATAAGATTCCAAGAAAACAACAGAAAAGGATTTCAAGTTCGAAACAATGCACTTAATCTAAGCCCATTTTGGTATAAAAAGAACCCAAGAACATGCTCGAACAAAGCACCATCAATCTCAAAATTTCAATCTCAATAAACATTTATTTATTAAAGGGCAAGAGTAATGATCAATCACACGATATGAAAGAAAAGGTCTGAAGATTAGCTTGTTGTGATGGTAATCGACAATGTCGTAGTCTTGGTGAACGAATCCATATACTTTAAAGCTCGACTCGACTCGTGTAACACCCTAAATTTCGAAAACTAGAATAATTAAAAATTTTGCAATATGACGTCTATAATACCAACATTTCCGTTTTTACCTGTAAACCAGCAACTAAAACCCAAGAATTCGGGGTAGTTTGTAACAATTATAGTAGCGATGAAATATAATACATATATTACAACAACCTAACCAATCTAGATCATAAGACACAACTAGATTAATATGGGTGTTGCTATGTCTTCAAAACACTCTTCTCAAAGTTAATCCCAAAAGCCCGGTCCACCAATATCCTAAGCTTGAACCAGAAGTCAAGGTGTCCTTTGCACACCACTAGAGGAACCTGAGGACAAACATAACATCAAGTGTTAGGCTAAGGAGCCTAGTGAGTTTTCAAACAAATAACATAATTAAATTAGGCAAAGAGTAGTAGGAAACTCCCATAATACCGCACCACGTGGATCATCCGAGTATAGTCCAACAAAAGGGTAATACACAACTTGTACACGTTATAACACAAAACACATCAAGTCCACAACAGTGGGAGTTTACACCTCAGGCTCACACTTTAGTGCACACCGTTACCGGCGTCACCTCAAATGTATAAACTACCTTTAGTGCCCATTCCGTCGAGCTGCACCTCAAGGATAGCCGAGCCTTAGTGCCTATCCCTCAATTTAGAAGGTTTCACCTCAAGGATAATGGTCCTTTAGTGTCCACCCCCAAATCATACGCCATGTTTCCAACATCACCCAAATTCCCGTTCACAAGAGTTGGGTACCCACACAATATGTATATATCACGGATAACACCATTTTACCACATGCATAAAGAAACCTTATTATAACTACTAACATAATTTCATGGTCAATTAACATCATTAATAACAACATTCACAACACATTCTAGAGTAATATGCATTCTTATCAGCAGTTAGGTTAAAATCACCAAATCGACAATTATGAGTAAAAAAAAAAGGTTTAATGGCGGGTATGTAAAATGAGTATTAGTATGTAAGAATAGGTAGAAAACTCACCTTTAGGGTTTGTAGAGTAAAAACCCTAAAATGAAGAAACCCTAGTTTGCAAGAGAGGTTCCTTGAAGCTTTAATGGCACAAAGGTGGAGGTATTTGTTGAGATGCTTGATGTAGTTGGAGGTTAATAAATGGTGAGGGTGAAGTTAGGTTAAGAATTTAATGGTGGAAGGAAGGGAGGATAGAAAATCGTAGGTTGAGGGGAGATTAGAAGTCTTGTGTTAACCCCCCCCCCCCCCCCCCGCTCGCGATTGTGACACTCGCGATAGTGCCATGGCATTCTCGCCTGGCACTATCGCGCCAAATGTACCGAGAGTGGTACATGGCTCGCGATTGTGACCTCAGCGATTGTGATCTCAGCGATAGTGACCATGGCACTATCGCCGGCACTATCGCCCAAACCCCCCAACCTCCGAAATTTGTTTCCTAAAGTCCGAAATGCAACCAAATAACATCAAAGCTCCATAATACGGGTGCGGGGATACAATGACATAATAATACTTGCCAATGCAGTTCTAATTACCGGGATTTAACAGTTTTAGCACGTAATTTTACAAACGGGGTATTAAGGAACAATTAATCACAAGATAGAGATTTTGGAGTGTTACAACTCGAGCTCGAGAATTATTAAGTTCAATCTCGAATAGCTCGTTAAAGCAGTTTATTTGCAGTTGCTTGATTTGATTTTTGGTTTTAATTTTGTTGTATCATACAGTGAACACACCAAATCAACAAGGCATGGGATTGCAACTTGCATGGTCTAGTTGAGATTCATCTGTTGCCTGCAGTAAGTAGCTCTTAAGTATCTTAGCTGTTAAATTTTTCTAAATTAGGATTTACCTTGCATCCTTTTTTTAATTGGTTTGTTGTGCTATGTGTATAAGTTAACATGAAATGCGTTTTTGTTACAAAGAATTTGGGTACTGTCTTTTATTAGTTTTGATCAAGATTGTTGAAACTGTTTTTCATTAATACAACATAGTGTTTACTTTTTATCTTTACCATTCATATGTTATTAAATGTCTCAAACTTTTAATAAACAGCTCGAAGCTACTTGTTTGCAATTATACTACCACTACTTGTTATTTGCAATTATGCAACGTAAGTTTTCTTCGACCTCTTATAATCAACTCTTTGATAGAATTGTGGACTCTCCTTGCTGCTTGATATGATGTCTTATTCCTGATCGTATTGTTCATTGTATTGTATGTTTTTTTCTTGTGATTTATATCTTCCATAAGGTACTGATACACATAACTTATTGTAGATAGTAAAAGTATATTGGGGAGAAAGGTGTCCTAGGTTATGTCTAAGCTAATCCCTTGGCAAATTATGATTGTAAGACATCTGCCCTGATTAAACGCCACAATTGTTGTATATGCCTGGATTCGAACCCTAGGCAGATGGGATATTCCACCACATCCGTCAGGGCTTTAACCAATACGCCATGGCTTTAACCAATATGCCACAACCCTTGTGGTTTCCTTCTAACTGTTGTTAAGAATATTGTTGGGACTTGGGACTAACAGATGTAGTTTGATCTTTTTTGATGTTACTCTTTACGCTCATTTCAATATTATACACATGAAAAGTATTTGAATTACGAGCCCATTAATATAAAGAGACGTCGGTTTGTTTCATCAAAATTTAATGTGTCAAACGCAATTGTAAGTACAAAATCGAAACCAATGTTTGCATCAAAGTCATTATATCGAACATCAACAATCATAGATTAGTTATGCGATTGATAATTTATTTTCCTTTAAAAATGTAAAGAAAATGATACAAGATAAAATAATGATTTTACATTGATAAAACAGTTAGTTATTGGTCTAGGCATGTTCTTTTCTCATACTTTATCCTCTTCTGGACTTCTTTTATCAGTAAAACATCTGCTAATTTTTCTTTATTTATATTTTTTTTGCCATTTTTTCAATTTGTTACTGCAAGTTTATTGGATTCTTTAGGGTTTTTATAATTTTATCCATTCACATAATTATATGTTGACAGTTAAACCTCTTACTCTTTAACTGGTGTGTTGCCCTGCTCATTGCCACTAATGTTTCTACTCATGATCTTGATTTTTAGTATTTGGGTTTCATTTCCTTTTTCACATTCTTGTTGGCAAGCTGCCAATATACTCGGTTTTTGGAGGAAAATTTGGGATAATACATGTAAGAAATTAGTAATCTAAAACAGAATTAAAATTAAAGATACTTACAGTGTTATAAGAATAAGGTACTTGGAAACAAACCAGAGTATTGAGTCGAGGCCCGTGTTGGACATGGTTTCCTTAAAACCGATTCGCCCCCAACTGGTGCGTCGATTTCCCAGGATACAACGACTCTAAACAGAATCGAATTCTGTCGGACTTCACTTTTATGCCTGAACTTGAGAATCTGATTACTAGTGAAAGTACTAATTGTATTGTCTATCTCCCTTCTCTTTTACGATATGTCCTTTATATATGCAAACTATTTGTAATCAACGGAAGATTAAAGGTCGTAACCATAATGGAACATAATTCCAACGGTTATAACCGAAGCACATGAAAGGTCAAAAGACTCTCATTAATTTCCATTTAATTTAAAATTAATATTTTAATTAATTTTCCAACAATCCCCCACATGAATGGAAATTATTATGGACATCTCATAAATCAAGATACTCAAGTTCAATGTCTGAATCTTGCAAAGGATAGGTAGGTATTAGCCTTTGAACCTTCCCTTATGAAGTATATCTAGTCTACTAGCGGATCAGTAGACGCGATGTCCTTGAACTGTTCTGCCGTTTATGTAAACATCAACACACTTCACACAAGATTCTTCCTAACATAGTAAAGTCCTCATTGGTGTGTTCGTTATGGTCATGAACACTTGCCTGGTTCTGCGAGATTTGTTAGGAATTAAGCCCTCATAATTCCCCTAGAAGCGACCCCACTTCTTCTCACATAGGTGATCTCATTATGATCATTAAAAGCCATATGCTTAGCCTGATATCATTCACTATTTATCAAAGGAATGGACAGGGGTTACCCCCCACAGTGATCCGACTTAGTTCGTACAATTAGGTTGTCCCATTGAACCTAGATCTTGGGATCTCCAGTCAGCTAGGTTGGGTTTCCTTCGCACAAACTTTCTCATGGGCTATAATCACATTCCCTTTAGACTACTTACTCACCAACTCTTCATTTCACAGTTTGGTTAGAGGATCCACAATGTTATCTTTTGACTTAACTTAGTCAACAAAGATAACCCTAGTTGAGAGTATTAGTCAAACGGTGTTACATCTTTAATGAATATGTCTATAAATCATATTACACCACCTTATGATTATGGGTTATGTCTAGCGATTATGATTCTTTTCCATAATTTTTCATAGCTATGAGGTCAGACTCTATACCTAACCATATGGTTAAGGATTTCCGGATTGTATTATCCATCCACGTGTGATCACAAACCAACCGGTTGCTTGGAGTCTTTATAATCGAAAATCCGATATGAATCGCTATCCCATCATCATTTTACAAGATATACAAAAGGACACAAGTTTGTCTTTACATATCTTATGACTCGAATGATTCGAGTATATACTCAATCTGTTTAGCATAAGTTGAATCTGAAAACCTTCTTTATCTCTTAAACATCCTCATTGAGTAACGTCTTTCGTTTCCATCATTGATAGAGATGAAGGCTATACCATAGTCACCACTTAATGAGCTTTACATTTATCTTGAACTAGTCAATATGATCAAGTACACATACATGTATCGGTGGATTCATAATAACATTGGCCAGATGTAATTGTCAATACACCATACATGAGGGTTCTTGTCACCACCAGTTAACACATGTGCTTACATCAACTCCTCATAGGTGACAACCTTAGGTATCCCATTTCAAGGATCCTAGTTGTTATATTTCATTTCTCGTGCCTATAGCCATCTTCAACGATAAGTATAGTGTCAACACAGACTTGTGATAAGATAAATATTTAAATCACAGTTTATCATGTCTGTCAAACTTTTGATGCCCTTGCATTAGACCTGTTTTAAGTCACACACTTAATAATACAAGTTTGCAACATTTGCTCTTATGTAAATGTCGTTTGACGAATTTGATCCAAATTTATTGGATTTGCACAAAACATTCTTTGAGCATGGAATCAGTAGCATTACTATGGTTGCATAGACAATGGAACATAGTCAACCATTTTCATATTGATTCTCATTTCTTGGCAAGACACCCCCACATTTCGAGGTATTCAATCTTTCCATGTTTTGATTTTCTTTCTCGTATGTATGCTTTTAGAAGTTACAAGCCAATAGCAATACCTATTTCTCACTTCTTAGCATCACAGTGTTTGAGTTGTCTTATTTTACTAATTGAGATATGTATGTAGTATTGCTTAGTGAATCAACATATTCACTACCATGATCACTTTATCATATAGTAAACTAGTGATCTATATCTCTCTTGTATAAAATTCTTTGAGGTTATCATTTGGTTTGACTCATACGACTCACATAGTCATGATATGTTATAATTGTTCTTATAGAACTATTCATAACACTTCCCCACAATTTTGGGTACCATTAACAAAGCTCAAAGACTCAGTCTTAATAATTTATTTCCTTTTATATGTAGGAATCACTTGTGTAAAAATCACTTTAGTTCTTAACACCACACGTGACATTTATCCTCATTATACCAAAATCACATCAATCGATGTTTAGGCTAAGGAGTTACAAGATAAACTTATCAACCAATTTACAATGCGAAGTAAAACACTACCAGTTTGAGCATAGGTTTCTATCCTTCCATGTACCCATGAGCGAGTATCCAACTCTTATTTTACCTTATGTGGGATTCATTTCCCAACATCATGTTTTAAGACGTATTATGAGATATCGTGTTTATCTTCCTAGATGTACATTTTTTTTTCTTTTTCTGACAACCAAGGTTTTATACATATACAATTATTTAAAACAACAATTTTAAAATAACATAGTTATCATTTGTGATCAAAATTTCCAACAAAATAATCTTAAAGGTAATTTCAAATCAAGGTACATCAAGGATAAACTAAACAGAGTTGCTAGCCCCAGAGCTCTCACTTTCTTATATCTCAATAACATCATTAAGCTGCAATTGGTATATCTGACCTACGTCCTCAGCGTAGCCCAAGGTATCACCTTGCCTAAATATCACAGCTCGAGATGGAACCCCATCATATATCCTTCTCTAGTCAGTATTCCAACGGATACAAGTTTCTTGGATGCTTCAGGAACAATATGAAGGACCTTTTTCAACGTCAAGGTCTTCCTAGTTGTGAATCTAAGTATCACTCTTCCCATGCCGATAACCCTTAATCGTAGTCGATTGATCAGAACCACATTACTTGCGATACATTGATATTCAACAAAATCATATCGGAAGTTGGTTACATGACTATCAGTTCCCGAATCCAAGAACCATCCTCGAGAAGCGAATATTCTTGTTTCTCGGGTTAAGAAACCAATCGTACCATAGACTTGGTCCCGAGATCTTCTTCCACGCGATCTCTTCGTATGCAACTATTCGCAGTTCTCGTCCTTTCAAATTCTGAAATTGATAACATTACCAATTAGAACTAATGCAGTTTCCACTTAAACTCATCCTCAGTTTCGCAAAACCCCATAATATATGGGTTTTTTTCCCTTCAACTCGTCAAAAGGTGAATATACGAAGATTGTTAAAATACACGTGGAATCAAAATTGATAGGCTTTTCAAATTGACAACCTCAACAATATTATCTAATTCGACTTTACTCGAATTTTAACACATTCACCATAACGGAAATTTAAAAGAAATCTTGAAATTTATGTATCATCTTTTGAGGTATATTGTTTAATAAATTAGTAATATGTTAATACTCCTTAAAAAATCCTTCAAAACAACATTGAACATTCTTCATCTTCACGAGGATACTATATTAATCCATATCTTACGATTAAAGATATTTATGCTTTGTTAATGGTGGTAAAAATCACCTTAACTTCATTATAATTTCTTTAAACATATACCCATGAAGGCATGTATCATTCTCAAGTTGCTCCTTAGTTGAACTCTTTCATCAACTAAGACATAACACCATTACTCAAATAACTATTGGTTAAAGTGACATTATACAACTCGATAAAGTCACTAACATACTTGCAAATCGTTCAAAAGCATTTGTATCGAACACTATGTTCACAAAGATTTTTTTTAATCAAATTGTTTATAATACATTCACAAAAAACAAGTAGTAGACTTTATTTGTACTCCCTTGCCTATATTGCTTGTAAGTGCATAGTAGTTCACTTTAAATAACTTTAACACATAACATTTCTTTCAGAAATACAACCAATAAAACGAATTGCTATGGCTAAACCACCTCATATTCAAATATTCTTTGCATCATACCTTGCTTCAAATAACGTCATTAACTTGAACAAAATCTCCAAACCACATGCATATAACACTCTTTACTAAAAGAACATGCACACTACAGTAGCTTGAAGCTCATATCATCATATGTGACTTGAAACAAGCAGAAATATTGCAGAAGAACACACACAAAAATTTGAATCATGATGTTGATGACAGTAACTTCAACCAACAATCAAGGCATGTGAAATACGAAATTAAAACACCATAGAAAAAATATCGACATCGATGGTTAAGAATCGAAAATGTACACAACGAAATAAACTTGCATACATACTAACATATATGGAATGAAGAAAAATGAACCATATAGAAAGTCCCAACAAAATGGATACATTAGCTTCGTGAGGAAAAAAGGATCTTCTTGTTGTTCTTATTTTTTTTTTTTTTTTATCTAGCCACAAAGCAAACAACAACCACAATTGTTCTCTTTTCCCTTCTATCGAGGTGATTAAAACAAACCAATTTTTTTTTAATTTAATCGGTTTTAAGATTGTAAGAAATTAGTAATCTAAAACAGAATTAAAATTAAAGATACTTACAGTGTTATAAGATAAAGGTACTTGGAAACAAACCAGAGTATTGAGTCGAGACCCGTGTTGGACACGGTTTCCTTAAAACCGATTCGCCCCCAACTGGTGCGTCGATTTCCCAGGATACAACGACTCTAAACAGAATCGAATTCTGTCGGACTTCACCTTTATGCCTGAACTTGAGAATCTGATTACTAGTGAAAGTACTAATTGTATTGTCTATCTCCCTTCTCTTTTACGATATGTCCTTTATATATGCAAACTATTTGTAACCAACGAAAGATTAAAGGTCGTAACCATAATGGAACATAATTCCAACGGTTATAACCGAAGCACATAAAAGGTCAAAAGACTCTCATTAATTTCCATTTAATTTAAAATTAATATTTTAATTAATTTTCCAACAATACACATCTTTTAGGGCCATTTAATTTACGAGATTTGGTGTAAATGATACTTGGTTGAAATATATTGAACCTTGTTGCTAAGAAAGAATCTATTTCTAGGTGCCTTTCTTAAAACACTTCAATTCGTAATGCAAAAAATAAATTTTATATCTTGCATTATGTGTTTATCATCCATCATTTATTCTTATCTTTTGATAACATTCATTTTAGGTGCTTGGTTCTTCTATCATTTATCCTTAACAAGAAAGTATACCAACGCCCACAAAAAATGCCTTAATTTTTATAGAAATCTCAATTAGATGAATCAAAAACTCTATCTTGAGAAAGTGGATATTATGTGTTTATCCCTAGTGATACGTGTTTATGCCTATTAATACTCTATGAAAAATATGATTTACTCCATAAATATTTTATTTTTCCTTTTATCGAAGAATTGTATTAATTTTGGTTCTTCATTTATAATAAAGTTTGGCACTAATATATTTATTTATTTATTTAGGGGAATGCTATTTGCACCAGAATTATGTCAAAATCAGATCAATTCATACGTTGAGAATGTAATTAATGTATTGAGAATGTAAAAAGCAGATGTTGATGTTGATGTGTGTGAGAATAAAATTAATTATGATGGTGCACTTAGCAAATTTATGGGTGCAATTAGTCTCCCCTTTATTTATTGTATGTGTGTATGTATTAAGAGCATCCACAGTGTACGAGTTTTTCACCGAGCTTTTTCATAGTTTTTTTCTTACACATTATTGTCATATCAACAACTTAAAAACCTCCACTATGTGAAAAACCTCACCCAAACTTTTTCATTACTTTTTTAAACTATTCAGGGTCCCACTATTTTAACTTTATATCATTTTTATTCTTATTTATTAAAATAAATACATTAAAATTCATACAAATACATATTTATTTAAATTTAAAAGTATGTATAACCGAAAATAAAAATTGGGTCATCAAGAAATCTGTTGAAATTGTATAAATATGTCAAATTTGAGATATTATTTTAAAAATATAAAATATAATTACTTTCATTATATATTTATTTATATTATTTATTTAATAATTATATTTAAATAAGATTACTTTAAATATATTAATTAATAAATAAAATTGGTTAATAAATAAAACTGATTAAATACGAAACTTTTATAAAATTTTATAAAGTTAAAACTGATTAAATACGAAAAAACAGGTCGTGCAGTTACGAGCTATGACGAAAAACCTCAATTGAAAAACCTCTCCACTATGTGAAAAACCTCAAAATAAGGTTTTTATTTTTTAAAAAACCTCCCAAAAACCTCACGAAAAACCTTCCAACGACCACATTGTAGATGCTCTAATGATAAAGTATGCAGGTGCGTGATGGAATGTTGGCTTGGCATGATGATGATAATATTATAAAATTGTCATTCTCTACTTTAACTACTCCATCATCAATTTTGGTACCACTCAATTATCATATACTAATTATTTTAAAACCCAATCCACATCTTGCTAATTATGTTTTTTTTGGATAATTTTATACAAATAATTAATACTTAGTTTATCTTGACGTAAGTGTACGAAAAATACTTTCATAACTTGACATATCTGGTCCCTTTAAGGAAATGTAATTACAATTAGCCCTATTTTGGGTGTTACAAATGAGTTTGGGGTTGTTTGTTTACCTCTTAATGGTTCCATTAAGAGGCAACATCTGAATCGTTAAGAGGTAAATCTTGTTTGACAAAAAAAAGTGTTGCTTCTTAATGGTTCCAAAATCTTCTTAATGATTTTGTATCCTGACCCTTCCTTAACCATTAAGAGCCCTGATTTCATTATGAACAATTAGCAAACAACCATATTTCATTTTACACTATTTCATAAAAACCTCTTAATCATTCTACATTAAACCATTCAGCAACTGTCAAACAACCCCTTTCTCTAACTTCAAACCATTGGTGCTCTAGATCTCTAATTACTAGAAAGACAAGTAAGGATTTGAAAAGAGACGACAAAAGGTTACAAAACTTTTTTTTAGTAAAAGAGTATCCCAGACCACTTTGGACCCGGACTAAAGGTTACAAAACTTGTGAAATAGTTGATGTGGTTAAATGAAGGGCGTACCGACTCAATGAACAAATAGTGCTGACTAGAATCTTCCTATTATCATAGACCAACTTACGTAAAAAGCCCTCAAATCTATTCCTAACTTTATCTAAAATCCTAAGACGAGCAATATGCACAAAAAAAAGTTAGTAGAAATAAAAAAAAGATTCAATACCACACATAAACTAGTATTGCTTTCAACTAACAAAGATTCAACTCAAATTACATCACACACACACACACATATATATATATATATATATATATATATATATATATATATATTTGTTTTCATCCATTTCTTTATAGTTTTGTTTTGTATATGATGGTTGAACAACATTATCAATTTTAACTAGAATCAAAAACTCAAGGTTTCCAATCCGTGACTTTGAAATAATAAATTAGTTGATGGGATATGCATGAAATTTTTGCAACGGAGGAAAGCAACACAATGAGGTGATGAATGATTTTGATTGAGAGAGCAACTATAGGAATTTGAGGGTTTTAGGAAGCAAACAAAGGCGATGATTAGTAATCCTATGCAGGCAGGATGACAATGATGTTTTGATACATTCTCTTGTTTTTGGACCAGAAGAACTTCAGGGTTTTAGGAAAGAAATGAAAAAAGAGTGTTTAAGCCATTAAGTCCTACATGAATAGCTCAACCGCTTGAAGTGAACTTTGAACTCTAAACTGAAGCTAGAGCTGGGAAGGGGAAACTCCGTAACAGAGGTTATTGGATTTTCATTTTCGGACTCATTTGGTGCATCGGGTTGGGCTAGGTTCCATTGGCCTTAGCCATTTCCAAACCCAATATGTTACATAGTAAGTTTATGGTGTCGCTTTGACTTCAGGGTTAGCTTGGTTTAGGTTTGTCTAGGTTTTTCAGGTTGGACTCGCTTGAATTGTCCTGTTTGTGTGCATTCCTAGACTAGATGTTATGACAACTGATTAATTTTGATTTTGAAAATTTTGTCTAAAGAAAACTAATTATTAGAAAAAAAATAAAGTTCATTATTAATAACTTTAATTTAAATGGTTAGTTAATAAACCGTAATAATATCTTGGAAGTTAGCAAACAATCAGACAAAGTTGTTGTATCCGTTTCCTATCCTATAAACAAAAGTGTAGTTTATATTATAAATACTCCGTTTTTATCTCATGGGAATTTAATTTTAAGAAAGCAAGTCTTTAATCATATATTTTCCTTTTTTTAATGGTTCTTGTCCAGTTTTTGGAGATTTAATGGATCGTGTCTTTGTAGTTGTATTTTTACAACGAGTTGGATCCTTAATAAAACCACTGAACCACAAGGATCTAAGTCGATTTATTAGGGATCAAATTCATTAAAAAAACTGTAACCATATGGATCTAATTCATTAAAAAAATGTAGCTACAACAATTGAACTCATTAAAAACATAATCATGAAGACAAGATTCGTTGAATTAAAAAAATCGTTAACAATGTAATTCACTCTAAATTTTATGGGTGTTGCTATATGCACCCTAATCTATATGCCTAGGGTGCAACTGGATCGGAAAACCAAGCAGTAACTATCTCATCCCCTCCTAACAACCTTATTAGACTATGGCGTAAATGACATATAGACTAGTAGACATGGTAATTTGCCCCGCCCCGTCAGGGACCCGGTTCACCCGCCCCATTCGGGGCCGGGGATCCCCGAGATGTTGAAAACCGGGGCCGGGTAATGTATTCACCGCCCCGTCCCGTCCCGTCCTCGTATGTATATATATTAATTAAAATTATGTTTTTTTAATATGCGTTATATATAAATATAATATAATTTTCAATTAATTTTTGTTGAACCGGGGATAGGCCTAAAAAAACCGGGGAGGGGATTCAATTCCCCGTACCCGCCGGGGACCGGGGCCGGGGCCAGGTAAAGGGTAGCGTGCAATCCCCGCCCCATTGTCATGCCATAGACTAGGGTGCAATTGGAACCACCCAAATTTTATTACTTAAAAATAAAAACAAAATCCGAAAGGAGATTGACCACTGACTTTCCAACCAAACGTGGGACCCCATATGACCTTTTCATAATAATCGTTGTCCCATCAAGCTAACATCCAAAACCCACTTTTTACCAATTGTCCTCTGCTTTTGTCTCCAGTGCCCACATGCCCAACTGCCTTTTTTAACTACAACTCCCAGACCACCCATTGTACAGTTTTAACAACATTTTGGATAGATTATCCTTCCAAATATTTTTTCTAAAATATAGAATCATAATTTAAACTCTCTAAAAAAATTTATATTATTTTATAAGATTGCATAATTAATTAATAGAAATGTACCCTCACAATATACAGCGGGTTTCTGAAATCTAGAATTCAAACTCTCTATTATTATTCATACTTTTTGTTAGTCTTTTTTTATTTTATTTTACGATTTTGATAATACCTAGATTTAAAACAAAAATATATTTTAGTTTAGTTTAATTATGGTTTTTATAAAAAATAATAATAAAGTATTTTGTTACGGGTCAAAAAATGTTTAATTTAAATGATAACTATATTTAAGATATTTTATATTTAAAATTAAAAAGATAACATACTTCAATAAAAAATAAAAATAATGTGTTTTATCTTGAATTTTCTTATATTTATCGGTTAGTTATATCAATAGTTAAAAATTTTAGATATTTTAGAAAATAAAAATAAGTGTTTATCTGCAATTAGTTACACGAATTCAAACATTGAGCTTTTATAAATTGTACTTATGTTTAATCAATTTGTACTTTTGGATTTTAAGTAATATGCATCAATAAGTGGTACCTAATACATAAAAATTAGTTTTTAAGAGTTTAGCTTAAATGTTTTATAATATAGTATAGATATATTAGTTAAAATTCAAAATTACAAGTTAATGAAACATAATTATAACTTAGCAAAGTCTCATGTTTTTATTTGTATAACTAACTGCAAACAAACATATTAAATACAGGATAAACATTATGAGATCAACTACCTGTTTTATTTTTTATTAAAATATATTATCAATAATTTTAAATATAATTACATAACAAAATAATTTATCATTATTTTTATAAACAGATCATAATTAAAAGTAAAATAAATTACATCTTTATAATAAAATATATTACAAAATTTACACCCTTAGTTTCTCCTGTTAGGAGAATCTATTGGAACAAAAAATTACTAAAAATTGTCATTTGACTCCACTAATAAGATCTTGAGTTTTCTTTCTAATCATCATAATTTTGAGTCCCATCGACATTACTAAAGATTTTATGACATGTTAATTTCATATAGAATTAGTGAATACAAACACAAGCTAATCCTAGAAGTATCCCTAATAGATTCTCTAATATAAAAATATAGATTTTAAAGCTTTTAAGTAATTTTTTGTGTCAACATATCCATTAAACCTTTCTCTAAAACAAAGAAAGTAGAAAAAAAAGGATGATGCCTCCAAATTTATAAAAAAAACACTTCAAAATTAAATTCTTATTGAGATAATTAAAAAATATGATATATATATATATGAAAAAGACAGAAAATTTTAATTACCAAAGTTAATACTATTTACTTATTAATAAATGAATGGTTTTTTATATAAACTAGAAACGTACTCGTGCAATGCAGCGAGATAAATCACGATTTTAATGTTTTATTTTATTTTTTTTGTCGATTTACAGTACGATTTTCGGATGGTTTTGAGAAAGTGATAATGTTTTTTTTTATAAATTTGTTTAATTTAGGCTTAATAATATAATGTTTTTATATAAAAAAATTAAGTATTTTGTTAGAATTCAATAATTATCTTATATATTTTAATGACATTTAGAAAAAATAACCAATTACATATTTAATAATATAATTAAAACAAATTTATAGTAATATAATATATTAATTAAGGGTGCGTTTCTTTTGCAACCAAACAATTTGTACAAACTATGCAAACCACTATATTATGAAACAATAGATATATTTATGGATAATGATTATGATTCATTAATAATGATTGTGATGTATATGGAAAATGTTAAGTTTATTCATTATAATCATGATTTTAAATTAACAAATGTTAAGTTTATTCATTATAATCATGATTTTAAATTAAGAAACGTAATAAAATCATATATTCATTAGACTTGATGAACGACTAAGATTGATTTGCATAGTTTGTACAAATTGTTTGGGTTGCAAAAGAAACGCACCCTATTAATTAATAGTGATACATGGAAATGTCTGTATAAAAGAAAGGTCCTGCACATACCAAATTGGTGGGTGTTATAAGTCTACAGTAGTAATATGTATCTTGTGCTTTGATACTTGTAAATTAAGATGTTTTTAAAATCCTACATAAAATGATGGTACATTGTGCCTAATAGTTTGTATTTAAGAATTTTTTATCCATACTTTATAATTTACTAGAAGTGTACTCGCGCAATGCAGCTAGATATATCACGATTTTAATGTTTCATTTTATTTTCTGTTTTTTGTCGATTTACATTACGATTTTGGATGGTTGTGAGAGAGTGATAATGATTTTTTTATATAAATTTGTTTAATTTAGACTTAATAATATAATGTAATTTATTTTGGTTTAATAATATAATTTTTTTTATAAAATATTATGTAAGATTTTTTAATTATATTTTAGATTTTTATATCTAAAATATGTTGAGAGTTATTTTAAGGGAGTTAAAGTGGAAATGATTTTATGGGAGTTAAAATGGTTAGAGATAATGATTGAAAATTAATGAATAACATTAAATGTAATACATACAGCTTTTATGGTTGTTTTTTAAATAATTAGCATTAAATAGCGGTACATTAAGCTTTAAGATTTGTTTTTAAGAGTTTTTATGTCATATTTATAATATAGATATAGATAATATAGTATAGATAATATCAAAATTTTCTTTTTCAATTCAAAAAGATCTATAAAAACTCTAGGGGAGTGCTATTTGCACCAAAAAGGTGCAAATAGTGACTCATAGTTTTCCGATCCAATCATTAATACCCATTATTATTATTATTATATATATGTCTGTGTGTGTGTGTGTTTTGATTTTATAAATTTACAAAATTTATAACTTTTAATTTTATTTTATTCCATAAATTTGTAACTTTTGATTTTATTTTATTTTATAAATTCGTAATTTTTGATTTTTTACCTTCACAGCGTCTTCACTGTGAAGGTTCGGATATACCTTCACAGTCTTTTATCTGTGAAGGTTTGATTTTTTTTAACTTGGTTTAACTTTTTTACCTTCATAGTGTTTTTTTTACCTTTGTGGCACTGTAAATTTTTGTGGGGAAGAAGACATAGGGAGTAGGTAGGTGATAATGATTTTAAATATATATTTACATTTTATACCCCTATAATTATTGAGTTAGTTTACTTTATACCTTTTACTTTTCTATTTTTCATTTTTCATTTTTATCATATTAACACATAAAATCGTATTGTGATGATGATGTAGGTTGTGAAGCTAAAGTCCAAATGTTTACTGAGGAATTTAACAAGCAATCGAGATCTGGTAAGTTCAGTTTACTGAGGAAGCTAAAAGAGATAGCCAGTGCATCAAAAACATCAGTTCGTGAACCTGTTGTTAACAAGACTACTCGTGGACGGCCTTCGTTGAAAGATAAGCTTTTCAGAAAAACTAATGTTGATCCCTCATTTCCGACTCATGTTGACCCGTCTTTTACAAGTGAAAGACCCCTTAGACGTAGCAGTTCGAACGCGTCTAGATTTGTTGACAAGGTAAAAATGAGCTACCAAGAACCAGCGAGACACAGTTCTTTCATGTTCAAAAATAATAATGCACATCCATACATCATTCAATTTCCAGCATTGTTTCACCCTTACATCAAGCAGGTACATGATGTGATAGGTGATGGAAATTGCGGATTCCGAGTAATAGCTGTCTGGATGGGTCTTCGTGAAGATGCATGACCCACAATTCGGTATAACTTGATGGAAGAGTTAGAGCAATACAAAACAGAGTACACCAACGCTTTTGGAGGTGAACATTGGGATATTACTTACAACACTCTAAACTTCTTTCGATCAGATCAAGGTGCACCATTTGAACACTGGATGACAATGCCTGAAATAGGTGTCTTGATTGCTTCAAAATATAATGTGATATTACATGTTATAAGTATGACCGGCAGTGGGACGTACTTGCCGCTTAGGTCCACTCCTCCACTGTGGTATGAACATGTTGTTTTTACAATCAGGTACGTTAATGGTAACCATTATGTCAAATTAGATTTGGAAGAAGGATATCCGTTTCCGCAAATTGTATTACTTTTTTCTATCACAGTTATCGGTGTGCTGCTGGATGGGCTACCCCGTATTCAGAGCGAATAAAGAAGTACATGAAGCTTTTACGTGTTAATTGTATTACGGATAATGTTATCTTATAATAATTGAATGTAATATAGATTATTTTATGTTCTATTTATATGTTAAATCGCAATATTTATGTTTTATTTTTATAATTATATAATTAAAAAAATTAGTAATATTTATATTTATAAATATTTATTTATTTTCAAATCAAAACAAAAATATATAATAAAAATATATAAACAAAAATATATAATTAAAAAAAAGACAACTAAAAGACGAAAAAACAAAAAAAACATAATAATGAATACAATCATTTTGATGCATTTAGTAAAATAAAATGTGCAATTAGCCCTCCCGAAATCTATTATATCTTATAACACCCATGGCTGTTAAAAATCTAATAAAATATTTCTCCAAAAAACTCGTATAAACACCGAAACTTGAAGGACCCCTAGTTCGTCAAAAAACCACACAAAGTCAATATCATGATCTGTCTCTTGAATCAGTCTACAGGCTCTAAAACCACCGTAGACCCCACCGACGAGCCACCGCTCCTACCCGGCTTACCCAACCACCTAGCCCAAGCATGCCTCTCCACCGTCCGCCCATCTCTCCTCGCCGCCGTCTGCCGCCAGTGGCGCCGCCTCATCTACACCCCTCACTTCCCTCCCTTTTTATCCCTTTACGCCATCGTTGCCAATAACAACAACAACAACGGTACTACAAATAACAACTCCGTTGGTTTCTTTACTTTTGATCCCATCTCTTCCAAATGGACAACGTTGCCAGCTCCGACGGTGGGTTTCCTCCACCGCCACCCGTCGTTCATATCCCGGAATCTCACCATACAATCATTAACGGTCTCCAACCGTCTAGTCCTCATCGCCGCCACCGGTCACAACTTCCTCCCCGCGTTATCTCATCCGTTAATCTTCGACCCTTTCACCGCAGAATGGTTTCGTGGGCCCCAACTGCCTCACCCACGACGCTGGTGCGCCGCTGGGTGTGTCGGCGGCGTGGTGTATGTGGGTAGCGGTGTTGGGGCCCACTACCGCGGTGACGTGGCAAGGAGGGTCGAGAAATGGGATGTGGAGAGGAGGAGGGAGGAGTGGAGGTGGGAGGAGACGGCGGCGCTTAACGACGGTAGATTCAGTCGGGAAGCGGTTGAGGCGGTCGGGTATAAAGGGAAGCTTTGCATGGTGAATGTGAAGGGTAATGCTGGGAAAGAAGGTGTTGTTTATGATGTTGTGGAGGATCGGTGGGAGAAGATGGCGGCCGGAATGTTGTCACGGTGGAAGGGGCCGGTGGGTGTGGCGGCGGCGGCGGAGGAGGTGATGTATGTGGTGGATGAAGAAAAGGGTGGTGTGTGGAAGTATGATGATGGGAATGATTGTTGGGAAGAGGTGGTTGAAGGGTCGGAGGTTTTGAAAGGGGCGGAGCAAATGGTGGTTGGTGGAGGGAAGATTTGTGTTGTTTGTGGTGGTGGTAGGAGGATTGCGGTGGTGGATGTGGTGGCGGAGCCGGTGAAGATATGGGTGGTGGATCCGCCATCGCCGGAAAATGAAGTGATCTCGGTACATATTTTGAGTAGGCCAAGTAAAAGTTTGTGAAAATTTTGTTGATTATTTTTCATATTTCGTTTTGATAAAAAAAAATGGAAATGTTGATTTGTAAATTATAGTGACGACGGCTCGTCCGGCCTTAAAATTATTTTATTTTATTTTTTAGTTTATATATAGAGGATCTGATATGATCTTACACCAATGGTAGACTTTTGTTTTGGGTCAAGTCATGGAACTTAAATCCAAGACGTATTCAACGGTTTAGAGCATTTATGTCGGACTATTTCATTCAAGTTTTTATATTAAAATAAACAAGTTTTAGGAGTTGTTTACCAAAATACTTATCGGTTGGGACGGATTTAGTATGTGGAATACGGTGGCATGTGCCACCGTATTATTTCTCCGACGAAGGGTAAAAAATTATATGTTCGTGAAAGGTGCAACCGTATCGTTTTGTAAGGTGCTACCGTATTATTTTGGAATCTTCAAGAAGGTGCAACCGTACCTCATAATCAACCAAAAAACCAAAAGAAACTATCGAAATCAACCAAAAAAACCGAAACCCCCCCCTCAAAATCGATAAAAAAAAACTTAAAAATCCCTCGAAATCAAGCAAACAACTTTAAAAATCCCTCGAAATTATGGAATTAGGCTAAAAACATATCGGACAATATTTAACGTCGGGAAAAAACGTACATTTTGTAATTATTTTTTGTCTTTTTTATATGGTGCTACCGTATGAAAAAATTTCTACGTCCGTCCCTGCTTATCGGGAAGGATATCACCCACACCT
Organism: Arctium minus; assembly: GCA_954870635.1. Taxonomy (NCBI): domain Eukaryota; kingdom Viridiplantae; phylum Streptophyta; class Magnoliopsida; order Asterales; family Asteraceae; genus Arctium; species Arctium minus. The sequence continues at coordinate 28,510,865 of OX941088.1, forward strand.
AGTTATCTTCTTTTATAACATTCTCGTCAATCAAAATTGATTATTAGTAAATATTTTAAATTCGGTAAACGTTTATCTGATAAATTTCTTACGTTATTATTTATTTAAATAGACTTAAGGAAATATATCAAAGGATACGCTTGTTAGCACACTCAAGCAATCCATGTGGCATGCTAAGACGAGACTTGAGTCATTGTTTTCTAGATTATCTTATGTCCCTAGAATAATTATATCGTGTTTGCTATTTAATATTAATCTTGGTGTATCATACTTTTTTTTTAAATAGTAAAATAAGCTTGTATTAAACTCAAAAAACTATAAAAAAAAAATGGAAACGGATCACATACTACTTGATGCCTATATATATAGTTACCTAATTAAGGCAATAAAACCAAAAATAAAATAAAATCACAAGTTGTAAAAAAACCATGACTAATACCTAACATCCAAGATTTCAGTCCTAAATTAGTTAAAGCTCTTAAGTCTTAAGTATAGTAAGAATGTTTATCACAATAAAAGTGATTTAATCATATAAAGGAACACCACTGAAATATGAAAAAAGTTTCAAATAAGTCACCAAGTTATACATAGGTCAAGATAAGACACTCTACTTTTAATGTTTTTGTCATTTACACAAAATCCGACTAAAGTGTTAGAAAAATACTAAGGGCGTGTTTGGTTTACGAGATTGGAATGAAATGGATTGGATTTCATGTAAGGATTTGAAATCCCTTCATGTGTTTGGTTTGTAGGATTTGGAATGGATTTCAAATCCATTCCTTTACAAGTCTTGTTTGGTTCGTAAGATTTGGATTTGGATTGAGTTTTTTTTTTAATTTGTTTGTTTTATAAAGAATTTATTTTTATTGGTAAATTACTTTTTTTTTATCGATTTTCCTAAAATTGTATATTTTTATTGGATTTAGAAGGAAACGACTTAAAATCAATCCGGATTGGATTTGAAATCCTGGTCCAACCCAAAGGATTTCCAAATCCATCAAACATTGGATTTTAAAATATTCAAAGAATTTTAAATTCAGTCAAAACTTTCAATTCCCTCAATCCAAATGTAGGATTGGAATGGATTTAGAATCCAAATCCTTCCAAATCCATTCCATTCCCGCAAACCAAACGGGACATAAGGGGACGTTTCGTTAATTAGGGGTATTAATCAGTAATTAATGAAATTGAAAATAAAGGAAGTTGTTTGGTTTTATATGGGTCCATCTCTCATAAACTCAAATTTTCATTCAAGGTTAAATTGGGGGAATCAAAATTTATTCCCATTTTGATTCTCTGCTTGAACCTCACAACCCTTTAAATAACTAAGAGATAGTGAGTTTCCTCAGACTAGGAAAACGACGGATTTGGTTTTTGCCAGAGTCGGGGAGAGGGCAAACGGAGGTGACGGTCGGGCGGGGGGTGGGTGTTCTCGGTGGCCGCCGGAGTGATGTTGTTTGGACTTGTATTGTACAAGTTTTTTCTCTTTTACAAAAATAGGGTTGGGTTTCGATGAGAAGTTGAGGTTAACATGAGAAGCGTGTGAAGTGGTTATCAACCGTTGGATGAGAAATAAGAGGACATTTGATTAAAAATAATTAACGGTTCAGATATGTTTCTCACGCTTCTCACGTTAACATCAACTTTCAAATGATTATTCGTCCACAAATATATATATGTATATATATATATATATATATATATAGTGGAAGGATATTTTGCAACCCTGAAAAAGGTTGCAACCCTTGCAACCCACATCTTAACCGTTGGATTCATGATCGACGGTTATTTTATTTTTATTTTTCTGTTTTTTTTAATTAAAAATATTGGGCCCCATATCTATTGTAACCGTCGATCATGAATCTGACGGTTAAGATGTGAGTTGCAAGGTTTGCAACCTTTTTAAGGGTTGCAAATAAAACAACCCCTATATATATATATATATATATATATATATATATATATATATATATATATGGGAGTGATCAAATGAAAATCACTCTAATTTTAAAAACCGTGGAAACCTTCGATTTCATTGGTTAAGTTGATGAAATTGTTTCATATAATTATTTTATTGATGAAATTGTTGCATATATTTGTATTTTTTATGTAAAAATGAAAAAGTTTCATCAAACTGCGTAAATACATGAAACAATTTCATCAGAATGAGAAAAATAGATGAAACTACATAAAAACACAAATATATGAAACAATTTCATTAATAAAAGAATTATATGAAACAATTTGATCATATTAAACAACTTTATAAACCAATTTCATTAATTTAACCAATGAAATTGACGATTTCCAAAGTTTCCAATCTAATATGATTACCAATTGAAACCAATATATCTATCTATCTATCTATATATATATGGTTTGTTTAATTTGCAACCCTTAAAAAGGTTGCAAACTTTACAACCCACATCTTAACCGTCGAATTCATGATCGGCGGTTATAAAAGATATGGAGTCCAATATTTTTAATTAAAAAAAGAGAAAAATAAAAATAAAATAACCGTCGATCATGAATCCAACGGTCAAGATAAGGGTTGTAATCTTTTTAAAGGTTGCAAAATATCCTTCCAATATATATATAATTTAGTAGTTGTTATGAAATTACTTTATTGGATTTACCTTTAATTAAAAAAATAGAAATAAAACAAAAGAAATGCAACCACTTTTTTGGAGAGGGCCGGCAAAAGACCACAAATTTAAGACCAAACTTTACGGAGCAGGTTGCGTAAAGACGGAGAATGTTCGCATCCCCACCGGTGCCCACCCACACATATATATAATAACATTTTATCAAACTCCTTTATAAAATCTTTAACTTCCACTTTCTCATACTTTAAATTATTAATTCCTATCTAATTTATTGATTATATCTTATAAATTCATGAATTTAAATATCATTTGCAGAATATTTTGTTTATCTGGTTGATTGATTTTATTTATAAAAAAAAAGTATTAAAGGGGTGTTTGGTTTGATAAAATGTTTTATTTCGAAGAAAGATTTGGAATTTAAGGGATTTGGATTTAGAATCTTCGGTGTGTTTGGTTTGTAAGATTTGGAATTAAAAATGAATTTTATTTTTATAAATAATTTGTAAACACAAACTATAAATAATCTCAAAAATAATTAAATTACCTTTTTATTAATTTATTATTACAAAACAAATGTTTTTAATGTATTTTAAAACATCATTACATACAAATTGGTGATAAAAAATAATTATTTATTCAACTATGGTTTTGGTATGGAACCAGGGCCGTACAGCCCATGCGGCCGTACTGGGCATCAAAGCCGATAAGGGCATCAAATTTTTATATATCAGTAGTATAGGTTTAATAATTTGGGTTTGGGCTAAAAAAAAAAATCAAAGTCCATATTTGGTTATTGGTAGGTTTGTATTTTTAATATCAAAATTCAAAGCCCATATCAAAAATCAAAACCCATATTTGTTTATTGGAGTACGAAAAAAAAAGTAAATAACGTTCTTAAGCTTCTGCCTTCTAGCATCGATCGACATCGACTCTTCCGATTTTCAATACGGAGTTCCACTTCCAGAGGCACAGGATCAGGGACGTTAGGCCGACGATGTATGGGCCGATGCTTGTTGTCGGCCGTCGGTGACTATATATACGAGATATACGGCCGATTCACATCACAGTCTCACCTATGCGATCAATTTAGGCATTTAGCAAAGGCAACTCTCAATCTTTCATTGTTTTTCAAATCTCAAGTGGATTTCTTCTATTAGTTCCGACTTTTGTGCTTTAGTTCTCAATATTTCATTGTCGGTTCTTCACTTCTTCAGTTCTTCCCAATCTGTGCGGTTGTGCTTCTGTGGAACACTAGAAGATTGCTATTTCTTGTTGAGTTGTTTCTTGATTTTCTTCCCAAGTCCCAATGTCCCAAGTATAATTTTTGTTTCTAAACTCTAAATTCATTGTATTTCCAATTTCCAATTTTTGTGTGGTTTACTGATAATTGATAATTAAACCCTAGTTTTAGAAACTCTTGTGTGGTTACTGATAATCTATTTCATTGTGTTTAAAATTGATAATGGTGGAAATTTGGAGAAAAACCCTAGTTTTAAGAAGATGACATTAAAACTCATTTGTCAATGGCTTACTGATTTTGGCTTATTTTGACAATGGTTTACTGATTATGTGATTTTTGTCAATGGCTTACTGAGTTACTGATTAATGTCAATGGCTTACAACTTTGGTTTACTAGTTATGTCAATGGTTTACAACTTTGGCTTACTGATTTTGTGATTTTTGTCAATGGCTTAGTGAGTTACTTTGGTCTTTTGAATTTTGTTTACAACTTTGGTTAAACTAATAGTTTTTACTTGTCTTTTAAGTTGTTGATTGAAGTAAAGGTTATAGTGTACCGGTACTAATTTGGAAAAGGGAAAACTAGAAAGGAACGAAGCACGATCTTAATCCAGGTTTTATCCTTCCATACTTGACTAGTAGTAAACATGTTTCCTAGATCACAACGTGCACAAAATAAAAAAAGGAAAAAAAAAACAGCAATAAATTGCTCAATCTTTACAGGGATCATTAAATAGATATGTGCCCGAAAATGTGCCTGAAAATCTCAATGAGTTTGTTGACAATATTGAAAATTCAGTTGATGATTTTGTCGTTTCATTTACTTAAAACCGCTTAGGCACATTTTTTTAGTATATCGCACAGGGCATCAAAATCCTTAAGAACGACCTTGTATGGAACAAACAAGTAGGTTTAGAGCAAAGACATGTTTATATGTCTATTTAAATCCATTAGACACGACCGATTATGTTTTTATGGGTTATTGTTTCCATTTATAAATGTTTATTGGATTTGTTGTATTTTCATATTGATTGTTATCATGTTAATCAAGTTACTTGAGTGTGGTTATTCGGTTCTAGACATTCGAACCATCCATCAACTAGCTAGCATAATCAAATAATGGTTCACATTACAACAAAAAACGTTTGTTGGGAAGCTCAGCCGTCCTAATAGAATACTTAACTATATTGTTATATTTTTAGGAACAACAACTGTACGTCTTAAGTTCTATCATTAGTTGTTATGACGACTTTGAACAACCTAATATGACTTTAAAAAATCGTCATGTTACAATCTTTATGAAACATTTTTTCAAAATGTGTCATATTAAAAGACTAATATAACAATTTATTTATTCAATCCTATTAGCTTATCCAACTCGACATAACAACTAAAGAAAAAACCTCTAAGGTCATCACCTAATTTAGTTATAGCAACGATTTTATATAAGAGCACACGGTTGATATAAGAGTACACAGTTGATGGTTTTATAAACTTAAAATTCTTGTTAAGTACTTATTGGTCGTCATAAGGCTCATTTAGTTATAGTGTCACCTGAACCAAATTGTAGTTGGGGTTATATTTTTTAGGTTTATGTAGCCATAACTTTTAGGTAATAAAATTAACCACAAGGGTTGTAGCGTACTGGTTAAGGTCCTGGGGATGTGGTAGAATATCCCATATGCTCAGGGTTTGAATCCAGACATACACAACAATTGTGGCTACTGAGGTTTGATCAGGACTAATGTCTTACCGTCATAATTTACCAAAAAATTAATATAGACATAGCTTAGGACACCTTTCCCAACAAAAAAAAAATTATTTTAGGTAAAAAAGTTTACAAAAGGTAAATGAAGAATAAAGTGATGTTTCCATTGCTTTGATTAGAAAAAAATAGATGATTAAAGGACAAATTGATATAAGATAACATGCTTTGATTGGTTGACATTAGAAAGTAGAAAGAAATATAAGAAGGAAAATATATATATATATATATATATATATATATATATATATAAATAAAGGGAAAAGTTCAAAAAACCTAATAAAGTATTTCATTTTGAATGATTAAGTCACTGAACAATTTTTTTGAATGAAAAAACCATTAAACATTTTTATTTTGAATGATTAAGTCCCTTAACTATTTTTTTGAACGAAAAAACCATTAAACTTTCTATTTTTGAATGATTAAGTCCCTAAACATTTTTTTTGAATAAATAAACCATCGAACTTCTAAAAATTGGTTACCTTTTTTTTAAAGGTACCTGGAACTGAGTATGAAGGTTTTAAAGTAAAAATAAATCTAAATCAGTTTTACAATTCTCAAACTTTACGTCATTAAAACCACTCACAAACAGTTGTATCGCTCCGCCTCGCCACTCCCCATTGCCCGAATGTTTTTCGTTCTCCATATTGCCTAACACGTTGTTGCCCCTGTTATCGATCTCCCTCTTTTTGATCTATTTTTTATCTATAAAAAGAGGAAGAGTCAAAAGATAACCGGTTACAGGTAGTTTTTTTGGGTTAAAATGATGTAAGTAACCAATTTTTAGAAGTTCGATGATTCAATTTATTGAAAAAAATGTTCAGGGACTTAATAATTCAAAATGTGAAAATTTAGTGGTTTTTTCATTTAAAATGGGAAAGTTTAATGGTTTTTCCATTCAAAAAAATAGTTCAGGGACTTAATCATTCAAAATGAGAAAGTTTAATCGTTTTTTCATTCAAAAAATTAGTTTAGGGACTTAATCATTCAAAATAGAATAGTTTGTTGGGTTTTATTGAACTTTTCTCATATATAAAAGCAAAATTTGGTGTTATTAATGTGGCATCATGAGAATCTTTCATTCATCTTTATCTATTTTATCATAATTTTGATTTTTTTAATTAAAAAGCTTTTCATTACTCTCAACTCTCAAGTAACCTCTTGGCTTCCTCTTCCTTTACTTTCAATTTTTCTAACAATTAATTAATAATTATTTCTCAATAAATAATTAATAAAGAGGTACATCATAAGTCTATATTTTTCTACACGGCTGGAATTGGAGAGCCGACGAAGGAGATCGTCGTGGGGAGGATGAGCCGCATCACAGAGGCGTTCAACTAAGAGGTAGAAAATCGAAATCATGATCGAAACATTAAGAGACTTTTTCGGTTTGATAGCGCTGTTTTTTTATACTTATATCTTCTCCGTTTTTTCTTTCCATATTTCATTTTTTCTCATATAATCGTTTTTTCCTTTCTGTACCTAATATTGCAATGGTGGTTAATGGAAATTTATTTTGAAGTCACTATTTGCAAGCGATTGTTGAACTGAAAACAACCGATTTCAAAGTGTCTCATAGTCACTCCTCCCAGTTCACTGTTTTTTAGTTAGTTCACACATTTTTTTTCGCTTTGTGCAATAACTTATGTAAATAAAATATCTTTCTAGGAGGAGAAACTTTAGGTAATGTTCCTTAAAAATAAATAGTTATAATATATTGTTATTTTTATTTTATTTTTTATAAAGTAATTATAATTTATAAAATAACTCTCATGTGACCGTTAGTGATAATTTTCTATGTATGACTATTTTTAAAACTGGTTATATAACAATGAGGTTGCCATATAAACATCATAAACTAAGTTTAGGAGATTAGTTTTTAAGTTCTCCAATAATAATGCTTAATATTGTATACTTATTTGTGATTAATCATTTTTGTATAAACACAACATTATATTGGAAAATTAGTTCTTTGGTGAAATATAAGAAAATATTTGAAAATCACTTTATGGAAACAATATAAATAAAAATAATTTACAACTATAATACCCTAAAAATACATTTATTGTGGTACATTATATTTATATTTCTCAATGATTATTTAATTGATAAATTTCATTTCATCTCAAATTAGTTACGTAATTTCTAAAAGAAAAGTTCGTCAATACATATAGTATATATATTAAAGTAAAAACTAATACATGGTTTAATGAGAAAATACTTTTGATCATTTTTATTCTTTTTCTTTTTATTTCGCTTTATGTTCAATATAAAATCAACACATTTATTGTTAAAATTTTAATTTTATTATTATTTTTATAAATGAAATTAGTATCAAATATATATATATATATATATATATATATATATATATATATATATATATACACACATATATAGTTTACAATCTAACATAATTGAAAACATTTTTTTAATTACCTTTTTTTTTACTTAACAATCAATATATTAATATCAATATGTCATTATAAAAAAGCTTAAATAATATATGCTGACATCTTTTTAGAAGCGTTTGATAATAATGTTTATATTTTATTTATCTTTTTTTAATCAATATATTTCATTAATTGGTTAAAATACTTTATATTTTTTTTAATTTATTATACATCAATTTAACTCATTAATTGATCTAACTTTTAATATTCTTCTTTTAATTATTATGAGTTAATGTATATAAATGAAATACTTATGAGAAGTTTAATACAATTTACAATACATGATAAAATAAATGAATTAAAACATATTACAATTAATATATACACAATGTATATAAATGAAATAGTTATGACAATTGTTTTTATTTATTAAAATCAATATTTCAAAGAAATATTTTTATCTCTTATCTATCCTACTAGATTTGATTTTATCTTACTATATTTCTTGCCAAAAGAATATTCTAAGTAGTGAACTTTTGTTTATCGTTAAAATATTTAGTGTTCTGTCGATTTTTACATTTATTATTGTAGATTGGACGCAATTAAAATAAAAAAAAACAATTTATTGTGTAAACAAACTGTGAAAGTCTCGAATATGTCCAAGAACATGAAAGCTTATAGTCAAATTACATACATATATTATTACATATAAGGTTATGTTCGGCAAACTAGCTTATAAGCTAGCTGGTAGCTTATAAGTTAGGTGGTAGCTGATAAACTAACTTTTCAAAACGCTACTTTGAGTAGCTTTTCAATAAGCTAGCTTTTGGTCATCCAAATATGTACCAAAGAAAAAAGCTAGCTTATAAGCTGGTTTTTTTTTGCCAAACAATGCCTAAGTCATTATATATAATCCCCCTATCTCAATGTAACATTATGATTTTTTTGCAACCATTTATTTCATAGAAGTCATTCACAAAGCTAACAGAATATTTGGGTATTATTCATTATAATTTAATATTGTTACTCACATTTATTAGTTTCAATTCGCTATTACTAAATAAATGTTTAGTGTTTCATTGAGAAATCAATGTTTTAAGAAAAATGTAACCATGATTTTGAATCAATATTGGTTCGAACAACTTGCGGTCACTCATTCGAATATGTTAAAAGGGGATTTTTTTTAAAGTACTTAAGTATGATATGTGCTATTATGTATATGTATATATGTTCACTTATTTATAAAAAATCTCTATATATCAAATGTTACAAGTAACCTTTCAAGGCATATGATATTACACAATATATGTTAATTAATTGAGTAAAAAATCTATATGAGAGGGATAAAGGTTGCTTTCATCCTTCCACGAAAAAATCAAATAAGATGTATTGTTTGGAATGTGCATATCCACCATATTTTATAATCATATTAATCAAATAGTTTTGAAGTCAACATTTAAAAGCTAAATTGAAAAAAATAATTATACTAAATTTCATTATTATTAATAATACATCTTAAAGTAGATTTTGATCACTGCGCAACGCACGGTGAAAAACACTAGTATAAGAAGAAAGAAATTTGTGGATTAGACCATTTACACTCTTTAAAATATCTACTATGATATGATATTTGTTGTGAATAATACATGAAATAGATTGTTCATCGATTCTTAAAATATTTACGTTTTTCATTTGAACCTGCTTCTAAAGTGATAAAACACCAAAGTAATGGACATCAATTGTTTGAAACAGACAAACAATACAATTACTTTTAAGTCTGAATCATTTAAACCTTTTGACATTCAGGAGGTGTTTGGTAGTTGCTGAATGGTTTGATGTAGAATGATTAAGTGGTCAAAATGATTAAGAGACTCTTATGATATAATGCAAAATGACATGATTGTTTGGTAATTGTTTAGAATGAAATCAGGGCACTTAATGGTTAAGGGAGACCCAAGATACAAAATCATTAAAAGGGTTTTGGAACCATTAACGATGTGTTCTCGAGTTTTGAAAGGAAAGAAAAGAAAGGGAAGGGAAGAAAAAGAAAAGAAAAGAAAAGAAAGGGAAGGGAAAGAAAGAAATATTTGTATTTGTGTTCTTGAGATTGAATGAAAAGAAAGAAAAGAGAAGGAAATAAAATAAATTTTCATGTTCTTGAGTGAGAGAGAAAGGAAAGGAAAGGAAAGATGTTACTATTACCAATATACCATTATTTATTTAAGGGTGAAATGTAACTAATGGGTATATATGTAATTTTATAAATATTTTTAATTTTTTCTAAATTCCTTTATTTCCTTTCCTTCCGTTTCCTCCCACATTTTGGAGGAAAATAAGCAATATTTTCCTCCCTTTCCTTTCCCTCCTTAAAAAAAACTCGAGAACACAACATTTTTCCTTTTCCTCCTCTTTCCCATCCTTTCATTCGTAAAAAAAACTCGAGAACACAGCGTAAGAGGCAAATTTTTTTTTTGCCAAACAGAATTCACCTCTTAGCAATTCAGATGTTGTATTTTAATGGAACTATTAAGAGATAAACAAACAACCCCTCAGACTGTTTTTTTTTTCTTCCAATTTTCAGAACCTCTTAATGACTCTTAAATACATCTTAAATAAGAAGTAGTGACCTAACTTCTTAAAATCTGTTATACCGTCTCATTTTATATGCTCCCATTTCTCTTAAGACACATCCAGATGATACAAAAACAAACAGTCTTATTGAATCAGATTTAAGACTTCAACAATCAAAAGTGAAATAAGACCTCAAACCTTTTAAAAAACAAACTACGACATTGTTTGGCAAATTAGTTTATAAGCTAGCTGGTAGCTGATAAACTAGCTTTTCAAAACACTACTATGAGTAGTTTTTTAATAAGCTAGCATCTAAACATGTACCAGAAAAAAAAACTAACTTATAAGCTAGTTTTTCTTTTTTTTTTTTTTTTTTTTTGCCAAACATAGCATACACCTAAAAATTTTAAAAATACTTTTGACGGAAAAATTATTTTACCGTTAATTATGTAGCCCCAAAATGTAAAAATGTGAAAATCCCAATCAGAGCTTTCTTTTGTGTTTGAATTTTTGATATAATGCGACCGTTGAAGTTGCAGCCTTTCGCCCAACAAATTCAAGAATCCCTCTACGTTTCAATCTCAAAAGCACTATCTTTAACATCAGATATTAAGCAACTTCGCAAAATTCATTCAGTTCTAGTTACTTGGGGACTCGATCGATCAGTTTTCTTCTCTGGCAAACTCATCAGCAAATACGCTCAGCTGAAAGATCCACATTCATGTTCATCGGTTTTCCGTAGCGTTTCACCTACGAACAATGTCTATCTTTGGAATACGATCATAAGAGGGATGACTCATAATGGGTTATTCATGGAAGCATTGGATCATTATTCTAAGATGAGGGTTTTGAATATAAAACCGGATACGTTTACTTTTCCTTCGGTGATTAATTCCTGTGCGTGTTCAGGGAAGTCTGAAACAGGTAAGATTGTTCATAAACATGTTCTGGTGTTAGGGTTTGGATCGGATTTATATATTAGTAATGCGTTGATTGATATGTATGCAAGACTATGTGCACTGTACATAGCACGCCAGGTGTTTGATGGAATGTCTAAGAGGGATGTTGTTTCTTGGAACAGTCTGCTTTCAGGTTATAGTGCCCATGAGGAATGGGAGGAAGCTTTAGAAGCGTTTTACCAATCTAGAACAACTGGTGTGACATCAGATTCGTTTATGGTGTCAAGTGTTCTTCCTGCTTGTAGTGGTCTGGGTGTGATCATGGAGGGTCAAATGGTTCATGGTTTGTCAGTGAAGCTTGGGATTGATATTGATACAAGAGTGTGCAATAGTCTTCTTTCGATGTACTTTAAATCCAACAGCTTGGAAGAGTCTCACAGGGTTTTCAACGAGATGGCCGTTAGAGATACTGTTACTTGGAACACTATAATCACAGGATACTTTCAAGCATGTCTGTATCAAGAGTCGATCCAAGTTGTTCATGGAGATGCTGCATAAACACAAACCGGACCTCTTAACAGTTACTTCTTTTCTCGGTGCCTGCAGTCACATTGGGGACTTGAAATCCGGAAAATTTGTTCATAATTACATGGTTGTAAATGGGTATGAATGTGACACGACAGCAAGTAATATCCTTATTGATATGTATGCAAAATGTGGTAATTTGCCAGCAGCAGGGGAAATTTTTGACAAAATGAAAAGCAGGGATTTGACATCATGGAACTCCTTAATCAACGGTATTATCAAAGCAGCGCAATATGAGGAAGCATTGGCAACTTTTGGGGCAATGAAAATGGACATGAATCCTGATTTTGTTACATATGTGACAATTCTTCCTTTGTGTAGTTTCCTAATATAGGACTCTTTTGTATATAAATATTTGTATCCTCTCCTATTGTGAATAATATAATACACTTCAAAATATTATCAAGACACTACACAACTTCTTATCTGACGCAAGAGCAGTCAAACATGTATGATTCATACATGTTACTCGAGCCGAGTCAAGTTCGAAAAAAATTATACGAGGCTCTAGCTCGACTCGAGCTTGAATAACTTTTCAATGTAGGGCTCGAGCTCGGGCTCAGATATATTTTGAATTATCGAGCTTGAGATCGGATATATTTTGAATTATCGAGCTCGAGCTTGATGCTCGTTTATGGTTCAAACTCGCAATTGATTAACTCCTTTAATTTAATTTATTGGCTTGAGCGGGATAATTTTTATATTTTTATTGTATGATTAATGAACATGTGAGCATGTTTGGCTCGAAAAAGCGTATGCTCGAATTGCTCAGCTCGGCTTGACTCAACTCGAAAAAATTAATTGAGTTTCGAACGAGCCAATTCAAACATTGGTGTTATGAAGCTCGGATCGTTAAGTTAAATGAGTTTTATTTTGTGTCTGAGATCGACTCGAGCTCCATTGTTGTTAAGCTCGAGCTTGAGATAAACGAGTTCGAGCTCGAGTAACTCGTTAAAAGCTCGAATCATTTACACCCCTTTGTATGACAACTCTCCAATCCTCCCGAAGTCCCATCCCAACCTCTCCCAACGCTCGAGCCTGCTAATCCTAGAAAAGGAAGCACACAAATATGTATGAATAAGAAAACAAAGATGTAATTTATGAAGATAAAATGTATAATATAGAACTTATAAAGCCAAATCATCTCTAGAAGTTAAATATTTTATGAGAAGTTGTTTGAGCTGTTCTTATGATAATGGTCCTACAGTGTTCCTTTGTGTCCCTTCTCGTCTTGTGTAGTTTATTGATGACGTATATTTGTACTAAACATACCAAATTAACACGCGTTCTAGTTTTTCCCAGAACAAAATAAGAATCACATATGGAAGTCATCATCACTGGAAAGTTGTAGATGATTATTGATTACTGAGACACTCGAATGTTCCTAGAAATCTTCATGAAATCGTGAACTTAGCTGCAGTCATAGAAATGTAATACTCACGCATGAGCCGGAACTTGGTAATCAGCTTCTCTCGATCTGGCCAGTTTTCTTTGATTTCTGGGATATCAGAGAAGTTCTCTTTCCATTCCAGTATAAGTGGAAACCTCTCTCTATCTAAGAGTTTTATGCCACCTGTTTCTTCAAATATTCCAAGATAATTGGCAATCCATCCAAATGCAAGATCTAAGAATCCAAATGTTTCTCCACTGAAGAATTTCTTCCCAGTTAGCTGTTTTTCGACAATGTCTAGGTTCTGTAAGGCAGGAACCTTTGCTTCTTCTTGCTCCACCCCTTGGCTGGTGTAAGCATGAAATACCGTTGGTGCGACCTACATTTAGAGGAAATTGGGTGTTGGATTTATTCTTAGTGTTTATGCAAAACACCACAGGATTTTTGTATATATGTTTCAGGTTATGCTTTTACGTTTAGAAATATGCATTTCGTTTTCTCATATTAATGTTGTGGCCAAAATAGAGCTTCTTTACGGTAGTGTATCAACCCATAAATTTATTCATTTGGCTGCTTTGTTCTCGAGTAAAACAAGTTTCGATCACTTTACTACAAGAATCATGTATGTGTGCATTGAACTAGAATATGAATATCAATTGTGATGATACTCATTTATATGGAATTTTCTAGAAATATTATTAAAGTAAGGAACTCTAGGAGGTACGAATGCTTCTATCCCTTGTTGGATCTTGGTATTGACTTCAAATTGAAAAATGGTTGTTTGGTTAGGGGTTGTTTGTTTTTTAAAAAAACCCTCTTAATGGCTCTTAAGTCTGAATCGTTCAAACCTTTTTACACATCACCTCTTATTAATCATAACTAAAATAAGACTTCAGACTTTAGACCTCTTAAAAAACAAACGACACCTTAGTATTCTGAATGGATAGTCTGATCATCATGTTTAGATAGAATGGTAAATCTTGCTTTCTGTGAAATATTACCAAACTAGCCCAGTATATCCCATTCAAATGCAAGGGGATGTATGCAGACCAATCTTCTACTTGTTTCCGTGAAACCCTGGCTAGCAAAAATGTGTACGAAAAAGAAAGCTTGCAAAAAAGTCTGATCAATCTGAAAAAAGGAGAAGAATTGTAAAAATGGAAGAAGATTAACGCTAGAGATGAAAATGAAAAGAAGACCAAGGCCAAAGAAAAGTAAGCAACATCATATAATCAAAAGTAGGTACAAAGGAACATAGTGAATATAAGACAGTATTCTATCTTAGGAAATATTATTGACACCCTTATTCTTTCAAGATCCCTATGAGGCTTCATATCTCAATTTGGTGAAGAAATGTATATCCCAAGGCCTTGACGCATTTCGTGAAACTTGAGGATTAGAGCCTCTTCATCGGGCCAGTTTTCTTTGATCACTGGAACATCACCAAATTGTTCCATCCATCTGCATAGATTCGGAAACATCTGTTTGGCTAACAGATTTTGATTGATTGCCTTGTTTATGACACCAGGATAACAAACCAACCACCCAAACACAAGATCTAGGAATCCAAATGTTTCCCCACCGAAGAACTTCTTTCCCTTTAGGTGTTCTTCTACTAGTTTCAGGTTCTCCAAGGCTTTTTCTTTGGCTTTCTCTTGATCCTCCCCTTGGCTCATAAAATAACGGAAGAACGAAGGGAAGACCTACATTTGAGACGCAGAATTTCTTTAAACATTTGCTTAGATGTGAACCGTTCTATTTACTAAAAGAATTGATTGTTTCTGTGGTTTAAGTAATGATTGGAATGGAACCAAAGTTGACAGGTTCAGTTTGAAAGATTTTGCAGTTTTATTTGGTTGAGATAAGTCGGAACCAAATTTACGCTAATTCTGATTGTGAACTCATATATTGCAGGTTATGGCTTGAGAGCAGTGGTGATTTTACCTGTCCATTACAACAGATTTTGCAACTTGGTAAAGGTAGGACCAACCTTTGGGGTTAGAGGTCAGTTTAACGTATAACCGTACCTCTAGGTGGGATAGATTGAGCTCGTTTCGTTTGGTAAAGCTAGGACCAAATACGCGTGGTTGATTCATGGCTCCATCCAAAACAGAACCATTTACGCTAACATCACTCTCACTAATCGTGGGAGTCCTGCAACGGACCCTAAAACCGGTATATATGTAAGAACCCCCTCTCTCTATAAGAGATCTTTTAGAGAGAGATGCATCAAAGTTCAATGTATACTAACACTAACAACACAGTTTTGGGATTTTCTTGGATGTTATCTTACGGGCTGTGTTTGTTGTCTTCAGGGCCTCATGGGATTAGTCGAGATGCGTGCAAGCTGGCCCGGGCGCCCACGGTTACCAAAAGAAAAGATTGATCACAGATTATTTATGGGACAAGAGTAGTAACGATTTACCTGCTCGTCGTTAAACTTTGCCCAGAAACGTGCAGTGGCTCTGGCAAGTGGATCCTCAGGTAAGAAGCGCACACCTTTGTTCCATGTCTCATCGATGTACTCGAGAATCACGAGTGATTCACATATGGGTATTCCGTTGTGCAACAACACAGGGACTTTCTTGTGAACAGGGTTGTATTCGAGTAGCGAAGAACTCTTGTTGGCAAGATCTTCGTAGATGGTCTCATACTCTACGCCTTTCAATTTGAGTGCCCAAACTATCCTGAGGGCAAATGGGCTTGACCATGTCCTGAAAAGCTTCACCTCTCCCATTTTTTTTGCTTTCTTGGTCTAAACCTGCATTGTATGGCTTTCTTATATATAGGATGCAAAACCAAACCATTTGGTAGGATATATGGACCCCCTTTGAACATGTCTATAAAAGAGCCATTACAGCGGCTCCTACACATATGCAGGTTTGCTGGTATGTGTCTAGCTACTGTGGGACTCCAACATTATTGAATCACAAATAAGTGCAACTAAAACATTCATCTTGGTTTGGTCTCGTGACGTTCAGGTTCGGTCGTCATATTATAATTTATAAATTGATCAGGTCGATTTTACATATTTTCCTTGCGTTTGCCCATGCTGCATTTTCTGTTACTATTTATGTTGTTTGTTTACACACACTTTGCTTGCCCTCTTGATTTTTATTTGTTTTGCAAGCCGGTTTTCATGGGAACTGTGTCTCTATCTCTTGGGATAGAGGAAAGATCTGCATACATCTTACTTATGCGTAGAATTTATTGGATTTGTTTGGTTTTGTTTTATTTACATGGCCCCAACTCATTTGTTGATTCGACCACTGTTTATTGGTGTCATGACCAATGTTTGTTGCGCATGGATAGTATCTTGGCCGGCCTTTTTGTTGACTAGTTGTTGCCACTTGAATAATGGCATAAAAGCCGGCCAAAGGGAAAATACTTATTTGGTTCATATGATAATGGTAATAATAATAAGAGTTGATTGCATTTTTGATCCTTGTGGTTCATCAAATTTTTTGGATTAGGTCCCTACAATTCTTTTTATTGCAAAGAACCCCTGTGATATGCATAAATGCTTGGTTTTGGTCCCTCTCACTAACACCGTTAAAAAATTGTTAAGTCAGGGGTATTGTGGTCTTTTTAGTTTTTCTGTCTTTTTTCTAATCTTGTTTTATTAGTTTTTTAAATGAGTTTCAATGTACACATGCTTTAACCAATTGATGTACCGTTACTCCACCCCTCTTCTTCTTCTTCCTGTCGACGCACCACAATACTGTGAATCCTCAACCCAGTCCCACCCCACCCCCTCAGATCATCCCTGGCAAACCTTTCTAACCAAAATTCTGAAACGAAAAAACCCTATCCTGGAAAAAAAACCAATAGTAAAACAAACCTAAATCCAAAATTAAAAACTCAAACCCAAAGTAAAAAACAAACCCGATTAGAAAACAAACCCATATTCCAAAAAATAGGGGTATTTTAGTCTTTTTAACCATTAATTAAAAAAAACATTGTACAATATCCAATGAAATAGTGCCACCAGTCTCCACCCACCCCACCCCTTTCCTTCTCCGGTCACACCTCGGCGACGCCCCTACAGTCATCTTCTCCGGCCAACCCACAAAAATGAAATCAAGTGTGCTGAATGGCCAAATTCTTTTTCCTTAGAAGAAAAAGCTTTTTTGTTTCTTTTTTGGAAATGCAAACAACTGAGATATGGGGAGATGGGTTTTGGGTTGGGAATAGAGTGCAGCAGGACAGGAGTTTGTTGTTCAGAAATGGTGCATCAAAGATGTGTTTGATGAGACGCGGATTAAAAAATATCGCGACTTGGAACTGTATGATATGTGGGTGTGCCACGTCTAAATATCACGAAATATAGTGGTAGAAACACTTTAGAAAAGCCAGGATTAGCTTTGAGAGTTTGCAATCCTAGTTTGTAACGGTTTCGGTTTCTCTTTTGATCAATAAACACCCTCCTTTTGTGTGGACATATATCATCCTTCTTCACATTAATTCATGAGTATTTACTTTGATCGTTGGTTACGTATTTTATTAGACATCTTTTTTGTTTGATCCATTTCTTCCACATTCACCCTCAAATTTTAAAGCATCTAAAACCTGGTATCTAAATATACATATATAGAAGCAAAAGTTTTTTTTTGGGAAGGGTGTCCTAGGCTATACGCCTATACCTAGACTAATCCCTTGGCAAATTATGACTGTAAGACATCAACCCTTGATTAAACCTTAGTAGCCACAATTGTTGTGTACGCCTAGATTCGAACCCTGGATAGATGGGATATTCTACCACATCCCCCAGGGCCATAACCAAATGAATTTTATTTACGTTCGAATTGAAGTAATCACCTGAAACATCCCCTTGGCATTTGGTTCGCAGATTCTGATGGAATCTGGTGGAATTGGAATGTTGAATTCCATTGACCAAATTTCATTCATTTGTTTGGTTCATTCTTTTTCATAGAAGGAATTTCTAAATTCCATCAAATTCCACAAATGAGGGAATTTAACATTCCTTAGCAACTACAATGTATTTTGATGGAATAAAATCTTTTTTTTTTTCTTCATAATACCACATATGTCCTCTCAATCCAATATAACTTAATCATATATCTGATTAAACCATGCCTCCATCGGTTCCTTCTCTAAACCACCGCCAATATAAACGACCGCCGTTCTGAACCATCTCCGATCTGAACCACCGCCGACCACCACTAACCACCTTCAACCACCGACCACCGTCGTTCTGAACCACCGTCGACCACCGATAATCGCCAATCTGAACTACCGGCGACCACCACCGATCTGAACCACAACCGACGATCGCCGACCACCGCCGTTCTGAACCATCGTCGATCTGAACCACCGCTGATCTGAACCATCGCAGATCTAAACCACCATCGACCAACGCCGACCACCGCCATTCTGAACCATCGCCGATCTGAACCACCACCGACCACCGATAATCGTCGATCTGAACCACCGTCGACCACCGCCGTTCTGAACCACCACCGACCATTGCCGATCTACACCACTGCTGGCTACCGCCGTTCTGAACCACCGTCGACCACCACCGATCTGAACCACCGTTCTAAACCAACCACTGACCACTACCAATCTGAACCACCGTTACAAATAAAGTATTTTTAATGGCTATTTTATTAAAGAATGTTTTGTTTAGAAAAATTAAAATTATCAAAAAAGGTATTTTGGTCATTTATCAACATTTCATTCCAATTCAAAAGCTACACTTTTCTGTAGGAACTTATATCCCTTGGCTTTGGCGAATTACCCGAAACATCAGGATCACTGCATCTTCATTAGGCCAGTTTTATTTAATCACTGGAATGTCACAAAATCGTTCTTTCCATGCGCACAAATTTGGAAACGTTCCTTCGTCTAGCATCTCTAGATTGATTGATTGCCTTTCTAATGATGCCAGGATAATAAGCCAACCACCCGAATGCAAAATCTAGGAATCAATATGTTTCCCCACCAAAGAATTGCTTTCCCTTTAGATGTTCTTCTACTAGTTTCAGGTTCTCTATGGATTTTTCTTTGGCTTCCTCTTGATCCTTTCCTTGGCTCAAAATGCAATGGTAGAATGGTGGGATAACCTACGTTGAAACGAAGAATTAATTTAATTCTTTCGTTTACAAGTAATGGGAACTGAGGGAGTATTATCTTGGACCTTGTTTATTAACAACATATTTGTCAGGATATCTGGAGCTCTTTTAAATCTTTCTCCAAGGTTAGTATAAAATCTGTTGTCCCATGTTTGGTGCACAACACATAACCTGATTGGGACAAAAATGTATTTTCTTTGTTCAACCAAAATAGGTGGAACAAAAATCTCTGAGATAAAAACTAAGAATGGAAGTTACTAAACTACCTCTTATAAGGGTGGTTCATTCCTTGTACTAGGCAAAACCGAACCATTTACATTTACATGACGCTGAGGAACAACATATTTGTTATGGCATGTGGAAACCCTTTTGAATCTTTCTCTAGAAAAGCCTCCGTAAAGAGAGGGGAGGTTCCTACATATACACATAGGTTTGATGGTCTATGTCTAGCTGATATGGAACTGTTAATAGTATTATTAGTTGCAGATCATGGTACAAGAGTGGAGATGATTTACCTGCTCGTCACCAAATTTCGCCCAGAAACGTGTTGTGGCTCTGGCAAGCGAATCTTCGGGTAAGATGCGAGGACTTGTGTGTCCATATATCATCAATGTACTTGAGAATTAGAAGCGATTCACATATCGGTGTTCCATTGTGCAACAAAACCGGGACTTTCTTATGAATGGGGTTGTATTCAAGTAGCAAAGAACTCTTGTTTTGTAGATCTTCATTGATGGGCTCATAGTCTATGGCTTTGAGATTGAGTGCCCAAATAATCCCAAGGGCAATTGGGCTTGACCAATTGCTGAATAACTTCACCTCTCCTATTTCTGCCTAAACTTGTGATTTCTTAATTTCTTTTTATAGAGGTGAGTCCAAAGAGTTGAACCACACTGAACACAACTAATTATGAGTATACGTGGAACCTCATCATATTACGCTTCAAAAGAGCCCTTGGAGAAGAAATGTTCCAACGTATTTGAAGGAGAAATAGTTCAGCTTTAGCGGATATGAGACTCTAACACTAAAATGGTCAGCTAGGTTTGGGACAATTTGGCTTCGTGTTTGCAACATGCATCTTACCCTTTTCAGATCGTACTTTCGAATGAATTATATCAGGTAAATCTGCTTTGGTTTGGTTTTTGATTCGGTCTTCATGCTTCAAATTGATTTGATAAATTCTACATAATAACCGATGTTTATTGTGCATGGGCATGGGCCGACCTTTGTATTGCATATATGATAACTAGTTGTTATTGCATAAAAGCCGGCATGGGCAACATCTTTATTTGGTTCGTCTCATATTAATATTTAAAATAACTATACTATAAAATATTTAAGGGGTGTGAGCTTGAAATGCACATGGATTGGATTGCTTCGGTTGATGACATTTGAATAACTAAGCGTAATTATTTTGGTTTAGAGAATCTTAACCGATTCAAACTATTTTTAAAACATAACATTACCTTGGTTTTTATGTAGAGTTGGTTTGTTGGTTTCATCTGCATCTCTATTTTGTTGACTATTTTAAGGAATACATTGTATATTGACTTATGTGTAAAGATGCATAAAAGATCTATTAGTCCGAATTGAGGGTGGCTTGAGGACTGGATCAACAAGAATTGGCCTTTCAAGGACCGGTCCCTATTTTTCGAGTCTCAGTCAGTAAAGTATTTGTCTGATAAATAGTCGGTCTAAGGACGAAAAGAGGCTAACTATTGTTTCAATAGAAACTAACATAGGATCATTTTGCATTTTTTAAATTAAAAAAATCTGTTAACAACATTGAATGCAAATTAATGCTAAATTTCAACCAAAGAATAGGTTAAAAGACCTATTTTTATATTTGCTTATTGGACAATGCCTAACACTATCGTTTCTAATCCTAACAGGTATTACAGAGGGTCAAAATACGGGTCTTAGCTGGGCCGATTAAGGATTTTGAAGAGTAATTGTCTTGTTAGTGTGGCCTGATATAATTGGTTACATAACCAGTCCTTTAACTGATCCGTTTTTATTATCTTTTGCTATAATATATGTTTTTAATTTCTTTTAAAAATTGCATTTCCCAAGATTTTATACATTTTAGATTTGAATCACTAAAATAAACTTTATGGTACATTTTTATTAAAATTATATAAAACTTGACACTCTTTCTTCTCCTTTTACAAATTTATAATTTTATTTAGGGAATTTAATTAAAATATCCGTATTTCAATTGTATCTTACCAAAATGCCCAAAATTTCTTCATTTTTGCCGAAATACCCATTAAGTCTGGGATTGTGAGCTGGGATTTGAGATATCCCGGACTTGTCAAAATTTTTGAGAAATAGCAGGGTTACCCCGGGATTTAGGGCGATATCCCGGGGTTGGGGGAAAAATGGGCCAAGTGGTTAGCAAATTCATAAGATTTTATAGGGAAATTAATTAAAATGACCGTATTTCAATCTCGTATTACCGAAATGCCCCAAATCTCTCTGATTTTGCCGAAATACCCATTTTGTCCGGGATCCGTGGCCGGGATTGACACCCATCCCGGGGTTACCTTCATCTACAGCATGAACAGTGAATTTCCCGGCATTAGGCCGGGATGAATAGTGGAATCCCGGCATTAGTCCGGGATGAACAGTGGATTCCCGGGGTTGGGGGCCGGGATGGAAGCTGTGTTGAAATATATATATATATTAAAATGGTATATAATCGAATCTTTTATCGGGGATATCAATTCAATTCAAAAGGGATAATATATAGTTACACTTTGTATCCCTGAAATTATTTAGTTAGTTTACTTTATACCTTTTACTTTTCTATTTTTCATTTTTCATTTTTATTATATTAACACATATAATCGTATATTAACTAAAATGCGTTAAAAAGCTACGTTTTAATTTTAACAAGTTACACCATTATAACCGTCTCTTCGATACCTTCGAAATGAGCCCAATATTGAATATTTTTGGATTTAATTATTTTATTATATATCATATATACTACATAAGTAATATTTTTGAATATCATTAAATTACTACCAAAAATAATGTAAAACTAACAAATAAGGTGGGACTCCCATTAAGCATATTAAGATGCTAACAAACATGTATTAAATTTGATCAATCATTTCACCTTATGTTTTTATTTGATTTTTTTTTACCATTGACTCATTAAACATAAAAATAAAATTCAAATATCCTCATTTTAAAAATAAATGAATTGAAATTGTCGTCTCTGTATAATCGATAGTTCTTAAATTTTTTTACAATAATAATGATATTAAAACTAAACCAGACATAATATATAATAAATAATTAAATCCAAAAATATTCATTAATATCATTATTATTGTAAAAAAATTTAAGAACTATCGATTATACAGAGACGACAATTTCAATTCATTTATTTTTAAAATGAGGATATTTGAATTTTATTTTTATGTTTAATGAGTCAATGGTAAAAAAAAATCAAATAAAAACATAAGGTGAAATGATTGATCAAATTTAATACATGTTTGTTAGCATCTTAATATGCTTAATGGGAGTCCCACCTTATTTGTTAGTTTTACATTATTTTTGGTAGTGATTTAATGATATTCAAAAATATTACTTATGTAGTATATATGATATATAATAAAATAATTAAATCCAAAAATATTCAATATTGGGCTCATTTCGAAGGTATCGAAGAGACGGTTATAATGGTGTAACTTGTTAAAATTAAAACGTAGTTTTTTAACGCATTTTAGTTAATATACGATTATATGTGTTAATATAATAAAAATGAAAAATGAAAAATAGAAAAGTAAAAGGTATAAAGTAAACTAACTAAATAATTTCAGGGGTACAAAGTGTAACTATATATTATCCCTTTTGAATTGAATTGATATCCCCGATAAAAGATTCGATTATATACCATTTTAATATATATATTTCAACACAGCTTCCATCCCGGCCCCCAACCCCGGGAATCCACTGTTCATCCCGGACTAATGCCGGGATTCCACTATTCATCCCGGCCTAATGCCGGGAAATTCACTGTTCATGTCGTCGATGAAGGTAACCCCGGGATGGGTGTCAATCCCGGCCACGGATCCCGGACAAAAGGGGTATTTCGGCAAAATCAGAGAGATTTGGGGCATTTCGGTAATACGAGATTGAAATACGGTCATTTTAATTAATTTCCCGATTTTATAAGATTTTAATATATATATATATATATATATATATATATATATATATATTTATATTTTATACCCCTAAAATTATTTAGTTAGTTTCATTTATACCTTTTACTTTTCTATTTTTCATTTTAACATTTTCATCATATTAACACATATAATCGTATATTAACTAAAATACGTTAAAAAATACGTTTTAATTTTAACAAGTTGCACCATTATAACCGTCTCTTCGATACCTTCGAAATAAGCCCAATATTAAATATTTTAGGATTTAATTATTTTATTATATATCATATATACTACATTAGTAATATTTTTAAATATCATTAAACCACTAACAAAAATATGTAAAACTAACAAATAAGGTGAGACTCCCATAACATATTAAGATGCTAACAAACATGTTTTAAATTTGGTCAATCATTTCACCTTATGTTTTTACCTGATTTTTTTTACCATTGACCAATTAAACATAAAAATAAAATTCAAATATCCTCATTTTAAAAATAAATGTATTGAAATTGTCGTCTCTGTATAATCAATAATTCTTAAAAGTTTTTACAATAATAATGATATTAAAACTAAACCAGATATAATATATAATAAAAACATATTGGGCTCATAATAAAATAAAAACATAAGGTGAAATGATTGACCAAATCTAAGACATGTTTGTTAGCATCTTAATATGTTATGGGAGTCCCACCTTATTTGTTAGTTTTACATATTTTTGGTAGTGGTTTAATAATATTTAAAAATATTACTTATGTAGTATATATGATATATAATAAAATAATTAAATTTAAAAATATTCAATATTGGGTTCATTTCGAAGGTATCGAGTTTTACATATTTTTGGTAGTGGTTTAATAATATTTAAAAATATTACTTATGTAGTATATATGATATATAATAAAATAATTAAATTTAAAAATATTCAATATTGGGCTCATTTCGAAGGTATCGAAGAGACGGTTATAATGGTGTAACTTGTTAAAATTAAAACGTATTTTTTAACGTATTTTAGTTAATATACGATTATATGTGTTAATATGATGAAAGTGTAAAATGAAAAATAGAAAAGTAAATTAACTAAATAATTTTAGGGGTATAAAATGTAAATATATATATATATATATATATATATTAAAATCATATAAAATCTTATGAATTTGCTATCCACTTGGCCCATCCCGGCCGGGAAATTGTAAATTCAATTAAAAATTTTCCCCAACCCCGGGATATCGCCTAAATCCCTGGGTAACCCCGCTATTTCTCAACAAATTTGACAAGTCTGGGATATCTCAAATCCCGGCCCACAATCCCGGACTTAATGGGTATTTCGACAAAAATGGAGAGATTTTGGGCAATTTGGTAAGATACAATTGAAATACGGGTATTTTAATTAAATTCTCTTTTATTTACTTCTAAAATTTATACACTCTTTTGACCGGTCTTCCAACCTAAGAGTATCTCCAATGCAATGTTCTTATAAATAAAAAGTGCAATGATTTGTAGAAACTAACATTGTGGAAAGTTCTTATAAGAACCCAAACCCTTTAGGTTCTTAAATAAGAACCTTGGTTCTTACCATGAAATTTGTGAGATGTGACATTTTTCCTTTTTTTATTTTATTTTCTTAACTTTATAATAATTATTGAAGTTGAAAATATGTATGAGACCTACAAAAAGAGGTTCTTATAAGAACTACCATTGTAGATATTTATATGATTTCTTATTCTGATGAGTTGAAAATGAGGTGATAACAAAAAGGAGGTTCTTGTAGATGCTTTAACTAGTTATATTTGGCCATCTCTAACTAATATGCATCTTAAGCTCATATATTTGAGAAGAGAAAAAAAAAGGGTAGATGCCCGTGTTATTGATAAAAATAATATATGATTTATTTTTAAACATCTAACAATTTAACACCAATATCTAGTTTTTGATCGTTGCTTTGTTTTCTTTGTTACAAAACTCTATATATATTTTTCATTAATTCTAAGTTGGTATTTAAAATTAATGATACTTCGTTAACCTCGTACTTAGCATCTTTGTAATTCCTGGTCTATTCACATATGATTATTCGAGTCAAATATGTCGAGAAAACATATTTCCCATTAACAAGAATTCGCTCTCTGTATTCCAATGCCAACTCTTTGTTCCAATACAACTCCAAAATTACAAGGTGTTTCAGAAACGGTGATATTAAAGCTGCACTCGATGTTTTTTATGAGATGCCATTCAAGAATACAGTGACTTGGAACTGTATGATATCTGGGTATGTTAAAAATGGGATGATTAGGGATGCCCGCCAAATGTTCGATGAAATGCCTAGCAGAAATGTTGTATCTTGGACAGCAATGTTAAGCGGTTATGCCAAGTGCGGGAGATTGGTTGAGGCCAGGAGCTTGTTTGATGCTATGACTGATAAGAATGTGGTTTGTTGGAACGCTATGCTATCTGGGTATGTTTGGAACCAGCAAATCGAGGACGCCAAGAGGTTGTTTGACAAAATTCCGGAGACGAATTCGGTATCTTGGGCGACTATGATCGAAGGTTGTTTCTCCAAAGGGCTTGTAGGGGAAGCAGAGAGATTGTTCAGTTCTTGCTCTTTTGAGGATGTTTTGATTAACAATGCGATGTTAACTGGTTACGCTGAAAACGGAGATCTCGAATCATTGTGGAAGTTGTTTACTGCGATGTCTGAGCTTGATGTGGCGTCATGGACAAGTGCGATTCGTTGTTTCACGAGAGCTGGGAAGATGGAGAAAGCCCGGGAATTGTTTGATGAAATGCCTACAAAAGATACAATCGCATGGACTGTGCTGATTCGAGGTTACCTACAAAATAATCAGATTAAAGAAGCTCTGAAACTGTTTGATGAAATGCCTCATCGAGATACAGTTGCATGGAACTCAATGATCGATGGGTATGTTAAGAACGGTCACTTAGAAGAAGCTCTTGAGCTTTTCAAGAAGATGCCAAAGCGTAATGTAGTGTCGTGGAACACGATTCTTCAGGGATATGCGCGGGATGATATGCTTAAAGCTCGGATCTTTTTTGAAAAGATTCCTAATAAAGATCGAACCACTTGGAATATAATGATTTGTGGGTATCAGAACGACGAATCTTTGGCTTTATACGCCCATATGCTTCAAAACGGAATCAAACCCGATCAGGTAACATTCACTGGTTTGATTTCTGTTTGTGGATCACTTGCTGTTCACTGTTGGGGGAAATCAATGCACTTGTGTGTAATCAAATATGCTTACGATAACGATCCCATAGTTTTAAGTTCATTGATATCCATGTACTCCAAATGCGGATTTATGAACGATGCTAATTTGGTTTTCAACACAAGTATTAGAAAAGATACAGTTTCTTGGAACGCTATGATTGTGGCGCACGCGTACCATGGCTCCGCCATGGAATCTGTGAAACTATTTTCTTCCATGACCGAAAATGGATTCAAACCCGATCATTTGACTTTTTCAGGTCTCTTAACGGGTTTTGCTCATTCGGGTATGGTCTACGAGAGCTGGAAGTTCTTTAATTCAATGGAAGAAGATTGGAACGTAAAACCTACAGCTGAACATTATGCAATCATGATTGATACTCTTGGTAGAACAGGGATGCTAGCGGAAGCATATGAATTGGTGAAACGATTGCCAGTGGAGCTTCCGGTATATACGTGGGAAACTTTACTAAGTTGTTGTAGTGTCCATGAGAATTTTGAACTCGGGGAAGTGGTGGCACGAAAGATTTCTAGTAGTCGGCCTTTGGATGCTGGGATGGGTGTGCTTCGATCAAATATATATGTTGCAAGAGGTATGTGGGAAGATGCGGCTAATGTTAGAACGTTGCTAGCACATCGTGGGGTGAAGAAAGATTTGGCATGTAGCTGGATAGAGTTGAAGGGTCGGGTATTTCGTTTTGTTTATAACGATAGATCGTGTATCCAATTGGAGGAGCTACACCGAGCGTTGGAGAGCCTGTCGGCTGCAATGAAGATATATGGTTGAGGTACGTTATGTTTTGTGATAAAAGAGCATATGCATAATTTTCAGCAGTTATCATAGTTGTACAAGATTTAGAACATATTTCTACACATTGTACAACTATTTCATACAAGATTTTGTTGTTTGTTGCTGAAAATTTATACCTGTTTAATAATTTACAAGTGCACCTCGCATTCCATTCAAAAGCAATACGTAATAATGATCCTTCCGGGCACCATTCTAATTAAATGACTCAACAATCATCTGATTATAAACCCGAATCACAAATAGAATAGACATGTATGATGCAAAAAAATTCAAAGAATTAATCAGATTCAAAGCATTAGTTCACATTTGCCTACCAATCTCTGAAAATTCTACTCTTTCATTGAACTAAAAATATGATGAAACACTACCAATCTGTTTGTTCTCTCCACAGCTTCTAAAATCAAAATATCGTCTGCAACCTGCAGCTCCTCCTGAATCTGATTCTCGACTTGGTGTTGTTGAATACGCTCGTTGCTTCTCTCATGTGTGCGTGTTCTTGAATGATGTGGCTGCAATTTCTACTTGCTGCTGTTTCGTAAGAAAATTAACATCCAAGACTCAATTACAACAAATAAAACCATATATAATGAACTATGTATAAGCAATGGTCCAATCAAGTATCTAATATGATATAAAATTTTGTAAAAGTAAATATAACACACATTTTTTTTTTTTTGGTTTTCCCCTGAACTTGACCCTCTCTCTATATATATATATATATATATATATATATATATATATATATATATATATATATATATATATATATATATATATAGGGGTAGGATATTTTGCAACCCTTGAAAAGGTTGCAACCCTTGCAACCCACATCTTAACCGTCGGATTCATGATCGACGGTTAATATTTTTAATTAAAAAAAAAGAAAAATAAAAATAAAATAACCGTCGATCATGAATCCGACGGTTAAGATGTGGGTTGCAAAGGTTGCAACCTTTTCAAGAGTTGCAAAATATCCTTCCACTATATATATATATATATATATATATATATATATAGGGACAGGTTCAAACGAGAAGCTAAACATTTTGCGAGAAGGTGAGAAGTGTTTAATCATATAAGCTTAATCATATATGATTAAACACATGTTATATTAGCAATACATACACGTTTAATCATATATGATTAAGCACACCCACAGGCCGTGTAATCATATATGATATCACACTTCTCGCATGATCCTTCCTCTCTCTATCTCTAGATATATAGAGAGAGAGCAAGGATCATTTGTTAACCATTAAATTGTTGTTAACTTTATGAACCTTGCTCAACCAATAGAAATGCATCTTTGGTTGTTGTTTTCATATATAAATATATATATATATATATATATATATATATATATATATATATATAAATTGTTGTTAACTTTATGAACCTTGCTCAACCAATAGAAATGCATCTTTGGTTGTTGTTTTCATATATATATATATATATAGAGAGAGAGAGAGAGACTTGGGATCACGTGAGACCAGCCTATTTTCATGAGACTCGTGAGACCACGTTTTTACATTTGAAACTTCACAACAAAACACTGTGAAGGTTTGGAGTTACCTTCACAGTGTTTTGCTGTGAAGTTTAATTTCAAGTGTAAAATCGTGGTCTCGCATGTCTCACGAAAACAAGTTGGTCTCACGTGAACCCAACCCTGTATATATGATGCCTGTTTACTTCTTATATCTAATTTCATTGGATTAGAATAAATATATACAGATGATATATAATACAAAAATACATTGTTGTTTTAGTCATATAAAGTAAATTACAAATTTTTGTCCTTGCACTATATATTAACCTTTAATCTAGTCCATTTACTTTTGTCCTTGCATTGTTGCTCTAAGATAATCGTTTCTTCTAGTATTTTAGTTCATGGGACTTATAGTGTTAATTGAAGGTTCATTAAGTGAGGGATTTTCAACCCATTCATCATTTTCATCTTTAACTTTTTTTTTTTTGAAGGAAAAATTCCGGCAATATATTAAGACGAAAAAAATAGAACAAACAAGGACAAGGCGAAAGCCTTACCGAAACAGAAACAGCCTAGTCCAAGGCAAAACACAAGGCTAAATTCCAAAAGAAAAACTAAAAACAAGAAGAGTTAAAACCCCATACAAAAGGAAAAGTCCCCACGGGTTCAACGTGCCCAACACAAAAAACCCCATCTAAGTAACAAACTTGTATTTGGCTTTCTCTTTCCACGCTAGCGTGTTAAGCACCACTTCCCGAATGATCTTCACAATAGCATCTACCGATCTTTTATTTTTTCCAAAAATCCGGACATTTCTTTCCTGCCAAATGTAGTAAACAGTAGCCGCTATGGATAACTTATGCATGGCCCGATTAGGGAAGCAAGACCCATTCATTAATTCTTGCAAAATAGTATCCCACGTATTGGCAAACTTAGACATGCCAGCATCCGTTTTGACCGCGTTCCAAACGTCCTTCGAGAAAGAGCATTCGAAGAAAAGATGGTTGTGTGAGTCGTTATCTTTAACTTTCTTCATGTGACACTCTAAAATTTGGACAAGCGTGAAATAGACAGTTCGAGCAGAGGACTAATACGATAAAATCTTGAAAGTACAAATCCATGGACTAGATTTCTATTGGTTTTTATAGGCTTGTATGCTATTTATACGATCACGTATAACATAGCAATCACCGAGCCAAAACTCCTAATCCCTTTTCATGGGAGTTGGTTGGGACGGTTGTATATTCCCTTTTCATGGGAGTTGGTTGGGACGGTTGTATATTCCATAAAGTGATCATGATCGTCAAGCAATCACTAAGCCAAAACTCCTAATTTCTTTTAAGTGAAATCAGAGGCAAATCAGCAAGAAACTTACCAAGTCTTGGTGATTTCGGTATGTTCTTGAAGCAATAACAAAGTAGAAAGTAGCAACAAGTGTTAAACAAGAAATCAGTCCAATAAAGGTAAGATTTTCACATAATTTGTGTGTGTATATTAATTTATCTATCTCAAAAGATATAGGAATATTTTTACTTAACATACATAAAATTACGGAAAAATTGCATTAAAATGGAACCAAATTTGTCCTGATTTCTTTTTGGGGAACCAAACTATTAAAATTATCATTTAAGGGTCCGGAGCAAACTTTACATTTTTTTAAGGATCTCATTAACTTGTTAATGATGATTTGGCACCGGTATTTTGCAAACTAAGATTACATGTCATAATTATATTTAATTAAAAAATCTAAAATGATGACATTGGCACACAAGATTCCAAATAGAAAAGAACCTCCTCCTCCTCCTCCTCGACGTTTTCTTCAAATGTCCTTCTTGTGATTATAAACCAAAGTTATGTATAGCTGAAGCAAATTGTTTAGGCAACAACACTGAGAGAAAAACGCTCAAACGAGTTTGATCATTACCTAATATCAGTCCCTTTGATTTCACGCATAACCCAGAGTAGTTTCCGGTTAAAACGTACGTAGCATCTAAGAATGAATAGCGAGTGCAATGTCGGATGATCAAAAGTCAGCCGCTGCTATTGAAAGCATAACCAAGGGATCAAAATTTGTTGACAAAGAGACAGTACGTCGGAGATTCCATGATCAGGTTGATGTAGAGGCGGTGGTAGAATTGAATTGAATCGAATCGACGGTGATATCTGACTCCTCTCATGAGGGTTTAAAGAATACAGTGGTGAAAATAGGGGAAGAAGAGAAGAGCGGTGGGAGTGTTGAATGTGGGGGTGGGGGAGTGTTGGAATTTGCTATGTGACTTTGGTCGTCGGAAAAAATGAAGGACCCTGAAAGATGGCTGATGGGTAATTGAAGCGGCGAAGAAGAAGGGATGGAGGAGATGGGGTTCGTGGGGGTGTCAGGAAGTTAATTTAAGGAGTAAACTACTATTTTCGTCCATGTTGCTTGTTGTTTATAACTATTTTCGTCCCTGATCTTTAGAAATTGTTTTTTTGGTCCTTGTGGTTTGTAACTCCTTTCGGTTTTAGTCCCTGAGAATATTAGTTTTACTGTTTTAGGGACGAAAATGGAAAGGAATTGCAAACCACAAGGACTAAAAAGCAACTTTTAAAGTCATGTAAAAATGGTTATAAGGAACAAATCACAAGGACGAAAATCGTAGTTTACTCTAATTTAAGAGAAAAAAACTTTTTTTTCTCTTTAATTTCTTTTAATTACTTTAAATGGCATTGAGATGACATGGCCATGTATAAAAATCAAATAATACTTTCTTAATTTATGATATGACACATCATATTAAAATGACCGATTACATATTCAACCGGTCAATAAGACTCTTAAATAAATGTAAAGTTTGCTTCAGACACTTAAATGATAGTTTTAAAAA
This sequence comes from Arctium minus, assembly GCA_954870635.1. Lineage (NCBI taxonomy): Eukaryota > Viridiplantae > Streptophyta > Magnoliopsida > Asterales > Asteraceae > Arctium > Arctium minus. The sequence continues at coordinate 28,542,982 of OX941088.1, forward strand.
TTGGTTCTCCCAAACATAAATCAGGACAAAGTTGGTTCCATTTAGATGCAATTTTCCCTAAAATTATTTATAAATGAACATAATCAATATTAAATAACACTAGGTTGAATTTAAAACATTATAATAAATAGGGATGCTTAAAAACCCAACCAACCTGACTAACTCAACCCCATAAAACCCAAAATTATTCATCCGGAAGTAAACCAACACATAGTTGATACAAAATTAGGCCAAACGGTATTTATTGAGTTGAAATTAATTGGGCTAGGATAGTTTGGACCCAAGCCAACGCGACGAACCCGATGTTTTTCTATACTATGGATTTAATATGATTGTTAAGTTCTTAATTAATATATGTAAATTAAAATTAGACAAACCTGCGATTAGCTATATTCAAAATTATATTACAAATTCAATAGTAATTTTAGTTTCTTGTTTGCATGAACTTTCAACTTCTTTTTTTGAGTTTGTTAGGCTCTTACTAATAAAATTTAAAACCTGTGATTTAGGGGTCATTTACCAAACGCTTACCCGGATAAGCGCTTACTAATAAAATTTAACACTATCACATACTTAGCGTGTAAGACTTTAGTCCACCAAAACAGTATCATATGCAACAATTTTCCCGATAAGCCCTTACCGGTAAAATTTAACATTATAACTTACTTACCGGGTAAGATTTTAGTCCACCAAAACGGTATAGTATGCAACAATTTTCCCGGTAAGCGTTAACCGTGGTAAGAGTTTTCGCCATCACTTACCAGGGTAAGACTCTTGGTCATGCCTTAGCTTTTACCGGGTAAGATTCTTGGTCATTACCATCTTCATCCATAACGTAACCTGACTTGATAAACGCTTACCCGGGTAAGCGTTTGGTAAACGACCCCTTAATTCGATTGCAAAATAATGTAATAAAGTTTGGTCTCGGACCGATATAAATAAACATAATCCATATATAGCCCTAATAATAAAAGCTTACTCAATAACTTTTAAAAGAAAGACCGATATAAATAAACATAATCCATATATAGATCTAATAATAAAAGCTTATTTAATAGCTTTTAAAAGAAAGAGTTATTCAATAGGCATTTTATTTCTTTGTATCTACAACTAGAAACGTAATCGCGCAATTCAGTTAGATACATCACGATTTTAATGTTTTATTTTATTTTCTGTTTTTTTGTCGATTTACATTACGATTTTGGATGGTTTTGAGAGAGTGATAATTATTTTTTATTTATATAAATTTGTTTAATTTAGACTTAATAATATATAGTTGCATTGCGCAAGTACGTTTCTATAACTTTAGAAATTTATATCCATGCATCATGACTTGTATTTTTGAACTTTAGGTAATGTGCATCAATAAAAAGACTTAATGCATAAAAGTACAAAAACGACAACCAAATGGCGATTATGTCATCTTTCCTCTTGAATACTTGGAAAAATAAAAAAAAAACTGATTTTACAAGGGTTCGAAGATGGAAAGCACCAAGAGGACAGAAGGAAGTTCGAAGATGGAGCAGTGAGGTAGACCACCAACGATGGTGAGGCAAAGGCAGGGACGACCGGTGGTGGTGAGGTAGAGGGAACATTCTCGATCATAAACCAAAGTATGTCGCATGGTTGTTTTCCGAGAGTCAAAGTCGTGCATACTTCCGATGGTCAAATCTACATACCGGAGATCAACTGGATACTCATGATCCTGTGTAACGCTTGGAAAATGCATCAGGTACGTGTCACAAACCCTAAACCATAAATACCGTTCTTGAATTCCATTTGAGTTCTGCAAATCTTTATGATCATTTTCATCACAGGTTTGGCTGTAATGAGTGTAACCACTTGCTTCACATCTTTGGTAATCATTCTTTGTTGGCATAAACCGCCAATTGTTGCGCTGTCTTTCCTATTTTTCTTCGGTTCGATCGAGTTACTCTATTTCACAGCTTCCTTGGTCAAGTTTGATGAAGGTGCGTGGCTACCGATCCTATTAGCACTCTTTCTAGTTACCATAAATGTTCGTTTGGCACTACGCCAACATCAAGAAATGCGAATACGACCTTCACAATAGGGTCTCTTTAGAATGGCTACTTGCCTGGGGTCCGACTTTGGGCATTTGTCGAGTCCCAGGGATAGGACTCGTGTTCACCGACCTAACCTCGGGAATTCCAGCTAGCTTCTCACGGTTCATCACCAACCTTCCTGCTTTTCACTGTATCGTGTTTGTCTGTGTGAAATCTGTACCCGTGCCTTTCACGTACAAATTTCACACAGGCAAACACGATACGGTGAAAAGCAGGAAGGTTGGTGATGAAACGTGAGAAGCTAGCCGGAATGCCCGAGGTTAGGCCGGTGAACACGAGCCCGATCCTAGGGACTCGACAAATGGCCAAAGTCGGACCCAGGCAAGTAGCCATTCTAAAGAGACCCTATTGTGAAGGTCGTATTCGCATTTCTTGAAGTTGGCGTAGTGCCAAACGAACATTATGGTAACTAGAAAGAGTGCTAATAGGATCGGTAGCGACGCACCTTCATCAAACTTGACCAAGGAAACTGAGAAATAGAGTAACTCGATCGAACCGAAGAAAAATAGGAAAGAGAGCGCAACAATTGGCGGTTTATGCCAACAAAGAATGATTACCAAAGATGTGAGGCAAGTGGTCACTATCATTACAGTCATTACAGCTAAAATGATCATAAAGATTTGCAGAACTCAAATGGAATTCAAGAACGGTATTTAGGGTTTATGGTTTAGGGCTTGTGACACGTACCTGATGCATTTCCCAAGCGTTGGATGTCTCTAAAACCGATGGTGGCGGCAATACACAGGATCATGAGTATCCAGTTGATCTTCGATATGTAGATTTGACCATCGGAAGTATGCACGACTTTGACTCTCGGAAAACAACCATGCGACATACTTTGGTTTATGATCGAGAATGTTCCGCTGATGATTGCTTGGCTTCCGACAACGGAAGCAAGAATGGCTATTGGAAGCACTAGGCACCTCCAAGCTGCTGCATTCATTTGGAATCACGTAAAACCACTTGCTAATTTACATTTTTACCCCTGTAATTCACAAAAGAATACCTGGTATCGATGCGTAGTAGTCGTAGTAGTTGGTTTCCTCATTATATAGGTGACGCGCTGATATGTAAGCCGCTTGAACCATGTAAGCAAGTATGAGTGCCGGATAAACCAGAAAGGTGAAAGCGATCTGCAAAGGCAAAATCAGGATAATACCCATAAAAACATAAAACACCAAGCGTCAAGATACCGATTTAAATTCAATTTGTTCCAAAGTCCAAATGTAGGTTTTCAGGCCAGATGTACCTGAATTGCAGCATACGAGAAATCGCCAAGATCGTCAAACATTGCTTTCGAGCGTGCAAGGTGCAGTTGATCAGTGTTCTAGACGCGTTACATAGAAAAAGAAGAAAAATAAAGGAACCAAAAGAGAGAAAAAGATGCAAACTTTGACTTTTCAGGGAAAACTTATTCATGCACTAATTCAAATAAGAAACTATAAAACCAAACCAAACTCAATATAGACATGGAGGGTGGGGAACAGAGAGGTTACGATATAAGCAGTCGTGAGTACGTGACCACCTCAAAAAGCAAGTAGAGTAACTGTTTCATGAAAAACTATTTCCAGAAATGATACCAAATGGTAAAAGACTTGAACTTTTTACCTGTAATGCACAGTAAAACTCCTGCCAAAACACATCCATCCTTGTTTTTTGGTCTTCTTGAAGAATTTCAACATGTAATTGGGGGAAAGAGCTTGATAAACTTGTGGATTCCACGACATAATGTTGTATACACCAATGGCACTGATGCAAATCAGCCACAATAACATGATGGGTGCGAAACAGTAGCCAACTCGATGGGTGCTGTAGTGTTGCAAAGCAAATAGGCACACTAATAGGAAACAAGTAATCGGAACCACATCTGTAAGTAAGAATTATCTTAGAACACAACAATTTGAGTTGGAATGTAATACGTTTGATTCTGAAGAAAAAAAATATATTGTTGGGTAACTCAACCAGTAAGACCTTGGGTTGCTCCCCGGATGTCACCGGTTCACTTCTCCTCGGAGAGGGTTTGTCAGACTGTTAACTTCAGGGCTGGGATAAGTCAAAACACCCGCAGTTACCAAAAAAAAATGATTTTGGAAAAGCCGAAACACATTTTCCAGCCCACACCCCCCCAAATTATGAAAAAGCTGCATTTCTAATAATTTTTATTTTGAAATACTCAAATTATTCCAGAACAACAAAAATGGCATTGCCTGTAAAAAATGAAGCTTTAAAACTCACATCGATGATGACTCTCTCTATATGTGACTAAAGTCTCGACACCAGAAAGGCAGAAACTGCAGAGCGAGAACGATGATTACATCATGCAAATCATCGGAAAATTCAAATATTTCATCGAAAAGCAAATTTAACAAGATCATATTCTTTACCGGATATAGCCGGAGTAAGTAATCCCTCTCCAATTACCATACAAGTGCCAAGAAGAACCAAGATTAGTAAAGTTGTACGCAAATATTTGTACTTTTCAAGCAACATTTTCAGTCGAGAACTATTCTCTCTCACGGGAGATTGATCGAGCTTATATGTAGATATCGATTCCTCAGCAATTTGACAGACTTTAGCATGCCGACATATGGACGAATACGGTGCAAAAGTACCACCTAAAGGTTTATATTAATCAATTAGATATTTAAATAAAACTCCAGATATGAAATTTGAGCCAATGCTTACCTTCATCACTGTCATCAGCTCGAAGAACTATGAACACGTACGAGAGTTAAAGTCCAGAGAAAACAGAGGAAAGAACCCCAAAAATCTCTTCGTTTGTTTCCGAGTTATGGATATCTTGGGTAAATGTTGTCCTGTAAACGTAAAGCGGAGAAATGTTGAGGTCTCCATAGACTACACCAAGACTCTTATAACCCAGCAGCAACGATGTCCTCCAAGAATCCTTCTAAATACATTTAACAAAACCGAAAAGTTTTCTTAATGGGTTCGATTGATAATTATAAAGAAGAAAGTCGAAAACTTTTGCAGCAAACCTTCGAATTCGCCCGACATTTTGAAAAGTTTGGTAAGTCAATGCTCTGTTATAGTTATACCACCCATGTGCTTCTCAGGTGAGGGAATTTTGAAAATATTTTAATGGTACAAGTTTAGATAGCACTTGTACAAATCTGTGAAGCATTTAATATAAAAAAACATAAATCATCCATCTCTCCGGCCAACCTCTTCATCTCCGGCCTCTCTGATCATCTTCTCCGGCCACCAAGAACCCAAACCCAGATTACACACAGAGACACAATATAAACCTCTCTCTCTCTCTCTCTCTCTCTCTCTCCATTACCCAAAACTAGATTTGTTTATGCAACAAAATCAAATGCAAACCCATTTTTTAAAATAACTCAAATAGCCATTTCTTCATTTTCAAAAATCATAGACTCATTCCCATTGCTTCAAATTCGAAAGATAAAACCCAAAATCATCACATAGTCAAAACCATTTAAAATATCTAAATCAAATAAATAAACCAAAACCTATATCACCTTTTGAAGAAACAAAATTTAGGCTACAAAACCCAAGAGACTGACAACAGTTAGATCTAGGTTAATTATTCTTACCTTGTGTTGTTGAAGGAAGATGTGGGAGCCTATGAGTGGAGATGGTGGTGTAACTGTTACAAAACCCACAAGCTTCAAAACGGAAGGAAATATATATGAATCCGTTGAACCATTAATTTGGGTATAAACACAGACTGTCAAATACATTGAATCCACCATTGATACTCCTCATCATTCGAAACCTTAATCCCGTTACTAATTGTTCGAAACGTTCAAATCTCTTGGTCTCGATTTCTCGAACTGAGGAGAAGGGTTAGGGGTCGACGATGGGGAAAGGGGACTGATGGACTCTGTTTTTGGGGAAAAACAGAAAACCCGGGGGATAAAAGGAAGAAGGAGAGAATTTCAATAAAGGACCTGCACACCTTCTCATTAAATATACTGTCTCCTCTTATAAAGGGAACAAAATACCAAAATAGAGACAACACAATGTAACTGAAAGATTCTTCTTCTAGAAGATTGATTAGTCTAACGTTTTTATTATCCTCACGCATAGTCCTTCAAATAATCAGGCTTCTTTCTAATCCTTTTGGACTGGGTTATGGCTCCAGTTTGACTAGCAGTGAATGGGCCTGGGCTATCAGGGACGGAGATGGGGTAAGGGCCAGGACCAGGGAGTGGAGGGGTCGGCGACGGGTGAAGGGGCCGTGGGTTGGTCGATGGGAGGGATCGATGAAAGAAGCGGATGTGTGGCGTGTCACCGGTGACGTACGTTCTCGGGGAGGGGTGAGTTATTATGCAACCTTTTACATGGTGCAACCCATGCAACCCACCTATCTACCATTCATTTTATTTTCACCTTTTTTAATTAAAAATGTTATTTTAATTCATTTTATTTTATTTTAATTCTGTCGATGGAGATGGAGAAATGGTGAGTGTGTGATGGAGAAATGGTGATGGTGTTGATGGAGATGGAGAAATGGTGATGGCATCGATGAAGAACAAAGAAATGTGGCTGCGTCCCGCCGTTAGCCTTTTAGCATTTTTTTTTCTTTAAGCTTTTTACTTTAACATAAACAAATGATGATGGTGTAGGGTTATGAGTTGTCAATTTAAATTACCATTATACCCTTTATTTTAGTTTAGTAAACAATATTAATTATCTTAAATGATTGGCTCAAATTGAAACTCACAGTTATCACAAATAACTCAGTTCTCATTTGATTATGCCCCTATATATATATATATATATATATATATATATATATATATATATATATATATATATAGGGCGGTAATCAAATGAGAACCGAAAAAATGTTGAGAACCGTGGGGACTAATCTCAATCATTCAAAGGATTGAATCAATGGTCATTAAAAAGGGTGACATTTTTGTAATTTTAGTGAAAACCATGTCTAATCTCATGTCTAGTTTGGAAATTTGAGGACAAACTTGTAATTTCATCTTTTAAAACCCACCTAATCTCATTTTCATCTCCATCAATGTAACATCACCGTAGACATTTTTTGACACCTGGGATCAAATACGTATCATCGTCCCCTTCATCAACTCCATCTCCGCCACCACCGCCCCTGTCGCCGTCGGTCTCCAGATGGTTTTCGTCTTCCATGGTTTTCTTCTTCCAAGTTCGATTCTACCAGGTTTGATTCGCTTTTCCTTCATCAATTTCACTTTAAGTTTTCATAATTTTAATTTCTGATCCGGATACGTAAGATTTCAACCTTTTTTTTCCTCTTTTTTGTTGTTATTATTGTCGGATTTTGTGTTCATTCGATTTCAGATTTGAAAATCTGAATCCATTTAGTGGTTTGATCGATGGGGTTTAGTCTTCTTAGATCTGTAGAATTTTTTTAAAAAGCAAATTTAGGTTTTTTTCTCTAATTGTGTTTTACTATTTTAGATGGATGAAGGTCAATGGTGGTTGAATCGTTGGTCATCGAATGGTGAGCAACAACTGTTGAATGGAGATCAATCGCTGGTGGATGCGATGGTGGGTAGAGGCGAAAGGGATGTAGCTGGGTAATATGAGGAAAGCGATGGTGGTTGTGTGTGACCACGATGGTCGAGTCGTTTGCGTCTAACAATTATGATGTAAAGGATGGTTGAACAGAGATTGTGGTGGCTTCAATGGCAGATTTGTTGGTGTTTAAAGAGGTCGTTGGTTGTTGAGGGGGTGGTTATCAGCGAGGATGGTGGCTGATGGAACATAATTTAGGGTTTTTTTCCTGGTTTCATGGGATGAACAACAAACAGAAGAAAATTATGTTTGGATTCATGTGGTGAAATAACATATAGTGTTTTGTTTCATGTGGTGAAATAACATAGTGTTTGATTTCATATGGTGAAATAACATATATATGAAATATCATATTTATGAAAATTTTGTTTTTATTTAATGAGGTGAAATAGTATGTATTTCATGTGGTGAATCGCAGTTACCAAAATGACGATTATGCCCCTTTCATGTAGTGAAACAATTTTTAATTAAAACCATAGGATCAAAACCAAATTACGGCTTAGATCAGTTATCACGGTTCTCAATATTTTTTTGGTTCTCACATGATTTAACCCCTATATATATATATATATAAAGAATATATATATAACATTATTTTTAGTTTTTATAAAGATAAGTGAAAAAAAGACTATTATCCTCGACTTAACGGGTTAAGGTTAACGGTGTTAGAGCAAGAAACCCAATCTATAACAAATTTAAAACCTTTTAATTAATTTATTTGGGGGATCCAATCCAAAATTTTGATTAACCACAGTGACCAAATCTGTAATCTATACTATATTATAAAACACGTATAAAAAACTCTTAAATACAAATTATTAGGCACAAGGTACCATCATTTTATGAAAGATAGTAAAAATATCTTAATTTACAATTATCAAAGCACAAGATACATATTACTACAGACTTCTAACACCCACCAATTTGGTATGTGCAAAGTCTTCCTTTTATGCAGACATTTCCATGTATCACTATTAAATAATATATTATATTACTATAATTTTGTTTTAATTATATTATTAAATATGTAATTGATTATTTTTTTCTAGATGTCATTAAAATATATAAGATAATCATTGAATTCTAACAAAATACTTAATTTTTTTATATAAAAAAATTATATTATTAAGCCTAAATTAAACAAATTTATAAAAAAACATTATCACTTTCTCACTGCATTGCACGAATACGCTTCTAGTTTACTCTTAAATTTATAGTTGATATTCTTTTATAAAACCGTGCGTCTGTGACAAGGTTCATAACAATCCACAAATAAAAAATCAACAAATGCTCGTATTCTTCTCACCTTTCTCACCGAAAAAAAAAACTTATCACATTATATATTGTTGTTATATATTAATAAAGTAAATTATATTTTTGGTCTTTGTGGTTGCCATCATTATCAACTTTGGTTCCTCTTTCAAAGTAATTACACTTTTGGTCATTGTGGTTGACATTTTAGACGGGACAGAACTCGATGAGACAAGTCTAGACAAGACAAGTGCTTGTCTTGTTAATTGGTTATTTATTTTTCATTCGAATAAATTTAACTTTATATTTAAAAATAAATTATATTATAAAGGTTTCTTTTTATTTAATACACATTTTATTAAATAAAATATAAGAAAATGATACATTTTATTATTAATAGACATAGATAAATTTTGATCTTTTTCATATATAAATAAGAAAAAACAATAAAATATTTAAACACAACTTAAAATAGAGAATTTTTTTTTTCCTGGGTTAGTGTAAACCGATTATTGCGTTATAATTTTAAAAATATTCAATTATTAACCTTTTTAAAAATATCAACAAGACTTTTTTAATAATGTAATTTACAAAATGAAATATGTATTTTTAATGTATTTTAGTAAAAGTTATCATTAGTTAATTAATATAAGAGTAAATTACATTTTTGGTTCTTGTGGTTCTCACTCATTATCAACTTTGGTCCCTCTTTCAAACTAATTACAATTTGGGTTAGGGGTGTGCAAAACCCGAATACTCCGAATCCGAACCTGAACCCGAACCCGAACCGAAAATAAAGTGTTTTTGTACAACCCGAATACCCCAAAATCCGAAAATCCGAAACCCGATTTTTTTGGGAATATTTAGGTTCGGGTTGGGTTTGATATTTGGCCACCCGACCCGTCCGAAAACCCGAAATAATATACATACATATTTTATATATTATATAAATATATTTATTTGTCTAATTATCGTTTAAAAATCGTAAATTTCTAGTCGGTCGAAAAGTTTTATAATTTATAAGTTTACAATGAATTTCATCAATCTCTCAATCGATTGAATTCATCCTCAAAATCGATTGCATTTATAATTTTTTTTGCATTATAATAATAACCGAACTCGTCCGACATCAACGCGAAAACCGACCAACCCGAACCCGAAGCAATTCGAAATCCGAAACCTAATATTCGGGTCTTGATTTCTATATCCGAAATCCGATCGAGTTTTTGGTTTTCCCACCCGAACCCGCCCGATGCACACCCCTAATTTGGGTCATTATGGTTGTCATTTTATTTCACTTTTGGTCCCTCTGACTAACTTTAATTAAAAGAGTTATTTATCTTAAGGGTATTTTAGTCCAATTACCTTTTCTTTGTCTTTTTTTTTTATTTTTATTTTAATAGATTATATCGTAAATTACAATTTTAGTCCTTATGGTTTGTCTTTTTTTCTTTTTATTTGTCTTTCCTAACCTTTTCATTTTATACTCTTATTATATTAATTAATTAATGATATTTGTTACTAACAATACATTAAAAATATATATTTCATTTTGTAAATTACATCATTAGAAAAGTCTTGTCGACGTCTTTAAAAAGGTTGATTATAGAATATTTTTAAAATTTTACTTAATTTATTCAATATATATATATATATATAGGGAAAGGTTCATTTGAGAAACACTAAATATATGAGAAATAGAGAAGTGATCTTAAACCATTAATTCGGTCAAGATCGACGGCTTTGACCGAGAATTAGAGGATAATTGCTCCCATGGTCCACTCCCGTGTTCCTCACATTTTTTATTATTCGAAGGGTATTTTTGTAAATTATCCAAACGCATTCATATATGAACCCATGCGTTCAGATATGAATATCACTTTTTTTTTCTTTTTTTTTAGCCGTGTGTGTTCATATATGAATGCATGTAAAAAACAGAAGTTCATATATGAATGTTAGTAGACGTTCATATATGAATGTTAGTAGAATGTCACTATTTTTTTGTACGTATTCATATATGAACGCATGCATTCATATATGAAGACATGCAAAAAAACAGGCGTTCATATATGAATGTCACTCTTTTTTTTTGCATGCATTCATATATAAAGGCATGCAATCAGTGTTTATGTAAAAATTATGAACATTCATATATGAAGCCATGCAAAAAACAGGCGTTCATATATGAATGTCACTCTTTTTTTTTGCATGCATTCATATATGAACGCATGCATTCATATATGAAGGCATGCAGTCAGTGTTTATTTAAAATTACGAACATTCATATATGACTGCATGCCTTCATATATATGAACACGTGCGTGTTTTTGTCAAAGTTACGTAAATACCCTTATATTTTTGGAAGAGCCGTTATTTTTGACCACCAGTCAAAGCCGTAACTTTTGACCAATTAAATCCAATCTTGACCATATGAATGGCTAAGATCACTTCTTTATTTCTCATATATTTACCATTTCTCAAATGAACCAAACACTCTATATATATATATATATGGATAGTTATCGATTAATTAACGAGATTAAAATTTATTTGAAAAACCGAATAATTAAAGATATTGAAACAAACAAAACCTAGATGCAAAATAATATATGAAATTAGATTAAACTATAGGCCTATTATCGATTAATGAGATTTGTTTAAAATTTTACATTGAAAACAAAACTTTTGCACAATAAGCTGCAAGTTGGCATATATATTAATAAGCTTATTCTGCTAATTTCATCTCTTCCTCAGTTTGAATTCAAAACCCCATAGAATTGAAAGAAATTAACAATCTCTCCATCTGCAATGGTTGTTGCTGAAATCGTTCTCGGTGCATTCATCGATGTTTTGTTTCAGAAGTTGGCCTCGGGTGACCTGATAAAGCTGGCTCGATTGGAAGGAATCTATTCTCAGTTGGACAAATGGAAGAACACCTTGATCCAGATCCAAGCTCTACTTGTTGATGCTGGGAATAAGCACATAACCGATAGAGCTGTTGATTTGTGGTTGCAAAATCTCCAGGATTTGGCTTACGACATAGACGACATACTGGATGATTTGGCCACCGAAGCTATCCGGCAAAGGTTGAATAGAGAATCTCATGCCAACTCCACCACCAACAGCAGTAAGGTACTGAAGTTCATCCCAACTTGTTGTACTAATTTTACTCCTCATAACATTAAGTATGGTCATAAGATGAATTGCAAGCTAGATGAGATCACAACCAAATTGCATTATCTTGCTGAGCAGAAAAACACTCTAGGTTTGAATGTGAGCGTGAATGTTGAAAGGTCAAATAGAACAAATAGACGGTTGGAGGAAACTTCATTGGTTGAGGAGTCCACAATTATGGGTAGGGAAGGGGATAAAGAGGCAGTTCTCGCGAAATTGTTGGGAAACGAAGCATGTAGTCAAAATGTCAGTGTCGTGTCCATAGTTGGTTTGGGTGGGATAGGCAAAACCACTCTTGCCAAAGTTTTGTACAATGACGAGAAGGTGATGGATCACTTTGAGCTAAGGGCTTGGGTTTGTGTTTCTAAAGAGTTCGATGTATTAAATATTAGCAAGGCTATTTTTCAAGCTGTAGATGGAAAAAGTCAAGAATTTGCTAATCTAGATCTGCTTCATGTGGCGCTTAAAGAAAAACTTTCAAACAAAAGGTTCCTCATTGTTCTAGACGATGTCTGGAACGAAGACTACAAGGAGTGGGAACTCCTCCAAAGCCCTTTTGTTGTAGGGGCACCTGGAAGTAAAGTTATTGTGACAACCCGGAAGACCAAGGTTGCATCTGTAATGAACTCTTTTCAACCTCACGATCTAAAGGTTTTGTCACAAGAAAAAGCTATGTGTTTACTTACTCGATATGCACTAGATGAACAAAACTTTGACAAGCATCCAACACTAAAATTGCATGGTGAAGGCATAGTGAAGAAATGTGGTAGATTGCCTTTGGCTTTGATAACACTTGGAAGGGTGTTGAGGACGAAAACAGACGCTGATGAATGGGAGGAGGTGTTGAATAGTGAGATATGGAATTTACAGGATCAGATTCTTCCGGCTCTAAGATTAAGCTACTATGACCTCCCTTCACATTTGAAGCAATTGTTTGCATATTGCTCCTTATTTCCAAAAGACTACGTGTTTGACAAGAATGAACTAGTGCTATTGTGGATGGCAGAAGGGTTTTTAAACCAAACAAATGGTAGTAAGTCAAAGGAGAGATTGGGTCGTGAGTATTTCGAAGAGTTAATGTCGAGGTCGTTTTTTCAGAGTTCAACTAATTATGATCAACCACGATACATAATGCATGACCTGATTAATGACCTGGCCACAAGAGTTGCAGGAGAGTTTTTCTTTAGGTTGGATGATAAGATGGATGCATACGATGTAAATGAATGTTTTGAGAAGTTCCGCCATGCTTCATTTACAGGTGAAGGATATGGGGCATATATAAAGTTCAAGGAACTAAAAAGAGCTAGAGGCTTGCGAACTTTCTTACCAGTTTCACTTAATGCCTACCCAAGTTTCCACTTATCGAACAATGTTCTTGCCGAATTACTTCCCCATCTACAGTTCCTAAGGGTGCTAAACCTAAGTAATCATTCAATTACCGAGGTACCACAATCCATTGGTAGCCTAAAGCATATGCGATACCTCAGTTTTTCTGCAACTTCCATTGAACGATTACCAGAGCAAGTTTGTGACCTCTATAATCTACAGAGCTTGTTGGTTAGTGGTTGTCCTAAGTTATCTAGCTTGCCAGTCAGTTTTGTAAAGTTAATAAATCTGCGGCACCTTGACATTAGTGAAACTCCAATGTTGAACAAGATCCCCTTAGGGATTGGTTTGTTGAAGAGTCTACAAACTCTATCCAAGGTCATTATTGAAAGAAATAACGGATTTAAAATATCCGAACTTAAGGGCCTATCGGATCTTGAAGGTCAACTTTCCATTATCGGTCTGGAAAAAGTGATAAATCCAATTCATGCAAAGGATGCCAACTTGCAGCAAAAGAAGGGTCTTGATGATGTAGTGATGACTTGGAGTGATGACTTTGATGATTCTCGGAATCATATGATTGAACATAATGTACTTAAAGAGCTAAGTCCTCATCATAAGTTAAAAAACTTGGAGATTGTGTTTTATGGGGGATTGAAATTTCCCAGGTGGGTCGGGGATCCCTCATTTGATCGGTTAACAAATCTTACATTACGTGGCTGCAGATGTAAACATTTGCCAACACTTGGACATCTACGGTCACTTCAGAAGTTGTTTGTGGAAAGCATGAATGAGGTGAGGACTGTAGGTTTTGAGTTACTTGCACCTAGTAACTCTTCTATTGGTGTCGCATTCCCATCACTTCAAGTTCTGAAATTGCATGAAATGCAAGGTTGGGAGATATGGTCAACTAGAAGTGGTGACAAAGTTGGCACTGCTAGATCATTTCCTTGCCTTCATGAGATTTCTATAAAAAGTTGTCCTAAACTAGGTGAGATCTCAATTGGTTTAATACCATCACTTCGGGTTTTACATATAGAAGGATGTCTAGAAGAAGTGTTAAGAAGCATGGTTGGTGTGTCTTCATCAATTAATACATTGGAAATGGAGAATATTAAAGGTGTTGCTCAACTAAGTAGAGAAGTTTTAGAGCATTTTGGGGCAGTTGAAGATCTAAGCATCAAACAATGTGATGAATTGAGATACTTGTGGAGATCAGAATCGGAGGCATGCAAGTTTCTCGTGAGTTTGAGAAAGCTGGGTGTACATGGGTGTAAAAAGCTGGAATCATTGGGAGGTAAAGAGGTTAATTTGGGGATTAGCATGGAATCCGTTAGAGACGTGAGTTTGCATGATTGTAAGATATTACAGAGTTACAATTGTCCAAAAAGTATTGAGAGACTGGAGATAAGTAATTGTTCTTCAATGTCATCCTTGACCTTCCCAATGGTGGATGACCTCCCATCTACTTTGAAGTTTCTTAAAATTTCTCGTTGTGAAAACCTGGAGGAGAGTTTGCTTCAGAACAACTTCTTGTCATCACTTGAAACTCTCTACATTGACTGTTTCGATAATCTAAGATCGTTTCCTCCTGTAGGATGCTTTGTTCATATCACCACATTGCAAATACGGGGATGTAATAACATAGAATCCATTCCAGGGAAGGGGTTTGGTTTTCTTCCCCTCAAAACTCTTGAGATCTGTGCTTGTAATAATCTCCAGTTATTTCCTCATGAGCATTTGGAAAGTCTCACCTATTTGGAAAGACTGGTGATAATTAATTGTCCAAGTATGGGCTACTCCTTTCCTAGTGGGTCATGGCCTCCTAATTTAAGAATCCTTAGCATCGGACACTTAAAGAAGCCCATGTCAGAGTGGGGAATGCAAAACTACCCGATCTCACTTGTTGAACTAAATTTATACGGCAAAAAGTCAAGGGTAGTTTCATTTGCACTGACAGAAGAAGATATGAGCAATACTTCTTTTCTTCTCCCACAATCTCTGATATCTCTATCCCTCTATGACTTTGAGGACTTGGAATCAGATTCAGAGATCTTACATCACATCCCCAGCCTTCAATACATTTGTTCTTGGTCATGCCCGAAGCTTAGAGATTGGCCTAACACAACTAATAGTTTAAGATCAACCATTGCATTTGTGTTTTGGTGTTCAATACGAATAGAAGAAGCACAACATCTCTTCAGGCGCACAACCTGATCTCTCAAATCATGCTCCTTTGATGTCAGTTGATCATCATGGTACGTCCCTATCATCTATGTCTCTTACACAGTTGCTCAAAAATTTGATTACACTAATTGATGGTACGCATGCTGTAAGCTAAATTGCGAATTTCATATGGTATAGGTGAGGCTTTAATTTAATGCAGAGTTGTTGCAAGGATAGAAAGGGGGATAGAGTGCTTTCAAGGAACCGTGGACAAGGAAAGACTTGTATCCATCAGCTCAGCACAAACTTTAATATTAGTGTTGTCATAACTCAGGTCGTATGTCTTTCAATATCTTGCTTGTTTTCCTTTCTTTAATGACTTCTAATCATTCACGTACCTTCATGGCCGACTTTATCTATGTGTCTGGATGGTTTCATCACCTAATCGTTAATTTAGTGTAACTAAGATTGGTTTCACTGTTATCAATCTTCAATTAGTTTGCACTTCTAGTACTTTAATTATTTTTCATGGATGCTTTCGCTTGTTGTGATGATTCATCATAAATCTTGCTTATAAGGATACGAAATCAACATTACTACATAACAATAACCATCACCAATTTCTTACAAAGTTTGAGATCCATACTTGTTTGGACCAATAACATCATAATCTGGCCAGTTTATGGTTCAAATCAGCCTTCATATCCAACATTTTATAGTCCAATCCAAGCTAGGGGTATCGTTCAAGAGATTCAATCACGATACATAATGATGACCTTGTTAATGACCCGACCACAAGAGTCGCAGGAGAGTTTTTTGTTAGGTTGGCTGATATGGTAAGATAGATGCATACAACATAAAATGAATCTTTCATATTTATAGGTCAAAAAATATGGAGCATATAGAAAGTTTAAGGAATTACAAAGAGCTAGAGGCTTGCGATGGCTAAGGTTTCACTCATCAAACAATATCCTTTGCCAAATTACTTCCCCAACTACGTTTCCTAAGGGTGCTAAACCTAATTAAGTAATCATTCAGTAGTACTACTGAGGTACCACAATTAAATCCATTGATAGTTGCAAGCTTACGTGGTACCTCAATTTTTCCACAACTATCATGTAACCGTTCAAGTCAATGACCACTATAATCATCAAAGTTTGATGGTTTGTGGTTGTCGTAATTTATCTAGTTTCTCCACCAGTTTCATAAAGTTAATTAACCTGCAACGTCATCTTGACATTAGTGATACTCTAATGTTAAACAAGATGCCCTTAGAGATTGGCATTTTGGTGATGAATTGGAGTGATGCCTTTTATGATTCTCGGGATAAAAAGATTGAATATGAAATACTAAAAAGGGTTAGGCCTCATTATAAGTTGAGAAGCCTGAAGGCTTTGTTCAACGGGGGAGTGGAATTTCTGAGTTGGGTTGGAGATGCTTCAATTGACCAGTTAATCGTGCTTACATTACAGGGTTGTAGAAGTTGTAGGCATTTACCAACACTTGGCCATCTACGTATGATCGCTCTGAGAGTTGTTTGTAGCATGCATGAACGAGGTGACGACTATGTGTTCAAAGTTACCTTGCACCTACCTAACCTGTCGGAATTAGAATCTGAGGCATGCAAGTTTCTTATGAGTTTAAATTGAAACTAAGGGGCGGTTTACCCCAATGCTTACCCGGTAAGCGCTTACCAATAAAACTTGACACACTAACTTGCTTTACCAGGTAAGATTTTAATCATCACGATGATATCTTATACAACAATTTACCCGGTAAGTACTTATCTGGGTAAGACTCTTCATTCTTATCCTCGCTCTTACCGGGTAAGATCCTATCCTCTTTTTATGTTCATCCTCTTTTTATGTTCATCCGCTATGGTAAATTCTCCGGTAAGCACTTACCGGGTAAGCATTTTGTAAACGGCCCCTAAGTGGTTGTAAAATGTCGGTATCTTTGGGAGAGAAAGAGGTTAACTTAGGGATTTTTCGTAATTGTGAGAGACTAGAGAGTAACAAATGTCCAAATAATGTCGAGTACAAGCAGATTTGAAAATGTGTTTCAGTGACATCTTTAACCTTTTCAATCTAAGAAGGTTTCCTCAACTAAGGATGCTTAGTTCATCTCGCCAAGTAGAGGATCATTGATTGTAATAACATAAAGTTAGAGAAAGGTTTTGTTTTTGTTTTTTCTTTCTCTATTTTGCCTTAAAATATCTTCAGATCCGTGGTTGTAAGAATTTGAAGTTATTTCCTCATGAGCATTTGCAAAGTCTCACATTATGAAAGAGGTGCATGCATATGATTGTCCAAGTATGGCCTATTCACTTCCTGGGTTGTGGCCTCCTAATTTGATAAGCGTAAAAATAGTTAAATAAGATATAAAAATACAAATTTAATTAATTTACTCAAACTAATTAATATATACTAAAAATATTTATAGTTAAAGGATATATTAATAATTTAGCGCTACCCGACCGATCGAAGATTATTAGTGGATTTAACGTTACCAGTTGGGCTTTAATGGACCCGGTTGGGCTTTAACGTTACCAGTTGGGCTTTAATGGATTCAGTGGGGCTTTAACGTTCCCAATTGGGCTTTAACGTATCCAATTGGGCTTTAACGTACACAGTTGGGCTTTAATGAATCCAGTTGGACTTTAATGGACCCGGTTGGACTTTAATATATCAGATGCTTTTAATCGATCAAGTTAGGCTTTAACGTACCCAGTTGGGCTTTAATGAATTTAGTTGGGCTTTAACGCTACCAGTTGGGGTTTAAAAGATCCAGTTGGGATTTAATGGATTCAGTGGGGCTTTAACGTTCCCAACTGGGCTTTAACGTATCCAATTGGGCTTTAACGTACACAGTTGGACTTTAATGAATCCAGTTGGACTTTAATGGATCCGGTTGGGCTTTAATATATCCAGTTGCTTTTAATGGATCCAGTTAGGCTTTAACGTACCCAATTGGGCTTTAATGGATTTAATTGGGCTTTAACAAATCCAGTTGGGCTTTAATGGATTCAGTGGGGCTTTAACGTTCCCAGCTGGGTTTAAACATATCCAATTGGGCTTTAACGTACACAGTTGGCCTTTAATGAATCCAGTTGGGCTTTATGATCACATACATACTATACATGTACATACATACATGATCACATACATAATATACATGGTGTACATACATTTATGATCACATACATACATGAACACATATGTACATGTACATACATACATGATCACATACATACTATATACATGATCACATACGTACTTGTATATACATCATCACATACGTACTTGTATATACATAAATGATCACATACGTACTATACATATACATGATGTACATACATACTATATATATACATGGTACATTCATGATCACATACGTACTTGTGTATATACATACAAACATACATATATATATATATATATATACACACACATACATGATCACAGAAAAAATAAAAATTTATTAAATTATTAAATTTACCGACGGATTCTTGATGACCGTCGGTAATTACCGACGGACGTAAAAAAAAATATTTATTAAATTATATAAATTACCGACGGATATAAAAAATAAAAAAAATAAAAAAAAATAATTTAATATCCGTCGGTAATCCGTCGGTAATTTGTACAAATTACTGACGGATTGTGTATCCGTCGCAAAGTTTTATTTTCCGTCGGTGATCCGTCGGTAATTTTGGTCGGAAATAAGCAATTTTCCAGTAGTGCGAAGATTATTAGTACGTGTTACTACGGTGAATAATAAAAATTTAAATGCTAAAATTTAACACTAGTGTTATTATGGTGAATAAAAATTTGAATGCTAAAATTTAACACTAGTGTTATCTTTAGCACTTTCGGTTGAAAATCGTCTAATCTACTTTGGTATTACAAAAATAACTTTTTTATTAATATATAAAATTTTAATGTACTACTATGTTACACCCCAATTTTCACATCACACATAAAACATATAAACTATCCATCACATTGCAACGATAACTTCCATCGTCAAAACTTTCAAATCATCCTAGTCATCATACATACATTTGTACAAATCCAAATTGAAGATATACAGTACAAAATTACTTAACTAATGAAAAGTAGGTCCAAACGGCCTAGTCATCTGTTTATGCCAAAAATCTACCAAGGAAAATTTAAGGTAAATGTGGAGCTTGATCCAACCAAAGAAAGTAACAACAATAATCGTACGACTACAGTAAAAATAAAGTAAATGAGATCGACAAGGGAATTGGTGACGCGGAAAACCCCTAAAATGGGTAAAAACCGCGGACGAGTGTGAGTCGTTGTGCACTATGGACGTCAATCAGGGACGTTGTTCTTTATAACAAGTGTTACAAGTTTAATACAATGTAAAACAATACAACAAAGTAAAGTCGGTCGTGCGTCGTGTGTAATTAGACTTCGGTCGTGCGTCGCGCCACAAACGGCAGTAGGCTTTATGAACTTTGAAAGAGACTGAGTTAGCTTGAGAACGTAATTCGTGAGCTTCTAAGGTCTGAGAATCAGATGTCCGAATGTGAGGTTCCATCTTCATATTTATACTCCATTTCTCCGTTGATACGTCTTGAATGCTCATTAATAGAATGACCGTTTAATATTGATGATTTCGTCAGTTATGTCCGTTGCTATTGATGATAGTCTTCCGTTATAATCTTTAATCATAAATGTCTTTGAATCCTACATTAAACATGATATAATGTATGTTGTAGGTTAGTAACTGAAATCGAGTCGTACGACAGTATTTGTCAGACGAATATTTTAATCGTAGTCACCCCAAAGGAAGGGCGTCAGTTATCTCTCTGATCGTGTGACGATAAACTGATGGACTGTTGGAATTTCTACCTGACGGTTATCGATAGTCGTACGACAATGGACTATTGGTATTTTTACCCAAACAGTTTGCCCCCAAATATAAAATTCAAGCGGCAACTTTTTGAAATTTAAATTTTAAAATCATGACATGTGTCATAAAGGAAACACGGGTAGTTCAAATAAAACCGAATTGGTTTGTTTCCAACTGAACCATGACATCACCCCTGCAGAGTAACTGGTTAGACAACTAACATTGGACAGGTGTCATGCATTCGATGGATGCACTTGAGTGATTTTCCTGACATGGACGACACGTGTCAATTGGCGATTGGCGATATAATTTTCTGGCGATCCGTGTTTCCGATTTTTCAGTATAAATAGGGATTGTCTTCAATCCTTTCCTTCTTTACGCTTACCTTTTTGAATACCTTATACCTCCGGCGAGATTTACTTTCCAAGCAATCAGAGTCCTTTCCATTCTAAATTCGAGGTTTAGAAGTCTATTTAAGGTACAATTTCTCGTTCTACTTCTGTGTCGGTTATATGCATAGGAAGTCCATAGCTAGAAAGCCTAGGAAAGCTTGAGATATTCTTAGTTATTGGCGTGCAACTCTAAATATCCCTGATTTCCAGATGTCGAGTGAGCCTGTGAGTATATATAGGGAAGAAGAAAACCTAGATTACTTTCAAAAATTGGCCAGGATTCCAGATGGAATCAATCTGATGACTCCGGAAGATTTAAAGTCGGATGAGGTTCTGAAGGGGTACTGTGTTTTATACGAGTATCCCTTCAAGATAGGTTTTAGTTGGCCATTTAGCCCTTTGGTCAGGGCGTTTTTGGATGCGTTCGACTTGACGCCTGGACAGTTAATGCCTCAATTCTGGCGGATTGTCCAGGTTATCGAGCGTCTTATGGCCGATTGGGAGGTTCCGTTCAATGTGAACGACCTCCTGACTGCTTATAGCGTTCGACCGGATAATTATCACCGGTACATCCTATTCCCTCGATCAAAGGGAGATAACGTACTGGTACATAATACAACAGTGAACGACCGTGGTTGGAAACGTTTTTCCTCCAAGTGGCGTCTGTGAGCGACGAAGACAACCAATGGTTGTCTTCCGGATGGAACGAATCGGGTAGGCTTACTGCTTTTATCGTGCGTTTATAATATATACTAATGATGTCTTTTTTTGTTTGGCAGCAATTGACTTCACTAAAGTGAAGCCAAATAGGGATTCTCTCAATAAGATTCAGAGGATCTTGGAAAGGAGTATTGCCGATCGTTCGTTTTCTGTTTGGTTGAATGACGAGGAGGACGAGGTCGTTTTCGTAGCCGAAGCGACGTCCGTTGAGGGTTCTCGTCAAGAAGAAGAGAGGAGAAGAGAAGAAGAGAGGAAAGAAGAGGAAGAAAAGGAAGAAGAGAGGGAAGAAGAGAGAGAAGGAGAGTGAGAAGAAGAAATGACCGGTAAGTCGCTCGACAGTACTTTTTACTTTTATACCGTACGTCATTTTTTTTTCTTTTTTAACTTGTTTCTTTATTCAGAGGACGCAACTGTAAAGTCGTCTGTCCTTAAGCGAGCCGAGCAATTGGAGCTTGCTCGTCAAGGCAGGGAAAAGTCGAAGAAGAGATCTGCCCCTTCTAGGGGGTAGACCCCAGACGTGTCCGAGGCAAACCTCAGTCCTCACCCAAGAAGACGGGTGACGTTACTTTATCGTCCTTTGCAGGGACGACACCGGTGGAAGGAACCGTTGCTGGGGTCAAGCTCGGAGGCTCGACTCAGGGGACGAAGGACACTTTAACATCGGGGTGTCGGGCGTTAATAAGCCTTTCCTTGCACCTTCTTCCTCCTCTAAGGGTGAGGAGAAGAACAAGGAAAAAGTGGGAGAGACGACCTTTAAAGTCACTCTCCCTTCTGACTTTATGGCCAGGACGTCATTTTTCCACACCTTGGAAAATTTCTCCTTCCGACCTTCTATGATCGATATAAGGAGTCTTGGGTCGAGGATACTGGGGCGCACGACGCTGGTCTCTCCTTTATGGTACGTCGTACTTATTCGTTATTCCCTTCATTATTTTTCTTATTATTAATTCTTTCTTTGCTGTCGTACAGGCTTTCCAAGCCTGTCTGAGCTTTTTCGCTCAGATGAAAGGTCTCAAGACGTCCTTCCCTGAAGTCAAGAAAAGGGCCGACGAGGCTCTTGAGAGGGAGATGGTCGCCTTGAAGGCGGTCGAGTCCGAGAAGGCAAAGGTCGAGGGCCTTAAGTCTGAGCTCTCCGATACCCGAAGTCTATTAGAGATTTCGGATCGTGAGAAGGTTAAGCTTAGGGATCGTCTCCTTGAGCTTGAGGCGTCATCGACCAAATTGGAGGTCGAGAAGATTAAAGCCGTCACCGCTGCTGCTTCTTCTGCTGATGAAGTCGCGTCCCTCAAAAAGAGGGTCGAGGAGCTGGAGGGCGACTTCAAGGACCTGGATACTGAGAATAGGCAAATCGAAGCCTTTTCTCGCTTTACGGCCCGGGCTGCCTTGATGAGGCGTCATCTGACTGGGAAAAATCCTATGGCATCGGCCGTTGATGAGCTCAAGACCTACCTTGACACTGTGGGGACTGAAAGGGATCTTGACGAAGACGATGAATTAGAGGGAAGTGACGGTGGAGAAGAGGAGGCAGCAGCAGAGACTGATGTCGTACAGGAACAGTCTGACGTTCCTCCTTCTTATCTTTTTAGATCTATTATCTAGGGGTCGGTCGTCTGTGGTCGTCCCTTAACTGTGTAATTTTCTCTTCTAATGACAAAGTCTCTTTTGTACATCGATGTTTGTTACTTGATTTTCTTTGTCAAACCTATCTTTTATCACACGTTGAGTAATTTTAAAATATAAGCGTAGTATATCATACATTCGACCAAACCATCATTCATTAACATGCTATAATGAAATCAACTGAGTTTTACGATTGAACAAATGTAATTGTAATAATGGTTTTCGAATATAAGTATCGGGAGTCAAGTGTAAAAGATTAACCTTTATCAACAATTACGACCAACCATATACATGCGATCGTATGAGTATTTCTCGACATGAAAATCTTAACTAAGTCGTGCGTCCCTGCGAAGAACAGCGTTAGCAGGGTGGTCGTTGGTTTGACCAACGACCCTCCGATGCTTAAGTTAGTAATATTTTTAAGAAATAATCCAGGAAAACGAATTCGGAAATTAAAAGAAATACTTTTTTTAAATGAACTGCATTCCAACTTCGTGGGATATCCCGACCGTCAAGGGTTTGGATTTTATAAGCTCCTTTTCCCACGACGCCAGATATTTGATAAGGACCTTCCCACTTAGTGGAAAGTTTACCTGCGTTGAGTTCTTGAGTGTTTTGGAACACTCGACGTAAGACGTAGTCGCCTTCTTGGAAAACTTTGATTTGGACATTTTTGTTGAAATGTCGCTCGACAGCTTGTTTCTGCGATGCCATGCGGATGTATGCTGTTTCTCTAAGTTCTTCTAAAGCGTCGAGGTCATAGCTCAGGTCGACCAAGTTATGCTCGACGGACATATGTCTTGAAGTCGGTAGTCGTACCTCAATTGGTAACACAGCTTCACATCCATAGACTAACGAAAAGGGGGTTTGTCCTGTGGACGTACGTGGTGTCGTACGATTGGCCCATAGAACGGAGGGTAATTCTTTTACCCATTTTCCTTTGGCAGCTTTGAGTCTTTTCTTGATCGAATTGATGATAGTTTTATTACTTGACTCGGCAAGGCCATTCGACTGTGGGTATCGAGGTGTCGACGTTACCAACTTAATGTTCCTTTCTTCACATTGTGTCCCATTGTCGCATGTTATTTCGGACGGAATTCCAAACCTGTAAATGATGTTAGTTTGGATAAAAGAAACGACTTCTTTGTCCCGAACCTGGGAAAAAGCTGCTGCTTCTATCCATTTAGAGAAATAATCTGTTAAAACTAGAAGAAATACCTTTTGCCCGGGGGCAGGTGGTAGTTTTCCGACGATATCCATTCCCCATTTCATAAAGGGCCATGGGACTAAAGTCGATTGTAAGGGTTCAGATGGTTTATGAGACATACCTGTGTGTCGTTGACATGCGTCGCACGACTGTATATACCTGATCGCATCTTGCCTTAGTGTCGGCCAATATTAACCTTGTCGTGATATCCTGTTGGCTAGACTGCGATTTCCTGAGTGATTTCCGCATTCACCATCGTGCATGTCTTGTAAGATTTTCTGGACTTGCGTCCTGTTGGTAATACATTGTAGATTCAAACCAGTTAAAGATCTTCGATATAATTGTCCTATGATCACGACGTACCTTAATGCTTTAAACTTGACCTTTCTTGCTTCCATTCTATCATCAGGCAATTGATCGTTCTCTAGATAATTTTTAATGTCGTCCGACCAAGAATTTTCTTCTTCAATTGACGCGACCAAAGTATTACCATTGTCTTCGATGGACGATGTTGCGAGGTGGACTATTGGAATATTTTCGAATGTCGTTTGATTAAGTGCTGACCCCAAATTGGCTAGCGCATCAACTTGAGTGTTCTGATCTCTTGGTATCTGCTCAATTATGAAGCGACCGAACTTTTTTGCTTCTTCTTTTACTATTTTATAATAGGCAATCATCCTCGAATCTTTTGCTGCGAACTCTCCATTAATTTGGTTAACGACTAAAGACGAGTCGCTTCGGACATGTAGATGTGTTGCCCCCAAGTCATGAGCAATTTTAATTCCTGCAATCAGTGCTTCGTATTCTGCCTCATTATTTGTTGCCTTGAAGTCGCACCGTATGGAGTACAATATCTTGCCCCCTTGTGGGGACTGTAGGACGACACCCAAGCCTGTTCCTCATATGTTCGACGAACCATCAACGTCGAGCGTCCAAGTAGTGTCGTGCAAAGTCGCCACAATTAACTCATTGGACGTCGTCGCTTCTTCTAGTTCTGGACTGAAATCTGTAACAAAATCTGCCAAGACTTGTGATTTGATCGCCATTTTAGGCTTAAAATCCAGATCATAATTACTGAGGTAGATGCTCCATTTAGCTAATTGTCCTGTTAACTCTGGTTTTCTTAACACAGATTTCAATGGAAAGTTAGTTACAACAGTTATAGGATGCGATTCAAAATAATGCCGTATCTTCTTAGCAGCCATAACTAATGAAAGCAAAAGTTTTTCTATAGACGAGTACCTGGTTTCAGCGTCTAATAGAGTTTTACTTACATAGTAGATTGGCAATTGTCGTCCGTCGGTTTCTCGTATAAGGACTGCACTCACCGAATTAGTACTGACGACGAGATAAAGTTGAAGAACTTCACCTTTCTCAGGTTTGGAGAGGAAGGGAGGTGATGTCATGTATTCCTTGAGTTGTTTCAACGCCTCCTCGTGCTTATCAGTCCAATCGAATCCTTTGTTTTTTCGCAGTACATTGTAGAAGAGGTGACATCTGTCGGACGACCGAGAGATGAATCTGTTTAAGGCTGTTATACGTCCTGTTAGGCGTTGGACTTCTTTAAAATTTCTGGGCGATTTTAGCTCGATAATCGCTTTAATTTGATCTGGGTTAGCTTCAATTCCTCGTCGTGTGACCATATAACCGAGAAATTTGCCAGCTCGAACTCTAAAAGAACATTTTGTTGGATTCAACTTCATTTTGTATTTACGCAAAATGTCGAACGACTGCTTCAAATGTCCTATATGATCGTCCGTATGTTTCGATTTAACGAGCATGTCATCGATGTATACCTCCATAGTGTCGCCCAAATGTTCTTTGAACATCATATTCACTAACCGTTGATACGTCGAACCTGCATTCTTAAGACCAAAAGGCATTACTTTATAACAATAAATACCTTTATCTGTCATGAAAGTCGTTTTTTCCTGATCATCGGAATGCATCAATATCTGGTTATATCCGGAATATGCATCCATGAAGGTGAGCAATTCATGTCCAGCTGTAGTGTCGACCATAGAATCGATGTGTGGTAACGGAAATGGATCTTTTGGACAGGCCTTGTTAAGGTATGTGAAATCAATGCATACTCTCCATTTGCCATTTTTCTTTTGGACAACAACAACGTTGGCGAGCCAATCTGGATATTTGACTTCTCGTATCTTTCTTGTTTTAAGCAAATTATCAACTTCGTCGTTGATAACTTTATTTCTTTCAGGAGCAAATTTTCGTCTTTTCTATTGAACGGGTTTGAAGGATGGATCGACGTTGAGTTTATGAGAAATAATACTCGGATCGATACCCACCATGTCTTCGTGCGTCCATGCGAAGCAATCATAATGGTCCTGTAAAAAAGAAATTAATCTATTTTTGAAGGATGGATCAAGTGTCGAACCTATGTAGACCATCTGATCAGGCTTATCCTGGTTTAGGACGACAGCTTCCAAGTGATAATCGTCGTCAGTTCCAGGAATGTCCTGGTTCTGTAATTGCTATACTGTCTGCTTTGGGGGCTTCAAAGAGACTTTGTAACATTCCCTAGCGACTTTTCTTTCGCCTTTGATCTCCTGTACTCCCCATTGCGTAGGGAATTTCAAGGTTTGGTGGTACGTCGAGGGTACGGATTTCATATCGTGGATCATTGGTCGCCCAAGGATAACGTTATAAGCTGATGAAAAGTCGACGACGTTGAACTTCGTCTGCCTGTTGATTCTTTTAGCATATACTGGTAGTGTGATTTCTCCCATGGTATTTGTCGCTCCTCCGTTAAATCCAACGAGTGTAGTCGAGCGTCGGGTAATCTCGGATTTGTCGATCCCCATAGCTTTCACTGCATCAAAAAAGATAATGTTAGCGGAACTACCTCCGTCGACGAGTATCCTCTTTGTCAGGCAATTTCCAATGCTCAATTGGATAATTAGTCCATCATGATGTTTCTGGTGTACGTCGTCGAGATCTGCTTGGTCGAACGTCAAGGGCATAGCTTCTAATTTTGCGTCCTCCTTAGGTCTTGCCTCTTTTGGAATTGGTCGGTCGTCGGGACCGCGACTAGCATGTCTCTTAGCAGCTGAATATGTGGTCCCACAGACATCAGAACCTCCGGTGATACAATTAATCACCTTAGCATGCTCTGGGGATGTGGGACGCACGTCCTTCTTTTCCGTCAATTCTTGCAAATAGCCTTTCGAGTAAGCCAGGACAGTTCTTTCTTCAGGGCGATGCAATCATCCGTTACATGACCGAAGTCATTATGGAAATCGAACCATTTTGTTTTGTCTTTCTTATCACTGTCCTTATCGCTTTTCTTTGGCCATCGAATGTTATGTTGGAGCTGTTTTAGGGACGCGACGACGTCTTTAGCTGATCCAGGGAAACCATAAGATGACACCTTAGGATACTGGACGAATTTAGAAGTCGTCGGTCATTTCTTTTCGAATCTAACGTTTGAAATCTGTCTGGCAGGCTCTGATCGTCCGATCAACTTCGGTTTGAAGTCTAACTTTTTAACACCTAGGCTTTTCCGGTCGCTCGAGTGTTTATTTCTGAAAGCGAGGTCATCCTCGACCCTTATGTGAGCGAGTGTCCTTGCTCGTACGTCTTCAAAGGTTTCTGGCGGATACTTCGTAAGGTCGAGATACAACCCTGAACTATCATCCAGACCCCGTTTGTAAGCTTCAATTGCTGTTTTCACGTCGCAATTTCGGATACTAATCATCTCCGCGTTGAATCGGTTAAAGTAGTCCCGGATGGACTCTCCATTCTTTTGTACGACATAGTAAAGGTCACTCGTCTGTTTTTCCATTTTTCGGCTGCTGGCGAATTGTTGAGAAAATTGGTTCACCAATTCTGCAAAAGACCCGATAGTTTTGGGTTTGAGATTGATCAACCATTGTAACGCTGCTCCCGTCAAAGTTGCTCCAAAACTCTTGCACATGCAGACTTCTTGAAACTGATGCGGTATCGAGATAGTCCACATAAGCTGTTTGTATTGGGCGACGTGTTCTGTCGGATCAGTGACGCCTGAATATTTTGGGGTGAAGGTCGGGATGCTATACTTCTTTGGGACGTCCACCAACGCGATCTCATCAACGAACGGCGATGCCTGAAATCATGTACGTGGCTCGACATCAACTGGAACTGCTGCCCCCGACAATTTGGCCAACATTGGCAAGACACGCTCATTCTGCTCTTCTAGAAGCTTCAATCGTTGTGGAACGAGATCTATCGTGATACCATTTGGGACACCCAATGGAACGCAACCTGATCCGTTGAAGCTAGTCTACTGCGACGAATCAGAGGCATGTCCATTGAATGGCATAGAGGCCATAGGCATGGTTGGGATTATGAAGGTCGCAGGATTAACTGGTGGTGGACAAGGATAATTGGGCAATGGAGGTGGCATGTTCCAAACACCGGCATAAGCATTCGTAGTCACCCCAAAGGAAGGGCGTCGGTTATCTCTCTGATCGTGTGACGATGAACTGATGGACTGTTGGAATTTCTACCTGACGGTTATCGATAGTCGTACGACAATGGACTATTGGTATTTTTACCCAAACATCATACATCATCGAATCTCACCCTTGTTCTTACAACTCTCAATCTTGCCACTTCGTGAGATAACGCTAAAGTTAGTTTTACGCTAAGTGAGTTCATGGTTTTTGCAACGGTAACTGTAAAATCAATAAAAGGACATAAACTGAAAACAAATAATTTGTATCGTAAATTACTCATAAAATGTCATGCATTTTAAAAGCACGTATTGCAAATATTAAAATTACATTTTGCCATCACATTTGATAACTCATACGTCCATTTGGCATGGTGGGGCTCCATCATCCCGTCCATCTCTAATCAAGTTTAGAGGTGCTTTCAAGCACATGTCTTGACTACCGTCCCATAGTATAGTCTCATAGGTACCCCTTTTGGCACATGTACCGACTATATTCATCGTCAACGATTTACCACCATCCAATACGAGTGTCCCAGTAATGAGCCCCAGACTTTACTTTACAACCACATCAAATTAATTTGATTTAATCAATTAAATACACATACCGTACATAACATACATTTCATCCGATATTTAAAATGATCGCTTGCTCAAAAACGTTTCGCATCTTTACACGTCCAACATCCTCCCACAAGCAAGTGTGTGTGTGTATATATATAGACGTAGCATGCATACCGTTCACAAGAAAATGTATAACATGTTCATGTAATCATCCTTTCATGCATCATCCAACATACTAGCATGCATTTCATATTAACCAAAATATAACATGCTAAAAAATCATCGTAATTATATAACGGACATAATTACATACTTGCGTGTATCCCATTTTAAAGTCACATGAAACTCACCTCGATTTAGTAGTATTAGTCTTCACCTGGTAGCTCCTAACCCTACACAAACACAAAGTAACAATTTTCTAAGTACCTCCTCTTAATAGATATTAACCCACTCATTGAGTTCTCGAGTAATATTACGTAACTTATTCTTAATTAGGTTTCTAAATCAATTACGCATCTGAATATCTAAACCTTTCGTTAATCAATTTCCCCTTCTTTTGTCAACCAATTGATTAGTGTTAAACTATGTTAACCAAAATGGACCAATCACATTTCTCCTTTTATTTTTGTTCATTCCACAGTTGTTATTTTGGTAGAGGGTAGTTTTGGGGGAAAAATCATGAACACGTACGTAGGGTTGTTTCGTTAATCTTAATCTTAAAGATAATCATGGTAGGTTTTTAATTGTATTTGTTTTTGGTATTTTTTCTCTAATATTTTTTTGAAATATTTTTAACCCTATTGCAAATTATGTTTGATGTTCACAAGTGAAACTATGAACATTCATGATGATCCATTAGTTTATGCACATTTGTGGATAAGTGAATCATTGAAATGTTTTGTTGACAATGCTCAAAATCGAAAATTATGCACAATCGAACATATACAATAGTTTACAAGGGAAGATTGAACATTCATGTTGAACATATACAATAGTTTACAAGGGAAGATTGAACATTCATGTTGATCTGTTACCATCTGCACCTATATGCATAAGTGAACTCTAGTACATGTTCATATTTTCCGAATATTCACTTGTGTACTCTAGCACATGTGAAGTACACAAATTTTAGTTGTAAGCATTGTAAACAAAACATTTCAATGATTCACTTATGCACAAATGTGCAGTCACTTATGCATAAATGTGCACAAATTTTACATTGTGAACATTCATGCTTCTGTGAACTTTTGTGCATAAGTGACTCATTGACATGTGAAAACTTTGCACATTTAAAAAGTGAAACCTCCATTGACCACCAGTTCAGATTTCACTTGTGCACAAAAAACACTTATGTCACTGTCAAATTTTCCATAATGTTAGTTGTGCACAAATTTCACTTGTGAACATTCACTTGTGTACAAATTTCATTTGTGAACATTTGTATCTTATTGCTTGTGTTCATTCATGCTTATGTGAACTTTTGTGCATAAGTAACTCATTGAAATGTGAAAGTTTTGGACATTTAACAAGTGAAACACCATGTGATCCCACTTTCACATAATAACATCTGGACCAAGTGAAATACTCCATTGTTCACCGGTTCAGATTTGACTTATGCACAAAACTTCTGTCACTGAATTTTGCATACTATTAGTTGTGCACAAATTTCACTTGTGAACATTCACTTTTATACCAATTTCATTTGTGAACATTCATGATGTAATTTCCCAAGAACAGTCACTACAAACATAGAATTTTCATATATGAACACTACACATATCCAATGAAAGTGAAACATGGTTTATCACTTCAACAAAGTTTTTCACGTTTTTTGCACCAATCAAATTGATTTTGACAAAAAAATATGAAGTCATTGAAATTTTACCTTCATCGTCTTCATTTGTAACACCGTCACTCTTTTTATTTTGGGAGATGCCAACACTAGTGATGCCTTCTTTATCACATTTGATAGTTGCGTCTGTTCTTCCACATCAACATCAATCGGATCATCCATTGTGTTCTTCAAATTTGAAATCAAGAGAAGAACACAAATCGTTATATATAAATCCTAAAAATTGGGTATTTACCACGATTCAAATTGTTCCCGACTACATTGTGCGCCATAATTTTGTTCATTTTTGGATTTCACTTATGAAGATCTTGATGCAGTAATGGAATCAGGTCAAAGGAATTCAACATTCCAATTCCACCAGATTCCATCACATTTTGCGAACCAAACGCCAAGGTTCATATCTATTCCTAATTTCAATCATTTATGGTATTTGACAACTTTACCCTGCTACATAAATGAAATCAGGCCTAGGGTCGTGTTCTCCGTTCTTTTAATATGAAAAATCTGATTTAATGCAAGTCGTAGATTATAATGATCAACGGATCAGGTTAGTTAACACAATCAACATTAATCACTTGGTTAACAAAAGAATGACCATCTCTCTCTCTCTCTCTCTCTCTATATATATATATATATATATATATGTTTGTGTGTGCAAAATCAAATATTTGGTCCCAATATGTATACATATATTATGAATCCCAGCTTGCAAGTGTAATGATTAAAACAATGAAGAACAATCACAATGATTCATCAACTATGGTCATATGATTTGTATTAATCAATAAAGCTCAATAGGTTTACAAAGAGAATTGAATGAAAAACGTGTAAACCCTAAATGACCATTAACGTAATTCTAGGTTAAAGCAAAACATTATATACTTGGACTTAGACTTAAAAAGGCCCATGGCTCGTTGAACAAACAAAGCCCTTTCACAAAATAAGAGAATTAAGAAATTACATTTCGCACCCCTCTACTTTAATTCAACATATAAAACACACCCTAACAATCTCCCCCTTTGAATTGAAGTTGGTAATACATCAAGTTCGGAACGTATATCTTTCGCAGTCCAAAGATGGTCTCAAAATGCCTTATAGAAGTTCTGTACTCCAGACGTTCATCGATCAACTCCAAGGCTTTAGACACAAAGCTTTTGTACTCTGGATCCAACGGATTCTGGCGTTTTTCATATTGAGAAATCATGGCACGAAGTTTGTCTTTAAGCATGTACAGAGTACCATCACAGAATCTGGCGATCTGGCTGAATCTTATAAAACGCATTTCCCCTTTAGTATTTGTGTACGACATGCCAAGTTCCGGAAGTTCAGTAGCTGTGAAGGCTGGAGCATTCTGATAGTTACGTGGTATACTCAGATCGGGCTTGAGCAAATTTATCTTGGCTTGGTTTCTTTCAATCACGAGTTGTAAATCCAAAAGACTCACTAACTTCATTGTGATCTTCATGAAACGCTGTACGGATAACAGTGCATCTTGAATTACTCCCGGACGTATGGTTATTCTCTTCATATCATGTAGTAAGAAAAGAAGATTTGGTAGCTCTAGATTCTCAAAATCAGCTTCTGAGAATTTCCATTGCGTACCATCATCTCTAGTAACAAGGAACGTCGGATACCACAATTTGTAGTAAGGGTCAGAGCTAATCTCATCTACATATCTGATTTGATGCTTTGTTCTGACTTCTCTGATCGGTTTACCTGATTTTCTCATGCAAGTATATTCATACTGTTTCCGTCTGCTAAATGAACCAATGTCGTAGAATACCACCTTATCATACTCACGAATCCAGTGAGCAAAGATCTTTTTCTCAGTTTTTTCAAGGAAGGGAACTCTTATCCTTACTCTTTCCTATTTCAACGGTGGATCTTGTCGAGAGTCGACGGTTTCATGAACTGGAGTTTCTGACGTGTTTTGATCGGGGAGATCTAAGAGAACAAACGGAATTGAACGTAGACGGATGACGCCAAAAAGTGCCACAACAGACTGAAACTCTAGTCACATCTGCTCAAATAAGCTATCATAGTCTCCTTGTTGCATACATTCTTCGTCATCGAATGTGCACAATTCATTGAATCCTTTTTGGAACACGACTAAAGCTCTTTCTGAACTGGTTAAGCTGACTCATCAATATCTGCACATAGATCAATTATAGCCAAGTTTTCGACCTTATCAGGTGAGTATGTACCTGCTTCACAATCGACTAATTCCGTGACCGAGCAGTCTGCCTGACAGTGACTCGACTGTGAAATAACTTATGTCTGAGTATCATCGATCTCAATACCTTGTACTGATTCTGCTTCCTGAACCCCTTCAGATGCCCTTTCCTGTACTGGTTCCGACTGGCTCCCGATCTAAAAGGTCGTTGTCCTTGCTGCTGTGTTACTGATTTGTTAGAGTTTCTCCCACTCTTGACGATCAGGATCATCGCGGTCTTCATATGGTTGCTTAGAAGAACCTTCTTGAGTGCGACAAGTATTCTCGAGTAACTTAACCCTGTTGGAAAGGGCAGATATCAAAGACTGGAAAGCAACATAGATGGAATTCGTCTTCTCGGCGAGATCTTGGAAACATGCTTTGACTTCGTCCTGGAAGGCACGAGACTCAGACTTTTGGAGAAGAATGGCAATCAGACCTACAT
Organism: Arctium minus; assembly: GCA_954870635.1. Classification (NCBI taxonomy): domain Eukaryota; kingdom Viridiplantae; phylum Streptophyta; class Magnoliopsida; order Asterales; family Asteraceae; genus Arctium; species Arctium minus. The sequence goes on from OX941088.1 coordinate 28,576,882, forward strand.
CTTCAGGGGTACCGTGAGATAGAAGATCGGCTAGAAGCATGTACTTTAGCTCTCTAGTGGTCGGTCTCTGTTGAAATGGTGGAGGTGGTGGCGGCGTAGGTACTGTAAGAGGAGCTTCAGCTATTGGGTACTTGCCTTTCAGCATTCGGAGAACCGTTTGTTGGAACCCCTCAGCTGATTGGCGCTGTTGTTCAAGTTGGCATGAAACGAAACCATCGACAGCCTACACAACCTGCTGCAATAGTTCCGGTGTAATGAGTGTAGGCAAGTTAACACCTGGGTCACATAGACTTCCAGTTGCGGTAACGAATGTTGATGTCATACCGTCTACGTTCACAACTGGCGTGATGATAACTGTGGTAGGACTTCCAGCCAATACTCGTGAAGCACCACTTGTAGGTGTCACTATGGTTGTTCCGGTTGGGCCACACAGGCTCATAACAATAGACTCAGAATGTGTCCTAGAGTGTATAGGCTCTAGACTCGATGCGTGAAGAATAGAAGTCGATGGCCGGGGCTGGCGCCTATCTGTTTCAATACCTTGACTCTCCAAATGAGGCCCGATAGAGTATGTGCTAAGTCCCCGTGAATATCTGAAACAACCATTTGTTGTGATATGGTTGAGTGGCGGAGTGGGGTTATGCTTGCGTCGTTGGGTCCACGACGTCTTCTTCAATGTATCGTCCCAACACATGGGATTTGATAGTAGATGTGGCTACCCGGACAGATTTGGCTGTGATGCTCGATCTCTCATTATTTCTCTTAGTTCGCCCTTCTCTCACACTGTCACTTTCATTTTCACTCTCAATTTCGACTGAAACTCCCTCTGCTCTCCTTATCTCTCTAGAGTCGGCATGTGAAAGGGAAGGTGTGGGGGTAGGATGGTGTGATGGTGTGGGGGAAGTAGGTTGAGGTGAGGTGGGTGTAGATGATGGTGGTGATGGTATATGAGAGGTGGGATGAGGTGAAGAAGGTGTAGGGGATGTGTGGTGAGAGGGTGTAGGAGATGTGGGTGTGGGTGGGGTTGGTTGGGATTGGGAAGAGGAATAGGATAGTGATTTGGGTTGTGGGAGGGTTGAGTGGATGAGATAGGACATGGGCAACGACCGGTTCCAGTCATAGGTGCGAAACGAAATTGGTTTCGGTCGACGTCCGATTGGGTGGATTCAGATGTGGATGAAGATGAAGAAATGCCCGGGGGGGTTATGACCCTGGGAAATATATATAAACCTATTTAATCACAGTTGTAATTGAACGGACAATAAACAACAACCAACTAATCTAATTTCTACAACTAGAAAATAGATTACAAAAAGGGTGTCATCTATAAGCCCAAAAGTCTTCACCAAAAGATATATGTCCAAATGCATTTTTCTCAAGCTCTCACCCAAGAAACTATGCCAACTTAGAACCGGCGCCGCTAGAACCTGAGATACACATCGACACCCAACAAGTGTTAGGCCAAAAAGCCTAGTGAGTTGAACAATAATGAGCATGCATGAACAGTCACAATTCTTATTAGGAGTTAACCAAAGTTCAACAAATGTGGAGTCAATAGGGGAGACCCATAGCACCAATCAAGTTCCATCCAAAGAGTCGATATACCTTGATGCCATCTACCAAGAGACACCTGAAAGGCCCGGCACATCCGAGGACTACAACTAAGGAAATTCCCCGAATGGCGGAGGTCTAGGCACATACCATCACGGTGGCACCCAAGACTACATCCTCCTAGTGTCTACTGACTTGGTTCGTCCAACATAATTTATAGAAGGTCTTGAGGTATATTTCAACCAACACATTTCAATACCAACCATGGGTACAATGTTACCATCCTAACGCATAAGTCGATTATGAGACCCAAATTCCAACATAACCAATGTTTAGATACGATATCGCCAAGAAGGCATTCCAAGTAGAATTTATCATCTACTATGTCACATATACCCCAATCTTGTCGAAGTACCAACAATATGTATACATGAAGTAAATCCCAAATACTTGACAAATAGAGTAAATGATGGCAAGATGCTCAAAAGAAATCTCCCAACATATTATTCATAAGATCACCCTCAAGTATTTGAACACATAGAGATAAACATTTTGAGAAATGATACAATAATAACAAGTAAGAGATTATGATGTGTATCTAGTTTTAACAAAGGTTTAGTAAACTCACTATCTAGGTTTTCGAACCAAAACCTAGAAAAATGTGGAACCCTAGATTGAAGAGCTGAGACTTGAAAGCAAGGAGTGAGGATCTTCTAGAATTCCTCAATGAATGAACCAAGATGAAGCTTTAATGATCAATAAATGATCTTACCAACCCAAAACCCTAGAAATTGAGTGATGTGTGTTTTGAAGACCCAAAATCGCCCAAATAGAGAACTCTCCCGTTTTTCCCAAGTGAAATGTGATAAAATGAGGTAATTTTCGGCCAAGAGTTCATTTAAGTCAAAAGACCCGTCAGCGATAGTGCCAAGGGCACTATCGCGAGTCACAATCGCGAGCTCCAAGACACCCGCGGTACAAACCACGCGAGTGTGCCCGATGATAGTGACAGTTGTCACTATCGCGTGTCACTATCGTGAAACCACCCCCTCACTCGGTTCATCTCCCGCGAGAGTGACCAGCGATAGTGACAATGTCACTATCGTGTGGCACTCTCGCGCCACACTCAGGCCAGCCCACAAACATAACCAAAATCGATAACGAGCGCAAGGTTTAAACACTTATAAAGATTATACTAATCAGATAACATCATAGCATTATAATAATGATCATATGCATATAAAGGCTCATTTTTCCAAATAAACACATTTAACGTATTAAGGGAACAAATACTTACCTTATAAATTTCCGTATAATATCCGGGCTCCACTAACCAAAATTGTGAGCATAATATGTTGCACCTACATGTTTAACCGACTTGTACCTTAGATTAATTATAAGAGTATATATATGAGGGGTTAAACTAGATAAGTGAAACTAGAATTAAACTCAAAATGTGAAGAAATTGACTACTAATGGTAAATATGGAATTTATCAAAGTCGAGGGACTAAAATTGAAAATATGAAAAAAATATAACAACAAATAATGAAAAGAAAACCCATTTCCAGATTTGTGTCTTCTTCTTCTTCACGCTAAAGTCCAAGAACCCTAGCCAAACCATTCTTTTTCAAATTATATCCCATAACCTTGAAGAAATGATGAAATATTGAAGATTTGAAGGTTATTTTTGAAGGTAAACCATTGGGTAAGCTCAATATCTTGAAATCTTTGTTGATTGATGAAAACATATGTTAAGTGTGTGTGTATTTATGTGATTAGGGGCTGGAGTTTGAAAGGAATTGAAGGAATCAACATCTTGATGATGGTGTAGTCATCCCAAATGTAAGAACTTTGGAAAACCTTTGAATTAGGTGTTTGGTAACCTAAGATTCTAATGAGATTTTGATTATATGATGTTCAAGGCTATTAGATTGAAACCAAAGTACTTTAAACTAGTTCATAGATGTTTAGAAAGGTTACCAAATCAAGTGGTAATGTTGGTATGGTTATGTAAGTAATTTATGGTGCTGTTGGAATGAAGCAGAAAGTTTCTGCCACTTTAAAAATATGTAGAAAATCAACCATTGATCTGATTGAGGTGCATAATACATGGTTGGAAAGATCATTCAGTTTAGAACAACTGTTAAGAAGGATCCGAAAGCTAATTTGGACATTAAATATGTCAAAATCCCAAAATACAGCAGCTAGTATTTGTCAACTGGGGATTCTGCACACTGTTTTTATAAAATTCATATAGAATTGATTATTGATCCAAATAAGGTGAATCTGATGGCATTGGTTTCCTAAGAGATAGAAGTATCTTTTTCATTTATATGCCAAAGGTTGGATTGGTTTCTAAGTGGGTGTAAACAGCCCAAACTTTTGAAGGTCAAAAGCTGAAATGTGCAGTAACTTGAATTGCATTGTTGCTTATTCATTAAGCACTTCCGTCTTATGTAAGGATAAAGCTTATACCAATCAGCCATATATGTGGTGAGGAGTATTCCATGGATAAAATGAGTTAGTGTTGGTCCCAAATAGCAGATAGTAAAGAAGAAAAGTATTGTAGAAGGGGGGGGTTGAATACAATACACACAATTTTTCACTTACTTTAATTCTTATTGATTTGAAATCAAGAATTACACATAGAAAACTTTTGATTGTTGCGGAAGAGAATAGATGAAATCTATTCAAACAATCTTACACTAAGAGAAATGAAGAACAATTGTAAAACACTTAGAAAACAATAAGAACTTCTTAGAGAGAGAATGCCAGTGCACTTAGAGAGCTTGAATGCTTGAGAGCTGGTAATCTTGCAAGTTGAACCATCCTTCATATATATAGTGCCTCATGCATTAAATGCATGGGACACCTGTTGAGTAAAGGATGGACACAGGTCTTCAGCAAGGTACAGGATGTACCTTTTGTCTTGAGGTGATTTGGCTTGAAGTGTTGACCTGCAGAAGGATGGTAGAGACCTTTCCTTAAAAAGGTGTAGTAGACAAAACTTACTTTATCTGATCTCCAGATGAGGTCCACGTCAATGCAAGATATCACAATATACTTTGTCAGATAAGTATAATGTGTTAGAAGGAAATCTTCAGGCATCTTCGGCTCCTGAAGATGTGAGAACATCTTCAGCTTCTAGGGAGAGGTCATCGGCTGCCGAAGGCTTGAGAGATCTTTGGATTTTCCCGAAGATGTGGGATCTTCGGATTTTCCCGAAGATGTGGGATCTTCGGATTTTCCCGAAGATGTGGGATCTTCGGATTTTCCCGAAGATGTGGGATCTTCGGATTTTCCCGAAGATGTGGGATCTTCGGATTTTCCCGAAGATGTGTGATTGACACCATCCTGGCTGATGGTGTTGAACACTTGGGCATGCTTGGCTTTAGGCTTAGGAGACTATCTTCAATCCGCTTTGAGAGATGTACTCCTACTTTGTCTTCTTCGGCTGATCTTCGACTTCACCGAACATTTGTATAGAAACCAAGCTGCTAACAGAACCTTAAACATATTCTAAGTAGGATGATATAAGATGAAAGATCAGGAGGTCATCTTCAAATCTTCAGATGACCCAACAATCTCCCCCTATTTGATGATGACATCCATACTAAAGAATGAAACAAAGAGTATACTGAATAAATTCATTTTGACCCGTATTTACTCTTTTTGGGTTCTTTTCACATAGATTTTTTTTTTTTTTTTTTTTTTTTTTTTTTGATATAAGGATTTATAAGAATATCCGACATTTACAAAAGAATAAAAGAATGAAGTATATTTGTACAAACTAAATAAAGGAAATGCATTTGTATTAAATATTACTTAGCAAAACAACGGTTACAAGTACATTAGAAAGATAAAAGGATTTAGAGAGGAACCTCATTCTTTCTTCTGTCTTTTGTGGAGCTCAGCAAGAATATCCCGACGGAAGAGAGAACCTTCAGAACTTATGGGGATAAGTGATAGGACAGCAACCAGAAATTTGGTGTCAGCAATGGGGATCTCCTTATGTCTGAAGAACATGGGAGTTTCCTTTTCATTAAGGAAAAAGACTTCTTTGGTTGGCCTAAACACTACAGTACCAGTAGTGCCTGAAATATGGGTCGGACACGGACCACCTGGAGTCTTCAGATTTAGATTCTTTATATCAGGAATCATTCCCTTGGCAACCATGTCCTTGAAGAGGTTTTGAGTGACAGAAGAGGAGAGTTGTGGAGAGGAGGAGAGACACATCTTTTTGAGACATTGAACTTGAGCTTCTTCTTCAGGAGAATGCTTATAATCTTTTGCAATGTCTTTCATTTTTTCAAGAAGACGATTGATGGTCTTTTTGGCCAAAACTTTGTGCCTACTAAGAGATTTAGATAAGAGTTCAGAGAGTTCGTACCATTCAGAGAGTCCATAGTCTTCAAGATCGCTGAATTTGGTGGAGTGATGACTTTTGTCTTCTCTAATGATTAACATCCGAACCTCATCTGAGCATTTGGTGGTGCCAAGCTTTATTTCAACAATTTTAGACTTCAACTTTCTTTCCATTAAAGTCTTTCTGTACCAAGGGATGTCATGAGAATCAAGCTTAGCTTTAGAAAGGCCAAAGTCAGAGGTGACTTTGTTTGGTGGTTGAAGTTTGAGCCTATCAGCTTCAGAAACAAAAGCCTTTAGAGAAGCAGACTTTTGTTGATGAGATAAAAGGGCCTCTTCATCTGGAGATAGCTTTCTCTTTCCTTTGTCTCTGCTTTGTCTAGAATGCTCCCCCTCAGTTGGAGCATTGGTGATGGGAGTGGGACCCTGACAGTCGCTGTCTGAAGGAATGGGAACCGTCTCTTTCTCCCCCTCAGCGGCTGACGGGGGAGCAACCAACACAGAATCAACCTTTTGATGAAGAGACTGCAAGGACTCAAGAATTTGAGTAGTGATGGCCCGATGAGACTCCGAAGCCGCTTGAAGCCTACGAACCTCCTTATCACGAGCACTAGAGGCTGCTTGAAGAGCAGTGACCAAGGCAGTGAGGTGCTGATTGGAGGTCTCAAGAGATAACAGTTTGTCACAAGTGACTTTGACAAGAGAGCCCAGAACGGTCTGATGTTCACGAAACTGAGCACCAATGAGGCGGTGCTGTCGGTTGGCTTCCTGAATATCGGCCAGAACCTCTGGGGGAATGATGGGAGCAGAAGTAGGAGTGTCCCGCACAGTAGAAGTAGAAGGAATTGGGGAAGGTGACACTTGCTCGTTTCCCTGTTGCAAATAAGCTAAAAATTGTGAAATACCCTCCACACTGGCCTTTGGTAAGACCCGTGTTTCACCGGGCGGTGCATAAGCATCGACCAAAAATTGGTCGGGTGACAGGCCGTGCAGTGAGAAAGCAGATCCTTGGTCCGGGGAGAAGACCAAGTCATCCTCATCCACCAAGGAGAAAGTGGAAGAGGGAAGTTGTGGGTCCCCAAATATTACAGTTGCATCCTTTTGGGAGGATACAAAGGTGGTGGCAGTGGGTATGTCGGAATCCCCGGGTCCGGATGGGAGAATATCAACATCCATCGATTGTGAAGAATCGGAGGATGGAGTATGTGGGACGGCCCTAGAAACCTTCCTCTTGCTTTTGGGAGAAGAGGGAGGGGAAGAGGTAGAGTGCCGCCGCTTAGAGGTGGTGGTGGTGACCTGGGTAACCACCGAAGGTCCGTTCGGTGGTATGGTCGTTTGGGCAAGTGCGGCGGTGTCGGTAGCTGAGGATGAGAGAGTGCTAGCCGACGTCACAAGAGGTGAGGGGGAAGGGGCCACTACAGAGGAGGGACCTTGGGACACCGGAGTGTCCTTAGCATCTCCCCACTGTAGATTGGGAGAAGTAAGGAAAGAGACCATACCTGGAAGCAGAGGACTGTCAGTTGCCAAAGGCCCTTTATGAAGAAGAGGTTTGGTCACAATGGGCGCCTTGTAGTCGAAGGTGATGCTACGAGAGGCATCAATAGTAGTAGCAAACTTTTGGTACAGAATGAGCCAGATAAATCGAGGAAAGGCGACATGCGGCCGCTTGTGGGGGGTGATCGCACTGACTAATTCATGGAAGAAGTACCGGGCAAAATCAATCTTTCTTTGAAAGATAAGAGCATGAGCGAGTTGGGTGATGTAGGATGGACATTGATCATGGCCACCCGTTTTCTTGCTAAGGCATAAAAGAACATGAGAGAAGAAGAAATGCCATATACCTCCCATGTTTTTGCGTAGCAGTGTCTGCGGACTCCGGGCATGGTCGCCAGGAAGGTAGTTCAGTGCCGCAACAACCTCCTCGTGCTCTTTGCCAAGTGGGAATGCTTCATAAGACTGGTACACAGGAAGGTGTAGAGCCGACCGAACCTCATCAACACCAAAAGTGAGATCGGGTGAAGTGGGGTCTGAGAGAATGGAAGCAGACACCTTCTGGGATATGCTATCATAGACACACGTAAGCCAAAAGTTGCCAATGAGTAGTTTGCTCATTTTTGGTGGGTTGTGTGTCAAGGCAAAGTGAAGAGGGGATTTAAGGAGGAAGGAAGCTATAGGGTTAAATTCACTGTGTTTGGGATCACTTTCCAACCTTGCAACATGGTTGCATGGGTTGAAAATGAGATCTGCATGAGAGGAAGGAGGTGTCATCATATTTTTCTTGACAACCTTGGGAGAAGAAGGGGAAGCCATGGAGGAGAGAAAAATATGTAGGTTGTGGATGAGAGAAAGGATGATGAGAAAAGGATGAGGGGTGGTTATATTTATAGTGGGAATAGGAGGGAAAAAGAAAAGGAAGGGATTTGAAAAGGTAGGTAATAATGGTAGGAGATAATAGTGTGTAAGAAGATTTGATGGATGATGTCTAGAAGTTGGGGAAAGAAAAGAAGAGAGGAAAAGATTATGGAAGGAAAAGGTGAGATTTGGTAGGATGGGATAGATGGAGGAAAAAAAAAATAGGGAAGGAAAAGGTATGGAAGGAAAAAAAAATAAAAGTAGGAAGGTAGGATGGGATGGGAAGGGAAGTAGGAGGGATGAGATGTGGGAATAGGGGAAGTCTAGGGAAGTGGAAAATGTAAAGTATGGGAGAAAGAGTGAAAAAAAAAAGAATAGGGGGGGGGGGGTTTCGGTCGAGTGAGGGAGGGAGGGAGGGGAGGTCTTTGCCGAAAATTTGTTGTGGGTTGGGGATCGGTTGGCGTCGGCCGCCGATGGGTAATTGAAAGAGAGGAGGCGAGGTATCGAGAGGGAGAGAGAGAGGGGTTGGGGAGGGCTTTGGAAGTGAAGGATCCAGCGAGAGAGGGGGGGGGTCGGCTGCCGACGGGAAGGAGAGAGGGGGTGGGAGGTCGGCTGCCGACGGGAAGGAGGGGAGGGGGGTCGGCTGCCGACGGGAAGGAGAGAGGGGGGGGGGAGGTCGGCTGCCGACGGGAAGGAGGGGAGGGGGAGAGCCGAATGAGAGGGAGGGAGGGGTGTAGGGGGAGTCGGCTAAGGAGGGGTTCGGTGGCTAAGGGGGGGGCCGTTCGGGTGGTATCGGCTGCCGATGGGGTGGTGGTCGGCCGCCGACGTGGGTTGCGAGGGTCGGTGGGTGGGGAAACCGAAAAAGGAAAAGGAGGGATAAGGGGGTGGGGGTCGGTAGCCGACGGGAAGGAGGGAGGGGGGGGGAAGGAGAGAGAGCGCGAGCGAAGGAGAGAGGGGGAGGGGGTAGGTCGGTAGCCGATGGGGTGGTGTGGGTGGTCGGCTACCGACGGAGTTATAAGGGGGGTGTTTGTTCGATGGTATAAAGGGAGGGGTAGGTCGAGAGAGAGAGAGATCGGCTAAGAGTGAGAGAGAGAAAGAGAGAGTTGGAGGTGAAAAAAAAATGAAGGAAAGAAAAAAAAACGTGATGATGTCGGCAAGATGACATCACCTTGATGATTCCATCAAGTCTAAACAAAATGACTTGAGGTTATTATCAGTATAAAAGGAAACTGATGAATTTTTTTTTTTTTTTTTTTTTTTTTTTTTTTTTTTTTTGATTTCTTTTCTTTTCTAACTCTCAATATCATTTAACATACCGAGTTCTCCGATGAGGAACTTGAACCTAGCTTCGTCAAGAGGCTTGGTGAAGAGATCCGCCAGTTGGAGGTCGGTAGGGATGAAATGGAGTTCGACATCACCTTTGGAGATGTGATCCCGGATGAAATGATATCGGATGTCGATGTGCTTGGAACGAGAGTGCAGCACTGGATTGTTTGCGATTGCGATCGCACTTGAGTTGTCACACAAAATCGGGATATGAGAGTACAGTTGATTGTAGTCTCTCAGTTGGTTCTTCATCCAAAGGATTTGAGCACAGCAACTTCCAGCAGCTACGTACTCAGCCTCAGCGGTAGAGGTTGAGACTGAGTTCTGCTTCTTGCTAGACCAACTAACAAGCTTGCCACCAAGGAGTTGACAGCTGCCAGTGGTGCTCTTTCTGTCAATCTTAGAGCCTGCAAAATCAGAATCTGAATACCCCATTAGATCAAAACCTGAGTCTTTGGGATACCAAAGACCCAGATTCATGGTACCTTTTAGATACCGAAAAATGCGTTTAACCGCAGCCAAGTGAGATTCCTTCGGATTGGCTTGGTAACGCGCACACAGGCAAGTAGCAAACATAATATCCGGTCTACTCGCAGTAAGATAAAGAAGAGAGCCGATCATGCCTCGGTAGCTGGTGATATCCACAGATACACCATCCGGATCAGCATGGAGTTTCAAAGGTGGTGCCATAGGAGTTTTCATGGGAGAGGAGTTTTCAAAATTGAACTTTTTCAGAAGATCACGTATGTATTTGCTTTGATTTATAAAGATTCCTTCTGAAGATTGTTTAACTTGAAGTCCTAAGAAAAAGGTAAGCTCCCCCATCATACTCATCTCATATTGGCTTTTCATGAGAGAGGCAAACTCATCACATAGTGACTCATCAGTGGCACCAAAAATGATATCATCCACATAAATTTGAACAAGAATAAGATTACCTGAGGTTTGCTTGATGAACAAAGTGTTGTCAATTTTACCTCTTGTATACTTGTTCTTTAGGAGAAAGTCAGCAAGAGTGTCATACCAGGCACGGGGAGCCTGCTTTAGACCATAGAGGGCTTTGTCTAACCTGTACACATAGTCAGGATGGACTGGATCTTCAAAGCCAGGGGGCTGTTTCACATAGACTTCTTCAGCTAGCTCCCCATTCAGAAAGGCACTCTTGACGTCCATCTGGAAGACTCTGAAGTTCTTGTAGGCAGCATGAGCAAGGAAGATTCTGATGGCTTCAAGTCTGGCAACTGGAGCAAATGTTTCATCATAGTCAATTCCTTCCTCTTGCCTATAGCCTTGTGCAACCAGTCGAGCCTTGTTTCTGATCACCGTGCCTTCTTCATCCATTTTGTTCCGAAAGACCCACTTGGTTCCTATGATGGTTTTTCTGGAAGGACGAGGAACCAATCTCCAGACTTTGTTCCTTTCGAACTGAGAAAGTTCTTCTTGCATGGCAGTGATCCAACATGGATCAGCTAGAGCTTCGTCAACTTTCTTTGGTTCAATGAGAGAAAGGAAGTTAACAAAGAGACAAATGTTACCAACACCTCTTCGAGTCTGTACACCAGCCTGTTGATCACCAATGATTTGATCAATGGGATGATCTTTTGTCCACTTGAGGGCAGGAGGTAAAGAAGGAGGGAAAGAGATTTGCAGAGGAGAGTTGGAAGGGAAATTTTGAGGAGAGATGGATGGAAGATCAGCTTGTATAGGTGAGGAGGGAATGTCAGATGGAGAGACTGGAATGATTTGGAGTGTATGTTGAGGTTGGGTAGGCTGAGGATCATCTTCTTGATGAGAGGAGGGGTTGTGAGATGTAGAGGGTTCATTGTTTTGGTAGAGAGAAGTGGGAACTGTGTAGGGAATGTCTGATGATGTTGGAAGAGGACTATCATCAACACAGGAGGATATCCATCTGTTCAATTCTTCATCATCACAAGAGAGTGATGATATCTTGAGGTCATCAAACTTGACATGGATGGATTCATCAATACACTTCCTTCGGAGGTTGTAGACTCTGAAAGCTTTGGAAGTGAGAGAATATCCCACGAAGATTCCTTCGTCAGCTTTGGGATCAAATTTTCCCAAATTTTCTCTATCATTGAGAATGTAGCAGACACACCCAAAGACATGAAGAAAACCAATGTTGGGTTTTCTACCATAAAAGACTTCATAAGGAGTCTTATTATGTCTTTTTACAATGATAGACCTATTTTGGGTGAAGCATGCAGTGTTGATTGCTTCGGCCCAAAAGTAGGTAGGGAGGTGAGATTCACTCAACATGGATCGGGCAGCTTCACATAGCGTTCTGTTCTTTCTCTCCACTACACCGTTCTGTTGTGGAGTTCTGACGGCAGAGAAGTTCTGAGAGATGCCCTTTTCATTGAAAAAGTCATCCAACATACTGTTCTTGAATTCTGTTCCGTTGTCACTTCTTACAGATCTTACCAGCTGCCCATTCAACACTTCAGACTTTTTGATGAACTTTATAATTTCTTCAGTAGTGTCACTTTTATACCTGAGAAAAATTACCCAAGTGTAACGAGTGAATTCATCAATAATAACCAGAATGTACCTTCTACCACCAAGGCTTGGAGTACTGACTGGTCCACATAGATCCATGTGGAGCATCTGAAGAGGCTGATTGATGGAGAAGCATTGCTTGGACTTGAAGGAAGATTTTGTGAGTTTCCCTTTCTCACATGCAGCACACAGCTTTTCTTTCACAAAGGATAACTTTGGCATGCCCGTAACAAGCTCCTGGTTTGAAAGGACATTCAAAGTCTTGAAGTTGAGGTGAGAGAGACGCTTGTGCCAAAGCCAACATCTTTTGGCAGAGTTTTCAGAGACAAAACAGATGTTTGTTCCAAAGGATGAGCTATGTCCCATGTCTATGACATAGACATTTTCTTTGCGGTAGCCAGAGAGTACAGTTTCCATCTTTTCGTTGAAAATGATGCATGAAGATAATTCAAACATCACCTTGTACCCCAGATCACACAGTTGGCTTATGCTTAGGAGATTGTGCATCAAGCCTTCAACATAAGCTACTTTATTAAAGGTGATGGAACCATTTGAGAGTGTTCCATAACCTTTAGTCCTTCCTTTAGAGTTATCGCCAAAGGTGACAGAAGGACCTTTGGTAGGCACGAAGTTAACAAGGAGAGATTTGTTGCCGGTCATATGTCTTGAGCACCCGCTGTCGAGATACCAGATTTGTTGGTGCCCTAGACCCTGCAATCACAAGAAAATCAGTTCTTTGGTACCCATTTGGAAATGGGTCCTTTTGAGTTAGAAGGAGAAGAAGTATCCTTGGAATCATTTTTATCAATTCTCTCCAGAGGACAATTCTTAGCAAGGTGAGAGGTATTACCACAGTTATAACATTTTCTATATGTAAAAACCTTTTTGGAGCTTTGACCAGATTCCTTGTGATGACTGGTCACATTGACTTTCATGGCCTTGGAGGTTAGAGGAAAGTCAAGAGGCTTAGGACCCAAGATACCTTTGCCAGATTCAGTTGAAGGAATAGAAGAGGGTGTCTTGGAATTTAGCTTATTTAACATCACAGCTCTGGGGATTGGAAGAGAAGATGGTTTCTTTGAGTTTTTCTTGGGAAGTTTCTTTTGGTGAGGAAGATTGGCAATAGATTTTCCCTTTTTGGAGAAAGAGATTTTGTTTGAAGAAGGCTTAGAAGAAGAAGGTTTGGGTTCAGAAGATGAAGACTCATTTATTTTTAAGGAACACATAGACTCAGTAATGGGTTTAGAAGGGTCATTTGAGTCTTGGGTTTCCTCACTTTTATTGGGTGAATCAATGCTCTTAGCTTTGATGAACATTCCAAACTTGAGATCTTTAGAGGGATCAGAAGAGTCCAAAGGTTCAGAGTTGTCATAGTTCTCTTCAGAGGATTCATAGAATGAGGGAAGAGAGAAAGGAGCATGGGTGTCAGAAGGAGGTTCAAGGTCGTATTTCCCGAAGCCTAGTCCAGACTTGTCATCACAAGATATTTGATCCTGAAAAATCTTTTCTAAGTTCTTGGAAGAGCTTGTCCACTTTTTCACAGTTTCTTGCTCCTTTTTAAACTTTTTAAGAAGTTTATTTTTCTCTTTAGCAAGAGTAAAATTTATAGTTTTCAAATCTTCAAGCTCAGCCTTGATTTTGTCAAAGTGTTTTAGTTGAGAAAGACAGATTTGCAGTTGAGAAGAAAGAGATTTTATCTGAGCCTTTGCCTTCTTCTTTGCATCCTTGGCTTCATAGAAGTCAATGGTCAAAGAGTCAAAGGCTTCAATTTTCTCAGCATCAGAGAGAGAGAAAAATGGATGTACCTGAGAAGATGATGTGGAGCACTCAGCAGACACAAGAGCCATGGAGGTGGAAGAGGTTTCACCATCATCAACATCATCTATTTTAGCCATAAAGCAAAGGTTGGCCATTTCCTTGTCACTTTCGGAAGTTGGTTCATCTGCCCAATCATGAGATTCGGCAAGAAGACCTTTTCCTTTGTTGGCTAGAAGAGCACTCCTTTCCTTCTCTCTCTTGTATTTGGCCTTGTACTTTTCAGCACGGTCAGAGTTTGAAGGAGCAGAAGTTTTTGATTTTTGAAAAGAGGGTTGAAAGGAATCAGACTTGGTTCTGACAAACCTAGAGGATGTACGGTTGGAGGAGGGCAGTCTAGACTTATCAGAGGACCTGCTTCTGCATTCAGAAGCAAAGTGTCCCTTCCTCCCACACCTGTAACATTCCTCATTTGATTTGTCAGAGGAAACATTTTTTGAAAAAGTAGAGGAGGGTTTTCTAGAAAACCTGAGTTTTCTAGAAGGGAAGTGAGGTTTGCCTTTAGAAAAGCCAGCCAGCATGGCAACACCATCTGACAACTGAGCCACAGAGGTCTCCTCTCCTTCATCATCAGCCTCACTGAGATAGGCTTCTGAAGGGTCATTGGGGTCCTCTTGACTATCGTTGTCAGAGTCAGAAGGATAGGTGATCCTAGGGACACACACAGTACTTTTGGAAGATTCACCGACAAGGGCTAGAGAAGAGCCTTTGATGTCTTTTGTGAATGACTTCCTAAGCAGTTTAGACTGTTCATAGTTGAAGAGGGTGCCATACAAGGCAGTGAGAGGCATAGAGTCAAGATCCTTGGTAGACTTGATACAAGTACAGATGTTTTCCCAAAACTCAGGAAGACAGTCCATGAACTTGCACAAGACTTCCTCATTGTCATATATGCGACCCACAAGTTTAAGATCATTGAGAAGACTGTTAAAGCGATTGTAGTAGTCTGAGAGAGACTCACCCTTCTCATGAGAGAAGAGTTCATACTTTCTTACAAGAGCAATCTTTTTGCTCTTTTTCACCTCAGACGTACCTTCATAAAGAACACACAGAGTGGACCACATTTCTTTTGCAGTAGAAAGGTTAACAAGAGAATGATAGACCTCATCAGGCAGAGAGAGGGCAATGATGGCTCTGACTTTAGTATCAAGAGCTATAAGACGTCTGTCTTCATCATTGTATTTAATGGGGTCCTTTAGAATGTATCTCCCATTAGCTGAAGTTCTTTCTTCTTCAGAAGAGTCCTCATCAGCTTTTCCCTTGTCTGCATTATATCGGTCCCAAACTCTAGGAATAAAAGGACCTTCATGTAAAATAGTTGGATATCTGCTGTCAACTCCTTCTAGAAAGAGTATCATACGACTTTTCCACAAGAAAAAGTTATTGGGGTTAAACCTTGGTGGTTTGGCTATAGAGCCATTGTCGTATGAACCAGCATTGAAGTTTTGAGAGGAATCATTTTTTAAAGAAGAAGAAGAGGTTGCCATCACGGATCTAGTTTATTGTGTTAAACTAAACCGCTCTGATACCACTTGTTGGTCCCAAATAGCAGATAGTAAAGAAGAAAAGTATTGTAGAAGGGGGGGTTGAATACAATACACACAGTTTTTCACTTACTTTAATTCTTATTGATTTGAAATCAAGAATTACACATAGAAAACTTTTGATTGTTGCGGAAGAGAATAGATGAAATCTATTCAAACAATCTTACACTAAGAGAAATGAAGAACAATTGTAAAACACTTAGAAAACAATAAGAACTTCTTAGAGAGAGAATGCCAGTGCACTTAGAGAGCTTGAATGCTTGAGAGCTGGTAATCTTGCAAGTTGAACCATCCTTCATATATATAGTGCCTCATGCATTAAATGCATGGGACACCTGTTGAGTAAAGGATGGACACAGGTCTTCAGCAAGGTACAGGATGTACCTTTTGTCTTGAGGTGATTTGGCTTGAAGTGTTGACCTGCAGAAGGATGGTAGAGACCTTTCCTTAAAAAGGTGTAGTAGACAAAACTTACTTTATCTGATCTCCAGATGAGGTCCACGTCAATGCAAGATATCACAATATACTTTGTCAGATAAGTATAATGTGTTAGAAGGAAATCTTCAGGCATCTTCGGCTCCTGAAGATGTGAGAACATCTTCAGCTTCTAGGGAGAGGTCATCGGCTGCCGAAGGCTTGAGAGATCTTTGGATTTTCCCGAAGATGTGGGATCTTCGGATTTTCCCGAAGATGTGGGATCTTCGGATTTTCCCGAAGATGTGGGATCTTCGGATTTTCCCGAAGATGTGGGATCTTCGGATTTTCCCGAAGATGTGGGATCTTCGGATTTTCCCGAAGATGTGGGATCTTCGGATTTTCCCGAAGATGTGTGATTGACACCATCCTGGCTGATGGTGTTGAACACTTGGGCATGCTTGGCTTTAGGCTTAGGAGACTATCTTCAATCCGCTTTGAGAGATGTACTCCTACTTTGTCTTCTTCGGCTGATCTTCGACTTCACCGAACATTTGTATAGAAACCAAGCTGCTAACAGAACCTTAAACATATTCTAAGTAGGATGATATAAGATGAAAGATCAGGAGGTCATCTTCAAATATTCAGATGACCCAACAGTTAGGAATGATGATATAATACGTGTATACTCAAGTAAATAGGTTGATTACTATATAATTAATAATTGGTATTTATTTATATATAAAGGTGATTTGGGTGATTCGTGTCAACATTTCGGCATCCGGTTGTAACATTCCTTCGTATACAACTAAGGTACGGATATCCTACTTTACTTGACACGGGGATAGCCTCTTGCATAAGGCTTCCTAATCCGAATAAATATTGTTGAATTATAGACTATTGGTTCCAAAATTTCGTTCATACTCATATTATATATTTGGAATTGTTTCGTTTGTTTTATATATCATCTTGATTTTCGTTTGGAATATGAGTGGTTTGATTTGTGAAATTGTATCTATTGGAACTCTTGTCTATAGACTCAACATTGGGGACACCGGTGTTGAGATGCTTCCATGGTGGCTATAATGATCATGGCGTCCTATATGGAATTATACTTGACGAGGTATTGTTAGGGCGTATGGATCGATCCTAGGAACCGTTATCGGAGATAGTATATGGTCGTGGCTAAATCCACGGAGAGGATTGCTGTGTTGTGTCCGCACCCCTTTCCTCACTTACGCCCAATTAGACTGATCATCTTTTGGGAACAACGTGTCATTATGATACGATATGGTCTTCGGACCCTTGACTTGCGTTCGGATATTTATTGACTTGAATTGATTCAAAAACCTTTCTTGAACTTCGATTGGAGCTTGCTATCAATTGTTGCTATTGAACTTGTTATCTCATGATTATTGTATTTTATTATCCGTTCACTGAGCATTAAGCTCAGCCGAGATTTTATTTTTCCTCGACAGGTACTTGAATTAGCAGGGCCTTTGGAATGAGAGCATGGAGATAATAGGACAGAAGTTAAACCATAAGAGTTTTTATTTTGTTAATATTTTGATGGCTTGTAATATAGTCATGTGTTTTTGAAACTGTATTTTTGGAAACATGTTATCTCCATTTGTGGTTTTGTACAAATTATGATGATTTATAGTAATCGCTCTGTTTAATTAGTGGAATATGTTTAAATCATTATTGTGGCATCTTCCGTCCTTAACCACGCGGGACGTGGGATGTTACATTCCGGGTGTTACAATCCTCCCCACCTAATTGGGATTTCGTCCCGAAATCTCATTCTGAAATAAACAAGTGACGGTATCGCTTCTTCATATCATCTTCGGACTCCCAAGTAATGTTAGCACCCCGATCGTGCTTCCATTGGACTTTAACCATAACCACGTCCTTATGCCTCAACTTCTTTACTTTCGATTCTAAAATCTTCTCCGGTTCTTCCACACAATGATTCCCATTGTCCACCCGAATTTCCGACAAAGGGATCACGCTTTCCTCATCGGCTAGACACTTCCGAAGGTAACACACGTGGAACGTAGGATGTATTCCATCCATTTCCGGTGGTAAATCCAACCAGTAGGCTTGTAACCCAACTTTCTCCAATATGACGAAAGGTCCAAGGAAACGAGGACTAAGCTTCCCAAGATTCCCAAACCGGATAATTCTCTTCCATGGTGATACTTTCAACATGACACGGTTGTAACACCCTCAAATTTGGAAAGAACGACTAATTAAAAACTTTCAACAATACCTTAAAGGATAATAAATCTCTTACTACCAGTCTATAAATGAAATACATTTCTAGGTTGAACCATCAACAAATAATTAAAGTCTTACATAAAGGCTGACAAAAGTCGAGTGTTACTATAACCCAATACCAAATCGCTATCTCCAATAATAATGCAGAAGACTTCATCGAGCACACAACTAGCACTCATCACTTCACGGTGTCGCTAGAACTAATCCCGAGATGAAACCTGATGCACATGCCGACAAATAAAAAGGTTAGGCTAACGCCTAGTGAGTTCAAGAGTTTTATATCATGATTATAGAGGAAAGCATAAAATGGAAACATTGGAACTTATAATCATGATCTTTTAAAATAATTTACTTTGAAATAAGAGAACAACCCATTTACCAACCATATGCATTTTAAAGACAATGCTCCCATGCACCCCTTCTTTATAAAATGATGCAACGCATAACTCACCCAAACGGGATCATAGTTTGACGCTCAGTTTGTGAAAAGGTGAATAATACTTCATATCCCAAAACACCCAAAACACGGGCGTGACATAATACTCGACCCTTGAATAAAGGAAAACAATTCATAAAGATATGGTACGTCATTGAAAACCTGTAACTCGAATTAATACTCACACGACCATAAAATAGAATGAAATCCAATTACTAAAGTATGGACAACTTAAATATTCAAATGCAACGGGCCGACGATGGGGGATACCCGTATCCGTTGAGAGCGGAGGAACACAAAAGTATGCCGCTCAAACAACGTTGATCGTATGAAACTTCACAACATGCAAGCCCAAGTGCCCCTACGACCTCTTGACAAGTTCTCCTTTCGAGATAGTTGACCTTGGTGGCCGTTACAAAGAACTCCACCCCAAAAGGCCCCACGGACTACAACTAAGAAAATTCCCCAAATAATGGCAGGGGTCACAGTACTCACCTCCCAGGCAACACTATCCAAACTCAACCCTCTTAGTACCTCCTTGTCAAGTTTCGGTCATAAAACATGAGTCCCGGAGTCCAACCCTGTACCACCCAATTGACCATCAAATAATACTGACTTACGTGCCTATGGATCCAATGCAACACAGTCTAAGGTTACACGACTACTCATGAATGACTAAAGCACTCGAGCCTGTAATTATCAATAATATGCAATAAAATGCATCAAGATGTAAATCGAAGTTTGGACTCTAAATCGAGCCATTAAAACCCGGACAAATGTCCTCAAGACTCATTTATTTTCGAATATGCATTTCCCAGTTTAACTGCTGATAAGAATGAAAATCATAAATGAGACTATATACATTATTTCAAATACCTCACATAAAGTGCAAGTAATAATTTATAAAACATCCCCTTTCATGAATGATGCATAAACCCGACAGACATTTAAAAGTGTATTTTCGATCAAAGGCCCATTTCTGAAATAAATTATCAAAACTCATTCATTTATGACACATTTATCAAAATGCCCAAAATCCCAAATATGGGTGTTTTACAAAGTTTATAAAGTTAAATACTTCAAATAATCATAGATTACCAACTAACACAACATTTGATAATTTCATTTAATACACATAATGCTTTAAAATGAACATTTTGGCATGTACAACGTTTTCACAAATCAACTTGAACTCACCTTGCTAGATTTAGGCTAAATCTAGATTTTACCCACTTAAAGCTTTCCTTGAAGAACTTGATTTTTCAAACCAAATCTTCCAAAAACCTAGATCCACAAGGTTCCAACCATAAATATACATAATCAACCACAAATAATCGATCCCCAACCTTATACATGAATACCTCAACTAATACCGAAACCCTAACTTCCATAAATGAAGAGAATAGAAGATTACCTTGACCCAAGCTTGAATCCACCAACCAAACACCTCTAATTAACCAAAATGGTTACAAACCTCCAATCTATGAAAGGGAGAACAAAGGGTGGATGAAACCCTAGAAAACTTTGGTGAAGAAGATGAATAGTGAGAGATGGTAAGCTTACCACCACAAAATAATCTAGTATACTCCAATAGACTTCCAATATCTTTCTAGATCCTTGAATAGCTCTAAAAAACGAAACCGTAGCAACTTAAATCACCCAAATCAGAGTTGTGGATCAAAAGTTATGAAGGAATGACGTTTTGGGAGAAAATGCGGTTAAATTAGGTTTTAACCTGATCTGGGACTTCTGCCCGGTGCACGAACCGTGCGCAATTGTGAAGGGGAAACACACGACCCGTGCGCCCCCTCCAGACCGCTAATAATTTCCCGAAACATTGTTTTGGTCATAACTTCTTCGTTATAACTCCGTTTTCGCTCCGAAAAGAACCGTTGGACTCGTAATTGAATCCTTCATCCATCTAGGATTCAAGTCCAAAACCAAATATATCTTATTTTTCCCTTAAATTACTGATTTCTGTATTAGCTTGAAATAATAGCTTTTCGAAATTGGGGTGTTACACGGTCGCCCACTTCAAACTCGACCGGTCTTCTTTTCTTGTCCGCATAACTTTTCTGTCGGTCTTGCACCGCCTTAAGCCTCTCCCGAATTTCTTTCACCTTGTCCGCCGTCTCTTGAACTATTTCTGGCCCGACGAATTGCTTCTCGCCCGCTTCTAGCCAACAAACCGGGGTTCTGCACTTCCATCCATACAATGTCTCGAACGGTGCCATTCCGATACTAGAATGGTAACTGTTGTTGTACGCGAACTCTACCAAAGGTAGATGTGAATCCCAACTTCCCCCGAAATCTATTACACACGACATCAACATATCCTCTAGCGTCTGGATTGTCCTCTCGCTTTGACCATCCGTTTGAGGATGATACGCCGTGCTCAAATTCAGTCTAGTGCCCAACTGTTTCTGTAAGCTCGCCCAAAAATTCGATGTGAAACGACTATCCCGATCCGATACGATAGACTGCGGAACTCCATGCCTCGACACCACCTCATCAATATAAAGTTTGGCCAATTTCTCCATTGGCAAAGTCTCCCGCTTTGCCAGAAAATGCGCACTCTTGGTTAGAGGATCCACAATCACCCAAATGGTGTCGTGACCGCGCAAGGTCTTCGGTAGCTTCGTCACAAAATCCATGGTGATGTTGTCCCATTTCCACTCGGGGATGGACAACGGTTGCAAACTTCCATATGGTCTTTGATGCTCCGATTTGACTTGGAGGCACGTGACACACCTCTCCACGTAATTGGCCACGTCCAATTTCATCACCGACCACCAATAATTCAATTTCAAGTCCCGATACATCTTGGTGCTACCGGGATGTATAAAATACTTCGATTTGTGCGCTTCTTCAAAAAGTAACTCCCGATTTCCTACCAACTTCGGCACCCAAATTCGCCCTTGAAAGAGCTTGAGTCCACGACCGTCTTCCACTAAGAGTTCCCTTTGCTTCATCATAACTTCGGATTTAAGGTTCTCCTCTTTAAGTGCTTCCACTTGACTCGCCTTTATACTTTCCAACAAACTCGATACCACATCGATTCTTGTGAGGTACATCTTGATACCACCATCATAGCTCCTTCGGCTCAATGCATCCGTCACCACATTGGCCTTACCGGGATGGTAGAGTAGATCACAATCGTAGTCCTTCAAAAGCTCAAGCCACCTTATTTGCCGCATGTTGAGTTCCTTTTGATCAAAGATGTATTTGAGACTCTTGTGATCTGTGAAGAGAGTACACTTTGTCCCATACAAGTAGTGTCGCCACAACTTCAACGCGAAAACCACTGCCGCCAATTCTAAGTCATGAGTCGGATAATTTCTCTCATTGTCCTTTAGTTGCCGCGACGCGTAGGCTATTACCTTCCCCCTTTGCATTAGTACACATCCAAGCCCCATCTTGGAAGTGTCGCTATACACTACAAAGTCTTCCGATCCTTTGGGTAAGGATAAGATCGGAGCTTCGCACAACCTCCTTTTGAGCGTTTGAAAGGCTTGCTCTTGTGCATCGGTCTAAAGAAACTTGACGTTCTTCCTTGTAAGTAAAGTGAGCGGTGTAGCTATCTTGGAAAAATCTTGAATGAAACGCCGGTAGTAACCCGCCAAACCCAAGAAACTTCGAATCTCTGTCGGACTTGTTGGAGGCTCCCAACTCATCATTTCCTCAATCTTTGTCGGGTCCACCTTTACTCCGTCCTTTGATACCACATGCCCCAAGAATTGCACCTCTTGGAGCCAAAATTCGCAATTTGAGAATTTTGCAAACAATTTCTCCCTTCTTAAGACTTCCAACACTTCCCGCAATTGCTTCCCATGCTCAGACTCATCCTTCGAATATATTAAAATATCATCGATGAAGACGATCACAGATTTATCCAAGAATGGGCGACATACACAATTCATCAGGTCCATGAACACGGCCGGAGCGTTGGTTAAGCCTAAAGGCATCACCAAAAACTCATAATGACCATATCGCATTCGGAAAGCCGTCTTCGGAATATCTTCTTTCTTCACTCTCACTTGATGGTATCCGAACCGAAGATCAATCTTTGAGAAGCATCCCGCGCCTTGGAGTTGATCAAAAAGATCGTCGATGCGAGGTAGAGGATACTTGTTCTTCACCATGACCTTATTTAACTCTCGATAATCTATGCACATCCGCATGGATCCATCCTTCGACTTCACGAACAAAACCGGTGCTCCCCAAGGTGGTGAACTCGGTCGAATGAAACCCTTCTCCAACAACTCTTGTAGTTGTGTCATCATCTCATTCATTTCCGTCGGTGCCAAACGATATGGAGCACGGGCTATTGGAGCCGCTCCCGGAGTGAGGTCGATTTGGAACTCCACTTGTCGCTCTGGTGGTAATCCGGGTAAATCTTCTGGAAAGACGTCTGGATAATCTTGTACTACCTTCACATCTTATACTGATTTCTTCTCCATCTTCGCGTCCACCATATAAGCCAGGTACGAAGGATAATCCTTCGCTAGAAAATTCCGTGCCTTAAGAGAAGATATGATAGGGTTACTCCTCTTCCCTTTCTCCCCGTAGATGGTGACCACACCATTTTCCGGTAGAGGCACTTGGATTGTCTTTTTAGAGCAAAAGATATCAGCCTTATGCCTCACCAACCAATCCATCCCTATAACTACATCGAACCCTCCTATAGCCATAGGTAGCAAATCCACTCCAAAAGAATTCTCATCAATCTCTAGAGTGCAATCACAAAATGTCAGGATCAAATTCTGAACAAGAATTATGAATACTCAGAAACAATATTAAAGAAGTTGCGGAAAAACACTTTAATATTAAATAAACAGAAAAACAGTATGAATCACAACTTGCAAACTTTATTTAATGATTCAAGTTACAAGCTTTTCACTCACAACCTCAATCTTGAAGAACAGACTCTTTCAAGACGAATTCTGCTTCTCTAGACTTAGGGACGATGCCTTGAGGTTGATTTTTTCTCTAGAACAAAAACTCAGAATTAATTCTTCTAACTATTCTAAACAATTCTATACATATACTGAAGAATAAAAGATAATTACTAAACATAAAAAAATCTTCAAAATAATCTTCATAATTATCTTCAAGCTTTCCATGTTTATCTACAGACGCGATCTCTTCAACATTATCTTCACATTATCTCATAAGCAACATTAATCACCTTGATCACCTTGGAAGCATTAACTGAGTCTTGGCAGCATTAATTACTAAGAAGCACTAACCACTAGCAGTACTAACTAGCTAAGCAGTACTAACTTTGTTCAAGCAACACTAACTTTCACTAGCAGTATTAATTCTACTAGAAGTAGTAATACCTAGCAGTATTAACTTTGAGATCCTCTAGCAGTACTAACTCTGAACTAGCAGCATTAATGACTTGGTTACATCTTGAGTTCCCAACAATCTCCCCCTAACTTGACTTTTAGAAAGAGAAGTCAAGTTCTTCAGATGCTTCCAAAACTTTCATTGATCCAGTCCAATGTTAGGATCCAGTCCCATGCTCTGATTGATAGTTCTCTGAATTAGATACTTTTCCATTTCTAAATTTGGTGCACAACCCAACTTCTTCTTTAACATGGCATGAAGCTTCAGACGTGTGTGATTGTAGACCCTATCCACCAAGTAATACTTCATGTGAAAAGTATCCAAGGCCAATTCATAGACTCCACTCCTTTCATACAAAGTCCATCCTCTAACAGTTTCAAACACATCTCTGATTAAATGCTTTACTGCTTCTGGATCAAATAACATGCACAAATACTCCATAACCAGCTTCACAATTGGTAACCCTGGAGCTTTCAACTGATCTGCATGTAATTTCATACCAACTTCATACATCTCCTCTAAATCAGATCTTGAACATTCTCTGACAATTTTGTTCCATGTTGCAAACACATAGTACTTCTCATCATTTCTTTTCAATCTGATATACTCTTTACCATCCACCTCCATAGTATCCCAGTGGATAACTTTAGGAGGTTTGAATCCAACAGGTTCAGCTGTGATAGACTTTGGAATTTTATCCATTACCACCATGTACATATTAACATCTGAACTCTGTGGTACTTCCTGAAATTCAGCTTTCTTTTCTTCATTCTTAGGTGCTTCTTCTTCTTCAGCAACCTTTTTCTCTTCTTCTACTTTAGGCTTCTTATCAGTTTTCTTTCTTTTAGCCATCATCTTAGTTCTCTTCAGAATCCTTTGACTTTGCCCTATAGTAGCTTCCTTCTTCTTTTCTTCCTTAATCTCTGCCTTTTCTTTTGTTGGAGTTCCCTCTTCACTTTCAGGGAAGGGTTGATTAATGTTTACATCATGTCTCTCCTTGGCTTTCTTTTCAAACTCCACTCTGTCCTTTTCATTACTCTTCAGTTTTCCCATTTCTTTCTCATATAATCCCTTGACTTGATCAAAAGTCATCTTTACAAACATTTCTTTCTTCACACCAATTGCACTCCTCAAGAAAGTTATCATCTTGTTTCTTTCCTGAGTTGCAAGGTAAGTTTGTGAAGGCCTTCTCTTCTTTGCACTTGATCTGGCCATCATAGCCTTTCTCAAGCTTATTGCTCTTTGCTTTGCTTTCTCTGTTTCCAACCCTTTCTGAAATGCTTCATTTAATTCATTGGCTAGTGCTCTGGCTATCTCTCTGTCTTTCTCAACCTTCTCTTTCTCTGCTTGATCTAACTCTTCTTGCAGTTTCTTGGCTAATGCTTCATCTGACTCAATCATCTTTTGCTTTTTGGTTGGTTGATCAGATTCTATCATCTTTTCTTTCCCTTTTCTCTTTGCATCTGCAGCCATGTCTTTCTTTTCTGTTATCTTTGCTCCCCCTTCATTTATGACCACTCCCTTTGCTTTGGGAGTCTCATTCTTTGCTTTTACAAGCATCTCTGCTACTTCAAACTCTTCAGGTGTTAGCCCTGTTACTGCTGCTTGTATAGTTTCAGCAGCACTAACAGTTTCTGCTGCTGGGGTTGTTACTGCTGCTGGTGTTGTTTCTGCTGCTTTGGCACTTTCTGTTTCTATTACACCTTCAGCTTTTTCTTCAACAAACTCTCCCTGTGCTTCAACAAACTCCCCTTCAATCTGTTGATCTAACTTTTCTGAGCTTGAACTCTCCCCCTTTTTGGAAGCATTTACCTCCTCTTTTTTGTTTGCCCCCTCTCTCCTCCTTAGAACAAACTGTTTTCTTCTTTTCTTGGCAATGAGTTTTCCCACCAGTTGCTTGAGTTTTTAAATCTTCTGTTGTTAGGAGATGACCACTTGCTGCAATGCCTTGATTTCCTTTCCTTGATTAACCACATCAACATTGATGTTGGCTATTGTTTCCATCAATTCCAAGTAAGTATAGCTATCCTCACCTTCTATAGGTGTTTTACCCACCCTTGAAGGATCCTTGGAACAGTTTGCCATCAATTCATCAGTTTCAGATTTGTCCTCACCCTTTTTGGATGTTTTGCCCATCCTTGAGGGATCCTTGGATCTTTTAGTAGTGGCCTTCGGCCTAGCAGAAGCACCAACTACCCCCTTGGTTTCTTGGCGCCGGGGTCCTTTGGTTGATTTCTCACCCAAAGTTGCCATGGGGAAGGTCTTAGAGATGTTACCATTGTCCTTCTCTGTGCTAGCAGAAGTAGTGGCAGCCTTCTCACCCATATGCTCATCCATCTCCTTATAGAGCACCTCCTCAGGGTTGGGAGACACCCTAGTGGATTCCCTTTGGATATTCTCTATTGGAGAATGCTCCAATAGAGAGCTTTGAGGCTCTTGGTGAATAGTAGGTACAACAAGGGAAGGAGCCTTGTGTACCTTTCTCTTGACGTAAGTCTTGGTTATCATAGGAGTGGGTTTAACAGCAAAGGACTGAGGAAAAATTTGAGAGAGGGAAGGTTGGGATTGGCTCTCAGTGGGTTGGTCTAATGAGGGCCTTGACCCTGAGGCCATACCTTCTTGTGGTTGGGACACCACCATCATTGTTGAGAACAATGGGGTGTCAACTCCTTCCGAGTCCCTAGCAGATCTTCTCATGTTTGAGAAGACCTTGCCTTTAGGGGGTTTAGGTACATATACCTCATCAAAGTGAGGTATATCCGTCAATTCATTTGTTATAACTGCCTGTACAAACCTGGGATACATGAAGAAAGTCTTCTTGTTGTCCAGGTTTGAGACAAGATCATTGAAGATCATCAGAGAAAAGTTATATTTTCTTGCAGTAGATAAGCATACCAAAGCATAGGCAATGGGACTGCTGAATTGGCTCCAGCCAGTAGTTTTCTTAGAAACACAGTGCTTCAGGGTATGAACAAAGAACCTCTATTGTGGTGAAAATTGAGCTTTGAAAAACTTGAAAATCCCCATTTGGCATTCATACCCCATTCTGGTGAGGTTTGAAAACAAATCCTCATTTGGAATAGAAGATATACCTGAAGCATCGTCTAGACGTAGACAGATGCGAATGGTCTCCTCAGTAACTGTCAAGGGTTTGTCACAAACCCTTGTTTTGATGCACGACACTCCGTTTTCAGTGCTAGTCGTGGAATTGTCCCAGAATTGCCTTTGATGCTCTATGTAGATGGTAGGAGACACAGTGAGAGCATGAGCGATGTGGCTGGTCCTCAGAAAATCGATTATCTGGTGAAAACCTTCGGCTTGTTTTGGCTTTTGGAGCATGGCTATCTCATTGTGCTCATCAACAAACACCATTGAAGCCATCTGTACGCAAGGATTCTTGACTAGCGAGCACTGGATACTTGAGAGAAAAGAGTGAGAGAGAAGATGAACAGCAGACCAAGAGTCGTTATTATCTTTTAGGCGGGGAAAGGGTATTTATAGCTTTTGGATTATAAGCAGTATTAACCTTAAAAGATAGTGAAAGCAGTATTAACAGTGAGCAGTATTAACTGAGAGCAGTATTAACTAACTAGCAGTATTAACTGAGAGCAGTATTAACCACTAGCAGTATTAACTAACTAGCAGTATTAACTACTTAGCAGTATTAACTGTGCACTGGCAGCAGTAAAATTGTACTGGTAGTACTAAAACTGTACTGGCAGTATTAACCATACTTACACTTTTAAGCTTGTGATGAACTGAGTACTGCTATACATTTCCTGAGAAAGAAAATTAGTAACACCAATCATAAACTATATACAGGTATTGAATCACTTTTTAAGTAGGAGCTTATTCGTAATTGATCATTCCCACACTTGTTACCAAGAAAGTGAATCTACCCACATCAAAGGCTTTGGTGCATAGATCAGCAAACTGATTATCAATATGAACTTTTACAACTTGAATAAGCTTCTTTTCATTGCAGTCTCTTATAAAGTGATACCTGATCTCAATGTGCTTGGTCTTTGAGTGCTTGACAGGATTATTAACAATGCTAATAGCACTACTATTATCAATAAATATTGGAGTGTGTAGAAAGGTTACCCCATAGTCCAGCATTTGATTCTGAATCCATAAGACTTGAGAACAGCAACTTGCAGCTGCTATGTACTCTGCTTCTGTTGTAGATGTGGACACTGTGGTTTGTTTCTTGCACTGCCACGATACTAGTCTTGCACCCAAAAACTGGCATCCT
Source organism: Arctium minus (assembly GCA_954870635.1). NCBI lineage: Eukaryota > Viridiplantae > Streptophyta > Magnoliopsida > Asterales > Asteraceae > Arctium > Arctium minus. The sequence goes on from OX941088.1 coordinate 28,605,090, forward strand.
CCAGAAGTAGATTTTCTGTCCAAGTTTGCTCCACCTAGGTCACTGTCTGAGTATGCAAGTAGGTCAAATGATGAGTCATGAGGATACCAATGTCCCAATCTAGGTTGCCCTTTGAGATATCTGAATATCCTCTTAACAGCTTGATAGTGTGATTGCTTTGGACTAACTTGAAATCTTGCACACACACAGACTGGAAACATTATATTTGGCCTAGAGGCTGTAAGATACATGAGAGAGCCAATCATGGATCTATAGTGATGAACATCTATATCCTCCCCCTCAAGATCTGCTGTTATCTGCTTGTGTGTCTCCATAGGTGTGCTGGTAGGCTTTGAGTCTGAAAAACCAAACTTGGTTAGAATGTCCTGCACATACTTGGACTGAAAAATAAAAATACCATCTGACTTCTGTTAGACTTGGAGTCCAAGGAAGAAAGTAAGTTCCCCCATGGAACTCATTTTGAACCTTTGATGCATTAGGTCCTCAAACTCCTTGTACATATTGTCTCTTGTGGATCCAAAGATGATATCATCCACATAGATTTGGACCAGCAAGATGTCCTTCTTCTTTCTCTTGATGAACAGAGTTTTATCAATGACTCCTCTTTCAAAGCCATTTTCCAAGAGATAGGATGACAGAGTGTCATACCATGCTCTTGGTGCTTGATGCAGTCCATAAAGTGCTTTCTTCAGTTTGTATACTCTGTCTGGATAGCTTGGGTTTTCAAACCCTGGTGGTTGACAGACATATACTTCTTCTTCAATTGAGCCATATAGAAATGCACTTTTTACATCCATTTGATAGACTTTGAACTTCATATAAGAAGCATAGGCCAGGAACAATCTGATTGCTTCTATCCTAGCCACTGGTGCAAATACTTCTTCATAATCTATTCCTTCTTCTTGTGTATACCCTTGTGCCACCAACCTTGCTTTGTTCTTTATTACTATTCCTCTCTCATCTCTCTTATTCCTGAAGACCCATTTTGTGCCTATTGCTCTTTGACCTTTAGGAAGGTCTACCAGATCCCAAACATCTTGCAGCTTGAATTGTAGCAGTTCTTCTTGCATGGCTTCTATCCAACTGGAATCTTTCATAGCATCATAAGCCTTCTTAGGCTCAAGCTGGGATAGAAAACAAGAAAGCACTGTATGCTGTTGGTCTTGCATATCTTGCAGCCTGCTTTGATTTCTAGTCATCATAGGAGAAGAGATATCTCCTATTACCAGCTGAGGAGGATGATTCTTTTGTGTTCTTGTTTGATGACTAGGTTCTTCATTAAGTCCCACCTCTAGATTGGAGTCATTTAACTCAACTGAGGTGATTTCAGCAGCTACTTCTGGTTCTTTATTTTCTTGACTCTCCTCATCTCTTCTTTCTTCTTCACTCTGATTTGGTTCAGTAGATGGCTCCTTTTCACAGTATTCAACAGGATTCACTGTAGGTATGGGAAAAATCACAGACTAGGGTATGTTGTCTTGAATATGTGTAGCCCCTGATCCTCCACTACCTGAACCTGCACAATCATTATTACTGAAACCAAAAGAGTTAGTTAGTGAATCAATGTCAAACAGCCACTGAGGACCAGACCCAATAGGATTTGGTGTGTTCTCATTGCATTTGACATTGTCACTTTCCTCAATTATTCTAGAAGAAGTATTAAAAACTCTGTAGGCCTTACTTTGAGATGAGTAACCCACAAGAAATCCATCATCTGCCTTGCTATCAAACTTTCCTAAGTGAGATTTGGTATTGAGAATTGTACAAGGACACCCAAATGGTTTAAAAAAACCAATAAAGGGTTTTCTTTTATTTAACAACTCATAAGGTGTCTTGTTCTTTGGCTTGACCACTAGAACTCTATTTTGGACATAACAGGCAGTATTAACTGCTTCAACCCAGAAAGTAATTGGCAGTTTTGAATCAGCTAACAGAGATCTAGCAGCCTCAATTAGTGTCCTATTCCTTCTCTCAGCAACTCCATTTTGTTGTGGAGTCCTAGGAGCACTATATTGTCTCTCAATGCCTTTTTCTTCACAAAAGGTGTTTAGATCAAGATTTTTAAATTCAGTTCCATTGTCTGATCTAATGACATTTACTTTTTGATTTGTTTAGTTTTCAATTCTTAGGATAAAGGATTTGATCAGTCCACTTGTCTCATCCTTAGTCCTTAGAAAATATACCCAAGTAAATTTAGAGTAATCATCAACAATAACTAGGCAATATGATTTCTTCCCTATGCTCATCACATTTGTAGGGCCAAACAGATCCATATGTAATAACTGGAGACAAGAAGAAATTGTATTTAACTCTTTGGTCTTATGAGAAGTTTTGTGCTGTTTGCCTTTAAGACAAGCAACACAATGATCATCACATGAAAAGACTTTTGATGGTAAACCTCTTACAAGGTTATTTTTAACAAGTTTGTTCATTGTCTTGAAGTTCATGTGACACATCCTTCTGTGCCAAAGAGAGGATTCATCCACAGAAGCTTTTGAAACAAGACAGTTCAGGGATGAATTACTTGAAACATTGTCCATATCGAGACAATAAACATTGTCCTTTCTTGGAGTTCTAAGTAGTATCATGCTTTCATCAACTACCTTGAATCCTGGAGCAAGGATCATACATTCTGTATTGGTAAATAATATACTATGTTGTTTGTCACAGACCTGTGATACACTTAACAGGTTGTACTTTAACTGATCAACATAGTAGACATCCTCAAATGTCATCTTACCTTTTGTAACATTACCTTTTCCACTTATTTTTCCACCTGCAAGATTGTCTCCAAATGCAACATGTCCTCCATTGATATGCTTGAAATCCTAAAGGCATGACATGTTGCCTGTCATGTGCCTAGAGCAACTACTATCAACATGCCAGATGCTCTTCCCCTTGAACTGTTGGTTGCCCTGCACATAAGATAAATCAGTTAGTATTGATTAGGAACCCAAACCAAAGTGGTCTTGGGTACCCCTTTCTCATCAAAATATTTACATTCCTTCTTGACAAGATTTTTAAACTTTGACTCCTCATTGTGGAGTACTTTGTCACAATAATGGGTTTGGCTGGACATTTGCTAGAAACAGTACTGGTTTTAGAAGAACTAACTGCATTAGCAGCACTTGAATGCTTAGCAGTACTAACCTTGTTAAAAGTAGTAACTGTGTCAGCAGTAGTAACCTTTGAGGAAGTACTAACAGTGTTAGAAGCATTAAAATTCTCAGCAGTACTAACACTGGTAGCAGCAATATTACTTTTGGCAGCACTATCCCTGTCAGTAGTACTAATTGATGTAGCAGTACTAACAGTTTTAGTGCTTCTAGGCACCCATATTTTAATACTCTCTTTTAAAACCTTTTTCTTCATTTGGCCTTTCGTTTCAACAGATTTCTTAGACACATGTTTCTTTCCAGCCTTCCTATAACCAACAGGTTTTTGCACAAATCTTTGAAAGTTCATCCTTTGGTTAATAGGGTTAAAGAAACAGTGCTTAGCCAAATGATTCAACTTGCCACATATGAAACAAGGTTTTGGTCTGATTATTTTACTCAGATCAACTCCTTGTTTCTGAGCCCATTGATTATTCCAGTTTCTTTGATTACCTCTCTTTGTACCAGAATTTAGGCTCTGAGTTTTATTGCAAGCACACTGTTTACAAGGGTCAGGATTCACAACAGTGGTCTGTTTGTAATGGACCTTGTTGACCTTTCCTTTGGTCTTCTCTATCTCTTTAGACTTGACCCAGGTTTTTCCACATCCCTCATTGGTGATAATGTTGTTTTCTAAGGGTATCTCTTTACTCACAGCATTGTTCCTATTCTCACTGGCTTCTTTCTCAGTCATATCCTCAAAAACCACCTCATCCAAAGGATCTATCTTAAATGCTTTCTCAGACAAGTCATTTTTTTCCTTGGTCTCTAACAAGTCTGATGTAGGAGGGATGTAGTTGTTGTTGTAAGGAGGGGGTGTGTTATTGTATCCAACACCAGGCTTCATCTTATCATGAATCTGAGCCTTTAGAAGAGAATCCATTGCTTTTGAAGCATATGAAAACTTTTCTATATCAAGCTTAACCTTTATTTCTTCTTTCAACTTATCATTCTATTCTTTTGACTTAGACAGTTTGGTCTCTAACTCATTCTTTTCCCACTTCCAGTAGTTTGTGTCATAAGAGTGTTGAAGTTCATTGGCTTGGAAGCCTTTGATTTGTTCTTCAAACCTCTCAACTATCAACACATAATCTCTTCTGTCCTTTTCTAATCTTTTGAGGTCATCACACATGTTTTGGTTGTGATCCCTGTACCTTTTGACAGTGTCTATGCAAGATTGAGTACAAAGATTAGAAATTACCTCAGAGGGGAGATCAGACACCTCTGCCATAAGAGCTTGATTCTGAATGGCTTCCTCAGCTTGGTCACTCCAGTCAAACCCCATTCCTTGTTAAGAAACAAGGGCTTGAGCAGAGTTCTTGTTTTGATTGTAGCCTCCATTCTGAGCTTGTTGGTGGTTGTTATTTGGCACACCACTTCTGCACTCTCTAGCAAAGTGTCCCTTCATGTGGCATTTATAGCATTCCACCTTTGTCTTGTCAAAACCAGCTCCATCTTCTCTTCTTTGAGAGAAATTGTTCCTCCTAGTTCTTTTAATAAACTTCTTCACCCTCATAGATAACATGGCCATCTGCCATTTAATGTCCATCTCCTCCAGATCATCAGGGTGAAGTTGTTCCAGATCATCATTAATCAAGGAGTTGTTGCTGTAACCGGACAAAAAGGCTTCAAAGACAGTTTCAGTGCCTTTTTCTGAATTCACTCCACTAGCAGCACTAACTGCTTCAGGGTTGGCAGTAGTATCAGTAGATGCTGATAGAAGTGCTGCATTATGAATATACCCAGTGGGCTTCTTCTTAGCTTCTACCTCAGATTCAAAAACTCTTAGATCATTATACAGATCATCTAGTTCCTTCTCTTCCAGATTGTCACTCTGTCTATATGAGACAGTGTACATAGTCCATTCATCCCCAAGAGATCTGAGGAACTTCCTGTTGATATCATCTTGATCCATCTTCACTCCAATAGTAGCCAGTTCACCAATAAGCTTGTTGAACCTGTCAAAAGTTTGAGTCATAGACTCATTCTTTGAAGAAGTGAAGTTCTCATATTGCTGCTTCAGAACATCCCTTTGATTTCTTTTGGTGCTCTTAGTTCCAGCAAATCTTTTCTCTAGAGCATTCCAGAGAATCTGAGCATCAGTGCAGTTGCAGAATTGATGCTGATATTCATTGGGGATGGCCAAGAGCAGAGTGCTCAAGGCCTTCATCTCTATCTGCCTGATCTTCCTCTCACCATCTGTCTTTGGTGGAGATCTTTTCCCATCTGGTCCAATCTGGCCTTCAGTAGAGGTCCATTCTCAATGACATCTCACATTGAGTAGTCAGTGAGGAGAATGTATTGCCTGATTCTGATCTTCCACATGTCAAACTCATTGGGTTTGAGCATTGGAACCTTAGAGACAAGAGTACTGTTTGATTCTGCAAAGTTTTCCATGATGAATGAATGAATGTTTCTGAGAGAACAAGCTCTGATACCACTTGTCAGGATCGAATTCTCAACAAGAATTATGAATACTCAGAAACAATATTAAAGAAGTTGCGGAAAAACACTTTAATATTAAATAAACAGAAAAACAGTATGAATCACAACTTGCAAACTTTATTTAATGATTCAAGTTACAAGCTTTTCACTCACAACCTCAATCTTAAAGAACAAGCTCTTTCAAGATGAATTCTACTTCTCTAGACTTAGGGACGATGCCTTGAGGTTGATTTTTTCTCTAGAACAAAAACTCAGAATTAATTCTTCTAACTATTCTAAACAATTCTATACATATACTGAAGAATAAAAGATAATTACTAAACATAAAAAGATCTTCAAAATAATCTTCATAATTATCTTCAAGCTTTCCATGTTTATCTACAGACGCGATCTCTTCAATATTATCTTCACATTATCTCAGAAGCAGCATTAATCACCTTGATCACCTTGGAAGCATTAACTGAGTCTTGGCAACATTAATTACTAAGCAGCACTAACCACTAGCAGTACTAACTAGCTAAGCAGTACTAACTTTGTTCAAGCAACACTAACTTTGACTAGCAGTATTAATTCTACTAGAAGTAGTAATACCTAGCAGTATTAACTTTGAGATCCTCTGGCAGTACTAACTCTGAACTAGCAGCATTAATGACTTGGTTACATCTTCAGTTCCCAACACAAAAACGGTCTCGGATGATCACTTGATCTCCATTAGCTATTTCTACCACTAGCGCATCGGGAAGGACACTAATAGGAGTGACAAATTGCTTACAGAAAACGTCCGATACAAAAGAACATGTAGCACCCGAATCAAACAAAACACGAGATGGCAAGGAGTTTAATAGGAACGTACCCGAAACAACATCAACGGTCTCCTTTGCCTCTTCGGTAGTCATCCAGAAAGCTCGACTTGGCGCCCTTGGTGGTTACTCGACTCTAGCCGTCGAACCCACTAAATTACCAACCTGTATCTAATGCAAGATAGATGGCTGCCATGGCAATATCCCATTTATCCCCAAGTTTGAAGAGAGGCATAACCTCTCTACTTTTGCTTTTTATCTCATCTGGTCCAAGTATCCTCATACCAGGAGTGTCGCCTATTGACCAGGTGCAATCCCATTGACTCGTATATCATAATCAGTACCCCATTGCTTCGATTTAATAAGCTTTAGGGTTTGTATTTGTGCCTTTTGATATTCTCTAGTTATTCAGGCTTTTCAACTCGTGAATTTGCTCTTTATTCATTCAATTTTCACTTCCAATCGTAATGCCACATTTTATCCGGGGCTTATTAAACATAGCTGTGAAGATTGTTATTTTGTGTTTTCTAAGAAACAGGTCTTGGTAGGCAAATTTCCTTTTGCTTCATTTTAATTTACTTAATTGGATTGATTATTAATATGCCATGATTTTCTCAGATGCCTTAATTGATTTGGTCTAAATTGGTGATTTCCAAGATACTCTATTGCTGTAAACTGGGCTAGAAAGCGAGAAAGTCATCTCTCATCTCATCTCATATCTCATCACAAAGTCATACCCTAATCAATTTTTTTCCAGGTAATTTTCATACCCAAATCATAATCGTTTTCTTGGCCTTTTGCAGTAAATTTGGTGATGGTTCTTTGTTGCTAGAGACCCTAATTTGTTGATAAATTGCTTATTGCTACAAATCGTAATATGTTGATAAATTGCTTCTTGTTGTAAATTGCAAAATGCTGCAACTGCTGTCTTTTTATCTGATCTGGACAATGTGGTTGCTCTTGATAAAACAGAGGACAATGAATCATGGGTTCATTGAAAAAATATTAGTAACAAACAGTAACTTCCAGTGAACCTGCCCCAATTTAGATATTGATGATTGACTACCCTTGAAAACTAACTCATGATCATGATTTCATAATGACAAAATATCTAATATGGTCGTTGTAGCTTTAAACAAAAGAAGTGTTTTTAAAAGAAGTGACATATATATATATATATATATATATATATATATATATATATATATATATATATATATATATATATATATATATATATATATATATATATATATATATATATATCGTTGGCTTTAAACACATTTTAAAGGGAAATGTTGAATCAATTTTCAGGTAGTGGGAATATATAAATTTGTCATTATTTCCAATCGTGGGATTGTAAATCGTCGTTCTTCCTCATCGCAAATCTTGTTCACCTACGATCTGCTGCCGACATCCTCATCTTCCTCGTCGACGATCAGGTCTCGACTCCATCTCCAAACACCCAAACCAATCGATTTCGCATTTTTGTAAGATCTTTTCTCTCATTTTGTTCGTTCTCGATTTCTCTCAATCTCTCTCGACTCAATCTCCAAACAAACGGTTTTTGAAAGTTTTTTTAATTGTACGATTTTTGAAGTTAGATTTATGTTCGTGGCTTCATAAAAATTGAATGAGGATTTGCTGAAACTGATTAGTATCTGCAAGTTTTAATGGAATGAAGCCCAGAAAAAATGTTTCCCTCGCTATCTGGTGTTACTCTCAATATTGCATTTGGACGTTGGGAAACTACATTTGTAGTTCATTCTATAAATTTTCGAATTGTGCATTATTTTCGATTTATTCTCTAATTCTTTATATGATATTGCTCGAAACTGGTCCATTATTGCTGCTTGTTTGTTGTCATTGAATTGATTTTGGTATAAAATTGATCGTCTGTGAAATGGAAGTGGTGAATTTGGAATAAGAGTGAATTTGTTTTCTGTTGGATACTTTTTTTCTGAGTCTGTTGTTTTGGTATCCTTTGACAACACAGTTGATTGCTTCTAACACAGATCATTCTAAACAGTTGAAGTTGTACATTTGACCATCAATATTGTAGCCGTGAAAGGCGGTTGCTTGGTTGATTTTAGATTAGATTTAGAAGATTTTTGTTTGTGAGAATTATAGATAGGATATGTTTTTTAATTAAGGGAGAAAACTAGATTATTGTATAAGCTTTGTCGTAGAAGCTGATTGAATAAGCCACATTCTATATAATACAACCATCTATGTACATTCTATATCGTAAAACTATCACTAAACAATCATGTATAGTTGACAAGGTAATATGCTAGTCTCATTGAAGTTAAGCTTTCATCCTCAAAACTTTTGATGTTGTGACTTTGACCATTGATTTTGTAACCAATAAGGGACACTCAGATAGTCAGATGTAACCTTATAACTTTCTTTTTCAAAATATTTGTGTGGTGCAAGGGTTGATGGGTACAAATTATCTGGTGGATTTGCTTGGAGCAAGATAAGTAGATAGAATAAGGTGGTCTTCCATTGGCTGGTTTTATGTACTGCCATCTGGCATTCATAACACACAGGTTCTATCTAAATATTTAACTTTGCTTTGTAACATCTTATATGATTCGCCAATTACTACTCATGAATTTGCTTCATGCAAAACTCTTTGGTTTGAATCTAACTGGTATCCATCGGGAGTATGGCTCACGGGAGTATGGCTCAGAGACTCATAGCAGCTGATTGTTCTATGTTTTTTTTTTAACCAAAGTTAATCAATTTTATTTTGTTCTTAAAAGCCTCAAGGAGACTACATAGAGCTTCATAGGAAGAGAAATGGCTATCCTCATGATCACTTTAAGAGGAAGCGGAAGAAGGAAGCTCCTGAGGTTCACAAGCGCTCTCAGATCGCCCAAAAGGTTGTGCATACTTTTTCATAACTTTTTAACATTTTTTTTCTTTCTTTCACTAAATGGATTCTTCTACTTCTAATTCTCTAGTTCCCAAACATGCTTGTTGGCAAAAGTTTTGATCTTATTTGCTCAAAAATTCTATTGTAGAGCATGAAACACTAAAACTGTTTTCCTTCTTTTGTGGTTGTTTCAGTCTTTGGGAATCAAGGGCAAGATGTTTTCTAAGAAACGATATGCCAAGAAGGCCCAAATGAAGAAGACGTTAGTATTTTTGGCTTTACTTAACCTTTCTGCAAGTTCTTAATTTTTCTAGGCATAATAAGGTGAAAGATATTGAAGTGGCCAGCCTTCTTTGGCCACATTTTGTTCACTTACTATGTTGTTCTGCCAAAAATACTCTGTTAAGGTGTTGGTTGTTTTTGGATACTATAGTTGATAAAGGCTTACACATTTATCTTGAGGAACACTTAATTGATTGTTTGCTTTTGTATGTGTGAAATGAAGGTTTTGGGTATACTCCTACTCGCTAACATGTCTAATTCGAACACCAAGCTACTTTACTCGGTTTCTGGATAGCAAGATTGCATTAACTAGGCCACCATTTATTTAAAAAAATTCAAATATTAAAATGTATCTGAATTATAGTGGGGATAATTTTCAGTTGGTAGACATGTAATGTAATGGGCAGGAAGAATCATTTGTTCAGATTGGTAGCTTTTTAAATGCTATCATTGAACTTAATATTTTCATTTTATTGTCGTCAATGCAGAGCTCATTATTTTGTTTATTGTCCTGATGTCAATATAATGCCACTAACTTTTTGTCATGCATGTTAATAGATTGACTATGGAGGAAGAATCATCAAGCAGACGCAAGGTGGAAGATGATGTTCATGAAGGAGACGTGCCTGCCTATCTCCTTGATCGTGAGACTACAACACGTGCAAAGGTGTGTTTCTTTCAATGGTTGAGTTGATAAGTTGCATGAGTACTTGTTGCCATATATATATATATATATTTCTAACATTCATATTCTGTATGAAGGTTCTTAGCAACACAGTAAAACAAAAAAGGAAGGAGAAAGCTGGGAAGTGGGACATGCCCTTACCTAAGGTAAGGAAACTAATCCATATTCCTATATTTGGCGATTTGTGTACATGATTATTAGTAAATTAGCACTCATCTCTTTACATATATCTATATCTTCCCTGATCGACTCATCGTGTAACTTCAAATGAGGTGGCATGCTTGACATTAAGCAAATGAAGTGTAGATCACATGTTAACTACTTTTTTGGTTCATTATGGACTTTGGACTTCTTTCTGGGACCTTGGGATCATTTTGGTTCATTAAATGGAGTAGGTTATGAGTCTTTGCTCTCTCTTTTCATTTGGTCTCAATCTGAGGTTATTATTGATCCTGCTCACTAATCATATCTATACATATCATGCAATGGGCAACTAGTTATTTATCTTCTTGAATTCACACAAGGAAACTAAGCATGGCTTATCAAGGATAAAGTAGAAAGAAACAATTCCACTAAGAAATATGAAGTAAATATTAAGGAAAGATCTACTTTGTTCGTACAAAATAAGCAGCAAGACAACCAAGACAACCTGGTACTCAAAAATTAAAGGCTGAATCCGAGACTAGCTGTTAGGTGGTGATAATCTAGCTAGTTTTATAGATTCCAATAGATGTTCCAGCCTAGATTATTGCAACAAACCAACCTTATCCCTCCATTTCCAGATAGTGAGTAGACCCACCCCATATACACAGTAAGGAACAAACAAACCTTATCCTTCACAGCTTATTGGTTGTTTTGGTGGTTGCCTGTACCATAAGGCTAGCTACTTGACATATCTTTCATAGTGCATACATCCATAATTGGATGTCATAAAATTCTGCAAATTCGAACTACATCTTGTGGGATATTAGTTAACATTTCAGCTTAGCACCCAGAAATAATTACTTGTTATACTATTAATCCAATATTTTAAAATGAATTACATATATGTTCACTACTAATTTCCTTCAAACTTTTACCATTTTGTGAAGCTTCTTAAAATGTTATTGTTTCTGACAGGATACAAGCAAAAACATCCAGATCTCTGCATTTCACATTTTTAAGGTGCGGACTCTTTCATCTGTCAAATAGAATAAGCAACTTCCCACATTTTCCCATGTTTTTCAAAATGTTGTTCAACATGTAGTTGCTATCATACTTGTAAATTTATTTATTAGGGGATGGTCTAGGGTCCCGAGCACTAGGAACGACTCTACGAATTCGTGATATAGCATCAGCTCTTCTGGCCGATTGAGTCACGCTGAGATGTCCTGCTTGACTTACCTCAACAGAATCCGATCTTGCTTCAACTAAATCCGAGCTTTCTTCATCTCAATCCGAGCTTGCTTCAACTCGATCCGAGCTCTCACATATTGAGGGTGAAATGGCGGAGTTGCGTTAAATGGTGAGCTCAATCGTGTCTGGTCAACCACTTCCGACTTTTGCAGCTTCACAAAATGTTCAAGACCATGGTTCCGAGACTCTAGATCGGTAGACATTATAATATGATTTTGGATAGATTTGGATTTATGTAAGAATTGAGATTGAACTCTAGGTTGTTTTGGGATAATTTATCCATGTTTTTTCGAATGAATTGAGATAGAACAAATCTATGAAATTTCATTGTTTTGGGAATTTTTATAAAATTCTTGACATACTATTATTAATTATTTCATTATAATTATATAATTATATATAAGGAAATATGGATGAAATTTATATATTTGTATATAACCCATTTAGAGAAGGAATTGATGCTTTAAAAGTGTATCTGAATGGTACCTTTAGAGAAGGATTTGATGCTTTAAAAGTGTATCTGAAGGGTACCTTTAGAGAAGCATTTGATGCTTTAAAAGTGTATCTGAAGGTACCTTTAGAGAAGGATTTGATGCTTTAAAAGTGTATCTGGAGGGTACCTTTAGAGAATGATTTGATGTTCTAAAAGTGTATCTGAAGGGTACCTTTAGAGAAGGATTTGATGCTTTAAAAGTGTATCTAAAGGTTATCTTTAGAGAATGATTTGATATTTTAAAAGTATATCTAAAGGGTATTTTTAGAGAAGGATTTGTTGTTTTAAAAGTGTATCTAAAGGATACCTTTAGAGAAGGATTTGATGTTTTAAAAGTGTATCTAAAGGGTACCTTTAGAGAAGGTTTTGAAAAGTGTTACTAAAACCAAGAGTTTTAGAGAAGGTTTTCAATATACCTTCTCTAAAATTATCTTTTAGTTACTTTAATAAACCGTCGCAAATAGTTGAAAAGCGTCACTAAAAGATACTTTTAGAGAAGCTTTGGCTAACCTTTAGAGAAGCTTTTAAAGCGTATCTAAACCTCAACAAAATGTCTCTAAAAGTAAATAAATTGAATACGCTTCAAAATCCTTCCCTAAAACCTTTAGCTACTCTTATATAGGGAAGCTTTTTGACGGAAGTGAAAAGCTTCTCTCTAAAGCCTTTAGAAAAGCTTTTAGGACTTTCAAGTACAATATAAAACCTTCTCTGAAGGTCATTTTTCTTGTAGTGAATTTGCTGCTGTTTGTGTTGCTTTTCATCCACTGCTTCAAATTTTCACGAGGCTGCTGCATTAATGATGATCGAACATGGTTGCTGCTTTGAGATAAAGATGGGGCTGTTCTTTTAGAGCAGCTGCAGAATTTTCCATGTTCATGTTAATGATTCAAAAGTGTACATATGATCAATATTAGGAATTTGTTTGAGAACTTGTTGTATATTATATATATATATATATATATATATATAATTAATCTGTATGAGGTCTAAATGTGCTATGTTATATATACAACAAATAGAGGGCAAAAGGGTGTGGCAGTTACATGACAGGTATTCAAATGGAAATAACTGTCATACCAATCCATATATAAACAGAGGCCTTGGTCCTGCTGAGTACACATACTTTCACACAGAGAAGCCCCATTTACGTTGGTGATTCCATATATAGGCTTATTGATCAAGAGACATCAAAGCTTTCATGGATATATAATTAACAGGATATATATATGTTATAGTTTAAAATTACTAACATGTTCTCCTTCTGCTTCACTTACACTACTCTAATATGTGGCTGATTGAACACCAAGAGACTGCTATTACAACAATAGAAACAAGGTTGATGTTATATTGGTTGGATTTAAGTCAATGCACACGGAGGCTTCTATTACAACTGCTGGATGTTTTGCCTTGAATGAAATCATTCTACAAAATCCAAACAGTTTGGCATTTTGTGAAACGGGAACGATATAAAATAACAAACTTTTTAGACTGAGAAATATATCCTATGTATGCGTACAAAACGAATTCTAAAAAACTAATTTCACATTTGGCGGTACAAACTGATTCACAGAACTCATTAAGTAGTCCAACAAATGTGAGAATTAAACAAACAACAGCACCAATTTTTAAATGTCTCAGAGAGATGACGTACCACGATCAGTTAACCTCAACAGGATTTGGGAGATGATGTGCCCCTAGCTAGCAGTTTCCTTTTCTACTGAATCACCGTTATTTTCAAAGATGATGGGCCGGTAGTATTAGTCTCTGGTAGATCCTTAAGCTTCGGGCATGAGAAAATAAGAAGTTTCTCAAGGCATGGGAGGTGCTGCAAGACCTCTGAAACTGATTCCACATCCATAAAATCATGGATTGATAGATAAGTTAGAGATGGTGGAAGAAAAAACGACGATGAAGTCACTTGTTTTTCAGTTGCAAATGAAACCACTCCTGAACTTTTCCCGAGTAACGCTAGTCGAACAAGTAAGGCCGGGTAATTTTGCAGCCTCCACTCTGACATGGGTTTACCTAAGCATCCTATTGTTAGGCTTCTCAAATTAGGAGGCCACAACCCACAAGGAAATGAGTAGTCCATACTTGGACAAGTATGTATCACCAGCTCTTCCAAAGATGTCAGACTTTCCAACTGCCCATAAGGAAATAACTTGAGATTCTTACAATTACTAATCTCAAGATATTTAAGGGGAAGAATACCGAAACCTTTCTCTGAAACTGATTCAATGTTATCACAATAATCAAATTTCAATTCGACCAGATTATCACAACATTTAACCAAAAGAGACTTTAGAGAAGATGATGGGAGCTGCTCCTGCACCGTTGAGAAGGTCAATGACGTCAATGAACAACAATACGAGATATGCAACCTCTCAACGCTTTTTGGGCAAGTGTAACTCTTCAGACTCTCACAATTAGAAATATCAACTTCTCTAACATATTCCATGCTAATCCCCAAAGTAACCCCTTTCTCTCCCAATGAAACTAACTTCTTACAATTCCTTATTTCCAACTTCCTTAAACTCACAAGAAACTTGCATGCCTCCGACTTTGATTCGCACAAATATCTCAATTCATTACAGCTATTGATGCATAGATACTTAACTTTGCCAAGAAGCTTTAAAACTTGTTCATCTAGTTGAGTAAGTCCTTTAATATTCTTCATTTTCAACGTAGCAATTGATGAAGACACACCAACCATGCTTTTCAATACCTCTTCGGAACAACCTCTTAGATCTAAATCCCGAAGTGACGGTATCAAATCAATCGAGATTTCAACTAATTTTGGACAATCTCTTATAGAAATATTAACAAGACAAGGAAATGATCTAGCAATTCCATCGTAGTCACCCCGTCTAGTTGACCATCTCTCCCAACCTTGCATACTACTAAATTCCAAAACTTCAAGTGATGGAAATGCAATGCCATTGAAAGAATCAATAGGTCCAAGTGACTCAATGCCCAAAGTCTTCAACCCATCCATGCCTTCCACGGACAACTTCTTAAGTGACTGTAGATGTCCAAGTGCGGGAAAACGTGAACACCTTCTACAACCACGTAATGTAAGTTTTGTTAACTGATCAAACGAGGGATTCCCGACCCAACTAGGAAATTCCAATCCCCCATAGAACAAAATCTCCAGCTTTCTCAACTTACGATTAGGACTGAGGCCTTCAAGTACTTTATATTCAATCATATGATTCTGAGAATCATCATACTTACCACTCCATTCCATCACCAAATCATCAATATTCTTCTTTTGTTGTAAGTTGGCGTCTTTTGCTTGAATTGGATTTATCACTTTCTCCAACCCCAAAATGGAAAGTCGGCCTTGAAGATCAGATAGGCCCTTAAGCTCGGATATTTTAAACCCGTGACCTCCTTCAATAATGACTTTAGGGAGAGTTTGTAGACCCGTCAATCCACCGATCCCCAAGGGCATCTTGTTCAACATTGGAGTATCACTGATGTCAAGATGTCGTAGGTTTATCAATTTTACAAAACTGACAGGCAAACTAGATAACTTAGGACAACCACAAACCAACAAGATCTGTAGATTATAGAGATCACCGACTTGTTCTGGTAACCGTTCGATCCAAGTTTTAGAAAAATTCAGGTATCGAATATGCTTGAGACTACCAATGGATTGTGGTATCTTGGTGATTGAATGATCACTTAGGCTTAGCACCCTTAGGAACTGTAGTTGGGGAAGTAATTCGGCAAAAACGTCATTCGATAAGTGGAAACTTGACCAGGAATGAAGTTTAATAGGTAAGAAAGTTCGCAAGCCTCTAGCTCTTTGTAATTCCTTGAACTTTCTATATGCTCCATAGTCTTCCACAAATGAAACATGACGAAACTTCTCAAAAGATTCATGTACATCGCATGCATCTATCTTATCATCCAACCTAAAGAAAAACTCTCCTGCAACTTTTGTGGCCAAGTCATTAATCAAGTCATGCATTATGTATCGTGATTGATCATTCGTTGAGGTCTGAAAAAACGACCTTGACTTCAGTTCTTCGAAATACTCGCGACCCAAACCCTCCTTTGATTTCCTGCCATTCGATTGATTTAAAAACCCTTCTGCCATCCACAACAGGACTGGTTCCTTCTTGTCAAACACGTAGTCCTTGGGAAATAAGGAGCAGTATGCAAACAATTGCTTCAAATGTGAAGGGAGGTCATAGTAGCTTAATCTTAGAGCCGGAAGAATCTGACTTCCATCCTCTAAATCCCATATCTCACTATTCAACACCTCCTCCCATTCATCATCCTCTGTTTTTGTCCTCAACACCCTTCCAAGCGTTATCAAAGCCAAAGGCAATCTACCACATTTCTTCACAATGCCTTCACCATGCAACTTAAGTGTTGGATGCTTGTCAAAGTTTTGCTCATCTAGTGCATACCGAGCAAATAAAGACATAGCTTTTTCTTGTGACAAAACCTTGAGATCGTAAGGTTGAAAAGAGTTCATTACAGTTGCAACCTTGGTCTTCCGGGCAGTCACAATAATTTTACTTCCAGGTGCCCCTACAACAAAAGGGCTTTGAAGGAGTTCCCATTTTCCATGGTCTTCGTTCCAGACGTCGTCTAGAACAAAAAGGAACCTTTTTTTTGAAAGTTTTTCTTTGAGAGTCACATGAAGCCGTTCTAGACTAGTGAATTCTTGATTCGTCTTGGTTACCTCTTGAAAAATAGCATTGCTAATTTTCAATACATCAAACTCTTCAGAAACACAAACCCATGCCCAGAGCTCAAAGTGATCTCTCACTCTCTCATCATTATATAAAACTTTGGCAAGAGTGGTTTTGCCAATCCCACCTAGACCAACTATGGACACTATGCTAACATTGTGATTACATACTTCATTCCCTAACAACTTCTTGAGCAATGCCTCTTTATCCTCTTCCCTACCCATAACTTTGGACTCTTCAACTAGTGAAGTTTCCACCAACTTTTTATCTATTATATTCGACCTTTCAACATTCAAATTCACCTTTCCATTCAAACCTAGAGCATTTGTCTCTTCAGCAAGGTTATGCAGTGTGGACGTAATCTCGTCTAGCTTTGAACTCAGCTTACGACCATACATAATGTTACTGGAAGTTGAATTAGTGCAACAAGTTGGGATGAACTTCAATACCTTATTGGTGCTGGTGCTTGAATAATTAGATTCTTTATTGAACTTGCGGCGCATAGCTTCGGTGGCGATATCATCGAGTGCATCGTCGATGTCATAAGCCAAATCCTGGAGATCGTGCAGCCACAATTGAACAGACCTTTCTCTTATCTGCTTCTGCTCTGCATCAGAAATCACAGCTTGGATCTGGGACAAGGTTTTCTTCCATTTGTTCAGCTGAGAATCGATTCCTTCACTTCGGGCCATCTTCATGAAGTCAGCAGAAGCCAACTTCTCAAACAGCACAGTCACAACTGCCCCCACAAATATTTCAGCCATCGGAAATATTGGAAAAAAGAAGAGATGAATATATATATATATCGGAAGAAAGAAGCAGAAGCAAAAGCAATGATGCAGAGTATAAATAAATATATAGTTAGGATAAACCTCTTTTCCGAAAAACAGGGGAGTCAATAATACAAAAATCAACGAAAACACTTATAAATATCTAGATATTTATAATTATGATCCAAATATAAATTCCAAACAATGACTTGACCATATCTTCCCACTTGTTACTAATCCACCCATTGATTGATTTGTGGTTATTTAGTGCATTCAATTTCTCCATCATGTATTTATAAATTTTTGTATAATTGAAAACAAGTGGTGGATATCAACGTGGAAAAGATAAAAAATTATAAACCGGTTATTTATCAAGATGATAGGATAGGACCTAATCCAATTATATAATTGAAATTAATTAGAGGGAGATTAAAGATTAACTATTTATAAATTGTGTAAGAGATAAAAAATTAGTTTATTACCAAACAACACCACAAGTTTATACAGCCGCAAACCGAAATACAACGACGAAAACAACTAACCAAATCTCATAAAAACAAGGCATCAAAGACACACCATTTGCGAGATGCAAACAGAGCCGAACCCGCATCGAAACAGTCCCGAGACAGCAGCAGAATAGCATCGAAAACAGCAGCCAAATATTACCAAAACATCATCGAACCAGCAGTTAAGCAGTACCGAACCTGCATCGAATCGTCGACGAACCTGTCCCGAAACAGCGGCGGCAAACTCCTGACAGCGGTAACCACACCAAATCATTTTGCGCAGATTCTCGCCACACCGAGTGCTCCAGTTTCACAATCGAACCCCAGACCTGTTTGAAGCTTTCAGACCTGCAGCCATCTTGATCGCGTCTCTCCACATCAAATTATCGATCCTCTCTTTCCGCCCTCTTCCTCGTTACCCGACGATTTGATCGTTGCCTGCGTTTACATTACCCGCCACCCACAAGGACCAGTCCGCTCTTTGTTGCCTCAATCTTCTACTTATCCATTCAAACACAAGCCTTTGCCACTCGAAAAAAATTTCGTCCAGCCGACTCTTCTCCCTTTTAAATACGATTTTGTTCATGTGGTTCCAAATAAGGTATAAGAATGACCACTTCACCCCCTTCCAAACCGTGCTTTCGTTTAACCCCCCACCCCCACCCGAATCCCCTTGCAACAGCTCTTGGAGAGAACAATTTTCGTCATGCTGATGAATCTTCAAATATGCAAGTTGGAGTTCTAAAGTTCAGTTTTTTCCTTCAACTGCATCGATAAATTCATTATGTAAAAAATAAATGCATAATATCATCAATCAAAATATATAATGAGTTGATTTTTCAGTATATTGTTGTTTAATTGATAAGAGCATTTTGATCCTCCTTTTCCCTCAATTGGTTTCTTAACCAAAAAAGTATTTGTAGGTTAATTAACCCTGATCAAAATAAAACAATATGATGACAAAGAGAAAGCACGGAACATCATGTCCATGTAAATAAGAAAATCATGATGCATTCCAAATCAAATAGACGCCTTAAGGAAATTATATATAAGAGAACGTAACTTTGTAAGCCGTCCTATACCACTGTCAATAAGCGAAATCACATGAAAAATACCCTATGCTATATATGGGTGATATGAAATGTGATCAGGAACACTAGCTCTCTGTAGGAGCACGAAATGCTGAATGTGTTAGAAATAATTGTTAATTCAAACTTTTTTTTCTTAGTCCAACTAGCCGTTGAATAAGTCCTAAAGATTAGGAGATAGTGGCTCCTAGTCTTATGCGTCGTTTGAGAAATTTTAGCTTTTTTAGTTGTAGTCTGTTGATGCTCAGCCTTTTTAAGATAAGTTTTTGTTTTGTATTTTTCAATCAAATAAATACAAACCAAGTTTCCAGTAATTTTCTTGCTCCTCTCGTTACTTCTTCTTTGAAGTTTCCGACAAAGTGGTATCAGAGCCAGGTTCTTCAAAGAACTGGGCGTTTTATTTCTTTGTTATTGGCAACAAACTCAAGCACCCTCTGTAAAGTGATATACCTGCCTTCTATATTGTTATTTCAAACATATATTCCGTTAGCTTAATTGTAGGAATTATTTTGGTAACCTTATTCTTAGCCACAGATTTATTCAGTTAACTTTTTTATCTCCTGATTTTCCTCCTTGTAATTGTATATATATACGCTTTGCGTTTGTAAATGGATTATCAGTTTGACAATTCTTCTTGTAATACCAAGACTTTATGTGGTATCAGAGCAAGGTTCGAATACCTCCTCACGAAACTCATCTCATTCATCATCTCCTTTGCACCCTTCCTCACCTAAAACAATGTCTCCTGATTCATCTCTTCTACTCAACCCTTCGATGAAAGATTTGACAGTGGTCACCTTGCCGGCTACCCTAAAGCTTACTACATCAAATTACCTAGCCTGGAAAACACAAGTTGAAGCACTCCTCTATGGATTGGATTTGTTCAAATTCATAGATGGATCTCATCCAGCCCCTAAGCCGACCACCGCTGCAGATGGTTCCGAAACTCCGCATAAGGACTATCTTCCATGGTTTAGGCAAGATAGACTACTCTTTGGAGCACTTGTGGGCAGCCTTTCTCCTCAGATTGTGCCTCTTATCACTGGGGCAGCCTCATCGCATGAAGCCTGGTAAATCCTTGCTAAAACTTATGCCTCCCCAAGCCGAGGACACATAAAACAATTGAAGCATCGATTGAAGCAGACAACTAAAACTCCTACTCAGTCCATAACTGAGTACATGCAGCAAATTAAAACAATTACTGATGAACTCGCAAGCCTTGGAAAGAAAATGGACGATGAAGACGTCATTGATGCTATCCTGACTGGTCTTGATAAATCCAGTTACAAGCCAATTCTGGATGTTATTCACGCACGAGACACTTTGATCTCATTTAATGAGCTACATGAAAAATTAATTAATCATGAGCTCTCTATTGCTCAACAGATTACTGTATCGTCTCTTCATTAGCCGGCATCCGTTTTTCATCTTCAGCAATCCAACCGTGGTGGACCAGGAAATAAACAGTGGACACAGAAGTCACATACTGCAGCGACCGGGAACAACCACATCCATCATCGGCAGTCCATGAACAATTCCGGTATTCTCCCCACACCAACTATACCTGTCGGTAACAAACTCTTTCTCGGAAAATGTCAATGGTGCTACCAACAAGGTCATTCTCTCACAAATTGTCCGGTCTTCAAGAAGGTACATCCTAGTATTCCTATTCCAGCCTTTAACCGAAATATGCAGGCAAATAAGGCACAGGTTAACACCATGAATCTCAACACTGTTCCGGAATACACCAACTGGATTTTTGACAGTGGAGCCTCCCACCATGTCACTACCGATCTCAGCAATCTCTCTTTCCATGCACCGTATGATGGGACGGAGGAGCTTGTAATAGGTGATGGTTCTTGTCTTCCGATTACTCACATTGGATCTCTTTTACTACACACTCCACACACACCCATTATTCTTAAAAATGTATTGTGTGCTCCATCTCTAGCTAAAAATATAATCTCTATCTCACGTCTTTGACTTGATAATCATTTACTCATAAAATTCTACTCTTCTATTTTTGTTATCAAGGATCGAGCAACGAAAACTCAAATTCTCAAGGGAACGGCAGTCAAAGGGATGTATGAGCTTCGCTCACGACATCTGCCATCCTCACCGACCGTTTTCACCATGCATCGTACCAATTCCACTACATGGCATCATAGGCTTGGACACCCTCACCATAAAGTTTTCAAGCTTCTATCATCTCTCGTTTCTTTTCATTCCAATACTACTCATGATCATTGTAATGCTTGCCATGTTAATAAAAGTCACAAATTACCGTTTTTTGAATCATCTCTTGTATCTAAAGCTCCACTTGATTTACTATTTTCCGATGTTTGGTGTTCTCCAGTTATCTCATATGATAACTACAAGTATTATATCATTTTCGTTGATCATTATACAAAATATATTTGGCTTTTTCCTCTAAAAAACAAATCGGACTCACTTGCCACATTTATACGTTTTCAACGACTTGTTGAAAATTACTTTAATCGGAAAATCAAACAAGTCTTCTCTGACAATGGGGGAGAATACATTAAACTCTCCTCCCATTTTTCTTCCTGTGGCATTTCTCATCTTACTTCACCGCCACACGAACATAACAGATATGCCGAGCGTCGACATCGACATATTGTTGAAACTGGATTGGCACTTCTTTCTCATGCCACATTACCGGTCACTTTTTGGCCGTTTGCCTTTACCACGGCGGCGTATCTTATTAATCGTCTTCCAACTCCAACACTAAATAACTCTTCACCTTGTCTTAGCTTATTTAACAAACAACCAAATTATCACAAACTTCGTAGCTTCGGATGTTTGTGTTACCCTTGGCTACGCCCCTATTCACCTCATAAACTTCATCAACGATCACGTCCTTGTGTATTTGTTGGCTATTCTCCCACTCAAAGCGCTTACTACTCGATTGACCCAACCACTTATAAACTTTTCACCTCCCGTCATGTTGTTTTTGTTGAAAATATCTTTCCTTTTCAACAATTAACTTCTTCTGCCACTCCTAATACTATTAATTATGATGAGTGGATTCCATTCTCCATCCATCTTACTTCCTCCCCACCCACTTCTTCTAACCCCATGCAAAACTTGACAGCTCCAACCACAACCTCCCATACACCTGATTCCTCCACTCCTTCCTCTACTTTACCTATTGATCAAACAAATCCCCTCACATCTACCCCACCTAACCCCACCCCAACTCCATCACCTCCACCCATACATAATACTAGACGCAACCCCAAACCCAATTCTAAATATCATAATTCTGATTTTAGACTCTATACCACTACCATCTCATCCTTTACCGAACCCCCAACTATTACTCATGCCCTCAAACACCCCTCCTGGCGTCATGCTATGCAACTTGAATTTGATGCTTTAAAAAACAACAACACCTGGACTCTTGTTCCGTCGTCACATGCTCTTAATCTTGTAGGCTCAAAATGGGTGTATCGAACTAAATATAATCCGGATGGATCCATAGATCGCTTAAAAGCTCGTCTTGTGGCGAAAGGCTTCACCCAACGACCTGGCATTGATTACCTTGAAACCTTTAGTCCGGTTCTCAAACCAGCCACTCTACGTCTCATCCTCACTCTAGCCGTTTCACAAGGTTGGGTTCTTCATCAATTAGATATAAATAATGCTTTTCTTCAAGGCACTCTTAATGAGGATGTCTTTATGTCTCAACCTCCTAGCTTTGTTGATCCGGCTTTTCCGACCCATGTCTGTAAATTAAAAAAAGCAATTTATGGACTCAAACAAGCCTCTCGCGCATGGTATGATGAACTAAAATCCTACCTTGTTTCTCATGGTTTTAAACCAACCATATCTGATTCTTCTCTTTTTACCCTAACCGTGGGTTCCTCTCCTCTCTATATCCTGGTATATGTTGATAATATTATCATCACCGGACCTTCCGCTTCTTTGGTTACTCGTTTTATCAAACTTTTGTCAAACAAATTCTCCTTAAAAGACCTAGGCTCTCTATCTTATTTTCTTGGTGTTGAAGTTCTTCCTCATCCACACGGGCTTCTCCTTTCCCAAAAGAAATACATTTCTGACATCATACGCAAAGCCAATATGAGTGACTGCAGGCCAATTACCACTCCCATTACTTGCTCTGAAACTCTCACGTTACATGGTGCTCCCACCCATCCTTCTCCAACTGAATACAGGTCCATTGTTGGTGCATTGCAGTACTTATCTCTAACACGTCCAGACATTGCATTCACTGTCAATAAGTTGTCCCAATTTATGCATGCTCCTACTCACCAACATTGGACAGCTTTAAAACGGCTGCTAAGGGATTTACAGGGTACACTATCTAAAGGTCTATTGCTGCGAAAGAACTCTCCTCTTCATTTACATGCCTTCACTAATGCAGACTGGGCAGGCAATAAAGATAATTATCGTAGCACAACTGGTTATGTTGTTTTTCTTGGGTCTAACCCTAATGCTTGGAGCTCCAAACGTCAAACTACTTTAGCCCGTAGCTCCACCGAGGTCGAGTTTAGAGTCGTAGCCTCTACTACTACTGAAGTCCAATGGCTCACTAATCTTTTATCTGAGTTAAGATCACATTACCTATGGTTCCTGTCATCTACTGCGACAATTTAAGTGCCACTACATATTCTACAAATCCGGTTTTTCATTCCCGAATGAAGCATTTAGCATTGGATTTTCATTTTGTTCGTGAAAAAGTTCAAAATGGATCTCTACGAGTAACACATATATCGAGTGATGATCAACTAGCCGACGTTCTTACTAAGCCATTACTACGGCCACGTTTTCAACTTCTGGTTTCCAAGATTGGTCTCACAAATAGCTCGTCCATCTTGCGGGGGAATGTAAAGTGATATACCTGCCTTCTATATTGTTATTTCAAACATATATTCCGTTAGCTTAATTGTAGGAATTATTTTTGTAACCTTATTCTAAGCCACAGATTTATTCAGTTAACTTTTTTATCTCCTGTAATTGTATATAAATACGCTTTGCGTTTGTAAATGGATTATCAGTTTGACAATTCTTCTTGTAGTACCAAGACTTTATACCCTCAACGTATCTTAGCCGCAGATACCCATTTTCAAAGGAGACTCTTACGAATTCTGGAGCATTAAGATGAAGACTTTGTTCATGTCACAAGATCTCTGGGAATTTGTTGAGTCTTGCTATACAGAAGCCAGCGATGCAAAAGAAAATCAGAAACGCGATGCAAAGGCTCTCTTTTTCATTCAGCAGGTGGTGGACGAGAGCATATTCTCAAGAATAGCTGCAGCTACAACTTCGAAACAAGCATGGTCAATCCTTAAAACAGAATATCAAGGATCTACAAAGGTAATTACCGTTAAACTTCAGTCTTTGAGACGTGAGTTTGAAACTTTCGGCATGAATAACAAAGAAACGGTCCAAGCGTATTTTGGAAGAGTCTCTACAGTCGTAAGCCAGATGAGACCATACGGAGAGAAGATCACTGATGAAATCGTGGTAGCTAAGGTCTTAAGGAGCTTAACTCCTAACTTTGATCACGTAGTTGCTGCTATTGAAGAATCGAAAGATTTGTCAAAGCTTTCTTTCGATGAGCTAATGGGATCTCTTCAAGCGCATGAAGCAAGAAATAACAGGTCATCAACAAGAGACAAAGAGAAGGCTTTTCAAACGAAGGGGGAGCTAGAATCCTCTAATCGCATGAGAGGAAACTAACGGAGCCGAGGAAGAGGAAGCTATCGAGGTCGAGGCAGAGGCCGAAACAGAAACGTCAACGCTTATGAACAATGCTCACATTGCAACAAGTATGGACATTTTGACAAAGACTGTTGGTACAAACCGGAGGAAGCTAAGTTCACGGAAGAATACGATGATGACACATTTCTCTTCATGGAATCCTCAAACTTTAATGAGTCAAGCAAAGAAGTATGGTACATTGACAGCGCGTGCTCGAATCTCATGACAGGCGACCGATGGAAGTTTAAAGAGCTCGATGAGTCGATACAATCACAAGTTCGACTTGGAGATAATAAAGCACTCCAGATTGAAGGACGAGGAACGACAATGGTCACGATAGGTAATAAAACAAAGCTCATTAAAGATGTTCACTTTGCACCTTCTTTAGCTCATAACTTAATAAGTGTGGGACAACTTCTGGAATACGGATATTCCGTAATTTTTGAAGATAACAAATGTGTTGTGAAAGAGAAAGCAACATGTAACATTCTTGCAATTTCTTACATGACCCAAAATAGAATGTTCCCGCTTAACATATCTAAGCATGCAGAAGTTGCATTGGTTAACAAAGCATTTGCAGACAACGAGCTTTGGCACCTTATATACGGCCATCTTAACATCGCTGGCCTACAATTGCTGAGAAATAAAAACATAGTTAGAGATCTGCCCAACATCGCACCGCTCGAGAGAGTCTGTGAAGGATGCATACTTGGGAAACAAACTAAGAAGCCATTTCCAGTTGGGAAGTCCAAACGTGCGACTACAATATTGGAGCTCATTCATGCTGATCTGTGTGGACCGATGAGAACATACTCGTTATCTGGAAGCAAATATTTCTCGTTGTTTATAGATGACTATAGCAGGATGAGTTGGGTTTACTTTTTGCAGCTTAAGTCCGAAGCGTTTGAGCATTTCAAAAGATTCAAAGCTTTTGTGGAAAAACAAACAGGAGAAATCATAAAATCACTTCGAACTGATCGTGGTGGTGAATTTCTCTCTAAAGAGTTTACTAACTTTTGTGATGAACAGGGCATCAAAAGAGAACTTATAGCACCATACACTCCAGAGCAGAATGGTGTGGAGGAAAGAAAGAACCGAACGGTGGTAGAGATGGCACGTTCGATGATAAAAGAAAAAGGGTTACCGAACTCTTTTTGGGATGAAGGAGTTGCCACAACAGTGTACCTTCTAAATGTGTGTCCCTGATTCTAGTTTCTAATACAAAATTAATCAAACAAACAAGATTCAAACCAATGATTACCTGTTTGATTTCTTTCAATTCACAAATACACTTTCTCTCTTTAGAACTTTCTCTCTCTCTCTACAATCTGATCTCTTGTAACTCAACTCCCTCATGAAAATACAAAGAGAAAAACTATTTATACTACCCTTTAAAACAAGGAAACAACAAAAACAACTAAACTAATACATTGACTTTTATTACAAGAGACTTTGACTTTTAATGAGATTTGACTTTCTTCAGCTTTGACTTTCTCAACTTTGACCTTCAGTATTCTTGATCTTGTATCCAACAGATTTATGCTCTAACAATCTCCCCCTTTGGATTCAAGATCATTGTTGAAAAATGTAGCATTAAGTCTTCACTTTAAGCTCTGTCAAAAACAATCTCCCCTTTTACTTTGATGGTCTTCTTTCCAAAGCTTTCTTCTAATGAGTAACAATCTTCTCAAAACTTTCACACAACACTTTCAGACTTTGGAAAGAAATTATCTTCAAAATCAGCTCAAATGCTTTAGCAAATAATCTTCAAAGAAAAATTCCTCAAAATCTTCAGAAATTCTTTGATCATCTACAAATCTTCAAATCTTTATCATTTCTTTGAAATCATCTCCCTTTAACTTCAAAAAACTTTAACATTTCTTCATACCATCTCCACAATACATTTCTTCATACCATCTTCTCAATACATTTCTTCATATCATCTCCTCAATACATTTCTTCATATCATCTCCTCAATACATTTCTTCATATCATCTCCCCCTTTTTGATGATTTGAGCATCTGATATCATCAAAACTTTTCGCCAAGAAATGTCATTTAGCATTCTGATCTATCATACTAAGCCTCTGATTCTGTCAACTCTACAAATATTCATCTAGATCTTTACAAATCCAGACAAAATAAGAACATGTAACTCCTGAATCAACAGATGAATCAGTTAATATGCCTGTCAGTAACACAAAGTCACTGTGTGTAACGAATACACAATATAAAGGAGCTTTTGTGATGTTCACTCCCCCAGGGCTTCCATCCAATCATCGAAATACCACAAAGGCAATTTCTATGAATGTTATGACAAAGAAACAAATTCTTTGTGTGCTCGTGCAAGTGTAGAAAGAATTAAGCACGAATAATTGCTTTTAATAAGGCTCAACATTGTGTAAACCACTGAGACAACAGTAGATAAACACAGACTCTAAGTGCATGATTGAAGTGCGAAAGTGGGGCAGACTTCCTTCTTTTTCAATATCCAGATTTTCCAAATGAAAATCTGATAGATTATATGCTGCGTCCCCTTGAAAATGTGAAACATTTTCTTTTTGAGAAGAAAATGAGTGGTTGGTGGGGTTAAAGCAAGAGTTGGCATGGGCTAATTGCCTATTTCAATAACGTTCACCAAAGAGTTGTGAAACGCTAGTAATGTGGTTGCCCGGCTCAGAAAGTAGTTGGTGTAGAGTTTGATATTCTTTTACTCTGATCTCACACCCTTTTTCTTTTTATCATTAAGCTCACGACTAACCAAACTCTCTTTTCCATTTTACCTCAGCACACCCACACTCATTTCTTTTGACTCCTCACACTCAATCACTAAGGATTAACTTCTTGGGTAGGAAACACTGGTTAATGTGAATCCATAGAAGTTTAGTTAATTCCTAGCACAAAGAACCCAAGTTTCCTATTAAGCATGATTTGCTCAAATGGTTTAACTGTAACAGTTAAAGCTCATATACAAATGTCAGATATAAGTATGCTCAGTGATATAATCATGAAGATATGAGCATTTTAAACCATTGAAGTATTTTCAAACAAGGAAATTGAATGAATGAACATGAATGCAAGAAACTTGTTTGAAAATCTGACATTGTATAAAATGATCAGAAATGAATGATATATCAATTAAAGCTTAAGGTCAATAATAATTGATATTTGTCTATACGAAACAAAATATAGACATTCTTGAAATGACCGTTTCGAAATGAAATATCGCTCAAATAATTCAATGAAGTACAAGCGGAGGATCTTACCATCGAAGAAAAATTGTTTCAATTTAGAGACATGGTAAGAACATGTTGAACAAAAATTCAAACCAGTGTGTGTGAATACTTGAGAGTATATAGAAAAGACAATACGCAAGTATTTATCTTTGGAAACACACGGTTTGTTTATCAATTAAGCACAAAAATTAAAATGAAAACATTTAAAATCACACTTCCAAATTATAAAATCTGTTTAAAAATCGAGAAGTGGTTTGAACATTTAAGAACATGTTTTCTATATCTGAAAGTTGTCCTTCTTTCAGATATATTTGAGATTAAGATGAGAAATTTACCATTTCGCTTCAGTCTTAAATCTCAGAAAGTCAGCTGTAGTCATGTAGATATGATCGTGTCAGCTTCTCTCATCCTGTAAGTCTCAAAATCTAGTCAAAATTTATTCACAAAATTTATTCGAAAATAAACGACGGAAAAACAGTAAAACAGTTATAGAACGAGTTCTGATCAGAAGTAATCAGAAATCATAGTCTTACTCCTTTTGACTTATAGGCTCCCCCTAAAATCATGCATCACAAAAATTTTGTCAGTTAACTATAATGCATAAATTAGTTTTGATCCCCCTCAAATGAATATAGATCATCTAACATTCTTCTCATACTCCCCCTGAGATCATGAGCAAACAATTATAGTGCAGGTATCTTTCAGAAATAAAAATAAAGAAAATGACGAAAAATAACAATTTGTAACTTTAGTAGGTAACAACCGATTATGTCTTAAGATTTAACATACCAAGCTTAGAGACAAGAAAATTAAATCTCTTTTCATCTAAGGGTTTGGTAAATAAATCTGCAAGTTGATAATCTGTTTTTACAAAATAAAGTTCAATTGTTCCTTTTTCTACATTATCTTTTATAAAGTGATACCTTACATCAATGTGTTTGGTTTTGGTGTGTTGGACAGGATTAGCAGATATGGCAATCGCGCTCTTCGAGTCACAGTATATCGGAATTTTGTCAAACTTAAAACCATAGTCACGTAGCTGTGTTCGCATCCACAAGACTTGAGAGCAGCAACTAGCAGCAGCTACATACTCCGCTTCAGCAGTTGATGTAGAAACGCATAACTGTTTCTTTGAAGCCCAGCTAACGAGCTTGTCTCCAAGAAATTGTACGTGACCAGAAGTACTCTTTCTGTCCAACATACAACCTGCATGATCTGCATCTGAATATGCGGTCAGTTGAAACCCTGTATCCTTAGGATACCACAAACCAAGGTCTGCAGTCCCCTTCAGATATCTAAAGATCCGTTTGACAGCGGCCAAATGGGATTCTTTGGGATCAGCTTGATATCTAGAACATAGACATGTTGAAAACATAATATCTGGTCTACTCGAAGTAAGATACATCAACGATCCTATCATACCTCTATAGGTTCTAACATCAACACTTTTTCCCGAAGGATCAGTGTGGATCTTAGTTGCTGGTGCCATCGGGGTGCCAATAGATTTGTGATTTTCCATTTTGTACTTCCGAAGAATGTCCAAAATGTACTTAGATTGATTTATAAAAATCCCCGTAGAAAGTTGTTTAACTTGTAATCCGAGAAAGAAATTCATCTCTCCCATCATACTCATTTGAAAACGTGACACCATGAGGTTAGAAAAGTTTTTGCAATATTTTGGATTAGTAGAACCAAATATTATATCATCAACATAAATCTGAATAAGTATAATATTAGCTTTTTCTTTCTTGATGAATAAAGTAGTGTCAATCTTACCTTTAGAGAAACCAGACTTGACCAAGAATTTGGATAAGACGTCATACCAGGCTCGAGGGGCTTGCTTTAATCCATAAAGGGCTTTTTCCAATATATAGACATAATCTGGCTTATCGGGATTAACGAACCCTTCTGGTTGAGACACATACACTTCTTCTTTAAGAATGCCGTTCAGAAAGGCTGTTTTCACATCCATCTGAAAGACTGTGAAGTTCTTATGAGTGGCGTAGGCGAGAAACATTCTGATTGCCTCTATGCGCGCTACTGGAGCATATGTCTCGTCATAATCGATGCCTTCCTCTTGCCGGTAGCCTTTGGCAACAAGTCTAGCTTTGTTTCTGATGACAACACCATTTTCATCCTTTTTGTTCTTGAATACCCACTTAGTGCCGATCACGGTTTTACCTTACGGTTTAGGAACCAATCTCCAAACCTTTAGGGCTTCAAACTGATTGAGCTCTTCTTGCATTGCAGATACCCAGTCCGAATCAACAAGAGCCTCAGATACTTGAGTTGGCTCAATCTTGCTGAGGAATGAGTCATGCATACACTGATTAAGAGTCGCTGACCTTGTCTGAACAGGCTTGTCGACATCTCCAATTACTTGATGTAATGGATGGTCCTTGGTCCAGCGATGCTCATGTGGAAGTGGAATAGATAAATTCTGAACATGATCATCATCTTGAAATCCACTTTCAAAATCTTCAGTTTGAATTACAGGAGGGGGGTTTGCAGTTGAAGACTCAGGTGCAGAAGTATCAGTTGGAACAGCAGATTCTGACTCAACTGAAACAATTACTTCTGGCTCAACATTAACTTGTGGAACTTCAACTGTAGGAGTAACATCAGGAATGTGAGTTTCTGACTGAACGGGGGATACTTGTTCAGTAATGACCTCTGAAGTGACTGGATGATGACAACTTGTATCTTCAGACCTGTCAGTCACAGCAGATTTAGATATATTAGATCCTAGAAACTCATCATAAAAGAATTCAAATAACAAATCTAAATCAGTTAAATGTGAAGTAGATGTAGAAGCGTTATCCGAATTTGTCGCTGTAGACACAGGTTCTGGACTGATCTGCCCAGAAGCTAATACACCAGTGATAACGGGTTCTGAATTGATTTGTTCAGAAGTCATATCTTCATCAAATGTAACATTGACACTCTCCACAACTGTCTTTGACTTCTTTATATAAACACGATATGCAGCAGAATTTGAAGAATAACCGATAAAGATGCCTTCGTCCGCTTTAGCACTGAATTTATTCAGACTCTCTCTGTCGTTAAGCACAAAACATTTACACCCAAATATGTGAAAATATTTGATAGTTGGTGTTCTGTTGTTGATTAGCTCATATGGAGTCTTTTGAAATCGGCGGTGTATCATGGAACGATTTTGCGTATGACATGCAGTCGACACAGCTTCCGCCCATAAGAATAGAGGTAGATCCGATTGACTAAGCATAGTCCGAGCGGCCTCGACTAGCGTTCGATTCCGTCTTTCTACTACTCCATTTTGTTGAGGCGTTCTAGCAGCAGAAAACTGATGTGAAATCCCACCTGAATCGAGATAATCATCAACAATCTTGTTCTTGAACTCTGTGCCATTGTCAGTTCGAAGGAACTTGACTTGTCGCTGCAGTTTCACCTGGGTCGTCTTTAAGAATGAAATGAGAACTTCCGGTGTCTCATCTTTTGAACGAAGAAATTTGACCCACGTGTATCTGGAGTAATCGTCCACAATTACCAACACATATTTCTTACCACCCAAACTCTGAGTTCTCACTGGTCCACATAAATCTATATGTAGCAATTCTAACGGAGAACTAGTGCTTGGTTCCGGCTTCGGTTTGTGTGCGGCTCTCTTCATCTTACCCTTCTCACATGCTGCGCATAAGTGTTCTTTCTCGTATTTCAGCTCAGGAAGTCCCTTTACTAATTTCCCACGAACCAGCTTGTTGATGTAACGAAAGTTCAAGTGAGATAAACGTCTGTGCCAGAGCCAACTTTGCTGCAATGAAGCTTTTGTCATCAAGCATACTTGGTTGTCAATCTGAACTTTGGACAAATTGATGGTGTAGAGGTTTGTCTTTCTATGTCCACCCAAGAGTTCTGTTCCGTCTTCAGTACGAACTGAGCAACTCTTAGACTTGAAGTTGACCTCTAACCCTTTATCGCAGAATTGACCTATGCTGAATAAGTTGTGCCCCAAGCCTTCGACATAACTCACTTTACTGATCGTTATGTTGTCTTGAATAATATCACCATATCCTAAGATAGGTGAAAGCTGATCGTTTCCAAATCTGACATTTCCACTGAATTTCTCTGTATAGTTAGACAACAAAGCTTTTTGCCCAGTCATATGCTTGGAACATCCACTGTCCAAGTACCACATATGTCGGGTCTGCAAGAGAAATCAGGCAATAATAGATTTAGGTACCCATTTAAAAACGGGCCCTAACAGATTAGCACAAGATTTTGGCATCCACTTGAAAATGGACCCTCTGTTCTTTTGAAAACCTTTAAAATCATTTGATCTAGAAGAATATACATGATAAGATCCATACCAATCAGAATAATCATGAGAATAAGCAAAGTCAGTTTTCCGATAATTATGATGAAATTTAGTAGTAATAGGAGATAATTGAATCAACTGCTTTATTGAATAACGCTTGTAAGAAGTTACAAGGTTTTGTTTATGAAAAGCACATTGATCAACTACATCAGAATCACTACTAACAGATTTAGTACAAGAATTATCAGTAACTGATTCAGCTATCTCAGCATCCTTCTGTTTTGGTCTCCATTTGGATTGAGCTTTCTGCTTTTTCTTCCTTAAATCTGAAACATAAGATGTAGATTTATTAGGAAAAATAGATTTCTGTGACTGAGGTTTCTTTTGTGTACCAGTGTATTTCTGTTTCTGTAATCGCTGCTTCTTATGTTTCTTACCATTAGCATAGTAATCAGCAGTTATAGAAACTTTGTCATTTCTAACACCACTTGGTAACACTTTGTCATTTTCAAGACAAGTAGAATGATCAGGAAGTTTAGAATGAATGTCAAACATATCAGATTCTTCCATGCTCCCATCATCAGAATTAAAAGAATCATTTGCAGACTCAAATAAGTCATCAGAATTATCAGAGAAAATTTGAGGTGCCTTTGAAACTGTAGAACACTTTGTTGATTTTTCTTGAAAAACAGTGTTCTTTATAACTGTAGAAAACACATTTTGTTCTATATCAACCAAAAGTTTTTCATCAGATAAAACATTTTCAAGTTCAACTATTTTGCTTTCAAGAATAGATGTAGGAACATAAACCTTTGCAATCGCAGGTTTTGCCTTCATCTCATATGCGGAATAACTAACAAAATAGTCTTTTGAAAGAACTTTCGGTGTTTCTGAAAGATAACTATCATTTAACTTGACATAGTTAAATGGTAGTTGCATTTTCTTTTTATTCTTTCTGTTTTCAGTTTCTTTTGCCTCATCTTCATCTGACAATTTGGTAACAAATTTGGGTTTCAAATGAGTATGTTTATCAGCACAGGCAAGAAAATCATAGTTATAAAGTGCCGGCTGTTTTCTGATAGCTTTCTTAAGATAATGGGGGTTGTTAAAACCAAGTCCCCATCTTTGCTTAACATCTACCTCTTCATTAGGAGCATTAAGAAATATGGTTTGATCTGTTTGACCTATTTTATAAAGTTTAACTTCCAGATCATTTAGCTTCTTGTTCAAATTCTTGTTTTCAACCTGCAATTTATAAACAGTTAGTGCAGATTCATTCTTTTCAAACTCATATTTATTTACTTTACCTTCAAACTCAGAAATCTTCTTTTCAAAATCATCTACTTTAGATTTAGAATCAGAATCAGATTTGCGTAAAGAATCAATCAGATCTTTGTTTGAAATAACATAAGTATTAAGTTCAAAGATCTTCTTGTTCTTTTTAGCAACCTTTTCCTTTTCATTTTTCAGATTATTTTGTAAATTTTGAAGCTCAATCACCATGGTTTCCAACTTGGTAATGAAATCTTTTGGAGTTAAGTTTAATACCTCATTCACTTCTTCATCATCTGACTCGTCATTCTTATCCTCTTTACCCATAAGACAAATATGAGCATTTTCTTCTTTCTCTTCACCTTCATCCTCGGAATGATCCAACCAAAATTCATACTCGGCCATCAAAGCTACACCAGCTTCTTGTTGTCTTGCCAAAAGCAACTTGTTTTGATAATACTGAGAGTTGCGAACTTTCGGCTTCCGACAATCTTTGGCATAATGACCCATCTTCCCGCAATTATAACATTTGATTGAATCAGTTGAAGGCTTTTCAACAACTGTGTAATCATTCACAAATTTCTTCTTCTCATCCGGTTTCTTCTCACCATACCTATTCTCATCAAATCTCTTTCCTTCCACTCTTTCCCGATGCTCGTGGTTCTTTGAACTTGATGACGAATAGCGTTGAGAATTAGATCCCGGCTTCTTATAAAATTTCTTCTGAAATGCACGGGTCAGCAATATCATGGCTTGTTTCAGACTTTCGCCATCATCACTATCAGACATAGAACCAGATTCTGAACTTGAGCTCACTTTCTTTTTCTTCTTCTTCTCAATCTTTTCTTTCTTTGTTTCTCCAACCAAAGCAATCGGATCAGGAACTTGTACTGCCTTCTTCTTCTCAGCTCTTTTCTCTTCAACCTCTTCTTCATTTTGTTTCAGGGTCTCATAAACTTCATGAAGAGGGATTTCATTCAAGTCTTTCATTTGCTTCATCCTTCTTGTATGCTTCTTCCACTCTGGACGTAAGATACTCAAGAATTTGACATTGTTTTCCAGTTGCTTCTTCTTAACTTTGTTCTTTGTTAACTCGTTCAGAAGCAACACAAACCTCTCATAAGTATCTTCCAGACTCTCATTCTCCTTGGCTTTAAACTCCTCATAGCTATTTATGCAGTTTGCCACTTTCATCTGATTTCCGACCTTTGATCCCATCATCATCTTTTGTAATTGATCCCACATCTTCTTTGCATTTGCTTTATAACTGTCAATCTTGATGTAGATCTCGTTTGGGATGCTTTGAAGAAGTAAAGATCTCGCTTGTTTATCTGCTTTGTATCGGCTTTTCTGCTCTTCAGAATATTGAGAAATATCTACTGTCACTGTTTTCATCTTTTGCTCTCTTTCTTCAGTTCCATCTTCACTATCAGAAGAGTCAACATCAGGTATCTGAACTGTAATTGGAGCCATTGGACCTTCAATGATAGACAGTAAAATATTCTCTCCATTTGAATGCCGATCCACGAAATCCAAGAATCTGTCTTTCCATTGCTCATATTCGCCTTTGAACAATACTGGAGGCTTGACATCTGTTCCGATTGAGAGTGCATCTTTGGAAGTCATCTCGTTTAAACCTGTTTGAAAAAATATAACAAATAAGAAACTAGAACTGATCGTTAGTCCAAAATGTGAAACAATCAAGAAAATACAGAAAACTTGAAATATAAAATCAGAAATTTTAATCACAAAACGAACTATGTCCCCCTAGGCAGACTTAGCACGGGGGTCCCTGAAGAACTCGCAGACTAAGACTTGCGCGTTCTGTAAATTCTCAACCAAACGCGCAGACAAACTCGCAAGTAAACTCGCAGAAGTTTGCGCGTTTTGAGAAACTCGTAAGCAAACACGCAGATAGAACTCGCAGATGAAACACGCAGATCGACGAAACTCGCAAGCGCCTGAACTCGCTAACCACTGTTCATCCTAGAACTCGCTAACTGTGATGTGCGCGTTTCCCAAACTCGCAGATCAAAACTTGCGTGTTTCAACACTTAGAATTATTTCTGAAATCTTCAAACTCGCAGGTCAATAAACTCGCTGATCACTATTCCTCGTCAAACTCGCTAGCTGAAGAACTCGCAAAACACTATTCCTTCAGAAACTCGCTAGCTTCGATTAGCGAGTTTGTAGAACTCGCTGGTCACTACTAGCGTGTTTCCTTTGAACTCGTAGATAACCTTGCGCTTTTCAGACCAAATTCTTCCTTCGACTTGCGCGTTCTGCTCTGATGAACCTTGCGCTTTTCAAGATGAACTAGCGCGTTTTGACGATGAACTAGCGCGTTTTAGAGATCTAGCGTGTTCTTCCTTCTGTCGACCCAAAAACTAACTTTTTCATCTGAAATCAATCAAATCTTGTTCAATCGATCCAAAACTTTGCAGAAGTCTTTACAATCAATCAACGAACATATTACAATACATGAAATTTACAAAGAAACACATACAATACAAATTGATTGATGAAACAGTAAACTTCGACTCTTGAACAAAAACTTAACAAAATTCACAAATTAGATTGAAATTAAAGTGCAATACGGAAATTAAAGTACATAGACTCGATCTATTACACTTTTCGTACAACTCCTAATCAAAAACTGCTCAAAAACACTCAAAAATCAGAATCTTGATTTTCTCTTCGATGAACAGTGACGAACTTTTTTGAATTTCTTGAATTTTCACTTTGGATCTGCTCTGATACCAATTGTGTGTCCCTGATTCTAGTTTCTAATACAAAATTAATCAAACAAACAAGATTCAAACCAGTGATTACCTGTTTGATTTCTTTCAATTCACAAATACACTTTCTCTCTTTAGAACTTTCTCTCTCTCTCTACAATCTGATCTCTTGTAACTCAACTCCCTCATGAAAATACAAAGAGAAAAACTATTTATACTACCCTTTAAAACAAGGAAACAACAAAAACAACTAAACTAATACATTGACTTTTATTATAAGAGACTTTGACTTTTAATGAGATTTGACTTTCTTCAGCTTTGACTTTCTCAACTTTGACCTTCAGTATTCTTGATCTTGTATCCAACAGATTTATGCTCTAACACTAAATATGTCCCCTATAAAAGCAGTTTGGGATCAAACACCATATGAGGCGTTGAACGGAAGTAAGCCTTCAGTAAGCCACTTGCGGATCTTTAGCTGCATTGGTTATGCATTACATACAAATGAAATGCACAAGCTGAAAGAAAAGTCAAACAAATGCATTTTTATTGGATATTGTACTAACTCGAAAGCTTACCGTCTCTATGATCCTCGAAATGAGAAAATTGTTATAAGTAGAAATGTAGTGTTTGATGAGCAAGGTATTTGGCAATGGGGAGAAAAGGTCACAGAATCAAGTACACGACTTGAATTAAATGAACCAGAAGAAGAAGTGGTGAACCCAACAGTACACACCCCTCATAGCTCGGGCAACTCTACACCAACAACGGTTGAATCATCAAGCCTAGACTCTTCATTATCGGAGACTCCTTCTGGTGATCTTTCGGATAACCCTACTAATGATCCAAGTCAGTCACAAGACTTGCGTAGAAGTGAACGAGGCAGAATTCCACGACGACGATTCCCGATCGAAGGTGAGTCGCCATCTTCATTGGCGTTGTTCGTTGGAGATCCATCAAGTGTTGAAGAAGCTATGAAACAACAAGAATGGAAGGAAGCTATGGAAGGAGAGATACAATCAATCGAAAAAAACCGTACGTGGGAGTTGGTTAATCTTCTAGAAGGTAAAAATGTAATTGGCTTAAAATGGATATTTAAAACAAAATTCTTAGCAGATGGGAGCATTCAGAAACGCAAAGCAAGACTGGTGGTAAGAGGATACGCTCAAAAACTGGAAATAGACTATGAGGAGACGTTCTCGCCGGTGGCTCGATTTGAAACAGTTCGAGTTATATTGGCACTTGCGGCTCAAAAACGATGGAAAGTATTCCAATTCGACGTCAAATCAGCATTTTTAAATGGTGACTTAGAAGAAGAAGTCTACGTGTCTCAACCACCGGGATTCGAGAAACCAAACGAGGGAGACAAATTGCTTCGTCTCAAGAAAGCCCTTTACAGATTGAAGCAAGCGCCTCGGGCGTGGTATAGCAAGATAGATGGTTTTTTTCACAAGAATGGATTCGAGAGAAGCATGCACGAGCCAACTTTGTATCTAAAAAATCAAGGTGAAGATAATTTCATGATAGTAAGCTTGTACGTCGATGATATGATCTATACGGGATCTTCATTGAATCTCATATCGGAATTTAAAGAGTCCATGAAGAATATGTTTGACATGACCAATCTTGGAGAATTAAAGTATTTTTTGGGGCTAGAAGTGTGTCAAACAGATGGTGGAATATTCATGTCACAAAAGAAGTATGTTAAAGACACACTGGAAAGGTTCAACATGCTTAATTGTAAGGTTGCCAACACCCCAATGAACACAAATGAGAAGTTGAGGTCACATGACGAAACAGGAAGAGCAGATGCAAGCCTTTACAGGAGCTTAATCGGTAGACTCATTTATGTAACACACTCTCGCCCAGATGTGAGTTTTGCTGTTGGGGTCTTATCACGATTCATGCACAATCCAAGTCGGCATCATTTTGGAGCAGCAAAAAGAGTTCTACGGTATCTTGCAGGGACGATAAATTTCGGCATTTGGTATCGTAAAGTGGAAAATTTTAGCCTCAAAGGCTATAGTGACAGTGATTGGGGTGGCTCAACTGAAGATGGACGAAGCACAACTGGAAACTGTTTCATACTTGGGTCTGCTGCAGTCTCATGGAGCTCAAAGAAACAAGCAACAGTGGCGCTCTCGACAACCGAAGCGGAATACGTGGCTGTGACAGCCACTTCTTGTCAAGCAGTTTGGCTATGAAGACTCTTAGGTGATATCGGAATGAAGCAAAACAAGGCAACCGAGGTATTATGTGATAACGAGTCGGCTATCATGTTGGGAAGAAATCCGGTTTTTCACAGCCGGACCAAACACATTGAAATCAAACACCACTTCATACGAGAACTGTTGGCTAAAGGTGAAGTTAAACTAGAAAGTTGCAGTACAAAGGAACAACTTGCTGATCTGATGACAAAAAGCTTACCTTTCGCAAAGCATGAGAATTTTCGCATTCAATTGGGATTGTCAGAGTTTGAATGAAGGGAGAGTGTTAGAAATAATTGTTAATTCAAACTCTTTTTTCTTAGTCCAAATAGGCGTTGAATAAGTCCTAAAGATTAGGACATAGTGGCTCCTAGTCTTATGCGTCTTTTGAGAAATTTTAGCTTTTTTAGTTGTAGTTTGTTGATGCTCAGCCTTTTTAAGAGAAGTTTCTGTTTTGTATTTTTCAATCAAATAAATACAAGCCAAGTTTCCAGTAATTTTCTTGCTCCTCTCGTTACTTCTTCTTTATAGTTTCCAACAGAATGAATCTCAGAGAAAAAAAAAGATCGAATCATCAACACAAGCAGTATGTATAAGGATTAGAGATTCACCTCTCTAATCGTTAAAAATAGGGGCAGGGCGGTTCCCGTGCACCTTCTCAACCGATTCTCACAAGTATTTTTTTTTTGGTGTATGAAAGTGCACCGGCAAAACTCTCTTGGATATTAGAAAATAAAGGGACATCAACCAAAAAACCGAAAAAGACCCTCAAAATTAACGAACAAACAAAGATTGCTAAATACGATGACTGGATGTGATTATGATTATTGTTATGCGGATTTTGAAACCCTAGAATTAGAGAATATGTAAGTGATGGTGATCTTGGAAGAAATGCATTTGTATGAAGGGGGTTAGTACTTAGTATGATAGAAAGATTTTAGGGGAGATATTTTAGGTCATCAGATAGATTTTTAGGGAGGTGGAGGGATTAGCATCATCAAATTAGAGATTTCAGGGGACTTGGTGGGATTTTAAACGTTTAGGTGCTTAAGAACTTGTACCAATGCATGAATAATTTGTATTCTTGAATATTAAGTACTTGTGTACGATAACAAAGAGAAAGCACGAAACATCATGTCCATGTAAATAAGAAAATCATGATGCATTCCAAATTAAATAGATGCCTTAAAGAAATTCTATATAAGAGAACCTAACTCATTAAGCATTCCTATACCGGTGTCAATAAGCGGATCATCACACGAAAAATACCCAATGTTATATATATATATATATATATATATATATGTGAGTAATATGAAATGTGATCAGGAATGCTACCTTTCGTAGGAGCTAGAATGCTTAATGATTAACCTCTAATCGTTAAAAACAGGGGTGGGCCTATGAAGGCTGAGTGGGTTAACATCAATGAAAATATTCTCACAAGTAGAATTTTTTTTGGTGTATAAAAGTGCACCCGCTAAGCTCTATGGGATATTAGAAAATACAAGGGACATCAATGAAAACCCCGAAAAAGTCCCTCAAAATGAAGCAAAAACCCGAAATATTCTCTTAAAATCAACCAAAAAACTTTAAAAATTGATGAATATTCTAATTTGATTTCTTTTATTTGTTTCCTTTTCTAGAGGACTTATGTATATTATTTTTTTTTGTCTCTTGTTTTACTCCCATCTCTGTACTTATTCTTTCACCTCTTGTGAATAATTAAGAGAGAACACAGATTTTTACATGTTACTCTTGTTTGTATTTCCTAGTTGTTCTTGTGTTTCGTTTTTTTAAGTATATAATATTAATTATATACGACAAATGCAACAAATAAACTCACACACCCTTCTGACCTCTTAGAAGGCCAAGGACTCCGATACCGCTAGGCCAAAGGCCCTTTGGTTTCTTGTGTTTTGTTTGTAATTCCTAGTCGTTCATCACGGCCAAAAACGGAGATGGTGGCAAGGGTGTTTCTTCTAGTTTACCCACGGTGGATGTAATATCACCGTATTTTGTTCCATCATGAGACAATCCCGACCAACTTCATGTTAGCGAAATACTTCGCGAGGATAATTATACTGATTGGGCGGATGAGATGAGCAACGATCTTTTCGCCAAAAACAAGTTCGGTTTTGTGGATGGATCCATTCCCATTCTCGATGAAGATTCCAAAGAGTATGGGCTTTGGAAGAGATGCAATGC
This sequence comes from Arctium minus, assembly GCA_954870635.1. Lineage (NCBI taxonomy): Eukaryota > Viridiplantae > Streptophyta > Magnoliopsida > Asterales > Asteraceae > Arctium > Arctium minus. Next base: position 28,645,998 of record OX941088.1, read on the forward strand.
GATGGTTCGTGGGTGGCGTAAGTATCAAGTATGCGAAAATGGCAAAGGAGATTTGGGAGGATCTCGAAGAATGTTTTGGAAAAGAATGTGTCCCAAGAGCCTACGAACTAAAATGTACGCTCACACATATAAGGCAGGAGAATTTGTCTGTTTCTGCCTACTTTACCAAGTTGAGAACCATTTGGGAAGAGATGCAATCGGTTATTGAAATTACGAAATGCAAGTGTGGGAAGTGTGGTTGCGACCTGTCAAAATAGTTTGGAGGAAGAGCAGTTGTACGAGTTCCTAATGGGACTTAACTACATCTTTAGAACCGTGAATACACAGATCTTGAGCACGCGCCTCACCCTAGTCTGAGCGTCGCTTATCATTTGGTGGCAGAAGACGAAGCACAATAAAACATTAGTGCAGCGCGAAAACGTGGAGTGGAGTGGAGGCAACCGCTTATCAATCACAATTCAGATCACGTGACATAGACGATAAGGACAGGAAATAAAGTGTACTTAAGCCTAAAACGTGTTCCCATTGTCAACGTATATACCACACTAGGGAGGAGTGCTATGAATTGATAGGATATCCCAAAACATAGGAGAATAGAGGAAAGGACTTTGAGAAGAAAGACTTTAAGAAGAATCGTGGTGGACGTACGTTCTCTAAAGCAGTACATACGTTATCTGAAAGGGAAGGCAGTACAAGGGTGACCGGTGATGGGCATGTTTAGAGACGTATATCATGTTTGAATCACGACCAATATACATGTTGGTCTACCATCATTTCCACCATGAATCCAAAAGTGTTGGCTAGAAGGCCCAGAACGTGCCTAGTGTCAATATGGCAGGTAAAAGTTTCTCCAATGGCCCATGGATAATTGATTCGTGTGCGACTGAACATATTACTTGTGATGTAGGATTACTTGAGAAAATTCGAAAGTATGAGGAATGTAACACCCCAATTTACGAGAGGTATCAATTCAAGTTAATACAGAACCAACATATTAAGGAAAAATAAGATATTTAATTTTGGACTTGAATCCTTGATTTTACAGTCTAGATGGATGAAGGATTCAGTTACGAGTCCAACGGTTCTTTCCGGAGCAAAAACGGAGCTATAACGAAGAAGTTATGACCAAAACAGTGTTTCAGGAAAATCATTCGCGGTCTATAGGGGGCGCACGGGCCGCGCATTTTCCCTTCACAAATGTGACGGGTCGTGCGCGGGTCAGAAGCCTCGGCTTGGGTTAAAACCTGATTTCCACCTCATTTCACCCAAAACTTCCTTTCTTCATAACTTCTTCATCCCAACTCCGATTTGGGTGATTCAAGTTGCTACGGTTTCGTTTTTGAGAGCTCTTCAAGGATCTAGCAAGATATTGGAAGTCTATTGAATAATACTAGAGTATTTTGTGGTGGTAAGCTTCTCATCTCTCCCATTTCATCTTCTTCACCAAAGTTTTCTAGGGTTTCATCCACCCTTTGTTCTCCCTTTCATAGATTGGAGGTTTGTAACCATTTTGGTGAACTAGAGGTGTTTTGATTGGTGGATTCAAGTTTGTTTTAAGGTAATATTCTATTCTCTTCATTTATGGAAGTTAGGATTTCGATAGCAGTTGAGGTATTCATGTAGAAGGTTGGGAAACGATTCTTTGTGCTTGATTATGATTATTTATGGTGGAATATGTATAATTATGGTTGGAACCGTGTGGATCTAGGTTTTGGAAGAATTGGTTTGAAGAATCAAGTTCTCCAAGGAAAGTTCTAAATGGGTAAAATCTAGATTTAGTGTAAATCTAGCAAGGTGAGTTTACTAAACTTTTGTTAAAACTGGATACACATCATATTTGCTTAATTGCTTAATTGTTGTTATTATCACATATTTACTCAATATGTTCGTCTTTATGGGTTCAGGTATTTGACGGTGTTTTCATGAGATTATGTGAGAAATATGTTTTAACGAGTATTTTGCCATGATTTACTCTATTGGTCAAATATTTGGGATTGACTTCATGAATGCACATTATTGGTATTTGGACATGATTTGGGTATATGTGACATAGTAGATGATAAATTCTACTTAGAATGCCTTCTTGGCGATTTAATTACTGAACATTGAATATGTTGGAAATTGGGTCTCATATGGGACTTATGTGTTAGGATGGTAGCATAGTACCCATGGTTGGTATCGAAATGCATTGGTTGAAATATACCTCAAGACCTCCTATATGTATTATGTTGGACGAACCAAGTCAGTACGCACTAGGAGGATGTAGTCTTGGGCGCCACCGTGTGGGTATGTGCCTAGACCTCCGCCATTCGGGGTATTACTATGATTGTATTTGTCGGATGGGCCGGCCTTTGGGTGTCACTCTTGGTAGTGGCACTAAGGTACATTGTCTCTTGGGTGGAACTGATTGGTGCTACGAGTATCCTGTTGACTCCACATACTGTTGAACTCTGGTTAACTGCTGATAAGAATTGTAACTACTCATGCATGCTTATTATTGTTCAACTCACTAGGCTTTTTGGCCTAACACTTTCTTGGTGTTGATGTGTATCTCAGGTTCTAGCGGCGTCGGTTCTAAGCTGGCATAGTGCTTGGGTGAGAGATTGGGGAATATTGCGTTTGGTCTTACTTTTGGTAGGAGAACCTTTGGGTTTATAAATGACACCCTTATTTCTAATCTCTTTTCTAGTTATGAAAATTAGATTAGTTGGTTGTTATATATTGTCCGTTTAATTACGACTGTATTTAAACAGGTTTGTGTATTTTCCCCATTGTTGGGAGGCTCTTGCTTTGGCAATTTTAAATATCGCAATGCCTCTTTCCAGATTTTTGTTATCCCTATTTTTAGGGTGTTAAAAGTTGGTATCAGAGCTCTAGTTTAAGTGAACTAGGCATGAATGTAAGATGTCTAGACTTAGACTGAGTATGTTAGGAAATGATTGTGAGATGGGTAGAATTTCTAAGATGGGTTAGCCTTAGAGTCGACGAAAACTATGGTTATCAAGCGTTGTGGCAATGGTAACGAGAACCTTTATGTATTATATGTTCATAATCTCACCTAGCTAATGTTATTATGAGGATATTTATACGTGATGATGCTGGAAGTGCCGTTACTATGACAATTGGTAATGTAGTAGTACATTCTCTTGTGCTTGGTTTACTAATGTTATGATATTTGGTAGACGTAGTAGTACGTTTCCTTTGTGTTCAATTATGTTAATCTTCTCCTTATTCATTCTTGTGCTTGCGTGAACTGCCTTGGTATGTCGACCGTTGGGGTAGTAAGAAAGTTTCTGAATGGGTAACTATTAGAAAAAGTTAATGATTTTAGTATTCGTTACTTGGATTGTCGGTAAGGATGGTGATTGCATTAAGTGGACAGTTTCGAGTCAGATTAATTGGTTAGATTAGAACCATAGACTTTTGAATCGATGTATTCGAGGAGAAATTGTAAGGTGAACCTATGAAGTCCGTGATCTTTGCCTTAAGATGTTGAGCATCTGGATGACGATAGTTTAACTAGAGAAATCGACGAGCGTGAGTTCAAGATGATATATGAAAACGGTGTACATGCCAAAATGTTTATTTTAAAGTGTTTGTGTTTTACATCAAATTGTTAACTGCTGATAAGTTTTGGGTATTTAATTATATCTCACTTTATAAACTTGTGTCACACGCATATTTATGATTTTGGGCATTTTGTCAATTAAATCATTTTGATATGTTTCTTTGATATATATATATATATATATATATATATATATATATATATATAAATGGAGTCCATTTGATGTAAGGGTCATTTATATGATTTTGTACTTACAACTATTTGGAAAATGTGTATAGATATGTTATGAGGCATTTTGGAAATATAAGGATAAAGAGTCCATTTTGAAAATGGTTTGCCTCAACCAATGTTGAGTTTGAGTTAATTATACTTTTGGGTCGTTGTGTCTTCATCAGTCGGTTAAACGTGTTTTTAATGTTTACAAAGGCTTTCGTTAGAGATTTACGTAAAGTGTTGGGCCTTTGGCTCGGTTTTGACTAAATGAGTCGTGTGGACATTTGTCAGGATTTATAACCGTCGTGGGTTTTGATTATGATGGCGATTTATTCGTGTCATTGGTGAGTTACATGTTTTGGGAGCTTTGGTCTTTCAATTGGAGTCAAGTAACGTTAGACAGCGTTGTAATGGATCCATAGGCACTTAAGTCTGGCTGTTTTGGAAAGCCTAAGTTTTTGGTTACTGTGGTGACCGCTTGGGTTTGCTAGCGAGTAGGCAATAGGTGGCTCGAGCCGCTGAGTTGAAACTCGTCTAGATTGGATAGGCGTCCATGTCCGTAAGACCTTGGGGTGGAACTCGACGGAGTATGACAAGGGGCAACAAACGGTCCGAGGATTATGATGTCTGGCATGGCATGGGAACTAGGATCGGGATATGTGGTGAAATCCAATAACATCACGGGTGGCCCCATTCACGTGTTCTCGACACCCAAGATGGAAACGTTTAGATGACATGCGAGGAAGTTGTATGGGTGGCCTACTTGCATGTTTCTCTATTCTCAATGTATACGGGTCTCTCCGTCGTAAATCCGTGGTATTTTTAAAAGTTAATGTCGTATTTCTACCAACTTTGGTTTGTGTAGTCGACGATAATAGATGGCCTTAATATTGGGTCTTTCCCACGTATATTAAGGTTTGAATGGAATGTGTTATTTCCATGTTTCGGTATTTGTGTTCGTCCACTTTTACGGTCGTGTGAGTTTGGGTCGAATGTCCGTGTTCACGGAAAATTTTTATTTATATAGATTTTATCTATGTTTTATGAGTTGTGTATCATGGTCCACCGTGTTGGGTATTTCGAGATATAACCTTTTACCCGTGTTTTATAAAAATTGGGAGTTCTCTCTCTATTCTCATTTTGAGCAAGTTTTGGGTTAAATCTAAGTTTATGAAAGAACGTTTTATATTGAAATCTTATTTCATGCCGCATTGTGTTTGTAGTTTTAAAAATCATTAATAACCGCAAGCGTACGGTGTCGTAGCATACGGGTCAAACACGGGGAGACAATGGAATAAGCGCAGATTTACTCACGATATTATCTAGGTGCACGCAATCATTTTCAAAGATTTGATTAACGCTAAAAATAAAATTAACACAATTGAACATTTAAACTACACTAAAAATAACAAAACTAAGAATCAAGCAACGCTAAGCAAACATACGAATCTGGAAAACAACCAGACTAAATTAACGATTAAAACGAGAATCATATAACAAACTAATTAGCATTAGGAACTCAAATTTAAAGACATTAAACTCTACAGTAAGCTATCTAAAATGGTGAATATCGGGATGAACCTTTCAAAGTGGGATTTGTCAAATTCAAACAATACTTTTGCTCCTCTTCCAAGGCGACAAAAACCTTTCTTAATTGAAAACCGATTATTTCCATATCGATCAATTCTAAAAAGAAGCTTTAAGCAAGACAAATTACTCCCCAAATAATCAAAACATCTATTTTCATGATGTGATGAAAATCACCAATTGGTTAACCCAAGTCAAAATCAAATTTCCATTTAGATCTCAACTGTTAGATTCAACAAATACCGATAAGTGATTATTTAACAGCCCCCAATTTCCATTAGCCGGCTAATCAAACAACCATTTTATCGAGAAATCATTTACTTAAAAACAACCAATCGATACAAATCGAGTTCTTACCAATATTCACCCTAAACTATGAATTAGTCAAACATGAATTGAAGAAACACGAAAACACTAAGAACCAAATGAACAAAAAATTAATAAACAAAATATTAAAGCAATAAGGAAATTAAACAAGAACTATTTTATGATGAAAGCAAATTAGAGAAGATAAAGCAAAAAGACTCTAAATCTTGATTATCAAGAACATTAGACATTGATAAAATCTAATCTAGCAAACATGAACTATAACCCAATATTGAAGAAGAGCAAGATAATAAAGTTATCTTATCCATTTCATAAATTGGACATAGCCAAAAACAAGGAAGAATTAAAAACCAAGAAATTACTTGAAGAATCTAGATCTATGAACCACAAATGTGCAGGAAATTGAAATCAACAATCAAAACTCAAATATCTAAGCTATAAACATAAATCAAGAAACAAAATAAAGCATAAAAGGGAGAAGGAGATACAATTACTCTCTATTCATAGATTCTTGCTCAAAAACGAGTTTAAACCATGGCTATAACTGCAAATCCAGAGGTTGTAGTCTCTCTCTCCAAAAGAGGCAACAAAAATCTACTCTAGAGTATGTAGAAACCCTAAAATTAGTAAAGAGTATGATAAGGGTCTCTGCCCAAAAACACGGCACCTAAAAACATTAAATACACGTGCCCAAAAGACCGAAATAGCCGCTCGCGGGCGCGCTCTTTAATGCTCGCGGGCGTGAGCAGTGCAAAAATAACAACTCACAGATTTTCACTTGCTCGCGGCCGCGCAGCCAAATGCTCGCGGGCGTGAGCAACATCCAACTTCTTTTCTTCACCCTTTTCGCATTCTCCCTCGCTTGCACTTCCTTCCTTCTTTTCTTCCTCGATTCCACGCACACCTACACACTGAGAACACTCGCAAAAACGTGAATATACCTGCGATAAATTAATAGGCATCGAAAAGAAAAAAACTAATCAAAAAGGTAGAAATAATGCATGAGACACGCTAAAACTGGACAAGAAAACGATGCAATCTATTCTATAAAATGAGAATAAAACGTGCGAAACAAAATACCCACAATCTAAACCTTCCTTGTCCCCAAGGAAGAATCTAGACTAACTTATTAAACAGAACGGGAGAAAAGGGAGAAGGAAATGAAAGAGAAGAAAAGGAACGACGACCTCCACGATTATCAAAACGAGTTAAAACACGACCTCTCTAAACATAACCCAATGATTCGGTTTCCCCATGCATAAATGTGACCCATTACCACGTGTTCAAATTAACAAAGGTAGAAGAAACACATATTTGCCAAAGTGTCAAACCGACACAACACCAAACTAAGCATATTACAAAAAACGTACCAAATAGGATTTTACTTACATCATCGCGGTCGCTAAGGGAGGGGGAAGTGATCTACAAGAATGGAAGCTCACAGTTTCGCTCAATTCATTCAAGTGTGTTTTTGGGAAGTGTATACACTCAATGCCTTCCCAATCGAGAAATAGAAAATGCACTTTTGATGTGTTTGAAACAATTCTCAAGTCTAAATATTTTTTAAAATTGCATAAATCGAGGACTTTTGGGTAAGGCTAAAGGCTATAGAGGGGTTAGGAGTGCTTATCGGGTTATGAGGATTTATTTTTGGGTTAAAAGGGGGTTTGTTTTTGTGCACAGTTAGGCTCTTCCCTAATGTTTTCGACGGATTAACGACTTATTTTGCATTTTTAGTCAAGGACTAAATGCAATTTTTTTTTCAAGGTTTTGCGAACCCACAAGCTATGCTTGTGTTTGTTTTTGACTAAATGCCTAAATCCATGTCAATTCGGGAAATTTTAACCTTAGTGTGCCCCCCCCCCCTTTTTTTAGGGGGAGTTTACGGGTATTCAAATGAAAGGCTAGTGTTTAGGCTCAAAGGGGTTGCAAAGGGAAAATATATATATTTTTTTTAACATTGGGGATTTATTAGGAAACGATGGCCTCTACGCAATTTTACAATCATCCTAGACGAGAACTTTGTCAAACACCTAAAGATACATCTCGATGGGAGGTAACACACAAGAAGAAAGAAAATGGGATTGATTATGAATGTGTCAATCCAATACGGCCCAAATTCTCACAAGGTGTAATCCATTCAAGTAGTCACGGGTGTAATGTAGGGGGACTACGATAAGAAAGCTAATCCTAGAGGTAACGTGTAGCAATATACAAGGTGGTGCGTGCAAGTGACCAACTAAAGCGAAACAATGTTTCTTAAAAAAAAATCTTTACAACATGGTTATATGTCACAAAATACACTAGTACACCTAACAGTTGAATCATGCTAAGTAAGAGGTGGTTACTACGAGCTCTGATGTCGTGGAGATACGTCAAAAATATTTTTGGATTTTTTTTGAGGGGGGGGGGGGGAAACGAATATACAACTTCTAAAAAAAACTAGACTAGGCAAAAAGAAAGGACTAAAATAAAAGAAGAAGGAGAATGCCTACCCACAAGCAAAAAGGAGCATTGTCCTCAATGCTCGGGTTAGAATGCATGCATGAAATGCAACTAACTAAATGCGTCCTATATGCAAAAAGGAAACTATAAAAAGAAGTAACGAAAAATAAAACACCCACCCACAAGCTACGCTTGTGTAAGGGTGTTGGCGAAAAGAAAACAATGCCTAGAACTCGCGGTGCGGGAAATGACCAACATCGGCGAAGTATTTATGGATATCTCCAACCAAAAGTCGTGTTTCATGAGCGTCAGTGGCTACTACCTCTAATCGCGCGCTCAAGGTGTCAATTTGTGACTGTAGGCTAGGGGGCTCCTGATCATCCGCCTCAGACTGTGGTATAGGGAAATGCCAGTCGGTGTCACTAGTTACTTGAGTGCGGGTGGGACTGGGAGGTAGGTGTGGTGTGTGTGATCGGGGCCGACGAGCCAAGAATATCCTTGCCCTCTCACATGCCTAATCATTTGCATACGCTGAAGGGATGCAATTGAGAGGGAGGTTATACCCTCAAGAGAGGATATGGAATTGGGAATGTCAATGGAGAGGGGTGAGTTAGTGAGGATTAAGGTGATGAGGCCGCCACAACAGATTTCACCTGAAGTGGACTCACTCAGTTTAGCCAACTTATAGGCTATCCAGGCTCCACCATCGAAGGAAATTCTTGGGTAATTATTGACCGTGGCCCACAAAAAGAAAAGCTCATGGTGAGAGACCATCCCGCTATCCACACGACAAAAGAGGGTCGAAGAAAGTACCCTATGGGCCAGGCGCAAACAAGGGTGCTAAATGCTAGAACCTTTGACTAGGCGGGCGCTATACACCGATTGGTCAGAAATTTGGCTCCAAAATCGGTCATTAGAAAAAAAGTGAGCCAAAATCAGATTTGGGATCAATCACGATACCCTCATTTCCGGGTAGGCACCCAAAGATTTCACTAACATCATCAAAAGAGATGGAGTGGGACGCATTTAATGCCCGGAACTTCATTAATCGAGTTTCAAAACAACAGGAGAAGGTGCTCAAGACCTCAAGGGTTACCCGTCTATAAGATGGCGCATAGACGAAAAGTAAACCCTCACAACCGATATGACGGAAAAGCCTTCGGACCCCATCGGCGACTCCCAAAGTGGTAAAAGCCGATTGGTCGGAAAACTTGGTTGCCGAGTGAGGTCTACTTGATGAAGCAGCAAATCTATCATGGTGCTCCGACGATACAAACTCAATCCCAAGGGTATCGAGTGTGGGCGGTGGGATAGCAAATTGTCTTGAGGAGCCTTCTCCACGACTCCTCTTTGGGGAACGGCCCCCATAACTAACTTTTTTCAATTTTCCCATTTAATGAAACACAAACTTATGACTAAGTGCAACAAACCTATGCCCGCCCAGTGGTGGCGGTCCAAGAAACTAAACACAACCAATTTAAACAGGAATAACTTAGAGTATAAGCAACAAGAAAGGATTTTCAATTCTTTTGAAAACACAAACTATCAACTAAACAAGTAAACTATCAAGCAATAATAGTGAGAAATACTAAAATACAAAAGAAAACAAGCACCAAGCAATTATGCAAGTGTAAAAGTAGGAAGGAATGTACCAAGCTCGGTTTATTACAACTTTAGCCTTCCATCACATGCTATTTCTTAGGTGGTGCTGCAGTATCCGCTCCCTCAACAGCTGCTGAAATATTCATGATTGGCTCATTTTTCAGAAATGGGGGGCTTGCATCAAAAATCGTCTCGACTATCTTTGCATCCTCATCAACACCCATCAACTCCTCAACTTTCAATTCATCTTCTTCCAACAAGTTCTCGAGTGAATCCAAGGTATAGCAATCATCAACTTAAGGTGGTAGCCCCATGGATTTCTTCAACTCAAATTCAACTTTGTCATCACCGACCGATAGGGAGAGCTTGCCATTTTTCTCACATCAATCATGGCTCCCGCGGTGGCTAGAAAGGGTCTACCCAATATAATAGGAACATTAGCATCTTCGGGCATTTCCATCACTACAAAGTCACACGGAATCATCAAACCACCCACCATAAGTGGTACGTCTTCCAAAATGCCTAGCGAATATTTTACCGAATGATCCTCTAATTGCAAGGATATTTGGGTAGGCTTGAGCTCATGAGAATGCACCTTGTAAACAATAGAGAGTGGCATGAGACTCACACTTGCCCCTAGATCAAAAAGGGCACGATGAAAAGATATTCCACCGATCAAGCAAGGGATAGAGAAACTCTCGGGGTCCCCTAGCTTTTCGGGACGTGTAGTAGATAACAACGCACTACACTCCTCGGATAGCAAAATACGACTTTTCTTCTTATTAGAAAGAAGATCTTTAAGAAACTTGGCATAAGAAAGGATCTCCGCGATAGCATCCATAAAAGGGATAGTCACAAGCAATTGCTTCAAAGTCTCCAAAAATTTCGCATACTTCTCTTCTAGCTTTGCCTTTGCAAGGTGAGCGGGAAACAGGACAATCGGGGTATTAGTATTTGTAGGAGCATTGGTTGCCTCTAAAACCGGTTTCTCACCTCCTTGAACTACCTTATTCGCATCCTTGCCTTGAGTTGCACCCTTGTCTTCATTAACCGTAGCCGTCTCTTTAACCTTCTTTTCAACCTCTTTCAAGGTCTTTCCAGTCCTCAAGATGATAGCATTCATTTGGCCTTTCGGGTTCTGTTCAGGCTGCCCAGAAAAAATTGGCCTTGTTGCCTATTAGAATTAGCGAGTTGTTGAGCCAATTGAGTCATTTGAGTTTCCACCATCTTGTTATGGGCAGCCATGGACTCTAGCCGACTGTTCACTTGTTGAATTGAGTTTTGGAAATTCTCATTCTTTTGGTTTTGATTAAGAATGCAACTTTCCAAGAGGGATTCTAGATAGGTTCTCGGTGCTTGCTGCTGAAAATGGGTGTTTGGAGCTGGAGGACGGTTCTGAAAAGCATTTTGTTGCTGTTGGAAAGGGGGATGTTGTGGAAAAGGTGGTTGTTGTGGAAAAGGTTGTTGAGGTTGATACACCATGGGTTGTTATGACTGATATTGCATCGGCGACTGTTGTTGCTGTTGGAAAGAGGATTGGGGCTGCTGATTAGATGGTTGTTGCATCTGAGGTGGAGGTAGGTTGTGACGCCATGAAAGGTTGGGATGTTTTCACCAACCCGGATTGTAAGTAGGAGCATTCGGATCATTGACTCTATGTTGACCTCGAGGCTGAATTTGCAAGGCATTCATCTGTTCCATGGTCATGTTATTGGCTACCGGACATGACTCGAATTCGTGACCTTGTGCCCCACAAATCTCACAAAATAGATCCGGTTACTCTTGAGGTTGTTGAACCTTGCTGATCTTTGTTAGCTTATCATCGACTCGGGCACTCATATCATCAATCTTTGCCACTATAGCTGCAAAAACATCAGTCTCAGAAGGTCTAACCGCCTTCTTATGAACAGTTCGTTCACTTGACCATTGATAGTGGTTTGTGGCCAAGTTCTCAATAAATGACTTGACAAAGGCTGGAGTCTTGCACATGATCGTACCCCCAGCTGCCGTATCAACAGAGAATCTGATATCCGGTTTCAACCCGTTGTAGAAAATTTGGATTAGCATCCAATCTTGTATTCCATGGTGAGGACACTGACGTTGAAGCCCTTTAAACCTCTCCCAAGCTTCATATAGAGACTCTTGGTCAAATTGAGAGAAATTGTTGATGGCATTGCGAAGCTTGGTTGTTTTTCCGGGTGGAAAAAACTTGGTAAGAAAAGCATGCGAAAGAGAATTCCAAGACTCGAAGAAATTGGCATCATGAATATTTAACCACTCCTTGGCACCATCATTCAGAGAGAACGAAAATAGCTATAAACGGATCGCTTCATCACTCGCTCCATTTATCTTTACTGTATCACACTTCTCAACGAAAGAGTTCAAATGCTTTGACGGGTTTTCCATAGGCGTGCCTCCGAATTGATCTTGCATGATAAACATGATCAGATTAGTCTTGATCTCGAAGTTATTGGCTGGAATAGCTGGCCTCGCGATGCTTGAGGTGAGGCCAAATTGCGGCTCAATAAAGTCCTTGAGTGTACGCTCTTTAGCTTCATTCTCTGCCATCTTTGCTTCTTTCAACCTTCGCAATCTTTCCGCGTTTAGTCTCCTTGTAGTAGCTTCTATCTCGAGATCAAAGAGTAGCTTGGTAGATGCTTGCGATCTCCTATGCATAAAACTCAAGGCTACTGAGAATCACAACATTGAACAAATCGTTAAAAACATTGGGAAGTAATGGCATGCTAAGAACGAGAAGTAATGAAGAAAACAAAACAAACTGCAACAGAACAGGTGCTCGCGGCCGCGCTTTATATTACTCGCAGCCGTGAGCAAACCACAAAAACTTGGCAGAATGTTTGGTCGCGGCCGCGCGGCTTAAAGCTCATGCCCGCGACTAAGGCAAAATTTCAGACTTCTTTTTTTTTTTTCAAAAATAAAACCGCAAACGGTAGAAAAGGTAGGGAAACGCATCCTAGTATACCATAAGCTATATTCTATGTTACTCTAATTGCCTCCCCGGCAACGGCGCCAAAAACTTGTTTGTAGTTTTAAAAATCATTAATAACCGCAAGCGTACGGTGTCGTAGCATACGGGTCGAACACGGGGAGACAATGGAATAAGCACAGATTTACTCACGATATTAGCTAGTTGCGCGCAATCATTTTCAAAGATTTGATTAACGCTAAAAATAAAATTAACACAATTGAACATTTAAACTACACTAAAAATAACAAAACTAAGAATCAAGCAACGCTAAGCAAACATACGAATCTGGAAAACAAGCAGACTAAATTAACGATTAAAACGAGAATCAAATAACAAACTAATTAGCATTAGGAACTCAAATTTAAAGACATTAAACTCTACACTAAGCTATCTAAAATGGTGAATATCGGGATGAACCTTTCAAAGTGGGATTTGTCAAATTCAAACAATACTTTTGCACCTCTTCCAAGGCGACAAAAACCTTTCTTAATTGAAAACCGATTATTTCCATATCGATCAATTCTAAAAAGAAGCTTTAAGCAAGACAAATTACTCCCCAAATAATCAAAACATCTACTTTCATGATGTGATGAAAATCACCAATTGGTTAACCCAAGTCAAAATCAAATTTCCATTTAGATCTCAACTGTTAGATTCAACAAATACCGATAAGTGATTATTTAACAGCCCCCAATTTCCATTAGCCGGCTAATCAAACAACCATTTTATCGAGAAATCATTTACTTAAAAACAACCAATCGATACAAATCGAGTTCTTACCAATATTCACCCTAAACTATGAATTAGTCAAACATGAATTAAAGAAACACGAAAACACTAAGAACCAAATGAACAAAAAATCAATAAACAAAATATTAAAGCAATAAGGAAATTAAACAAGAACTATTTTATGATGAAAGCAAATTAGAGAAGATAAAGCAAAAAGACTCTAAATCTAGATTATCAAGAACATTAGACATTGATAAAATCTAATCTAGCAAGCATGAACTATAACCCAATATTGAAGAAGAGCAAGATAATAAAGTTATCTTATCCATTTCATAAACTGGACATAGCCAAAAACAAGGAAGAAATAAAAACCAAGAAATTACTTGAAGAATCTAGATCTATGAACCACAAAGGTGCAGGAAATTGAAATCAACAATCAAAACTGAAATATCTAAGTTATAAACATAAATCAAGAAACAAAATAAAGCATAAAAGGGAAAAGGAGATACAATTACTCTCTATTCATAGATTCTTGCTCAAAAACGAGTTTAAACCATGGCTATAGCTGCAAATCCAGAGGTTGTAGTCTCCCTCTCCAAAAGAGACAACAAAAATCTACTCTAGAGTATGTAGAAACCCTAAAATTAGTAAAGAGTATGACAGCGGTCTCTGCCTAAAAACACGGCACCCAAAAACATTAAATACACGCGCCCAAAAGACCGAAATAGCCCTAACTAAAAGTAGAAAAACGGGGCTAGCAGTGTCGCTCGCCGGCACGCTCTTTAATGCTCGCGGGCGTAAGCAGTGCAAAAATAACAGCTCACAGATTTTCACTTGCTCGCGGCCGCGCAGTTAAATGCTCGCAGGCGTGAGCAACATCCAACTTCTTTTCTTCACTCTTTTCGTATTCTCCCTCGCTTGCACTTCCTTCCTTCTTTTCTTCCTCGATTCCACGCACACCTACACACTAAAAACACTCACAAAAACGTGAATATACCTGCGATAAAGTAATAGGCATCAAAAAGAGAAAAACTAACCAAAAAGGTAGAAACAATGCATGACACACGCTAAAACTGGACAAGAAAACAATGCAATCTATTCTATAAAATGAGAATAAAACGTGCGAAACACATTGTGACTAAAAGAGAGAAAACTTTAAGAGTTCGATATCATGAGCATGTTGTCTTGGGTTTTACAAACATTTTATTTATACAGTTTGGAATTAAATTAAATTACTCTTACAATTGCTCAAATCGCATGCATATGTCTTTACTAAATTTTGGGGAATAAACTGAGGTATGCGAGTCACGATGGGAAGTTTTATTTCATGACATTTCATGGTTAATTGCAGAAATTTTGGGGTTCGATGTTGTGAATTTCCCTTCTGTAGTTTTGTATGAAAGTCTTGTTATACACTATTTTAGTACGTAAAACTATTTCTCATTCATTACATAAATTATACTGTTGGTGTGAGTAATCGTATGAAAGATTTATGTTATTTCGGATAGAACTTTTGCCCAGAACATATTTCAATTATTGATTTTACTGATAGGAGTTTTCCGCAATGCATGAAATGAATTTCTGGTTTGCATGACGTTGTAGATACAGTTTTGGGTAAGTACGTTTTATCGGTGCGGCCCAAATTTGAAACGCGAATAAAAAATAATAATAAAAATAAAATTTATTTACGTTCCTATTGTGTTGCTACATTTGGGAAATGATCGGACATATATAGGTCTTGCTGGAAATTTTATCTTCCGACGTTTTATGTTAAAGTAAAAGATTTTAAAGTTGAAGTTGTGAAATCCTCTTTTGAGAGTTGTACAAACTTTTATTGCACATGTTATAGGACGAAAAGTTATTTTCATATGCATAGCATAAATTGATGCATACTAAGACCCTGGTAGTCCGTTTGAAAATTTTGTTATGCATCTTTCGTCATCGTTTTATTAGCGTAAGTACTGATCAAATGAGTTTTGAAAATGGTTTTATATGTGTGGCATTGGTCATCAATTTTGAAACCTATCGAATGCACGATAGTGTATTTTCACCGCAAGTTTAATTGTTATAAAACTTATGTATTTGAGAGTTTTATAAATTTCAAATTGGCATAGTAGTGTGAAAAACCTTGAACTCATTGGGCTATAGGTGTAAGCCCCCTCGTGTTAGAAGTCGATATTAAGAATTAAAAGATTCCTCAGAGTTTGAGGCGTTAGACATGTGTTTTCTCCCAGTTAGTTAAGTAACGATCTTTATGCTTCATTAAACCTACAGATTTAAAATCGTGTTCGGTTGTTTGGGTATGGTTGGTTTTGGAATTGTGGGAATTTGGTACGACGGCATGCTATGTGTCGGTGGTGTACTATATTGTTGGGTATTCGTGAATAGTGATGATGTTATGGTTGACTGGTAAGGATGTTGGATTTGGGTGACTACTTCCAAGAGTAGGTGTCAACTCTGAATCGACATTGCTAATCGGGAATGAAATATTTGGTAGTATAACCACGTTTGCAGAATGGTCATTCCGAGGATAGGTGTTGACATTCTATTTTGAGGACAATAACTGTTGGTGTGCTTCAATGTATTTCCATTAGATCTGGTGCGTCTGTAGGACGAGCGGTAAACTTAAGGAAATTATATGTTAATAATTAAGAAATCAATCATTGGTACTTTGATAATTGTCAGGACTTTTGCTGATTTGGAAATCGATGCTTGAGTGCATGGTGGGAGTTGGTGGTAATGTTTATTGGATACATTTGGTGAGAATGTCGAGGTGGACTTTAAGTACAAATCGATTATCGAGGAGACCTTGATGCGTCGTATTTAGAGGTATCTAAGGGAAATGTTTGCTTTGGGGTATTCTTGGTGAAAATGACTAAATAAGGTCGTAAGTTACTCTTGAGGTAATACGAGCAATCTAAGGTTGGGAGGCAACCTAGATTTAATGATTAATCAAGGACTCAACGTTCATTCTGACGTCGGTGAAATACATCGCACATTGAGATTGAGTTTTGTAACGACACGTTATGAGAAACTTAGCGACAACCTTAACCGGAATGTAATCGGATCCGTATATGAGATGAGGTTTCATGAAGACATTCCTTTTGGATAGGAAATCAAGCGATCTTTCCAAGTGTAATGTTGGGTGCTTGGTGGTTCCACATTTCGAGGACGAAATCTCTTTTAAGGTTGGGAGGATTGTAACACCCCGATTTTCGAGAGGTGTCAATTCAAGTTAATACAGGAACCGACATATTAAGGAAAAATAAGATATTTAATTTTGGACTTGAATCCTTGATTTTATAGTCTAGATGGATGAAAGATTCAGTTACGAGTCCAACGGTTCTTTCCGGAGCAAAAACGGAGCTATAACGAAGAAGTTATGACCAAAACAGTGTTTCGGGCAAATCATTCGTGGTCTGTAGGGGGCGCATGGGCCGTGCATTTTCCCTTCACAAATGCGCATGGGTCGTGCACGGGTCAGAAGCCTCAGCTCGGGTTAAAACCTAATTTCTGCCTCATTTCACCCAAAACTTCATTTCCTCATAACTTCTTCATCCCAACTCCGATTTGGGTGATTCAAGTTGCTACGGTTTCGTTTTTGAGAGATCTTCAAGGATATAGGAAGAGATTGTAAGTCTATTGAAGAATACTAGAGTATTTTGTGGTGGTAAGCTTCTCATCTCTCCCATTTCATCTTCTTCACCAAAGTTTTCTAGGGTTTCATCCACCCTTTGTTCTCCCTTTCATAGATTGGAGGTTTGTAACCATTTTGGTGAACTAGAGGTGTTTTTATTGGTAGATTCAAGTTTGGGTTAATGTAATCTTATATTCTCTTCATTTATGGAAGTTAGGATTTCGGTAGCAGTTGAGGTATTCATGTAGAAGGTTGGGAAACGATTCTTTGTGGTTGATTATGATTATTTATGGTGGAATATGTATAATTATGGTTGGAACCTTTTGGATCTAGGTTTTGGAAAAATTGGTTTGAAGAATCAAGTTCTCCAAGGAACGTTCTAAGTGGGTAAAATCTAGATTTAGTGTAAATCTAGCAAGGTGAGTTTACTAAACTTTTGTTAAAACTGGATACACATCATATTTGCTTAATTGCTTAATTGTTGTTATTATCACATATTTACTCAAAATGTTCATCTTTATGGGTTTAGGTATTTGACGGTGTTTTCATGAGATTATGTGAGAAATATGTTTTAACGAGTATTTTGCCAAGATTTACTCTATTGGTCAAATATTTGGGATTGACTTCATGAATGCACATTATTGGTATTTGGACATGATTTGGGTATATGTGACATAGTAGATGATAAATTTTACTTGGAATGCCTTCTTGGAGATTTAATTATTGAACATTGAATATGTTGGAAATTAGGTCTCATATGGGACTTATGTGTTAGGATGGTAGCATAGTACCCATGGTTGGTATCGAAATGCATTGGTAGAAATATACCTCAAGACCTCCTATATGTATTATGTTGGACGAACCAAGTCAGTAGGCACTAGGAGGATGTAGTCTTGGACGCCACCGTGTGGGTATGTGCCTAGACCTCCGCCATTCGGGGTATTACTATGATTGTATTTGTCGGATGGGCCAGGCCTTTGGGTGTCACTCTTGGTAGTGGCACTAAGGTACATTGTCTCTTGGGTGGAACTGATGGGTGCTACGGGTATCCCTATTGACTCCACATATTGTTGAAATCTGGTTAACTCCTGATAAGAATTGTAACTGTTCATGCATGCTTATTATTGTTCAACTCACTAGGCTTTTTGGCCTAACACTTGCTTGGTGTCGATGTGTATCTCAGGTTCTAGCGGTGTCGGTTCTAAGATGGCATAGTGCTTGGGTGAGAGATTGGGGAATATTGCGATTGGTCTTACTTTTGGTAGGAGAACCTTTGGGTTTATAAATGACACCCTTATTTGTAATCTCTTTTTTTGTTATGGAAATTAGATTAGTTGGTTGTTATTTATTGTCCGTTTAATTACGACTGTATTTGAACAGGTTTGTTTATTTTTCCAATTGTTGGGAGGCTCTTGCTTTGGCAATTTTAAATACCGCATGTCCGTTTTCCGTATTTTTGTTATCCCTATTTTTAGGGTGTTACAAGGAAAGTATTCGGTCGAAATTCCAAATGGTGACAATATTCCTGTTGAAAGCATCGGGAACACATGTCTACCTAATGGGTTGAAAATTGACCATGTTTTAAATATTCCCATGTTGAAGTGCAATTTAGTTCCGATTAAACTGTTCCTTGACTTTCTTCTCAGACTTCTATATTATGCAGGAATTACCTTCGAGGAAGCTGATTAGAGTAGGTAAAGAGAGCGGTGGTCTGTATTCTTTGGAGCCATTAGGAAAGGAGGCACGACTTTTTCAGTCACGGTTGAACCAAGAAGTTGGCATCAAAGGTTAGGGCATGTGTCTGATGTGAAGATTCGAAGTATTAATTCTCTAGATTTTACGAATAATTATGGTCATTACGACTCTTGTGTGCGTGCAAAACATACTCGTTTACCTTTTCCTATTAGCTCAATTAAAACTACTACCTGCTTTGAGTTATTCCACTGTGATATTTCGAGAGGTTACAAGGTCGCTTCTTTTACGGGTGCTCATTATATTTTAACAATCGTGGACGACTATAGTCGGGCTGTTTGGGCATTCTTGTTAAAATGTAAATCGGAGGTAACACATTATTTAATAATATTCTGCAATATGGCTAGACGACAATTTGACAAAAATGTTAGGCGTATTAGAAGTGACAATGGAGTAGCATTTCTGTCTAATGAGATGATGGATTACTATTTTAATAATGGGATCTTATTAGAAACATCTTGTACGGATACCCCTCAATAAAACGGTATAGTTGAGAGAAAGCATCGTCAAATTCTAGAAGTTGCACGAGCACTTAGGTTTTAAGTAGTCTTACCCATTAAGTTTTGGGGAGAACGTGGTCTCACGACTACATATATCATAAATTGCTTGCCATCTAAATTTATCGAGAATAAAACGCCTTGTGAGATTCTATTAAACAAGCCTCCGTTTTATGACCATATGCGTGTGTTTGGATGTCTCGTTTATGCTCACAACAATAAACAAGGAAAATACAAGTTCGGTGAAAGGGGCAGCCTATGTGTCTTCGTTGGCTATCCAAATGGCCAGAAGGGTTATAAACTATATGATTTGATGACTGGGAATATTTTTACTTTACTAGATTACTTTTTTTTGGAAGAAATATTCCCTTTTAAACAAAAATGGTTTCTAGACATATTAGCGAGGCCGTTGATTGGCGGGAACGTGGGTGGGCTTTTGATCATGAGGAATGGGATTTCCAACAACCTGCCACCAAAAACTCTACTAATGAAAATGTGAGCCATGTTGAACCTGACCAAATTCCACCTATTAACCCAATGCACAACCTTTGTTAGGTCGGTCGACAGCTGCTCGGGAAACTAATGTTGAAAATGGGGCTTCTGAACCTATGCTTCCGCAAAATTTAGAAGGGCAGTCCCGACGAAGTGAACGGGCACGTTACAGAACCAAAATGCTCGACGATTATGAGATTGATTTGCCATCATCTATCGACCACTCGCCACCCACATCCGATTCAGCAACCTCGACGGTACACCCTCTCTCCCACTTTGTATCTTATGGAAAACAAATCAGCTTACATGTAACATTCTGGAAAATAGACGAATAAAATTCGAGAATTCGGCAATAAAACGTCTAAAATACGAAGGTCCAAATATCTTGTAAATATAAATTTCCAAAAGCACAAATCCCAAAATGTACGACAACTAAAACCCAAAACTAAATGGGTTAGTTTGCACCAAAATAAGTGGTAAGAATTTAGAGACATATAAACACCACAACCTACTTAATCTAGAATTAATTTAAACTAGATTAATATGGGTGTTGCTATTCCACCAAAAATCTCTCTTCACGCGAAACCCAAAAGACTGGCATTTCAAGATCTCCTACGTGCCCGGTTGACAAGCCCGACCACCTAATTTTCACCATGAGTGGGATCTGTGAGGAAACAAACAACCACAACAAGTGTTAGGACGAAGACTAGTGAGATCTCATAAATTATATAAATCACAACATAATATTATAAAGCAATATTCGTGTTACCGAACTCTTTTGTCTCACAATTATTGATTCCACCGCAACCATGTTCCCAAACCTGAACATAACTATACAAGAGATAATACTTGAAAATATAGGGGAGACCCGTTTCCATCGGAGTGACATGTACACGGGAGTGGAGTCACCCCTGATGTTATTGGATTACACCTCATGTCCCGGTCCTAGTTCCCATGCCATCACGACATCACAACCTCAAACCATAATCACTGCCTTTATTTCCTACTCCGTCGAGTTACACCTCAAGGTCTTAATTACGGGACATTATTGCCTATCTATTTCTAGACGAGTTACACCTCAAGGGTCCGCGACCCCCTATTTCCTACTCGCTAGTAAACCACAACGACCCACAATAATTGATCCAAATAAACATATACCCATATCCTCGTGCACAAAGAATATATTTTCACTTTCTTATCAGGTGATCACATACTGATTAAGTTTATACAGAGTATATATATGCGTCAATACACATTTCACTTGTCGACATATAGACTCCATAATCATCAAACAAGTTTCATAAATGTTAGATTAACATAATGCTCCACAATAACAAACCACATCCATATTACAAATAGATCATCAACCCGGATATCAAGTATCATTATGGTAAACTTCATATTTCTCATGAACATTCTCCAGAGACCCTAGTCAACTAGGTCAAACCCATAAATTAGGGTCTCTTCATATTTTACCCACATAAATGCATAGATTACCATAAAAGTCAATTAGATAAGCATGTAAGGTACAAAGAGTACAGTTTATAAAAGAAACTCATCAACTAGGGTTTGTAGAGTAAAACCCTAAAGATGGGTGAACTTGAAGGAGGCTTGGTTCTCTAAAGCTTCAACCTTAAAAGACTTCTACATATGCATTCAATGGCCACCAACCAAGAAATAAGTGTTAGGTTTTTTTCTAGTTCAATAAATGAGGAGAGAAAGGGAAGGAAAGGTGAGAAAATCGCCTACATCTTGGGAGCATATCTGGAAATCGAACAAAGAACAAAGTGTGTAGAGATTGGGAGGTTTGTTCGATTTAAGTATTAGAAAACGCACCCCCACGGGCGACCTTGACCCCACGACTATGCCCTGGGCAATGTCGTCGGGCATAGTCGCACCTATGCCCCTGCTCACTCGAATTTTTGGCTAAAATGACAGAACCCCACCCCCTTCCTGCAACATTGCCCCAGCGACTTTGCCATGGCATTATCACTGGGCATTGTTGCCCAAGCCCCCCAGTCCGCTGTTTGGTCAACGCTAAAATGTTCCCGACCCAACGCTCGCCTTATCTCGAATCCCCTTTGGTTTCTATAGTCTCTATTCGATGCTCTTGACGGGTTGGGGTAGTGGTCAAATGTATAAGATTCTCAAAGCAAGCTACTTATGCGATTTCATACGATTGACAAACGTTCACACATGCATACGCACACAAGGACACTTTATACACAATGCTCATAAACCCTTTTTCCATTGCCATAACTATTCACACACCCAAAGTATCACTCTAGGTACATCTATTCGTACGTTGCGACAGTCTAAGACGAAAACACTAGCTTAAACGGAGGGTGACCCAACTAGACATACATACACACACACACACACACACATATATATATATATATATATGTGTGTGTGTGTGTGTGTGTGTGAATATATATATAGCCTTAGGTTCATTTGAGAAATGGTAAATATATGAGAAATAGAGAAGTAATCCTAGCCATTCATACGGTGAAGATCGGATTTGACTGGTCAAATATTTCAACTTTGACTGGTCAAAAGTTACGGCTTTGACTAGTCAAAAGTTGCGGCTATTCCAAAAATAGAAGGACACTTTCGTAATTTTTACAAAATACACGGGCTGTGTTCATATATGAACATGTATAATTAACATATGAACTATATGTTCATATGTGAATCAGTGTAATTCACATCTGAACTCTTTTAAATGATTCATATATGAACTAATTAACTGTAAGTTCATATATGAATCAGTTGAACTAATTAACAGATTCATATATGAACTTTTGTGATTCATATATGAAATAATTAATTGATTCTCATATGAACTAATTAACTGATTCACATATGAACGTATAGTTCATATGTAAATCATATAGGTTCATATATGAACTCATCCCACGTATTTTATGAAACTACCCCTCTACCTTCTATAGACCATGCAAGGAATTATCCGGTGCTTAGCGGTCAAAGCCGCATTTTGACCAGATAAATGGCTAAGATTACTTTTCTATTTCTCATACATTTACCATTTCTCAAATAAACTTCTCCCTATATATATATAAACGAGTGTTCTAAAAGGGCTTATGGAGTTACTTGAAAATTTTGGGGTGTTACATTACAGAACTTTTCTTGCGGCCATCACTTCACATGATGAGCCAAAGTTCTTTTATCAGGCTGGGAAAAATCCCGAATGGTGTGCAGCCATGAAAAGGAGATAGAGGTGTTGGAAGCTAATGAGACTTGGACTTTGGAGGAGTTGCTTCCGGGGAAAGGCTATAGATTCAAAGTGGGTCTATAAAATCAAGTATAAACCATATGGAAACATAGAACGCTACAAGGCGTGTCTTGTGGTGAAAGGCTTCACGTAAATTGAGGGTATTGATTTTCACGAAACCTTCGCCCCGGTTGCAAAATTGGTTACTGTTCATTGTGTATTGGTCGTCCCCGTAAAAAAGAATTAGTCCATTCATCAGTTGGACGTTAATAATGCGTTTCTCCATGGAGATCTTCTTAAAGGCGAGCATATGAAAATTCCACACGGATTTGCCAAGAAAAATGATACTTGTGTTTTCAAGATTCGAAAATCATTATATGGACTTCACCAAGCTTCTCGAAAATGGTACAACAAGTTTACAACATCGTTACTTGAAATAGGGTTTCGTTCAATCACGTGCCAATCATTCTCTATTCATTTTCGAGAAAGGGTGCTTGTTTCTTTTGGCCTTGATTTATATTGGTGACGTCATTCTTGCCGGAAATAATGAAGACGCCATCCATGATGTAAAAGTTTTCGTTGATCGTCGTTTTAGTATCAAGGACTTGGGTCTAATCAAGTATTTTCTCTGGGTATCGAGGTAGCACGTTCCGCCAAGGGGATTGTTCTCCGTCAACGTAAATACACGCTCGATATCTTCGAGGAAAGTGAGATGCACAGTTATCGCCCTAGTGCATTTCCCATGGAATAAAACTTGAAGTTTATGGATGATGATGATGAGACACTAGAAGTTTATGCATCACAGTTCTGTCACCTCATCGAGCGTTTATTATACCTGACATTCAGATATCACTTTGTCAGTTAATCTTCTTAGTCAACTTCTCACACGCTAATCACACTTTGATGCAACTCATCGCATCCTTCGATTTTTGAAGACAACTCCTAGTCAAGGCATGTTCCTTTCTACTACTAGAGGTGATTTGACATTAGACTCCTACTGTGATGCGAATTGTCTTGGTTGTGCTATCACTTGTCATTCGAGTTTCGGGCATTTTATCACCTTGGGTTCTGCACCTGTCTCGTGGCGAACCAAGAAACAATCGGTTGTTGCGCGTTCCTTGGTCGAGGATGAATACCAAGCCATGGTAACCACCATTTGTGAGGTATTGTGGCTTCTTCAAGATTTACATGCTAAGCAGTCTAGATCCACACACCCTTATATTGCAACAATCACGCTGCACGTCACATTCCCGACAATCTTGTTTATCACGAACGAACAAAGCATGTTGAGATGGATTGTTATTTCGTTCGTGAGCGTGTCAAGATGAAAGAAATAGAATCATGTGCTATTTCGACATCTAACCAAGTTGCCAACATCTTCACTAAAGCCCTTGGCACATTACAAGTTCGGATTCTTACTAGCAAGTTGGGTGTTCGTAAGGTACACGATCCAACTTACGGGGGAGTGATGAATATTCTAATTTGATTTTCTTTTATTTGTTTCCTTTTCTAGAGGATTTGTGCATTTTTTTTGTCTCCTATTTTGGCAACTGTAGATTTCCACGGATCTTGATTGACTCTCATCTTTGTATTTATTCTTTCACCTCTTGTGAATAATTAAGAGAGAACATAGATTTTTACAAAAATCTCTCGAAACAATGGAATTCGATTAAAACACATTAGATGACTTTTGGGAGCGTTTGGTTTGATGTAATGATTTCAAAGGATTTGGATTTTGTGAAATGATTTGGATTTGGAAGGATTTGGAATCTTTGATGTGTTTGGTTTGTTGTATTTGGAATGGGATTAAATTCAATTCTTTATAAATAATTTTAAAAAATGTTATAAAAATAATTAAATTATCTTTTTATTAATTGATTATTTACAAAACAAGTGTTTTTAATATATTTTAAAACATTATTACATACAAATCCTACGAAATCTTGTGAAATACAAACCACCCTATGGAACTTCAAAATCCTATGTTTCTGGGATTTCAATGGAATCTCGGGATTCCTTTAAACCAAACATCGGATTGGATGGAATTCAGTTTCAAATCCCTCTGAATCCAATCCAATCCTCCAAACCAAATGGGACCTTAGAGACTCATAAGAAAATTTCGGGAGTGAATGGGAGGATGCCATTGACCTCGACATATGGCGCAACCCAGCCATTCCGTTCTTAATTAATTTGAACAACCAAACTCGGATTTTGAAGTACCAACATCTTTTCATTTTGAAATATCAGCATAAAAAACTCTTGGACTAATACTTCTAGAAAGGATCCGTGAACATTCATAATGGTGGCGGTTGATCTTAACACAAGTGGACTTGCACATAATTGATTTCCTGGTATCACAATCCTATTCCAAAAAATAATGTTAATTTTTTTTGATGAAATTTATAATAACCGGACTTTTATATCGAACTTTAAGTGAAAAGTTAGTGTTTGGAGTTAGTCATTGCTTTGTATGCTTGTACATATAGCATATGGACTTAAACCGAACTAACTTTGTCAAACATAACCATCAGAGGGGTTAAACATGGATAAGTGAAACTATAATTAAACCAAAAATGTGAAGAAACTCTCCAAACATGGTAAGAATGCAATTAAGGAAACTTGAGGGACTAAAAGTGAAAAATTGAAAAATATAAAAACAATTTTGAAATTAATAAAATCCATTCTTCAGCCTTCTCCATCGATCAAAATCTTAGATCCAACCCATCCACCAAGAAATTAAGCCTCATAACTAGATCAAATGATGAAAGATTGAATATTTAAAGCTAATTCTTGAAGATAAACCATTAGGTAAGCTTATAATCTAGAAGATGTTGTAATATCTCTAAGGTAAGAACTTTGATAATCTTTGAGTTAGATGCTTGAATAATTCATGTAGATTTTGGTTTATATGATGTTAAGGTTGTTAAACCAAAACAAAAATACTCCAAAATTGGTCCATAGATGGTTTAGAATGGTTACCAAATTAAGTGGTAGTGTTGATATGTTAAAATGGTAGAATTCGGTGATGTTGGAAGAGACAGAAAGTTGTTGATGCTTTAAAAATATGTATAAAATTAACCATTGATCCAATTGAGGTGTGTGATATACCGTTAGAAACCTTTGTGTGTTTACTACAATTGTTATGAAGAATCCTAAAGCTAATTTTGAGCTTAAGTGTGCCAAAATACTGTTAGCATAAAATTCATATAAAATCGATCATAACTTCAAACAACATGAATCCAGTGCGATTCGAATCCTAAGAGACACAGTTACAACTTTCATTAGTCAATAACACCAAATTCAGATCTTAAGTATGAGTAATATGTCAAACACAGAGATGGACAGAAGCTGAAATGTGCAGGGGAATTTCCTTCTGCAATATTTTGGTTGTTTTGTCCAATCGATTTAGAACCCTTTCATAAACACTAACATTGAACTATAAGCCTATAAAGATGGAAATAAAGTTAAATTAAGCTAATAGTAGGGTGCCAATACGCTAAAGAGATCAAACAAATATAGGTAATCATTGTATAATTCTAAGTGTATATTACTTGTGATAGGAAATCCGATTAGCAAAGATTGGAAACATTGGCATTCAAGCATCGTTTTTTATTATCTCGGATATATAAAGGTACGGATCTCTTATTATCTTTGAACGGGATTGACGTATTTGTTGAGGGCCAGTCCATTCAAATTTGATTCACCGAATAGTGAACTTAAGGTACGAAAATACCTCAATGATGTTGATTCATGGATTTTCATCGTTTTCATTCCTTTGTTGAATTCCATTTGGTATTCCATTAGTTCAGCAAGACTTAGGAGTGTTCCAAAGTCTGTTGCCCCTAATACGGACCGTTGGTCGGATTCTTGAGTTTTACTCCGAATGTTGAGGCGTGAATGGAATTAATGAATATGATTTCTTTACTCGGTCCAATGACTGTGATATTATCGGATTGAGAATGGCACGACTAGATAGATTCAAGCCATATTGACTTGTTCATTGATTGTTGGTCTATTTTTATGATTCAATTAGATCACATTAGTTGTGTTCTTTTACCTAGACACTTAGTCGGGGCCACCAACCTTGTGATGCGTCCAAGGTGGCTATAATCACTATGGCGTCCTCGTGTATGCGTGGAGAGTGCGCTGGCCCTGATCCGGCCATGGGGGTGAATGAATATCCTAGGAATAGAATAGAACTAGGACTATTTTAAAAGTAATAAAGGGCTAGTGGGTGTCGTGCCCACACTGCTAGTTCTCACTTATGCCCATAGAACCGTAAATTCTTTAGAAACAACGGGTTTAGTGTATTCTGGTGATTTATGTGAACTTAAATAACACGAAACACGAAACGGGCGATTACGTGAACCCCTTTGTTATATCTTTGTGATATTCGATTGATTTATTTTATCGTTTCATGTTTATAGGGATAACTTGTAGTTACCCTATATTGTTGATTTTGTTGATCTGTTCACTGCGTTATTGCTCAGCCACATTTATTATTCTGTGTTCTAAGGGACTGGGGGATTATCTGGGTTGAGAGACCAAGAGTGAATATTTTGAAGACTAATTACCGAACAACCTCACTTTTGTATAGTTAGTTTTGGGATTGTATATATATATATATGTACCTTAACGTCCGATTGTCAATAACTAGTACTATTTTGTTATAAAGTTTACTTAGTTGCTCTGTATGCATTTAAGAGAGTATAGCTAGTATGGGATGTTACATAATTTCCTACTTGTTCAAGAAAAAAAATGATCTTTGTGGCTTTTTCCATAGCACCAAATTAAAGTTTCCACCTATATACAAACGAAAACGATATATAATGCATAGAAGTCGATCGATGTAGGAGACATTTCATGCCAAATTAAAACTATCTAATTTGTTTTTTCAACAACTTCTAAAATCAAAATATCCTTGATCTGCAACCTGCATCTCCTCCTGAATCTGATTCTCATTTCTCAACTTGGTGTTGTTGAATAATCTCCGTTAAATCCTCCACTGCTCATTGCTTTTCTTGCTCTATCTCCCTCTCTCTCTCTCTCTTTTGTGTGTGTGTGTGTGTATTCTTAAGGCTGAGAGAATGATGTGTCTGCAACTACTACTGTTCTCGTTCACAAGTTGCTACATGTTTCTGTTGTTCCAGAAATGTTTATACTGTTGGTTTGGCTGCAACTTCTGGTTGCTATTTTGTAAAAAGAATTAAGATATGTGACTCAATTACAACAACTAGAAGCATATATATATATATATATATATATATATATATGTGTGTGTGTGTGTGTGTGTGTGTATAAGCACCAGGCGAAGGATCGTCTGAGAAGCGTGAGAAGTGGATCTGAACCGTTGATCTCTTTTAATCTCAAGCCCTCCTATGAATTGCGGCTTAAAAGGGAATTGATCTGGTGCATCTCGGTGCATCTTATCTCTGTATATCTCATCCTAATGTGCGTCCATTTCTCATCCAACGGTTGATAACCACTTCTCACGCTTCTCACCGTTAACTCAAATTCTCACTGAACCAATCCATAAGCACCATTGTCGGTCCACACAATACTACTTATAACAAGTTTAGAAAAACAACACAATGATTACCAACCTGTTTTGATATATAGAAATGGTTACAAGGTTGATCAGATTAAGCTTTTCTTTGTGTTCTCAATGTTTTCTCTCAAATACACCTTGTGTGTGTGTTTGTGTGTGTTTTGTGATCTTTGATCTTGAGAGGGATTGATACTTGAGATACACAAAATATCTAATCTAATCTACCTAACATAATATCTAGAATAATATCTAGATATTATCCTAGATAATATCAAACAAACTACAAACTAACTAATAACTTAATCTAACTAAGTTAACTAAATCTAATATCTATTAGAAATAGATATTTAAACTAAGTTAACTATTACTATAAACAAACAATTACATTGACATTTATTACAAACGACATAGACTTTAATATTGAGAGTTGACGTTTCGGCTTTAGCTTCAGATTGCGATCTTCAGATTGGATGATCTGGAATCCAATGAGACTGTGGTCTAACAATCTCCCTCTTTGGATCAAGATCATTTAATAAAAAGATTTATCCAATTCAGTCTTCTTGTTCAGCTCAGAAGATGCAATCTCTTTCTCTGAAATCAGCATGTCTTCAATCTAATAATCTCCCCTTTTGAAGAGTAGACGTGATTCTTGAAACATGTGATATTTGCCATTTATTCTGTAGTCATTCTCCTCCTTTTTGATGTTAAGTGCAACGACTTCATCAAAATTTGTGGTAAGAAATGTCAATCTGACGGTTAGAGCCCCTGATTCGTCAATTCATAAGAGATTCATCCAGATCTTTGCAAATCTAGACAAATTAGATGTGTAACACCTGAATCAACTAATGAATCAGTTAGAATGCCTGTCAGTAACACTAAGTCACTGTGTGTAACGAATACACTTTGGAAAGGAGCTGTTTGATTTTGACTCCCCCAGGGCTTCCATTTAATCATCGAAACACCACAAAGGTAATTTCTATAAACGTTATGACAAAGAAACTAATTCCTTGTGTGTTCGTGCTTGTGTTTGAAAGAATTAAGCACGGATGATTGCTTATTGGCTCAAAATTGTGTAAACCACTGAGACAACAGTAAGTTAAAAACAGACTCAATGTGCATGATTTGAAGTGCGAAGGTGGGGCAGACTTCCTTCTTTTCAATATCCAGATTTTCCAAATGAAAATCAGATAGCATATGTGCTGCATCCCCTTTGAAAATGTGAAACACTTTCTTTTTGAGAAGAAAATGAGTAGGTGGTGAGGTTTTATCAAGAGTTGGCATGGGTTAGTTGCCTGTTTCAATAATGATCACCAAAGATTTGTGAATCACTAGAATGGTGGCTACCCGGCTCAGAAAAAGTTGGTGCAGAGTTGTGATATTCTTTTAACTCTGTTCTCACACGCTCTTTCTTTTAAACATTTTTCTTTCTCTAATCACACTCATTTCTTTTCACTTTGCACACTCAATCACTAAGGATTAACTTCTTGGGTAGAAATCACTGGTTAAGGTAATTCCATAGAAGTTGTGTTATTTCCTAGCACAATGATTCTTTGTTTGCCTATGATGCATGTGAAGCTCAGATTGGTTTAACTATTTCAGTTAAAGCACAATATTGATTTTGAAAACATTTAAAATACACTCCCAAAATATAAAATTTGATGAAAAATCGGGAAGTGTTTTGAACATTAAAAAAAACAATGTTTTCGATGATTGAAAGTTGTCCTTCTTTCAACCATATATGAGATGAAGATATAGAATTATACCTTTACGTATGATCTTTCATCTCATGAAGCTAAGCTTTAAGTCATAGAAATATGAACTTGTAAGCTTCTCTCAAAAATTTTGCAAAAGTCTAATGTCAAGTCAAAGTAATAATTATTCACTTATATTGAAAAGACAAAAAGCAGTAAAACTTTTAAAGTACGAGTTCTGATCAGAAGTAATCAGAAGTCATCACCTTTTATACTCCCCCTGAAATTATGCATTTGAAAATTATCATATGAAAAAAATATGCATAAAATTTCAGATAAATATATACTCCCCCTTGATGGTTGATTTCCTCATTCGAGTATTGGAGTACAATTTCATTTTCAGCACGGAGTAAGGTCTTTTGATCTTTGAAGTGCGGGTTCTAAACTGTTGTGTTTAGAAGTCAAACTTCGTTGAAGTACGGGTTCTAAGCTGATTTACTTAGAAGCCATTATTCTTCCTACTCCCTCTAGACAGTAGGTACCTGCAACACAAAATCATCCCTTTTCTTTGGTATCCATTTCCAATTGGATCCAACTGTGTTAGCAAACGATTTTGGCACCCAGTGAAATTTGGGTCCGCTTTGCCTTTTAGAATCAGTTAAAGAATTTGAATGATAAGAGGGAACATGATATGTTCCAAACCAAATGTCAGAATCTTGACAAGAAGCATAATCATGTCTATCATAATTTGAACACTTTCTAGCAGACAAAGATAACTGGAATAATTGTTGTTTTGAAAATTTCTTGCGAGAATCAACAAGTTTTGGTTTAGAAAAAGCAACATCCACAATTATATCATCTTTACTAGTAGTAATCTTATTACAGTCAGCACTAGAACATGATATAGCAGTCTCGTCAAACTCCTGTTTTGGTTGCCATTCAGACTTAACTTCAAGTCTTTTCTTGCTCATTGCTGAAAGATTTGAAATTCGTGAGTTAGACTTTTGAGCAATAAACGAATGCTTCTTCTTGGAATTACCAGTAGTGGTCGGTTTCTGTGAATGCTGAGATAAATTCTTACCTTTAGCACTCTTAGCGTTCACATAGACTGATTTATCAACGAAAGCTTTCGTTGATTTTGCACTGTTCACAGGCTTACTGGTTTTTCTTAAAGTTTTCTTAACAAAAGATGAATGGTTGGGAAGTTTTGCATTAAAGTCAAAGAGATTAGAACCATTATCTAAACTACCGTCAGAGTTCAAAAAATCAATTCCTTTATTTGATGAACCAGACAACTCCTTAGAGTTTGAAGCTTTTGAAAGAACAGTATTTGAAAACACGGTTGTAAAAACGCTTTGTTCAATATTTATCAAAAGATTTGCATCTGATAAAGAAGTCTCGAGTTCAGAAATTTTACGTTCTAAAACGAGAGGAGGGACATATAATTTACCTTTGATAGGCTTCGCCTCCATTTCCTTTTCAGTATAACTTAGAAAGAAATCACTTGAAAGTGGTTCCTTCTTTTTATATATTGGGTTTTCATCATAACTATTATTCAACTTCGCATAATAAAATAGAAGATGAACTTTAGCTGATTTCATCCGTTTTTCCGTTTCATTGGCTTCATCCTCTTTTGACAGTTTAGTCCAAAAGGTTTTAAACGCGGGGAGTATGCGGGCTAATTGCATATTTAGATGATCATAAAGTCCAGGAACTTCAAACATCCCCTTTTGTAGACAGTGAGGATTCTTATAACCGATTCCCCATCTCTCTATCTTCTCTTTGGGTTTGTTTAGAAAAATAGTCTGTTCAGTTTGACCCATTTTATACAACTTCTCTTCCAAACTTTTTAGTTTTCCGAGTAAAGAAAAGTTTTCTTTTGTACAAGAAGCATGCAACTTTTTAAGCTCATAAATATCTATCTCACTCTTTAGAAGTTGAGACTTAAGATCAGAATTCTCTTTTAGAATTATTGTCTTTTCCTTAGCGTTGGTGTCATTGTCTTTATGTAAAACCTCAATTAATACTTTCTTCTCAGCAATTTCATTGCTAAGTTTCTGTATCAACTGGTTTTTGTCAGTTATAACACCCTTTTCCCGCTTAAGATTCGACTCTAACTCTTGGAGTTTTATCTTCATGGCATGCATTTGATCACATACCTCGTCATTAGAATCAGCTTCGGTTTTTATCTTCATCTGACTCATCAAGCACAAGTGTGCTGTCTCTTTCTTCTCTCCTTCTGTTTCTAAGGCAGAAATCCTTCCTGTGTAAAGTACAGGTGTATTCTCGTCCATACTGATTGAATTAGCTTCGCTGTAATTCATTCTGTTTGATTGATGAGCAATAAGAACTTGTACTTGACCGTTAGTCCAGATAAAATTTGATCACACAAGAAATTTTGTCCCCCTAGGCAGACTTAGCACGGGGGTCCCTAGAGAAAAAATTTATGATAATTAAAGACCCTATTACAGATTCGAAAAATTCTCAGAAAAATATTCTAAGTCTGGAAATTGGAGCTTTGCGATTGAGAAGGTTTGCGTTTCTAATGGGACGCGCAAATGGAGTTTTGCGGGTCTAGTGGGAAGCGCAAGGTTGAGGTTTGCGGGTCTAGTTGGACGCGCAAATGGAGGTTTGCGGGTCTAACTTGATGCGAGAAGTTTTCTTTGCGTTTGCTTGAGGACCCGAGAACTGAGGTTTGCGATTGTCTTGAGATGCGCAAAGTTTGCTTGAGGTTTGCGGGTCTTTTGAGAACCGCAAAGTATGTTTTGCGTTTGAAGTTGGAGCCGCAAAGTCTGCTTTGCGTTTGTAGTGGGACGCGCAAAGTGGGACTTTGCGTGTTATTCTTCTTCTAGTTTGCGGGTTATTCGACCTGTACTTCGAAAATTCGTCTAAAATCTGTTTGAAACGATTTAGCACAACCAAACAATACCCTTATGTCTAGAGTTACTTCTAGAACAGAATGTAAGCACTCGATCTTTCTAAAACACTCTTTTTCGAAATAAAATCGATGACACAGTACATTTTTGTTCTTCGACTTTCAGACCACTTAATCACCAAATTGGAACTCGATATAAGCTTTAAAGTGAAATAAATAGCAACAACTCGATCTAGCATGTAGTACGATCACAACCTGATCGATTCTAACACCTATAACACTCGAAATCACAAAATCGAATTTTGTTCAAGAACACAGAGTCGTTTTTCTCATAAACTTGTTTTTGATCTTAATCAGGCTCTGATACCAATTGTCGGTCCACACAATACTACTTATAACAAGTTTAGAAAAACAACACAATGATTACCAACCTGTTTTGATATATAGAAATGGTTACAAGGTTGATCAGATTAAGCTTTTCTTTGTGTTCTCAATGTTTTCTCTCAAATACACCTTGTGTGTGTGTTTGTGTGTGTTTTGTGATCTTTGATCTTGAGAGGGATTGATACTTGAGATACACAAAATATCTAATCTAATCTATCTAACATAATATCTAGAATAATATCTAGATATTATCCTAGATAATATCAAACAAACTACAAACTAACTAATAACTTAATCTAACTAAGTTAACTAAATCTAATATCTATTAGAAATAGATATTTAAACTAAGTTAACTATTACTATAAACAAACAATTACATTGACATTTATTACAAACGACATAGACTTTAATATTGAGAGTTGACGTTTCGGCTTTAGCTTCAGATTGCGATCTTCAGATTGGATGATCTGGAATCCAATGAGACTGTGGTCTAACAACCATTTTTAAATTACACTGTAACACACAGAGAGATAGAGAGAGAGAGAGATGACGTACTATGATCAATTAACATCAACATCAAGGATTTAGGAGTTGCCTTTTCTACTCATTCACAATAATTTTTAAAGATGATGGTCCAGTAGTATTTGTCTTTCGTAAATGATCTTTAATCTTCGGGCATGATGAGATCTCAAGTTGTGTAAGGCAGGGGAGGTGTTGTAAAACCTCTGAAGCTGATTCCACATCCATAAGGTCATGTATTTCTAGAGTAGTTAGAGATGGTGGAAGAAGAAACAAAGATGAAGTAGTAGTATTTGAAACATCTTTTGCATTCACAAATGAAACCACTCCTGAATTTTTTGCCATATAACCTTAGTTCAACAAGTGAGGTTGGGTAATTTTGCAGCCTCAGTCTCACATGGGATTATTTGGGATTATTTAAGCATCCTATTGTTAGGCTTCTCAAATTAGGAGGTCACAACCCACAACGAAAGGAGTAATCCATACAGACAATTATGTATCACGAGCTCTTCTAAAGATGTGAGACCTTCCAAATGCTCATGAGGAAATAACTTGAGATTCTTACAATCACCGATCCGAAGATATTTCAAGCAAAACAGGGGAATAAAACCAAAACCATTCTCTATAATGAATTCACTTTTATCACAACTATCGATGATGAAATTGACTAGATTAATTAAGCAATTTTGACGCAACGATCACAGATTACGACACCCAATATAAAGTCTTTAGAGAGGATGGGAGTTCCTGCAATGTTGAGAAGGTCAAGGATGTCAATGAACCACAAACCAATATATGCAAACTCTGAACACTATTTGGACATTTATAACTCTCCAGACTTTCACAACCATACTCACTTTTCTTACATGTTCCATGCTAATCCCCAAATTAACCCCATTCTCTCCCAATGATACCAACTTTTTACAATCCCTTATTTCCAACTTCCTTAAACTCACAAGAAACTTGCATGCCTCAAACTTTGATTCGCACAAATATCTCAATTCATCACAACAAATGATGCTTAGATCTTCAACTGCCACAAGAAGCTCTAAAACTTCTCCATTTAGTTGAGCAAGTCCTCTAATATTCTCCATTCTCAGCTTAACAATTGATGAAGAGACACCAACCATACTTCTTAACACCTCTTCGGAACAATCACTTATACATAAGTCAATTGATATTTCAACTAGTTTTGGACAATTTCTTAATAGAAATATTACCAAGACGAGGAAACGATCTACCAGTCCCATCGTTGTCATCACGTCTACCTGACCATCTCTCCCAACCTTCCATATAATTAAATTCCAAAACTTCAAGTGATGTAAATGCATTACCATGGAAACAGGTCCAAGTAACTCAAAACCTAAAGTCTTCACCCCATCGATGCCACCCACACACAACTTCTTAAGTGACTGTAGATGTCTAAGTATTGGTAAACGTGTACACCTTCCTATAATCACGTAATGTAAGTTATGTTAACCGATCAAATGAGGAACACCCAAACCAACTAGGAAATTCCATTCCCTCATACAACAAACTCTCCAACTTTCTCAACTTACGATGAGGAGTTAGCCCTTTAAGTACTTTATATTCAATCGTATGATGTAACATGTAATACCGCGATTTTTGAAAGGTATCATTTCAAATTTATACAGAAACCGGTATATTAAGGAAAAGTAAGGTATTTGATTTTGGACTTAAATCCTTCATTTTATGGGCTTGATAGATTAAGGATTCAATTACGAGTCCAACGGTTCTTTCCGGAGCGAAAACGGAGCTATAACGAAGAAGTTACGGCCAAAACAGTGAACGAGAAGAAAATTGGAAGAAGATGTGACTATGACCAGCGACATTGCCTTGGGCAATGTCGCATGGGCAATGTCGCCCAAAATGGCCAGGGCTGTTAAGTTCGGGATTTCAGCCATTTTTCTCATTTCTCCTCATCCAAACTTCTTCTACTCTCTCCCAAACCGATTCCCTTCTTTTCCCTTCAAACCCTAACTTATTTTGGCTCAAACCCTTGGATTTTGTGGAGGTAAAACATCATCAAGTGGTAGCATTGAAAGTTATGGTCAAGGATTCACCATCTCCATCTTCATCTTCAACCTCAAGCTTATTTTGGGTTTTCTAGGTTTTCATCAAAACCTAAGTGGTAAGTGTATCCCTTCCATTTCTAAACCATGAAGTAAGTTATAAATAACCCATTGATGGCTTCCTAGTGTTTGATTTCTATAAATTTCGGTTTGGTTAATTTTGGGAGTTTTGGGTCAAAATTAGGGTTTTGCCCAAAATGAAGATATTGATGTTAAGTGTTTAATTGGGAAACAATTATTTATGGTGGATTATGTATATTTATGGTTGGAACCTTGTGGATCTAGGTTTTGGAAGATTTGGTGTGAAGAATTAAGTTCTTCAAGGAAAGTTCTAAGTGGGTAAAATCTAGATTTAGTCTAAATCTAGCAAGGTGAGTTTACTAAACTTTTGTCAAAACTGGATACGCATAATATTTGCTTAATTGTTGTTATTATCACATCTTTGCTCAAAATGGTCATTTTTACGGGTTCAAGTATTTGATGGTATTTACATGAAATTATGTGAGAAATGTGATATAGAAGTATCATCCCATGATTTATTCTATTTTGTGGAATTATTTGGGGGTTTCCATGATGTGTACTCTCTATGGGTCTTTTGACATGTTTAATGAATACATGTTTGGTATAATATGATGATTTCCATTTGGAATACTCTCTTGGTGATATCGTATCTACAACGTGGCTATGTGGATATTTAAGTCTTATGTTGGACTCATGCTATTAGGAGGGTGATATTGTACCTACGATTGGTATTGAATTATATTTGGTTGAAATATACTTAAGGACCTCCTATATGCATTATGCTGGACGAACCAAGGCAAGTTCACTAGGAGGATGTAGTCTTGGGGTGCCACCGTGATGGTATGTGTCTAGACCTCCGCCACTCGGAAAGTTTCCTTTTTGGTCTGATCTTCGGGTATGTCGGGCCTTTGGGGTGTTCCTTGTTAAGGGCATCAAGGTACATCGACTCTTTGGAGTGGAATTGATTGGTGCTATGGGTCTCCCCCGTTGACTCCATACATGTTGAAAATTGGTTAATTGCTGATAAGAGTTATCTATGTTCTACCATGCTATTTCTGGTTTAACTCACTAGGCTTTTTGGCCTAACACTTGTTTGGTGTCGATGTGTATCTCAGGTTTTAGCGACATCGGTTTTAAGCTGGCTTGGTGCTTGGGTGAGAGACTTGGGAATATTACATTTGGACTTACTTTTGGTAGGAGAACCTTTGGGTTTATAAATGACACCCTTAATTGTAATCTCTTTTCTGGTTATAGAAATTAGATTAGTTGGTTGTTATTTATTGTCCGTTTATTTATGATTGTATTTAAACAGATTTGTATAGTTTTTCCCCATTTTTTTGGGAGGCTCTTGCTTTGGCAATTTTAAATACCGTATGTCCGTTTTTCGGATTTTGTTATCCCTATTTTTAGGGTGTTACAAGTTGGTATCAGAGCTCTAGTTTAAGTGAACTAGGCATGAATGTAAGATGTCTAGACTTAGACTGAGTGCGTTAGGCAATGATTTGTGAGATGGGTAGAATTTCTAAGATGGGTTAGTCTTAGAGTCGACAGGAAACTAAGGTTATCAAGCGTTGTGGCGATGGTAACGAGAACGTTTATGTATTATATGTTCATAATCTCACCTAGCTAATGTTATTATGAGGATATTTATACGTGATGGTGCTTGAAGTGCCGTTACTGTGACAATTGGTAATGTAGTAGTACGTTCTCTTGTGCTTGGTTTGCTAATGTTATGATATTCGGTAGACGTGGTAGTACGTTCCTTCGTGTTCAATTATGTTAATCTCCTTTTTATTCATCCTCGTGCTTGTATGAACGGCCTTGGTATGTCGACCGTTGGGGTAGTAAGAAAGTTTCTGAATGGGTAACTATTAGAAAAAGTTGATGATTTTATTATTCGTTACTTGGAGTAACGGTAAGTATGCTGATTGTATTAAGTGGACAGTTTCGAGTCGGATTGATTTGTTGGATTAGAACCATAGGCTTTTTGAATCGATGTATTCGAGGAGAAATTGTAAGGTGAACCTAGGAGGCCCGTGATCTTTTCCTTAAGATGTTGAGCATCTGGATGACGATAGTATAACTAGAGAAATCAAGGAGCGTGAGTTCAAGTTGATTTGTGAAAACGGTGTACATGCCAAAATATCCTTTTTTAAGTGTTTATGTGTTTTACATGGTAATCTTTGATTATTTGAAGTATTTACCTTTATAAACTTTGTATAACACCACATTTGGGATTTTTGGACATTTTGATAAAGGGTCACAAATCAATGTGTTTTAACGTTTTAATTGCATAAAACGATCTTTGGTCAAAGAAATATACTTTTGAATGGTTGTCGG
Source organism: Arctium minus (assembly GCA_954870635.1). Lineage (NCBI taxonomy): Eukaryota > Viridiplantae > Streptophyta > Magnoliopsida > Asterales > Asteraceae > Arctium > Arctium minus. The sequence goes on from OX941088.1 coordinate 28,684,542, forward strand.
TTTTTATGCATCATTCATGAAATGAAATGTTTTATGAAGCATTACTTGCGTATTTATGTGAAGTATTTGAAATTATGTATATAGTCTCATTTTATGATTTCTATTCTTACCAGCAGTTACATTTGGAAATGCATATTTGAAAATAAATGAGTCTTTAGGACTTCGGTCCGGTTTAATAGCTCAATTGTGAAATACCAAGTATGATGGCGGTTAATGCGCATCATTTGAGAAGTAGATGTTTTGAGTGCGTTGGTCATTCAATTGGAGCCATGTACTATTTAGACTGTAATGCAGTGGATTCATATGTATATGAGTCGGTCTTTATTATTTAAAAAGAAAATGAGCTATTATTTATAAGTTACTTATTTTAAAGTGTTTGTGTTTTACATTAAATTGTTAACTGCTGATAAGTTTTGGGTTATTTTGATATATTTAACTTTATAAACTTATGTAAAGCACACCTTTGTGATTTTTGGGCATTTTGATAAATAAATCATTTTGATATATTTCTTTTACGATGTAATATATAAATGGAAGTCATTTTATATAATTGTCCATTTGGTGCATACGATTTTATAAACCGTTGGAAAATGCATATAATTGAACTATGAGTCATTTTGGCAACATGAAGAGATAAAGTTCATTTGGAAAACATTTTGTTTCAACCAATGAGAAGTTTTGGTTATTTTGAAATGTTTAGTTTTATGAACATGTTGAGACACCCATTTTGGGATCTTTGGGTATTTTGGTAAATAAATGATGTTGAAATGTTTCTTTGATGATTTTACATATATAATTGGAGTTCAATTGACGTAAGGGTCATTTTGTGTATTTAATTTTATGAACATTTTCAGAAATGCATATTATTGTGTTATGAGTTATTTTGAAAACATAAGGGTATGAGTTCAATTGGGAAAATGGTTTGTCTCAACCAACGATGAGATTTTATTTATTTATACTTTTGGGTCGTGTTTGCATAATAGTTGGTCAAACGTGTTTCAAATAGTTATATCGGCTTTCAATTGCGTATTCACGTAAATTGTTGGGTCATTGGCTCGGTTTTGACTAAATGGAGTCGTGAGGACATTTGTCCGGTTAAAAAAAAAGTAGTGGAAATTTTATTGGCGTCCAGTGGTATTATTTCCCCTTTGAGTTTAGTGGGAGCAGTTCAGTGCACATATCATGTATGCATATTTTATTGGAAATTTCTGTCGTGGTGTTTTAGCCAATGTTTTAGAACGATGAGACCATGTTTATATTTGGCTTTGAACTCAAAACCGACATAAATTATTTCATGTTTTAACCGGGTGCATACGCATATCAATCTACTAGTTTTGCGAAATAAGCGATCGCATGCAAGTTTTGTTGTGAAATCTTATTTCGTGCCGCATTGTGACTAAAAGAGAGAAAATTTTAAAAGTTTGATATTATGAGCATGTTGTCTCGGGTTTTGCAAACATTTTATTTATACAATTTGGAATTAAACTAAATCACTCTTGAAATTGCTCAAATAGTATGCATATGTCTTTACTAAGTTTTGGGGAATAAACAGATGTATGCGAGTCACGATGAAAAAGTTTTATTTCATGACATTTCATGGCTAATTGCAGAAATTTTGGGGTTCGAGTTGGTGAATTTCCCTTCTGTAGTTTTGTACGAACGTCTTGTTATACACTATTTTAGTACGTAAAACTATTTCTCATTCATTACATAAATTATACTGTTGGTGTGAGTAATCGTATGAAAAATTTATGTTATTTCGGATGGAACTTTTGCCCAGAATATATTTCAGTTATTGATTTTACTGATAGGAGTTTTCCGCAATGCATGAAATGAATTTCCGGTTTACATGTCGTTGTAATTATGATTTGGGGTAGGTACGTTTTATCGATACGACCCAAATTTGAAACGCGAATAACATATATATATATATATATATATATATATATATTTATTTTCGTTCCCATTGTGTTGCTACATTTGGGAAATGATCGGATGTATTTAGGTCTTGTTGGAAATTTTATCTTCCGACGTTTTGTGTCAAAGTAAAAGATTTTAAAGTTGAAGTTGCAAAATCCTCTTTTGGGAGTTGTACAAACTTTTATTACGCATGATGGGACGGAAAGTTATTTTCATACGCATAGCATGATTTGATGCACGCTAAGACCCTGGTAGCCCGTTTGAAAATTTTGTTACGCATCTTTCGTTATCGTTTTATTAGCGTAAATACTGATCCAATGAGTTTTGAAAATGGTTTTATATGTGTGGCATTGGTGATCAATTTTGAAACCTATCGAATGCACTTTAGTGTATTTTCACCGCACGTTTAATTGTTATAAAACTTATGTATTTGCGAGTTTTATAAATTTCAAATTGGCATAGTAGTGTGAAAAACCTTGAACTCATTGGGCTATAGGTGTAAGCCCCCTCGTGTTAGAAGTCGATATTAAGGATTAAAAGAGTCCTTGGAGTTTGAGGCGTTAGGCATGTGCTTTCTCCCAGTTAGTTAAGTAACGACCTCTATGCTTCGTTGAACCTACGGATTAAAATTGTGTTCGGTTGTTTGGGTATGGTTGGTTTTGGAATTGTGAGAATTTGGTACGACGGCATGTTATGTGTCTGTGGTGTGCTATATTGTTTGGTATTCTTGAATGATGATGATGTTATGGTTGACTGGTTAGGATGTTAGATTTGGGTGACTACTTCCAAGAGTAGGTGTCAACTTTGAATCGACATTGCTAATCGGGAATGAAATATTTGGTAGTATAACCACGTTTGCATAATGGTCATTCCCAGGATAGGTGTCGACACTCTATTTTGAGGACAATAACTGTTGGTGTGCTTCAATGTATTTCCGTTAGGTCTGGTGCGTCTGCAGGACGAGCGGTGAACTTAAGGAAATTAGATGTTGATAATTAAGAAATCAATCATTGGTATTTTGATAATTGTCAGGACTTTCGCTGATTTGGAAATCGATGCTTGAGTGCATGTTGGGGATTTGGTGGTAATGTTTATTGGATACATTTGGTGAGAATGTCGAGGTGGACTTTAAGTACAAATCGATTATCGAGGAGACTTTGACGCATTGCGTTTAGAGGTATCTAAGGGAAATGTTTGCTTTGGGGTATTCTTGGTGGATATGACCGACTAAGGTAGTAAGTTGTTCTTGAGGTAATATGAACAACATAAGGATGGGAGCCAACCGAGATTTAATGTTAAGAATGTGATTAAGCCAAAACTTAACGTTCATCCCGCTTTGGGGTGAGTTATATGGAAAGTTGAAGTTGAGTTAGCGATGGTTCGTTATAAGGAACGCAACGACAACCTCAACCGGGATGTAATCGGGTTCGTATATGAGGTAAGGTTTAGTGAAGGTATTCCTTTTGGATAGGGATTCATTTGACCTCGCCAAGGGCGATATTGGGTGATTGGTTGGTGCTAGATTTTGAGGACGAAATCTCTTTTAAGGTTGGGAGGATTGTAACACCCCAATTTTCGAAAGGTATCATTTCAAGTTTATACAGAAATCGGTATATTAAGGAAAAGTAAGGTATTTAATTTTGGACTTAAATCCTTGATTTTATAGTCTTGATAGATGAAGAATTCAATTACGAGTCCAACGGTTATTTCCGGAGCGAAAACGGAGCTATAACGAAGAAGTTACGGCCAAAAACAGTGAACGAGAAGAAAACTGGAAGAAGCTGGCAATGTCGCCCAAAATGGCCAGGGGCTGTTAAGTTCGGGATTTCAGCCATTTTTCTCATTTCTCCTCATCCAAACTTCTTCTACTCTCTCCCAAACCGATTCCCTTCTTTTCCGTTCAAACCCTAACTTATTTTGGCTCAAACCCTTGGATTTTGTGGAGGTAAAACATCATCAAGTGGTAGGATTGAAAGTTATGGTCAAGGATTCACCATCTCCATATTCATCTTCAACCTCAAGCTTATTTTGGGTTTTCTAGGTTTTCATCAAAACCTAAGTGGTAAGTGTATCCCTTCCATTTCTAAACCATGAAGTAAGTTATAAATGACCCATTGACGGTTTCTTAGTGTTTGATTTCTATAAGTTTCGGTTTGGTTAATTTTGGGGGTTTTAGGTCAAAATTAGGGTTTTGCCCAAAATGGAGATTTTGATGTTAAGTGTTTGGGGAACAATTATTTATGGTGGAATATGTATATTTATGGTTGGAACCTTGTGGATCTAGGTTTTGGAAGATTTGGTTTGAAGAATCAAGTTCTTCAAAGAAAGTTCTAAGTGGGTAAAATCTAGATTTAGTCTAAATCTAGCAAGGTGTGTTTACTAAACTTTTGTCAAAACTGGAAAAGCATCATATTTGGTTAATTGTTGTTATTATCACATCTTTGCTCAAAATGGTCATTTTTACGGGTTCAAGTATTTGATGGTATTTACATGAGATTATGTGAGAAATGTGATATAGAAGTATCATCCCATGGTTTATTCTATTTTGTGGAATTATTTGGGGGTTTCCATGATGTGTACTCTCTATGGGTCTTTTGACATGTTTAATAAATACATGTTTGGTATAATATGATGATTTCCATTTGGAATACTCTATTGGTGATATCGTATCTACAACGTGTGGCTATGTGGATATTTAAGTCTTATGTTGGACTCATGCTATTAGGAGGGTGATATTGTACCCATGATTGGTATTGAATTATATTTGGTTGAAATATACCTAAGGACCTCCTATATGCATTATGTTGGACGAACCAAGGCAAGTTCACTAGGAGGATGTAATCTTGGGGCGCCACCGTGATGGTATGTGCCTAGACCTCCGCCACTCGGAAAGTTTCCTTTTTGGTCTGATCTTCGGGTGTGCCGGGCCTTTGGGGTGTTCCTTGTTAAGGGCATCAAGGTACATCGACTCTTTGGAGTGGAATTGATTGGTGCTATGGGTCTCCCCCGTTGATTCCATACATGTTGAAAATTGGTTAATTGCTGATAAGAGTTATCTATGTTCTACCATGCTATTTCTTGTTCAACTCACTAGGCTTTTTGGCCTAACACTTGTTTGGTGTCGATGTGTATCTCAGGTTTTAGTGGCATCGGTTCTAAGTGGCTTGGTGCTTGGGTGAGATACTTGGGAATATTACATTTGGACTTACTTTTGGTAGAAGAACCTTTGGGTTTATAAATGACACCCTTAATTGTAATCTCTTTTCTGGTTATAGAAATTAGATTAGTTGGTTGTTATTTATTGTCCGTTTATTTACGATTGTATTTAAACAGGTTTGTATATTTTTTTTCGATTTTTTTGGGAGGCTCTTGCTTTGGCAATTTTAAATACCGTATGTCCGTTTTTCGGATTTTGTTATCCTTATTTTTAGGGTGTTACATAACAACCCGGTTTCCAAGATTTAGCCACAATAACGTGGAACCATCCAAATTTGGTTCGAAAAGAATCTGACTAAAATAATCCTTTCAGAATCACCTTAAGTACAACGATGGTAAGAATATTTCTAACCGCAATAATAAGTAAAATATTTACTAATCCGCAACAACGAAAGTAAATAAATCCAACAGGAGATTTAAAATTCTTACCACCAATCTATAATCACCATAAGTCCATAACCTTTAACCAAAAACATAATTAACCTGGCAATATTAATGAACCGGTAACTGAGGACAACCTTCACAACAACAATAATTACTGTTTACCCGTTTCGTTTTTCCCAGGCTAACAATCCCATTATAATATTCACGTGAAATGCATATTTTTTTGAAAATAAAATGAGGGTTACACCATACGATCTAGTGAGTAAATCTCTGTCAGATATAATTTAGTAAAATCACTTTGACATAATGCCATAAATCATGTAGTTATAAACTAGGTTCTCAAGCACTACAAACTAGTTAGTCATAAATTGGCACTCAGGCACAACATCCCTCCCAAGTAACTAATCACAACAGTCGCCACAATTTATTCGCACACATCCCGATAAGATCGCAATCAATATCCGTTGTGGCCCACCACACGAAACAAATTCGTGGGCACTATATATATATATATATTCCCCCGCTCGGACCAGTACAGTCCTAACACACCCGACTTCCGTTGTGAAAGTCTCTTTATCCCAGAATTTATAATCAAATCACATGTGTTAATTATAAAGAACATGTAATAAAAATCGTATCACAGTTAACGGTAATAATTCAACATAGGGGTGTTAAAAAAAACGTTGGACCGCTCAAACCGGTCGAACCAAGTCAAACTGGACCGTTTTTGGCGGTTTGAGCGGTCTGACGGTCCGGTCCGGTCTGGAAAATAGCCAAACCCAAACCGCTCGGTCTGGTCTGGTCTACGGTTTGAACATTTCTTTGAGCGGCCTGGACCGAACCGACTTCCAAAAATACACATGTATGGATTATATTTATTTTTCATGTTGTAGGCTTTACTTTTATGGCTTAGTAAAAAAAAATCGTCAAATATATTATGTTTTTTACTTTTCAATTATAAATTGGCAAAATGCCGAAATCCGTCAAAAATCAAATTCAAAATTTCAAATCATCATTCACCTTGCTTAATGTTTGTCCAAAATTCCAACTATTGTTGGTGAATTTGTTTAACTTTTTTTCATTTGCTCAATGTCTTTTTTTAATTTTAGGGACAAACTTTTTATAATTCGGTACACAAGTTTTTTTAATATTGATAGAAATTTCTTTTCACATATATATAGATGTCATATTTTTTTTGTTTAAAGCCAATAATAGGCGTAAACCGCCTAAACCGGTCAGACCAGACCGCCTTTTTATGGTCCGGTTTGACCGGTTTGGAGACTTGTTGTCAAACCGCTCGGTTTGGAAATTTCTAAACCGCCATAGTGGTCCGGTTTGTGGTTTGAGGGGTTAAACCGCCCAAACCGGACCGCGAACGATAATAATTATACATACCAATATGGTATAACATCAAAATAATAACCATTCGAAAATATATGCATTCCAGTTCGTAAAAAGGTTAAAAGAAAACTCACCTCGGATCCAAATATTCCATACCCAGTCTTAATAGCTAAAATTTTCCAAACCGAATACTAGAAATCATAATTCTTCAACCGGTCTTTAATTTACCCAGTTTTTTTACTTCTTCACCATTGATTTCTCTAGAGAGCTCTTCTAAAAACACCCACATGTAGGGTGATAAGAAGAAGAAAAGAATGAGGCGGCATAAATGAGGATATCTCCTCTTTTATAACACCAATTTACAACAAAGGCCCTTCAAGAATGGATAAATTGCCAAAATCACCCCCAAACCTTTTATTTTACCAAAAACTAAAAATGGGGTTATTACAATCTCTCATCCTTAACACAACAAACGAGGGTAATTAAGTACCAAAATCACTTCTGAATTCTTGCAACACCTCTTTTCTTTTGGAAAATTCCTTAGGAACTTTCATATGACCAACCTCTTTATTTCTCAAAATAAAATCCTTATTCCTACTTGGAACAATATTTCAAATTACAACACAAATACAACATCTTGCCATGCTTTCCCTGCGCAACTCTGATTAAACTCACGGAACACACCATCTTCTTAATAAATTCAATCCCAATCGTAATAAGGAATTGTAATTTTTTATCTTCAAATAACTCAATACCCAAAATCTAGGAATTCAAAAACCGATCTAAACTCGGTTACCATAAATAACTGCAATTATTTAAAACAATGAATTCTTTATAATGTTTACAACACAACAAACATAAACCTCCCGAGTAAACATAACGACCACAAAATCCGCTATCTTAAAATAAGATAATCCTTGCACTTTCACTTAGATTACACCAAAGAATTCTTAACGAACAAACATGCAATTCTTAGTCCACCCATTCATTACAAATTAAAATTTCACTCAATTAGCGTTGCATCCTTAATTCACCAAGGATCACCAATTCATTAACAAGAATAAACCAAATTCATACTTAAAACCACTTAAATGTGGTCTCGCAAGAACACATTCCCTATGGATATCTGCCCACTGTAAACTCATAAATCGCATAACATAATTGGGTAATCATTCCGTCGAGATCGTAATCAAGACCGGCAATGAATGAAACCACAGATAAACCTCTCATCCTTAAATGGAACTATACAAAATCACACCCATTACTCCTATCAAGAAAGTTAAGCACATCAACATTAATAGAGAAAATCAATTCCATCAAAATACTTGAAGAAGCCACCAAACAAAGTCGATCCAATTCTTAAACCCAATATAATCAAAATTTCCACCGAATCAACTTATAACACACAATTTTTTCACAATAACTCGAAAATTCACTTATTTCCCAAAAAAAGAAGCAACCCGTGCCTACCCCGACACGGATCAAAATAACACAATATTGAACTCCAAAATCACCTTAAACATTTATCACACAAATGCTAATTTGAATTTAACGTCCTTTCATTTTAAACACCAAATTCAATCACTTTTACCAAACCTTCTCGAAATAATAACCATACACTTTCAATATAAGACTTGCTAACAATCGCAAGCCTTGAATCAAATATCCAAATAAATTTTCCAAACACCGTAAATAGAAAATTACACCCAAAATTTTTCTCATACTCCTTCAAGGAATATATCAACATTTCAATTCAAAATTCGTAAATAAATACTAAACTCCATTGATCAACCAAATCTGACAATTTCATTGTATAATCAGAACAAAGTAAACTCATCCATAATTATAATTAGGGGTGCGAAAAAAACCGACCAACCCGACTAACCCGATCAACCCAACCCGAAAAAAATCAACCCGAGGTAACCCGACATATAATCGATACAAAATTAGGGCAACCCGAATCTATTGGGTTGATATTGAGTTAGGCCCGATAACCCGATAAACATTATAGCAACTTCTCTAAAATTATTTTTGTTTCGTTCTAATATGTATAAGTTACCAAAAACGACTCGACAATAACGAGCAATGAAACTCATAAGAGAACATTATTAGAATGTTATATGTAATACCTAAATATTTGATGAACTTGTATATTATTTTGGATTATTTATTGTATTTCAATGGAAGATTTTCTTAGTTTTATGTCTTCAATATTGTTTTTACTTTGTTAAACCCAAACCGACCAACCCGTTATTTTCATTGTACAAAACTTTGGCAAGAGTGGCAACTATGGACACGATGCTAACATTTTGATTACATGCTTCCTTCTCCAACAACTTATCAAGCAGTGCCTCTTTATCCCCTTCCCAACCTATAACTTTGGACTCATCAACCTGTGAAGTTTCCTCCAACTTCTTATATGCTCTATTTGACCTTTCAACATTCACATTCAAACCTAGGGTACTTTTCTGCTCAAAAAGAGTCTGCAATTTGGACGAAACTTCATCTAGCTTAAAAGCTTTGAACTCATCTTTTGACCATAAATAATGTTACGGGGAGTTGAATTGGTGCAACAAGTCGGGATGAACTTGAGTACGTGTTGGTGCTGGAGCTGGCATGATATTCTTTATTCAACTTGCGTCGCATAACTTCAGTGGATATATCATCCAACACATCTTCTATGTCATAAGCCAAATCCTGGAGATCGTGAAGCCAGGATTCAACAGATCTCTGGGTCATCTGCTTCTGTCCAGCATCAGCAAGCACATGTTGAATATCGAGAAAGATTTTGTTCCATTTTTTCAGCTGAACATCGATTCCTTCAGATCGAGGCATTTTCATGAAATCAGTAGAGGCCACCTTCTCAACCAGCACAGTCACAAGTGCACCCACAATTATTTCAACCATCAAAAATATTGGAAAGACAAGAGATGGTGAATATAGAGAGTCAAGTGGAGAAGATGCAAAAGCAAAAGCAAAAGCAAAAGATTACTTGGAGCTTGTGTGAATGGAGAGTATAAATATCCAACCCCTAATCATCGTGTTCCATTTGTAATATAAAAAAGCATTTCTTGTAGCATGAAATAGTCCAACTTGCAGATGTCATAAGTTGTTTAATTTATAAATTGAAGTCCAAACAATAATCATAAGTATTTGTGTGTATAAAGTCCACACCTTTTTTCATCAGGGTGTCCGGACCAACTAATTCATTAGATTTTGAAGATAACAACCAAGGAGATCTCAGTAATTTTGAAGAGATATGTTATGGGGAGTAATCCTAAGTCATGGTATTTATTTGCTTCTTCACCAAACCCTCTCCTTTTTACAGTTGACGGCAACGCATGATGGCAATTGACAAAATTATGACAAGATCTTTAATCAAACAAAGTTTCATATATTGAGAAAAGTACATTAAATTGATTACATATGATTCCTATTTATACTAAGTGAAACGGTGCCAATGAACCATTGTGACTGTTCGAAGAGGTGGCGGTTGGTGGCTGACGGTTGTGATGAAAAGTCACACCTTTTCATCACGTCACACCTTTTCATCTATTCATTATTTATATATCTAAACTTATAATCTTCTGAGGTATGATTGAGATTAACCCAACATTCACCCCCTAATCTTGATCATGCTGAAGAAGATTTCTAACTCCAAGTATTTGCCTCATTGTGACAAATCTTATCCTTGGTAATGGCTTTGTAAGTATGTCGGCTCTTTGTTGCTCTCCGCTGATGTGCTCGACCAATAAATCTTCCTTCTCGATGCATTCTCGTATGAAGTGATACTTTGTATCAATGTGTTTGCTTCTTCCATGAAATACCGGATTCTTCATAAGAGCTATTGCTGATTTGTTGTCAACATAGATCACAATCTTCTCTTCCTTTGTATTAGTAATATTACTGAGAAGCCTTTTTAACGAAAGTGCTTGTGTTGCTGCTGCTGTTGCTGCAATAAATTATGATTCGCATGAGGATAATGCTATTGTTCCTTGTTTTTTAGTGCTCCAGCTAATAGGCGAGTTTCCATAGTAGAAAACTATTCCTGTTGAGCCTCTTCCTTCTTGTGTGTTAACACCGTAACTGTTGTCACTATAGCCTTGTATCTTGTTTCCTCTTTCATGCCCATAAGTTATACCATAATCCTTTGTTCCTTTGATATAAAGCAGTACTTTCTTGATTTCTTTCATATGTTGTTCTTGTAGTTCTTGCATGAAACTACTAAGTAATCTAACTAAAAAACTTAGATCAGGTCTTGTGTGTAGTAAGTACCGTAAACATCCAATTAAGCTTCGATATTCGGTGGCGTCTACAGATCTTTCTTTGGTTACTTTTGTCAGCTTGAGTCCTGGTTCCATAGGTATCTTTGCTTCATTGCAGTCTAACATCACTGTGTCTCTGAGTATCTTGTTTGTGTAACCAGTTTGCTTTATTGAGATTTCACCCCCGTTCTGTGTAACCTCAATGCCTAGATAATAAACAAGTAATCCAAGATCACTCATTTCGAACTTCTTTTTCATCTGATCCTTAAAAGTTTCAATCTCTACTTTTGGTGTTCCAGTAACTATTAAGTCATCAACGTATACTCTAACCAATAGTGTTGATGCCTTATTTGTTCTTGTGTAGACTGCTTGCTCTAACGCACATTTCTTGAAACCAAGTATTTACAATGTGTTGTCCAACTTGGTGTACCATGCTCGTGGAGCTTGTTTTAGCCCGTATAGTGCTTTTATGATTCTGTAGACCTTTCCTTTGTTTTCTTCTTTTATAAAGCCTTCAGGCTGTGAGACATAAGTTTCTTCCTTTAATTCGCCGTGTAGAAATGCTGACTTTACATCTAGATGATGAACTTCCCATTTGTTATATGCTGCCAGAGCCAATATCAAACGTATTGTCTCCATTCGTGCTACTGGCCTGCGAAGACTTCATCAAAGTCTATGCCATGCTCTTGAATATATCATTTGGCTACCAGTCGTGCTTTGTGCTTTAATATCCTTCCATCAGCATCCCTTTTAGTCTTGAACACCAATTTTAAACCAATTGCTTTATGATCTTTTGGTAGGGTAGTTAGCCTCCAAGTATTGTTCTTGTTGATAGAATCAATTTCTGCTCTCATAGCTTCAATCCACCTAGTATCCTTAGTTGCTTCTTTGTAGAGTCTTGGTTCGTCTTCTACTAGTAATAATTCATCCGTATTGGCATATATATATCACTCAAGGCCCTGTAACCTCTTACAGGTGTATGATCAATTCTTGAATTTGTTGTTGAAGGCGTATCAGCTTTTGAATATGGTGAATGGATGGTGGATTGTTGTGGGCTATACACATGAGTAGATATCTGGGAATTGGGTGTAGTAGGTACTTCTTCATCGAAATCTTTGTTATATTCCTTCCAATTCCATGTCTCATTTTCCTTGAATTTTACGTCCCGACTGACGCAAATTCTATTATTTATTGGATCATACAGGCGGTATGCTTTTTATCCTGGCTCACTGCCTAAGTATACCATTCGTATACTTCTATCATCTAATTTCGTCAAGTGTTGTGAAGGTACCTTTGCATATGCGATGCATCCAAAAATCCTTAGATGATGTAGGCTTGGCTTTCTTTCATTCAATGCTTCGTATGGAGTAATGTCATCAAGTGACTTTGTTGGTGTGCAATTTAATATCGGTATGGCATGTCTAACTGCTTCTGCCCAAAAATTTTGTGGCAAATTCGTTGCCTTCATCATGCATCTTGTTGCTCAAAAAATTTTCCTATTCTTTCGTTCAACAACTCCGTTTTGTTGAGGTGAGTATGGTGCAGTTAATTGTTTTGTGATGCGATTGTCTTTGCAGTATTGTAGGAATTCATTTGATGTGAATTCTCCTCCTCTGTCTGTTCTGAACATCTTTAACTTGATTCCAAGTTCGTTTTCCACCATTTGTTTAAATTCTTTGAAGATTTCAAATGCTTGATTTTTTGAATCTAGAAAGTATTCCCACATATATATTGAGTAGTCGTCTACTAGTAGAAATATGTACATTTTACCCGTTGGTGTAAGTGGTGATATTGGACCACATAAATCTCCAAATACTAAATCCATCGGTGCTTCTGTCCTTGAGTTTGCTTGTTGTGGGAATGGTGCTTTGCTATGCTTTCCTATTAAGCATATGTCACAAATACTTGTCGTATGTTTAATGGGTGGTATACTATGAACCAACTCCTTCGAAAACATTTTCTTCATTGAGCCAAAATTCAAATGACCCAGCCTTGCATGCCATAATCATGCTTTATCATGTAGATTGGCTAATAACAGACAGGTTTACCAATTCTCAAGTTTGCCTTGTATAGTCGTTTCTTTGATCGCGTGACCCTTAGTAGAATATTGTTACTTGAATCATATAGCAGTAATAAATCCTCTTCCATGACTACTTTGCAACCATTCTCTATCAATTGTCCTATGCTTAGTATATTACTCCTTAGATTGGGAATGTAGTATACCTGTGAGATAACCCGTTGTTCTTTGTTTTTGCATTCCAATAATATAGATCCTTTTCCTTTGATCTCTATGTATGATCCATCCCTGAATCTTACGTTTCCAGTAATCTTCTCGTCAATCTCCTTGAAATGATTTTTGACTCCTGTCATGTGATTGCTTGCACCATTGTCTAAATACCATAGACTTTCATCATTTATAGTTGTCTTGCTTTATTCGAGATTCTTTTCGTTTAACAAAACTTTCTGGTGCTCTTCAATAGTTGCCATAAGTAGTGTTGGTTCTAAATCTTCTTCAATGAGATTTGACTGTTCCCTTTCTTGATTCTTCTGTGGACATTTGGTTGCAAAATGTCCGTACTTCTTACAGTTGAAGCATCGTATTTTACTCTTATCAAGAGTGAATTTCTTTGAATTGTTGTCTGTTTCTTTCTTGAAACTATTTTGTGAGGTTCCCAATTCTTTCTTTCTGATCTGAATATGTTATTCCCTCGGCCTCATGACTGGTTAAATCTCCCACGTCCTCTGAAAGGTTTGCCACGACCTTCATACTGTGTGAACATTAGTTTCTCCTGATTGTCCACCGGTCTTTCTTTCTTGTATTTCAATCTTTCTTCAAAAGTCTTCAATCTCCCGATTGCTTCATCTAATGACATAGTGTCTAGATCTGAGTATTGTTAAATGGATGCGACTATTTGAAGGAATCTGTCGGGTACGACATTTAGTAGTTTCCGTACGAGAACAGGGACTTCATATGTCAATCCAACGCCTGCTGCTGCTCTGTTGATAATACTCGTTATCTTTGTATTGAATGAATCTAATGATTCATTATCTTTCATCTGTAACATCTCAAATTCTGATTTGAGTGTCTGTTGCTTTGCTTGCTAGACACGATTTACTCCGACGTGTCTAATCTTTAATGCATCCCAGACTGCCTTTGTGGTCTTGTATTTTGAAATGTGAAGCAGTTGATCTTCTGGTAATGATTGGTAAAGGTATGCGATAGCGGTTTTATCCTTCTTTATATCCGCTTTAGTTTTTGGCTTTGGTTCAATCATTTCCCAAAGATCATTTGCTTCCAGTATTACTTGCATTCGGATTGTCCAAATGTTGTAGTTTGATCCTTTCAACATACGACACTGGAAATGGGTATTTGACCTGATCTTGGAACTATCTCCAGGTTCCTTGTCGTTTTCCCCGTCATAATTTTATTTGTTCCTTTTTGATTGATTTTTTCAAAAAAATTATGATTGACCGGTTATAAAAAAATTTGAAAATTTTGTTATTTGTTTTTCTTTTTAAATAAAAAACAAATAAAAAATCTTATATTTGAAGAAAAATAAAATTATATAAAAGTTAGTTCCTTTTATCTTTCCTTAATTAACCCAAATAGAAATTAGTCAAAATTCGAGAACAGAGACCAGGGTCGCGATCCCTCTCTTCTTCCCCGTTCGATTTTGCCGATCTTGTTCTTGAGCGGCGGTCTTCCGGTGTTGGTATCCCCTTCTCCGGTGACTGATTTGCTAAGCCGTATGCTTGCTTTCAATTTCTGCTAACCCGTATGGTTGCGGTTGAGAACTTCTCCGATTTTCGAGACAGGTATGTTAACCTCTGTTTCGGTGGGTGGGTACCAGATGGTGGTAAAATTCCTTCTGGAGTTTGGCCGCCCTAGGTATCCCAGTAGATGATTAGCCCCAAATGAACAATTGTGATGGTGGCTGATCGTTAATCTCTGACGGGTTTTTTTTTTTTTGTGACTTTCTCTAGTTTGATTTTTGGGTAGATGATGAGAACTTTGGTATGATGATAACCAAGGCTCTGATACCAATTGATGGCAATTGACAAAATTATGACAAGATCTTTAACCATACAAAGTTTCATATATTGAGAAAAATACATTAAATTGATTACATATGATTCCTATTTATGCTAAGTGAAACGGTGCCAATGAACCATTGTGACTGTTCGGAGAGGTGGCGGTTGGTGGCCGGCGGTTGTGATGAAAAGTCACACCTTTTCATCACGTCACACCTTTTCATCTATTCATTATTTATATATCTAAACTTATAATCTTCTGAGGTATGATTGAGATTAACCCAACAACGAAACCCCTTGTCCATCTTTTATTTTTAGTCATTTAATGGTATTTTTTTGTCGGATTTTGTGTAGATGACAAGATTTGGAAAGTTACGAAATTCACGATGTTTTAGTGGTCTTTGGACAAGATTTCTTATGATAAACATGTCTCTCTTTTATCTGTTTTTGCTCTGCATCAGCAAGGACAGCTTGGATCTGGGACAAGGTTTTCTTCCATTTATTCAGCTGAGTTTCGATTCCTTCAGATCGACGCAGTTTCATAAAGTCAGCAGAAGCCAACTTCCCAAACAACACAGTGACGAAGTCGACAACAAATATTTCAGCAACAAGCATTGGAAATGGAAAGATTGTTTTCTTTCTTTGAGGTTTAATTTCAATATATATAAAGAATGAAGGGATGAAGTAATAAAGGGCAGACTTGAGTTTGTGTGAATACGGAGTATAATGTCCAATTTTCTAATCATAGTGTTCCACTTGAAATATAAACAAACATGTCTGGTTGCATAGAATATTTAATCCAACTTGCAGCTTATTTAAGGGTTGTTTGTTTTTAAAAAAAAAAACTCTTAATGGCTCTTAAGTCTGAATCGTTCAGACCTTTTTAAACACCACCTCTTATTAATCATAACTAAAATAAGACTTCAGACTTTAGACCTATTAAAAAACAAACGACACCTTAGAAAATGAGAGATATTATATATATATGCAAGGGCTCTACATCTTTTGTTTTACTTGTAATTTTTTACTTACAGATGCGTTAAATGAGTACATTCATTACAACTACTAAATTAACTATAACTTTTTCCTTTTAAAAAAATGTACAGTAGGCTGACCCAATAATATAGTTGATGTTATTTTAATTAGTACGTAATTCCAAAAACAATAAGCTTATACAATAATTTTTATATCAACTTAAAATAATGATAGAATGTTATTGATAGCTCATAACTCATAATTTATAAATCGGTTAAAAGTTCAAATCATACATCAAAACCGCATGAATCATTGTCTCTAGCTCTAGGTGATGCGCTTATTCCATGATTAATAGCAATTGATAGAGACAATAAGTATGATTAAAAGTAAAAGGTTGATCATCGGGCGAAAAATTATGGAGGAAACCACAAGTAAATTTGTTATTATTCTATTTCATTTAAATATATATATATATATCGTTTTATTTTATTTTGTTCATGAAAAATGTAATATTTCCTTTTTCAAATTGATTTCAATCTAATTTTATGTTTATGCTAATTGGTAATCATTACAACTGATTTTGGGATTAGCTATATATGATTCTCAAATGATTTCAGTTTTATCTTATTTAGTGAATGGTCTCCCCCCCCCCCCCCCCCCCCCCCCCCCACCACAAAGGGGGGGAAGGAGAGTGAACATAAGAGAGAGTGCTTCTCGGAACAGGCTTCTTACTACTGCTGCTTCCTGCTATTCAAGTTAGCTACATATCGTGCTCACCTTCATAGTCGATTCATTAGGGTCGTCACCTTCGAGCCGTAGTTCATCCAAAGACTACAATTCCATCCCGCTTTGCTAATCCGTGGACCAAGGGATATAAATTGGAAACCGTTATCCGAATATTATTAATAAAATAAATTAACTTAATATTTAGGTGTGTGGTCAATTTAACTTTACAATTGGGTCGGCACATGGAAACATATACAAAGAGTTGGTTTTTATTAGTATTTTAAAATTATAAATTTACTTGAAAATGACCATGGAGAAGGCTAAGGGATGTGTTATTTTAATATTATTAATAAAATTATCCCATAACTCTTTTGTTAACATAACACTTTTTCAAATAGTATACTACAAAATAACTATTATGCTATTTTATTTTACTTTAAAGAATTTGTTAATACACCTAACAAGTCCTATAAACTTCTTGGAACGCTTTTATATATGACGCTTTATTATTTAGTCCTATATTAGAACACTTAAACATTTTCACTGTCCTATAAATCCAATTTTGTTGTAATGTCATGATTCAACTCCTACAACAACCTTCCCAAACACGATGGTGGAGGCATTTGATAATGTCCCCATCCTATAACAACCCACTCAGATTCTCTGAAGACTTCAAAATCCTTCTATTTTGATGGGTTGTCGGATTTGTCAATGTCTTAAAAGTAAATAACACATAAAAACAAGTCTTTCTTTTTTCACTTTTGAAAAGCTCTAAATTTGATCACATTGATTATCCTTGCCACAATTTAACACCAGACTCTTATCTTCTGGAACACTTGTAGCAGGGTCATGCAATATGTATCGTGATTTCTATTTTGTGGAAGGTTGAAAAACCGACCTTGACTTCAGTTTCCAAAGTACCCGAGACCCGAAATCTCCTTTGACTTGTTGCCATTTGATTGGTTAAAACCTTTCAACCAACCACTATTGGACAAGTTCATTCTTTTCAAACATGTAGTTCCTCGGAAATAAGGAGCAATATATACAAACTACTTCAAATGTGGAGGGACATCATAGTAGCTTGGTCTTAGAGCCGGAAGAATATGAGTTTCATCATGTAAATTCCATATCTCACTATTCAACACCTTCTCCCGTTCATCATCACTTTTTTTTCCTCCCTAGATTATCAAAGCCAAAGGCAATCTACCACATTTCTTGACAATGCCTTCATCATGCAATTTAAGTGTTGGATGTAGGGCTGCACATGGGGTTGAAGGTATTTGAATAACCTAACGCAATGTTTGCGGTTTGAAAAATCTCAGCCCAACTCAATCTAAACAAAAACTCAATCTAAACAAAAGTACAACCCAACTCAATCCAACGCGTTGGGTTGGGTTGGTCGGGTTGAAACTTTGGCACATCATTTTAAGATTAGTTGTTATTTGATTTTTGTCTTGAATAAATAGTATGAACACCAAAAAATACCATTTTAACATAAATACTTAGAATGACAAAAAATTTAAAATTATATGATTTATTTAAAATAACTTAAATAATATGAATTCAATGAGTTCAAAACAATACTTAATAACTTCAAATATATTTTAAACAATAAAATATGAATGTTTGATTACAAGGTTTTTAATTTATTATTTTTTTTAACGGCAAGTTAATGCACACACTCGTTCCAGCGGTATCGGACCTCCATTACGGGCAATCCCACTAATCCGCTGCGACCCGGTCCGGCCTTTGGCTGAACCCGACCGGCAAGGTTTTTAATTTATGTATGTTGGTGAACTATTTATTTTTTAATGACACCACTAGAAAAATCGAAATTTCCGACGAAAATTACCGACAGACAAAAACCGTCGGTAATTAGCGACGGAATACCGACGGATTACCGACGGATTTTGAATTTTAGCGACGGAAAATTTTGCCGTCGGTAATCCGTCGGTAAAAATCCCCATCTGTCGGTAAAATAATGTTTTCCGACGGATTACCGACGGAACATTTAATATTTTAATTTTCATTTATTTTTATTATATATTCCGTCGGTAATCCGTCGGTAATCCGTCGGTAAATAATTAAATTTTTATTATTTTTTTAAAATTAAAAATCCGTCGTTAATCCGTCGGTAATTACCGACGGAACATTTAATATTTTAATTTTCATTTATTTTTATTATAAATTCCGTCGGTAATCCGTCGGAAACTAATTAAATTTTTAATATTTTTTTAAAATTAAAAATCCGTCGGTAATTACCGACGGATTTCCGACGGAACATTTATGATTTTAATTTTCATTTATTTTTATTATAAATTCCGTCGGTAAATAATTAAATTTTTATTATTTTTTTTAAACTAAAAATCCGTCGGTAATACTTACCAACGGAACATTTAATATTTTAATTTTCATTTATTTTTATTATAAATTCCGTCGGTAATCCGTCGGTAAATAATTAAATTTTTATTATTTTTTTTAAATTAAAAATTCGTCGGTAATTACCGACGGAACATTTAATATTTTAATTTTCATTTATTTTTATTATAAATTCCGTCAGTAATCCGTTGGTAAATAATTAAATTTTTATTATTTTTTTAAACTAAAAATCCGTCGGGATGGATTACCGACGGAACATTTAATATTTTAATTTTCATTTATTTTTATTATAAATTCCGTCGGTAATCCGTCGGTAAATAAATAAATTTTTATTATTTTTTTAAAATTAAAAATTCGTCGGTAATCCGTCGGTAGTTAATGAAATCAGCTTGGGCTTTAATGGATTGGACTTTAATGTATACAGTACATACTCTACATACATATGTTTGTATATGTCATACATGTCTAGCTATATGATGTATATATGTGTTGTATGCATGTGTACGGATTAATGGATCTATCGAGGTTTAAAGGGTTTTATTGGGCTTTAAAGGTTTTCATTGGGCCTTAATGGTTTATTGGGATTTAAAGGGTTCTATTGGGCTTTAAAGGGTTTCATTGGGCCTTAATGGATCTATAGGCCTTTAATGGGTTCTATTGGGCTTTAAAGAGTTTCATTAGACCTTAATGGATCTATCAGGGTTTAAAGGGTTATATCGGGTTTTAAAGGGTTTCATTGGGTCTTAAGGGATTTTATCTGGCTTTAAAAGGTTATATTGGGCTTTAAAGGGTTTATATTGGGCTACATATGGATACATATGTAGTTGCTTATATGTATACAGTACATACTCTACATACATATGTTTGTATATGTCATATATGTCTAGCTATATGATGTATATATATGTGTTGTATGCATGTGTACGTATTAATGGATCTATCAAGGTTTAAAGGTATCTATTGGGCTTTAAAGACTTTTCATTGGGCCTTAATGAATCTATCGGCCTTTAAGGGGTTTTATTGGGCTTTAAAGAGTTTCATTAGGCCTTAATGGATCTATCAGGGTTTAAAGGGTTCTATCAGGCTTTAAAGGGTTATCTTGGGCTTTAAGAGGTTTCATTGGGCCTTAAGGAATTCTATCTGGCTTTAAAAGGTTATATTGAGCTTTAAAGGGTTTCATTTGGCCTTATTGAATCTATCGGGTTTTAAGGGATTATATCGGACCCTTTGTCTTATGTATATTTAAATCGATTGTTGAAATTGATGGAATCGATTGTTGAATCGAAGGTACCATCTCTGGAATCGATTGTTGAATCGAAGGTACCATCTCTGAAATCTCTGGAATCGATTCTAAGAATCGAAGGTACCATCGATTGTCTCGATTAAGTCTTATGTATATCGAAGGTACCATCGATTTCTGTCTTTTGTCGATTGTACCATCGATTTCATTGTCGATTGTACCATCGATTTCATTGTGATTTTACCAGCTCATTAAGTCTTATGTATATCGAAGCTTATGTATACGACTGTGTGTGTGGTTGTATGTGTGGATGTATGTGTGTGTCTGTATGTGTGGCTCTGTGTGTGGCTGTATGCTGCCGAATTTTGTTCCAGTTGTTCCAGTTATTGTTTGATTGTTCCAGTTATTAGCTAACAAGTATTATTGTTCTGATTGTTCCAGTTATTAGCTAACAAGTTATATTGTTCCAGTTGTTTGATTTATTTCCTTTTCCTTGATTACATTTACACCTGGAGTAAACCTCAACATGGGTTTAGACATAAACATTAAAACGAACCTGCAGCACGTTTGATTACATTTACACTTGCAGCAGGTTTTCGTTGGGTATCAACGAAACAATTGCTGAAGTCATGTTAGCAGTTGCACTCGGAAAATTCTTGAGATTAATAATGACTTAATTTGGTTTGGTTTACAAGCTTACTAACATCTGAATGAGGAGTCTTAAGAAACATGTGCCTGATTTATATGTGGCAAGTTAAGTTGGGGAGACTTAGGTATGTGTATAAATGTACTTACCTTATTTTGTATTTTATCGTTTTGACCCATGAGCCCACTGCGTACCTGTTCAATTGGGGTCTTTCTCTTATAGTCGATGCTAAAGTTTTGCTCTTTTGATTTGTCCTAGTCTGAAACTATATTTCTGTGTTATACTTGATAAAAAATAACAATTTATGATATCTTACATGTGTTACTTGCATGCATTTCATTACATTGTTAAATCTTTTGGTTTTCAAATGAAATGTAGATGAAAAAATGAATATGCTGTCAGTTTGGAACTGTTGCCACATTGTTGTCATCTTCTGTATAATGATATTACCATGTTAGGTATCATTTATCAGCTGCGTTTATTGTGTTGCATTCATCAACCTCTTTTGGAGCTCAAACTGTGATTGTAATTCTTGTTCCATCTCCCACGTCTTCCTCTCCACCCGCTCTTGGCCTACCCAACTGGTAATGCAAATCCATTTCTTGTCTCATGGTTTTCTTTGAACAAAATGTATGCTAGCTGTTTGTTAAAATGTCTATAGATGACAAGCTTACGAAGATATTTTTGTATACTGAAGATTGAGTTCTAAAGTCAAGGTCAGGCGTGTGGTTTGGTTAGGTATGACAAATACTCGATAGGTAAATTATAATATGCAAGTAGTATATGTTTAAAAATAATTGGTTCTAAAAATGAAAAAGAATCAGTAATAAGTTATTAATTTCAAATATGGGAACTAGAGGATTTGACATTCAAAGTCAAAAAGGGCAATCATTCTAGAATTTGGATGATCTAAAGTCAGGTATTTATTTTAGATTTTGGAGTTCATACCTTTTTTCTCTGTTCCTTTTGTATGCTTTACCATGGAATAATGTGAGTCACGGTGGGTATTCATGTCAATATACTAATGATGATAATAAGTTTGTTTTGACTCAAGATTTTAAGTTTTGTTTGTATTGAGTGAAGAATTTTTTGTAGGCTGAAGTTACGTGGAACAAATGTACTTCTTCGGTATCTTGGCCGTACAACAACAACCATTCCCAGTTTGTACCAGGGAGATGCCTTTGAAATTGGGCAGGTGAATTCTCTTTTTTCCTTTGTTTTCAAGGAGATTTCAATTTGAAGCACAATGTTATCCTTAGAAGAGAGAGGACTTCTTTTTATATTATTAAATATTTTAATAATATAATTAATGTTCGAATCTCCAAAATGAAGAAACTACTGGAGTTGAATGTAATTTTTTTTAGAGAAACTGTTGGAGATGCTCTTATTAGTCATATTCACTTGAGGATTTTATTTTTTATTTCAAGGATCACTAATTATTCTGTATCGATCTTTTTGCTGCTTCTTCTAGATTGATGAGTGGCTCGACTATGCCCCTATATTTTCTTCTGGTTCTGAATATGAGGGGGCATGCAAGTACGTTGACGGATATTTACCGCAACGCACTTTCTTGGTTGGTCATAGCTTATCAATTGCAGATATGGCTGTCTGGTCATATCTTGCAGGTAAATCTTATTAGAAGTGCCCTGATGCTTTCATATTTTGGTGTCTCATCTCCTCTAGAGAAACAAAATCAATCACCATTGAATATCTTGATTTGGATGAAATAGAAGCGAGACTAAAAATGGAGGAGGACGCGAGACAAGACAGAGAAGCAAGGAAAGCATTGGAGAGATTTGAACAGTTTGAAGCCTTGGTGAGGCAGTTTAGAAGTTCCTCCGCTCCCCCCTCCCCCCATGGTTTAGTTTGTTTTGTATTGGGATAACTAAAGTTGAATTTAGTTTATGGATTTATGATACAGTAGTGTTTTGTAATGGTTTTGTATTGGGATTACTAACGTTGAATTTAGTTTATAGATTTATGATACAATAGTGTTTTGTAATGGTTTTTGCACAGGTGTTATTGGCCTTTATGAACACGTTTTTATAAAAAAAGTTATGCATTTTTAATTATTTTTTTTAAATTAAAATAACAATTACCGACGGATTACCGACGGAAAAACCGTCGGTAATGTTTAAATAATATAATCTAATATTTAAAAAAAATTAATTTTAATTTAATTTAAATAAATTTACCGACGGTTTGTCCATCGGTAAAATAAGGTCGTTGGTAATCCGTCGGTAAAATAAGTCCGTCGGTAATCCATCGGTAAAATAAGGCCGTCGGTAATCCGTCGGTAAAATAAGTCCGTCGGTAATCCGTCCGTAAAATAAGTCCGTCGGTAATCCGTCCGTAAAATAAGTCCGTCGGTAATCCGTCGGTAAATAACGTTCCGTCGGTAATCCGTCGGTAAATAACGTTCCGTCGGTGATCCGTCGTTAATCCGTCGGTAATAGTGACCGTCGGTAATCCGTCGGTAAATTAGTTTTCTACGAGCTAATTTCCGACGCTGATTACCGACGGATTACCGACGGATTTTACCGTTTACCGACGGATTACCGACGGTTTTGGGCGTCGGAAATTTCAGTTTTTTTGTAGTGTGAGACGTGTAATGAAAAATTACAGGACAAGGGTAATTTTGGAAAAATTCTAACTTAATGCATTTAGATATAATGCGCTAACTTAACCTGTTAAGTAAATCTCTTAGTATTAAGTTAAAATCAAACACCTCAATATAACTTAACCAATTAAGCTAACCGCTCATTAAGCTCATTAAGTTGAAAACAAACACCCCCTTAGCATAGCTAAGTGGTTGTGTTTAAACAAGTAAAATCAAAATGAGAACATACAAATAACGCTAATAAACTCAAAAAAAAGAGTCGAAGGTATATACATACAAATAAGTAAGTAAAATTACGGTTGAAGTTGTGATATAATTATGAGTAGAGCTAACTACGGGTCGGAATAATATCTAATGCACATATATTAATTAAAAACTTTATAGTCATATTAAATCATGGTAGAAAAAGGCATCAGATTCATCAAGTTGGGTTGGGTTCAAATGTACCCTAACCAATTCCAACCCAATACTTAGGGTTTGAAGATTTTACGATTCAATCAACTATCTATTCGCTTTGAGCTGTTATGTTGCGTTATTTTTGAGTTAGGTTGGTCAGGCTGGTTTGGCTTGTCAGGGTTTTGTGCATCACTAGTCGGATTTTTGTCAAAGTTTTGTTCATCTAGTGCATATAGAGCAAACACAACTAGAGATTAATTTATCTTTTGAGAAAACCCCCACATCATGAACCTTGGTCTTCCGGGTTGTCACAATAATTTGGTGCCGCTACAACAAAAGGATCTTCGTTCCAGAAATCATCTAGAACAACTAGAAATATTTTTTTTAAGTTTTCTTTAAGGGACACATGAAGGAGATCTAGATTAGCCAACTCTTGATTAGTTCCAGCTAAGCTTGAAAAATATCTTTGCTCATATTAAGTACATAGAACTCTTCAGAAACTCAAACCTATGTCCTAAGTTCAAAGTGATCCTTCACTTTGTCTTCATTGTACAAGACTTTAACAAAGGGTTGTTTTGCCTATCCCACCCAGACCAACTATTGACACGACATTTTGATTACATATTTCATTCTCCAACAACTTCAATTCCCGAGCAATGACTCTTTATCCCTTCTTTATTCCTTCACATTTCATTCTCCAACGACATTTTGAAGTTAAACTATTGTGGCAGTTATGAAACTTGATATGGCCAACTATGGGGGTAAGATGTGTGACTTGCCTTCAAGTCAAAGTCGAACACCAAATAACGTACGAGAGCCACCAATCCTTGGATATCCCATAATGGAAGTAGGAGCAAATCACAATGCACTTCATCATCAAGCTATCGAGGACTTTGAGGGCCACACCACTATTTGGGTGATTATTGATTGGTTGACCAAGAACACCCACTTCTTGGCGATACGATAAGTTGGCAAAGTTATACATCGATTAAGTTGTCTCAAGATATAGCATGCATTTATCTATTATTTCTTACTTTCTTTTTATAGAGGTGGGAATCCAAAGCGTTGAACCACACTAACCACAACTAAATGGAACCCCATCATATTATATTACTTTTCAAAAAAGAAGATTCCAACATATATTGAAGATAAAATAGTTCAAGTTTAGCTGATATGGGACTCTAACACTAAAATGGTCAGCTTGGTTTGGGACAATTTTGTTCCGTGTTTACAATGTCTATGCATCTTACCATTTTCAGACCATACTTTTGAGTGAAATGTATTGGAAACGAATGGTTTGGTTTGGTCTTCGTACTTCAAATTGATTTGATAAATTCTACGTGATAACCAATGTTTATTGTGCATGGGAGGGTGAGTATCTTGGCCGGCCTTTGTACTGCATGGATGATAACTAGTTATTGCAAAAAAGCCGACATGGGCAACATCTTTATTCGATTTGTCTCATATTAATATTTAAAATAACTACATTATAAATTTTGTTTATGTATTTTTTTCACAAATCGGGGGTCTTTACAACAATAGTTGCTCTATTTTTTCACAAATCAAGAAGAAATCCGCACTCGATGTGTTTGATGAGATGTGGATAAAAAATATCGTTACTTGGAACTGTAATATGTGGGTGTGTAAAAATGGGTTGATTCATATGCCCGCTAATTGTTTGATGATATGCCGAGTAGAAATGTTGTGTTTTTTGTCAGCAATGTTAAACGGAAATGCCAAGTGTTGGAAATTGGAAGGCTATGCTATATGGGTATGTGATAAAAGTCCAATGAAGAATTTGGTATCTCGAGAACTATCGCAGGGTGTTTCTATGAGGGGATTGTAGGAAAAAAGTTTCATGCTTGTTTTCTTGAGGATGTTTTGGTTAACAATGTGACATTTGGGAGAACAAGTTATACACTTAAATACAACCCTTTGTGCCACCATCTAAAATATCACTAAAAATAGTGGGAGAGAAACACTTTGGAAAAGCCAGCATTAGCTTTGAGAGTTTGAGATCCTAGTTTGTAATGGTTTTGGTTTCTCTTTTGATGAATAAAGCCCCTCCTTTTGTGTGGACGTATATCATCCTTCTTCAGATTAATTCATGAGTATTTACTTTGATTGTTGGTTACGTATTTATTTAGACATCTTTTTTGTTCGATACATTTGTTCGACATTCACCCTCAAATTTTAAACCATCTAAAACCTCTTATCTACATACATACATATACATATATATATATATATATATATATATATATATATATATATATAGAAGGAGGATCAAACGAGAACAATAACAATTTAAAAGAACACGAGAACTAACAAAATCATTAGTGATTTTACACTAACGTGCAAAAAAACCAAGCGAACCTGAAGCCATGGCCAAAGTCCTTTTTTCGTGTGTTAATGTAAAATCACTAATGATTTTGTTAGTTCTCATGTTCTTTTAAATAAGTATTGTTCTTGTTTGAACCCGACTCTATATATATATATATATACATATATATATATATAGAGAGAGAGAGAGAGAGGGAGAATCATACGAGAATGATATCTATTTAAAAGAATAAGAGAATAATTATAGGCCAATCATTTCATTAAATAATACTTTAAATAATTAATTCTAAAAATAAATAAATAAGGGTATAAAAGTAATTTAGTTATATAAAAGTTATTTTAGGTATTTATTTAAAATTTTACTTTTACCATATTTAATGAAATTAATATAATTTAATTTTCTATTTACTAATTTTTTTTATTTAATTCTATTAAATTAACGGTATTTAATTTTCATTTAAATAATTCATTTTTTTAAAGTAATATTTAAAGAAAATACAACTTTCATCAAAATCAATTGTGATTCAAAACGAATTAATTTTTTTAAAAATGTTTTTCTAATCATATGTGATTTAAAATTTGAAAAATAATAATTTAAATTAAACATTGAAAAAGAAAAATAATGAAAACATAATGTGATTTATACAAAACACATTTTAAAATGTATAGGATTACATGTAGTTCAAAATGTAATTCATAATTTGTCATCAAAATCACATGTGATTCATAATGAATTAACCTTTTTTTTTCAAAATGTTTTCCTAATCATATTTAATTCATAATGAATTAACTTTTTTCAAAATGTTTTTCTAATCATATGTGATTTAAAATTTGAAAAACAATTATTCAAATTAAAAATTAAAAAAAATAATAAGAACATAATCATATGTGATGTGTAGTAAAATGCATTTAAAATGTATAAGATCACATGTACTTCAAAACGTAATTCATAATTTACACATATCATTTGTAATGTTGACGTTTTTGTTATCAAAATCACATGTGATTCATAATGAATTAACTTTTTTTCAAAATGTTTTCCTAATCATATGTGATTCATAATGAATTAACGTTTTTCAAAATATTTTTCTAATCATATGTGATTTAAAATTTGAAAAACAATTATTTAAATTAAAATTTTAAAAAAAAAATAATAAAAACATAATCATATGTGATATGTAGCAAAATATATTTAAAATGTATAAGATCACATGTATTTCAAAACGTAATTCATAATTTAACATATTATTTGTAATGCTGCAAATAACTTACATTTCTTTTCTACTATGATCAATATCAATTATGATACATTGATGAAAATTAATGAATTCTTTTTATGAAAAAAAAATGTCGATTAATTGTGGATATCACATGTAATTTTTGACGAAAATTGAAAAAAAAATTACTAAATAAACTAATTCTATAAAAATGAATATTTAGAATGAAAAACTAAATCACACTTATTTTAATATTGTAAAAAATAATAAGTAAATAAATAAAAAATTAATAATGTTTAAATCATAAAATTAATACCTTAATTAAATTTATTATTACTTAATCTATATTTAAATAAATGAGTTTCCATTTATATTATGTATAAAACAAATGACATATATGCCCTTTTGGGTGATTTTTTATAAAGTTTTATTTAAGATATTATTTAATAAAATGATTGGTCTAGAATTATTCTCGTATTCTTTTAAATAAGTATCGTTCTCGTTTGAACCCACCTATATATATATATATATATATATATATATATTTCAAGTGAAGTGACATATGATTCCTTAAAAATAACTGGCACAAAAAAATTTGCAAATGTGTATAAAAAATTTTTCTAAATTTTCTTGATCGGAGGGGTCGCCCCCCTCTGCATAAAAAAAAATTCTAAATGTGTATCAAGTAAAAATTTTATAATATAATTATTAATTTTATATAAAATATCAACTTAAAATCATCAAAAATGAAAATTAAATAATCAACTAACAATCACACATTTTCATTACTAAAAATATATTTTCTATTACTAAAAATTAATTATGTGAAAATTTGTGGTTGTTAATTGGTTATTTATTTTTTTATTACGATAAATTTAAGTTGATATTTTGAAAAAAAATTTAATAATTATTTTATAAAGTTTTTTATTTGATGCACATTTAAAAAACATTTAATTAAATGAAATATCTGAAACGATGCTTTTATTAATAGATATAGATAAAAATTTCGATTTTTATCTTACATAAATAAGAAAAACGATACATTTTTAACCCAACTTCGAATATAAAATGTTTTCTTACATTAGTGTAGACGGATTTGAGGATATATATATATATATCGGATAAATTGCATAAAAATTTAAAAATATAACTTCAACTCATGGTAAAGGTATCGACAAAACTTTTTTAAAAGTGTAACTTACAAAATAAAATACATATTTTTAATGTATTTTTAGTTAAAATTATTTATTAATTAATATAATAAGAGAGTGTTAAAAATGAAATGGTATGAAGGACAAAGATGGAAAAAGACAAACCAAAGAGACTACAATTGTAATTAACTTTATGATCTAATAAAAAACAAAACAAGAAAAAAGACAAAAAAGTTAACCAACTTTTTTAACTATAGTTAGTCAGAAGGATCAGTGAAACAAAATGACAACCATAGTGACCAAAATTGTAATTAATTTAAAAGAAGGACCGAACTTGATAGCAAGTGATAACCATAAGGACCAAAAATGTAATTTACTCTTAAATCAATGATGCATGCATGTATTTGATTTTCAAGGTATTTGCGTCCCATCCAAGAGTGTACATAGTTGGACCCCTTTTTTATGCAGAAGTCCCTGATAGAGGAACGATTGCCAGAAGAGATTCTTTCTGCAACTTCCTTTAAAATCAACTATATTTCCCTAATGACACCCATACATTTATCCTTTAAATATATTTATATCTATATCTATCTATACTTTGTTATAAAAACAACTCCTATAGCATACACCACACGATAGTACATTTCTTAGCACAAAACTTAAAAAAAAAAAAAAAAAACTATGAATTACAATTAACATTGCAAAATGTACAATTCTTTAGAGCATAGTTTCTTCACACACCACCAACAACCAAATTTGGTAGGTTTCTTCTACAAGGTTTCTTCTTGACGTTCCGGGCTATTTCCTCTTTTTTGTCCACAAGTTCTTCCTTTTCTTAATATATATATATATATATATATATATATATATATATATGTATATGTATATATAATATTTATAAAGAACCATTTAAACCATTTTTTAAAAGTAAAACAGTCCTTCACCATGAATCACCAATAGTATTCATCGGCCTTCTTCCCAATCTAGACCTTCCTATTCTCCAGTGCTGTCACAATCTCCTTTTTCTCCGGCGTCGTCCCTCCTCCTCACCACAACATCCCCTCACTGATCATCCTCCTTTCTCCATCGACCATCGGAAAACTCAAACACACTTGACCACCATTGTGAGACTCCATCTCGTAGAAGCCTAAGAACAATCCTTATCCGACCCTGTTGCTTCTTTTTCGGTGCAGCCTTTGCCCATTTCCTTTCCACTGTTTCCTTCCCTCTTCATCTTCGACCGAAAAATAGAAAGAAGTTGGTTTTTAGATCTAGATCTGAAATGATTCTCCATAATCTCTCTTCATGACTGTTTGCAATTTTACATAGATGGGTTTGGCACTAGACCTGGAGAAGGTTGATGTGTATCATTATTGGATTTCCCAAAACAAGAATCGAGTGATATCCATTGCTTCTCTCTGGACCCTGATCAAAGGTTGGTGGTAATGTATCGATCTATACTGTTTGAACTCTTTTTCCCCCGTATTTTTTCAGTATATCCCATTCATTGTTTCTGTTTTTTTTTTCAACTGGTTTAAAAAAAATAGCAGCAGGCCTTACATCCTCCTGTTCTTCTTTTGCTTTAAGACCATCAACGGAGCAGGCATCGAGCACCGTTTGAACACCGGAAATTAATAGTTTGTTTTTTTAGTTGTCTTTAGTTTTGGTTATTAGAGTTTGAGTTTGATTTGAGTTGTGTTGAGTTTTGATTATTAGAGTTGGGATTTTGATTGAGTTTTGGTGATTAAAGTTTGGATTTGAGTTGATTTTTGGTGATTCAAATTTAGATTTGGGTTGATTTGGTATGTGGGTTTGTTTTGGTGAGATGGGTTAGTGACCGGAGATTGAAAAGTGGTTGGGAGAAGATGAAGTCACTGATTATCTTTTCTAGATAATATTCTTCTTTTGATTACTAGTACACAGCCATAGGAAATCGTAAAAAATATCATGTAATAATAAATTAATATATAAAAAATATATTATCTCTACTATATTATAAAGTTTTTAAAACGATTATTTGTACAATGTTACATTTACCACTCTTACACTTATTTATTTAATTTACTTTATATCCCTTGTTTTTTCATTTTACACCATTATCATATTAACACAAATAATTGTATATGAACAAAAATGCAATGAAAAAGTACCTTTCTTTTTTTTACAAATTATACCATTATAATCGTCTCGTCAATACCTTCAAAACGAACCCAATATTGAATATTTTTTA
Organism: Arctium minus; assembly: GCA_954870635.1. Taxonomy (NCBI): domain Eukaryota; kingdom Viridiplantae; phylum Streptophyta; class Magnoliopsida; order Asterales; family Asteraceae; genus Arctium; species Arctium minus. The sequence continues at coordinate 28,715,623 of OX941088.1, forward strand.
ATTTAACCGTACTATTAAATATCATGAATATCTACGACTTAATTTGTTTTCTATACATACGTTTTATTTTTTTCTATCGTTACCACATTAAAAATACATAATCGTAAAATATTTTAAAAATACATTTCATTCTTATTATAAATTATATCATTATAATTTTTCTTGGTCCACAATTGTAATATAAACTAATTATTGAATATCTTTATGGGTTTAGGGTTTCATAAGTTGTGATTCTATGTCATGGTTGATTGTTGATGACATGTCTATATAAGGAAGTAGCATTAATTATTCGTTCTTTACTTACATTCCGTTGCATCGCGCGGGTATATGACTAGTGTATTATAAATTAGTATATAATATTAATTTGTATTTTATTTTCTTAATAGAATATGGGGAAAAAACTAAAAGTAACGAAATATCCTTGATTTAACGGTTCTAAACTAAACAGAGTTAGGCTGAGGGACTCAATCCACAACAAAACTGAAACCACAGTGACATAATTCTGATATAACCACAGGACCAAGTCTGTAATTAACTCTAAAATTAATGTATGGGTGATTTCGTGAAGTTGAAGTCTGAGTTGCTTAGATTTGATGTTTCTTGTTTGAGATTTTCTGAATTCAAGAAAAAGTTGAGGGAATCTTGCGATCGGTGAACCATGCATTTTGACCATGGAAAATGTCGGGCGAATTCGAAGGTTGGCTGCAAAAGTTTTTTGACTTTCTTCTTTATAATTATGAATCGAACCCATTAAGAAAACTTTTCGGATTTGTTAAATGTATTTAGAAGGAATCTTTGAGGAGAACTTTGCTGCGGGCTTATAGAGTCTTGGTGTAGTCTATGGAGACCTCAACATTTCTCCGCTTTACATTTACAGGACAACATTTGCTGAAGATATCCATAACTCGGTAACAAATGAAGAGCTTTTTGGGGTTCATTCCTCTGTTTCTGTTTCCTGGACTTTAACCCTCGTCCCGCTTTTCAAATACGTGTTCATAGTTCTTCGAGCTGATGACAATGCTGAAGGTAAGCATTGGCTCAAATTTCATATATGGAGTTTTATTTAAACAATCTAATTGATTAATATAAATCTTTAGGTGGTACTTTTGCACTGTATTCGTCCATATGTCGGCATGCTAAATTAAGTCTGTTACCGAACTGTCAAATTGCTGACGAATCGTTATCTACCTATAAGCTCGATCAATCTCCCGTGAGAGAGAATAGTTCTCGACTGAAAATGTTGCTTGAAAAGTACAAATTTTTGCGTACACCTTTACTAATCTTGGTTCTTCTTGACACTTGTATGGTAATTGGAGAGGGATTACTTACTCCGCCGGCTATATCTGGTAAAGAATATGATCTCGTTAAATTTGCTTTTCGATGAAATATTTGAATTTTCTGATGATTTTCATGATGTAATCATCGTTCTTCGCTGAGACTTTAGTCACATTTAGTGAGGATCATCATCGATGTGAGTTTTAAAGCTTCATCTTTTACGGTCAATGCCATTTTTGTTGTTCTGGAATAATTTGAGTATTTCAAAATGAAAATTATTAGAAATGCAACTTTTGCATAATTTGGGGTGGGGTGGGGGGCTGGAAAATGTGTTTCATCTTTTCCAAAATCATTTTTTTTTGGTAAATGCGGGTGTTTTGGCTTATCCCAGCCCTGAAGTTAACAGTCTGGAAAACCCTCTCTGAGGGGAATTGAACCGGTGACATCTGGGGAGCAACCCAAGGTCCTATTGGTTGAGTTACCCATCAATAATTTTTTTCTTTAGAATCAAACGTATTACATTCCAACTCAAATCATTGTGTTCTAAGATAATTCTTACTTACAGACGTGGTTCCGATTACTTGTTTCCTATTAGTGTGCCTATTTTCTTTGGCACGCATCGAGTTGGTTACTGTTTCGCACCCATCATGTTATTGTTACTGATTTGCATCAGTGCCATTGGTGTATACAACATTATTTACTGGAATCCACAAGTTTATCAAGCTCTTTCCCCCTAATACATGTTGAAATTCTTCAAGAAGACCAAAAACAAGGATGGATGTTTTTGGCAGGAATTTTACTGTGCATTGCAGGTAAAAAGTTCAAGTCTTTTACCATTTGGTATCATTTCTGGAAATAGTTTTTCATAAAACAGTTACACTACTTGCTTACATCTTAACCTTTTGGTTTTATAGTTTCTTATCTATTCTATACTACCTTATTGAGATTTGACAAAAGTCTTAAAAACAAATTCTAATGCACTACTTCTTAAAGTCTTAAATACAACTAATAAAACTAAATGTACTACATCTTAAAATATAAAATTCAAAAATCTTTTAAATACAAGTGAGGAAATATAAGGTACAAGTCTCTGATGCAAAAAATTTCAAATCAGGACCTAAATTCAAATCTTTTCACGTTTTTGTTTTCTGTTCCTAATAAAAGAACTGTACCAACCTTTCTTCTTCTTCTATCTCTCTTCCCCAAACCAGTTTTAATTTTGAATTATGTATCCCTTCCCCGTGTAACACACTTTGTCAAGATGCTCCTCTCATCGTTCCTCCTCCAAAATGACTGATTTAAATTTCAAACTCATCACCACCTTCAGACACCAATTTCATCTCTGGTTCACTATTCTTCGAGGGGGAGAGGAGCTCCTTCTACATGAAGAAGAAGAAGAAGAAGATAAAATGATGCAGATGGATCAGAGACTCTTTCTAGTTACCATATTGTTCGTTTGGCACTACTTCAAGATCAAGAAATGAGAATACGACCTTCACAATAGGGTCTCTTTAGAATGGCTACTTTCTTGGGGTTCGACTTTGGGCATTTGTCGAGTCCCAGGGATCGGGCTCGTGTTCACCGACCTAACCTCGGGCATTCCGGCTAGCTTCTCATGGTTCATCACCAACCTTCCTGCTTTTCACTGTATGTATGCTGGTGTTAAATCTGTACCCGTGCCTTTTGTCCCCGCAGACGAACGGTATTTAGTGGGCCACGTGGGTCCTTCCTATTTTCGATCTTATAGATGTATTGTGTACACTAGGATGCGGACTCATTCAAGTCCGATCTTTTTAAGAGACTCACCGATTTCATCAACGACGATTGGTGCCGCCCACGAAAGGCTAGCAATGCAGGTAAATGTTGTATATAACAAACCTTATGACATACAATGATCAATGGCGCTCTTACGTTGTGGGTCTGTGCAGGTAACGAGGGTGTGTCTGGTTCGGATCGGTCGTCTGGCGAGCATAGACTTGCGGTGACCGTAGAAGAGCAAAAAAATGAGTTCATTGCTCGAGTTCACCGCAAGTCTATGCTCGCCAGACGACCTATCTGAACCAGATGCAGGACTCTCGTTACCTGCACGGACCCACAACGTAAGAGCATTGTTGATCTTCGTATGTCATAAGGTTCGTTATATACAACATTTACCTGCATTGCTAGCCTTTCGTGACCGGCACCAATCGTCGTTGATGAAATCTGTGAGTCTCTTAACAAGATCGGACTCGAACGAGTCCGCATCCTAGTGTACATCACGATACCCGTAACGCACAATGCACCTACAAGATCGAAAAAAGGAAGGACCCACGCGGCCCACTAAATACCGTTCGTCTGCGGGGACAAAAGGCACGAGTACAGATTTCACACTGACAAACACCAAGATACGGTGATAAGCTAGCCGGAATGCCCGAGGTTAGGTCGGTGAACACAAGCGCGTGCTCCCTGGGACTCGACAAATGCCCAAAGTCGAACCCCAGGCAAGTAGCCATTCTAAAGAGACCCTAGTGTGAAGGTCGTATTCGCATTTCTTGTTGTTGGCGTAGTGCCAAATGAACATTATGGTAACTAGAAAGAGTGCTAATAGGATCGGTAGCCACGCACCTTCATCAAACTTGACCAAGGAAGCTGAGAAATAGAGTAACTCGATCAAACTAAAGAAAAATAGGAAAGAGAGTGCAAAAATTGGCGGTTTATGCCAACAAAGAATGATTACCAAAGATGTGAGGCAAGTGGTCACTAGCATTACAGTCATTATAGCCAAACTTGTGATGAAAATGATCATAAAGATTTACAGAACTCAAATGGAATTCAAGAACGGTATTTAGGGTTTAGGGTTTGTGACACGTACCTGATGCATTTCCCAAGCGTTGGATGTCTCTAAAACTTATAGTGGCGGCAATACACAGACCAATAAAGGTATGATTTTCATGTTGAATCATTTGTTATAATCTTGGGTATTAACATATGGTGTTCAGAAGTCTTGAGATAATAATGACATCATCTAAAACTTTTGCCAACTATCCACCTCATTATTATACTTATAAATATAAATCTTAAATACTGACATGGCACATATTTTGTTTTTAAAAACTAAAATTCCACTTCATATTATAGAATAGAAAATAATTAAAAATTAATTATACCAAATTGACTAAAATTTGCTTTTTAAAAAATAAATGACCATTTGCAATCTCGTTTTTTCAAAAAAAAAAAAATCAAATCTCAAGCTAAAATTCAATTTTTTATTAATGCAATAAAAATTAATTAAACCATTAAAAATTAATTTAAACATCAAATTGAAGATTTTTATATCCAACTTAACCAATTCATATCAATTTTAAAGTTTAAATCAACTTTGGCAAATAAAATCAAAATAAAAGTTCACAACGTTCAAATCATCAAGATTATAATAAAGTCGATAACTAAACATTGTTACAAAAAGAAATAGTTGAAAATCTTCCTTGAGTCATCCTTGTTAAACTTAACCATCAACTTCAAACTGTGGAACTGATCGAACTTCATCAGGAATTGATGCATCACCAGGTATACCCGCCTCAAAACTAACCTGTGAACTACAAAATAAACATATTTTTAGCTACAATATTCGATATATATCCAAACACAATATGAATCCCAAATATTATACTTACTCCTATAATCGTATCCCGTGAACTCATACCTCTTAAACCCCTTCCTCTTATGTTGCTTCCAATAACCAAATCCTCCTCTATATTATTTTTTCTTGGTCTACCGACTGGATTTTTTGGTCGAATTGGTATATCTTTTTTTTTATTTTTACAACTCCTAGAATTATGTCCTACCTCCAAACAATTTCTGTAAGTCATATTTCTCTCTGATTTCACTACAACTTCATGGCCGTATGCATTTCTTCTACTGTGACTACCCCTTCACTTGCATCTTTCCTTCCAACTATTGTAGCATGCGTCCAGACTTTGGCGGCAAAAGTTTGGCAAAATTTTTCTTTGGCCAAAGTTCGATCTCGTTCAAAGGGTTGGTCTTGTGATTGTACGTGTTAGTGAATTTTAATATTGAGAACAACAGAGACACAAACTTAGTTGGATCTTCGTAAATGAAGTATATGGCTGCAACAGCGTGTGGACAAATAATTCGAGAAACTTGCTTCTACAAGTGCATGTTCTGCATTGAGTGTCGACAACAAAGCCTTCTAGTCCTTGTCTTACTTCAAAAAGATTCCTTCCATTTGGAGCAACACACCAATACCTACAAAAAAATATTATCAAACCATAATGTAATATTTATGAAACAAATTACCTTATATGCATAAAACAAATAATAATAAACATACCACGTTAGCTCTTTATTTTTCTCAACTTTCTTTCTTATATTTGGACAAATTTCATCCTCCCAGTTGCATGCTTTGTTGCTCATCTTGACCATTCTTCCCATCACAAGAGCTCTAATCTCCTCCATTGTTATTATAGGCTTTCTCCTAGATGAGACAATCAAAGAGTTAAAACACTAACTTATTATATTGTTCGGTCCAACCTCGACACTAATTTTAACCGTCGATCCCGTATTACTCCTTCTAATCTCTTCACCGTAGTCCCATAACTTCCCGTAATGCTCAATGAGAGTCGTTTCCACTTCCCCCAGTGCCTTTGCCTTAGCCCTTTGGCATTGACTCAAATGAACCATGCACTTGTATTTTTTTAGAATGGGCTCCTTCAAATCAACTAACTTGATAGATGGATTTTGTCTAATCTTCCCTCCATATTGTTTAGCAATCCAATTGGAATTCACAAGTGAACCTAACCTGTAATTTCTCCCACATGTGTGCTCATCATGTAGTGACTTGACTTGGAATGATTTTTCATCCTTCATCCAAGATGCCCACAATCTCCATGGACAACTACTTTCATGTCCTTTTTTAGGCGGTCAACATACAACGTGTAACTTGTCTTTGCTGTTTTTATATACCTTAGTTTATAAAAATATGTCAGAAAAAAGTTAGTAATTACATAACATTGTATGTAAGTAAATAAGATAAGTAACATACCTGAAAGCGCATAATTTGTCAAACAATTTTTTAACTCCAAGGCCGACGCATATTGTTCACCAACTTGAGGCTTCATTAAGTTCGAAGGAACATTTGGATTGTGAATTGGAATTTCATTGCTTTTGGCCTCATCTTCTTCAACCATTTCATTTTCGTTGTCAGAATTAACGACATCTTCAACAAACCTCTCCCTTTCACATAATTCTGTCAAAAAATCATCATGTTGATATGGTTGTGGTTGTACCTCATTTTCTCTTTCCATGTTATCGTCTCTAGGGACCCGAACATTTTCATTACAAGAATGTACCGTATATGTTCAACGTTTTCATCTTCCACTTCCCTATTGATTTTTCTCATTCTAACCTCTCTAATTTCGTCATCCCCTAATTCTCATAAATGATCTACCCTACCATTTGAAAATTTCAATAAGAAAATAATGATTTTTTTTCAAAACAGTAGTACTATAGTGAAGTTTTATTAAAAATCACAAAGTGAAAACAACATTATTTATGGTGATGTCATTAACAACAATATTATGGTGACTCAAAGTGATGGCCTGTTTTTTTTTTCTTTTTTGAAACAGCAAAGAAACTTTTATACCCACCAAAAAGACTAACCAGTACATACCATCTTAAGGCAACCAACAAAGAAAACAAAAAATACATCCCAAACACTGAACATCACACAACTGCTAGGGAAGCAGACAACTCAAAAAAAGTGATGGCGTGTTGATAAACCGATAAAAGCAATATATAGTTTACGATAGTATTACGGTGAATTTAAAGTGATGGTGATGAACCGATAAAAGTAATATAGTTTACGATAGTATTACGGTGAAGTCAAAGTGATGGCGATGTAAAAGAAATATAGTTTACGATAGTATTACAATTAAGTTAAAGTGATGGCGATAAACCGATAAAAGCAATATATAGTTTACGATAGTATTACGGTGAAGTCAAAGTGATGGTGATGAACCGATAAAATCAATATATAGTTTACGATAGTATTACGGTGAAGTCAAAGTGATAGCCTAATGATGAACCGATAAAAGAGATATGTAAAAGACATTACAAACTGATCAACAATGAACCGATAAAAGAGATGAACTGAGCAACAATGAAGACAAAACTATAACGATGAAGACAAAGCAATAACGATATGATTACAAACCTGATTAACACCTGATGATGATGATGGTTAACACCTGATTAAATGCTTGCCGGAAGGGAAGCGACTGCAAGAAGTGGGCAGCGCCTGCCGGAAGCTGCTGGAGCCGGAAGCCGGAGAAAATGGTGACAATGAATTCATAATCGAGGAGGATTAGGGCTGCGATAGAGGGAGAAGTTCTAGGGTTGTGACGAAGGGACTAGGGATGAAGCCATGAAGCATTCGATGGATGAAAACCGAGAGTGGGAGGGAGACCATTCAGTTTCTTAATCTGTTATTGTTTTATTTTTATTAATGATGTGGCAAAATATATTCCACCTAATAATTTTTAAGTTAATTATTTTCCATGTCATACAAAATATTACCGGTTACCTGTGTTGTGTTGTGTTGAGTTGTTGTTAAGCGGTAACCAGACCCTTAAATAAACATAAAGTTTGATACAAATATCTAAATGACGATTTTGAAAGTTGGTTCACCAAAATAAGAATTAGGTGAAAGTTGGTTCAATTTTTATACAATTTTCCCTTTTTTAAAACTATTTTAGCATGTTACGTGTGATTCCTTATGTTTCAGTGTTATGCATAAAAATGTCTTTGTTGGAAAAATATTGCTATGATGAACAAAACACAGGTAATAGTATGAATACACTTGCTAATTTTATTGATACTTGCAATTTTTTTTCATACACTTTACAAAACATTGACCCTATTTATAAACACTGAAAAGGTGCCATCGAACCATCGCAATGGTTCGGTAAAGGTTGTGTTGTTTCATGAAGCATCATACCTCTTCATGAATGGTCACACCCTTTCACTAAGCATCATACCTCTTCATGAATTGTCACACCCTTTCACTAAAATAACTACCTATATATATATATATATATATACTGACTTGATTATATTTAATCCACAAGTTTAGGTTAACTATCAACACTCCCCCTTAAACTAAACTTTGGTTTAAGGTAGGTCTTCAACTTGCTTTTATCTTGCTCTTCACAGCAGCGTAGGTCCTTCGTCATCATTAATGAGACAAGACTCTTCTTGCTTGTCCTTATCGTGTTTCCACTTCGAACATTCCCTCGCAAAGTGGCCGAAATCACCACATTCATAACATCTGAAAGTGCTCTTGTCTTTAGTTCCTTGAATCGTACTTCTTCCACGTGTATTTGAACTATTCTTCCATTTTATGCTTTCCTTGGCTTCGTTGTTGAAATTTTTACCTCGCCCTTTACCACGGCTTTGGTTGTTTGAACTTGCCATCAGAAGTTTGTCTTCATCATTTGCCTCTGGCATGTCTTGACTTTTGATTCGTTCTTCAAAGGCTGTTAATCTTCCAACGGCTTCTTCAAACGACATTTTGTCCAAATCTTGATATTGTTCAATAGTTGCCACGATCGGTAAAAACTTCTTTGGAACCGAATTGAGTAGTTTCCTCACAATTATCTTGCTTTCGAGTGTAGTTCCAAGATTTCTAAATATTGCCCTCATGTTGTTCAATTTGCTTGCAAAACTACTTACAATTTCATTTTCTTTCATCTTTAAAGACTCTAGTTCACTCCTCAAAGTTTGCGAGCGTGCCTTTTGAACTAAGTCTACTCCAATGAAACGAACTTTGATTGAGTCCCAAACTTCCTTTGTAGTCGAGCACTGCTACCTGCATTAGGACATCTTCGGGCAAAGTTTGAAAGATCATTGCCTTTGATGTATGTGCTTTCTTCTCATCCACCGCATTTTTAACATCAATTGTTTCCCACAGACCATGGGCCTTCAATATTGTTTCCATCAACAATGCCCACGTAGTGTAGTTTGTTTCAGTCAATTTTGGACATTGTAGTAAAACGTTTCCTTGCTCTCGAACTGATGTACTGCTTGATGCGTTATCATGTTTATCACCTGCTTTTCCTGTCATGCTTGCTTGCTTGCTTTTAACTTGCTTACTTCTTACAAATCAGAACCGAGATGGTTTCTGGTTTTCTTGCTCTTGTGTTTGATTGAAAAATAAAAAATCTTACTTGCTACTGGCCAACTTGCTAACCAGTTTTTCTTGCTAAACTTGCTCAATATTGATCAACTTGCTAATCAATATTGTGTTTCCAGACCCACTTGCTAATCTGGCTCTTGCTGCACGTATCTGACCTACTTGCTAATCAATTCGTGCCTCCTGACCCACTTGCTAATCAGGTTCTTACTTGCTTTGATCAAAATAATTGATCCTTTCTTGCTGATATTAAACCCAATGATTCTAATTTCTTGCTGGTTTGAATCAAGGGTTCTACTTGCTATTTGAACCTAAGAAAAGGCTCGAAACTTACTATTTGAATCTTAAGGTTCAGAACTTGCTATGAACCTAAGTATTCGTTTTGGTATCTGCTTTCCAATCGATCGCCCCTTGCACTTGTTCTTCTCTGTTTCTGTCCGAACCAGAAATCAACATTGGAGTTGTGTTTTTGGTTCTAAATCTATATACAGAAATCGCCCCTAACTTCCTTGATTTTATTCCGGTCCTGGAGTGCCAAAATCGAAGCCTGTGCTATTTTTTACGAAAACACTTCTTGAATCTTTGATTCATGAAATCGCAGGCCCTTGGCATCCCCCTGATGCTCTGATACCAATTGTTGGAAAAATCTTGCTATGATGAACAAAACACAGGTAATAGTATGAATACACTTGCTAATTTTATTGATACTTGCAATTTTTGTTCATACACTTTACAAAACATTGACCCTATTTATAAACACTGAAAAGGTGCCATCGAACCATCGCAATGGTTCGGTAAAGGTTGTGTTGTTTCATGAAGCATCATACCTCTTCATGAATGGTCACCCCCTTTCACTAAGCATCATACCTCTTCATGAATTGTCACACCCTTTCACTAAAATAACTACCTATAAATAAATATATATATATATATATATATATATACTGACTTGATTATATTTAATCCACAAGTTTAGGTTAACTATCAACAGTCTTTTTATTGTATGTGTTCTCTTACTGAGACACCAATTATTAGAAGGAGAAATGAGCACACAAGCACGTTGCAATGATAATATCGCTATATATCGAGTAAAGCCTATTTGTGCCACATTATAAGGAGTACCGATGACCCGTACCATATCATGAGACATGAGTCTCGAGTAGAAACATATTTGCATACATGTTTACATTATTGATGTTGTATGCATAACTATATTTACAAAGCAATGTTTCCCACATGTGTTTGTTGTGTAGAAACAATGTACTCAATGAATTTAATAGCTAACTAGTGTCATATATCTTAAAGAGTGTAGGAAAAGCATGAGTAGACAAAGGCAAAGAGATAGTCTAGATCTGCATGTTATTTTTTTCTTTTATTTATTCTGAAGTAAATTTTTTTTACATTAATCTACAATTTTATTTTAAATACTATCAATTTACAAAAAATAGTGTATGCAAAATTTTAAGATATTAACTAAGTTAATAACATAACTAATAAATAAATTGTTATATTTAAATGTATTTTTACAAAAAAATTATTAATTCATTATCTATTTTTAATAAATTATAGAGATGATTTATACACATGACAGAATTTGTGTATATTAATTTATCTATCTCGAAAGATATGGGAATATTTTTACTTAACATACATAAAATTATGGGAAAATTGCATCAAAATAGAACCAATTTGTCCTGATTTTTGTTTTGAGGAACCAACTTTTAAAATTATCATTTAATTAAGGGTCTGGAGCAAACTTTGTAAAGGATCTCATTAACTTGTTAATGATGATTTGGCGCCGGTATTTTGCCAACTAAGATTACATGTCATAATTATATTTAATTAAAAAATGTAAAATGATGACATGACACACAAGGTTAGTTCCATTTAGATGCAATTTTCCCTAAAATTATTCATAAATGAACATAATCAATATTAAATAACACTAGGTTGAATTTAAAACATTATAATAAATAGGGATGCTCAAAAACCCAATCAACCTGACCAACTCAACCCCATAAAACACAAAAATATTCATCCGGAAGTAAACCAACACATGGTTGGTACAAAATTAGGTCAAACCGTATTTATTGAGTTGAAATTAATTGGGCTAGGATAGTTTGGACCCAAGCCGACCCGACGAACCCGATATTTTTCTATACTATGGATTTAACATGATTGTTAAGTTCTTGATTAATATATGTAAATTAAAATTAGACAAACCTGTGATTAGCTATATTCAAAATTATATTACAAAATCAATCGTAATTTTAGTTTCTTGTTTGCATGAACTTTCAACTTTTTTTTTGAGTTTGTTAGACTCTTTTGTATGTTCTTATTTTGATTTTAATTCGTTTAAACATAAACATTTAGTTAGATTGTAAAATAATGTACTAAAGTTTTAACTTGACCAACCCAACTCAACCAAACTCGTACAATTTGAAATTTGTTGGGTTGAATTAGATTAAAAATTTTCTAACCACAAATATAGGTTGTTTAAATACAACCAACCTAATCCATATATAGCCCTAATAATAAAAGCTTATTCAATAGCTTTTAAAAGGAGTAAATGTGAAAAAATTTGAAAATGGTTTCGGACCGATATAAATAAACGTAATCCATATATAGGCCTAATAATAAAAGTTTACTCGATACTTTTAAAAGAAAGACCAATATAAATAAACATAATCCATATATAGCTCTAACTCTAATAATAAAAGCTTACTCAATAGCTTTTAAAAGAAAGAGTAAATGTAATTTTTTTTAAAACCCCGAGGGAAATTGGCCCAAATGGCTAAACAATTGAACTGGATTGACCTCCTAGCCACCTCTCCCTACGGTTTACGGAAATAGCCCACTGGACGCAATGGAGCCCTAGGGCTCCATTGCGTCCCTGGGCACGTGTCAAACCCAGGTTAACCCTAATTAGGGTTTCTCCTTGGAATTTTGTTTGTTTGCTATTTTTCACGATTTCCAGCTGCTTTTTCATGTTGATTTTTACTGTTTTTTTCAAAAAGTTGTGATATCAAATTTATTTTAGCAGATAAATTGATTCCCTGTGTTTTTTGAAATTGATTCCCTAAATTATTTCTATAAAACCAACAACCACTGAAGTTGTAAATCACCATTTTCATCCACAAATTTCAGACAATTGTTTTGCTTGTGTATCTGTGCGTGTTTTTTTTGAAAATATGAGATCCAGAGATGATAAAGTCAAGTTACATCTCCTAAGCGGTGGTTCATGGCAGCAAGATGGTAACGGGTGGGAGTATGTTACCGATCAACCGATAACCCGTGTCAAGGTGACACCTAACATTACGCATCTTTGGTTGGTTAATTGTATTCACAGAAAATTTCGTATCGATCCTGCTCTTGGTATGATTAGAATATCGTATAAGGTTAATGATGGTCTTTATGAGTTATGCAACACTGACGATGTTTTGTCTTTCATTTAATTTTTTTACGGTGAAAATAATCCGCCAACACTCTGTGTGTTTGTCGATCCATCGATGTCCGGTGGAAGTGATCTCGGTGGTACTTCGAATGCCGGAGGCGGTATGGATGAATCTGATGATACCCCAGATGTTGTTCTCGAAACACAACAAGGAGGAGAAGTAGAACAACAAGAAGATGACGACGACGAAGTTTATAGACATGATGAGGAGTCTCATGTTTACCACTTGGGTTTATCTGATGTTGATACTGATGAAGACGACGACGAACCAGAAAGTAGTTCTATCAAATCATACGGTAGGATAAATGATTTCTTTGATATGCCCCCTCCACTTCCATCAGCGACCCCAGTCATCACACCCAACCTACCCCCACGTTATAATCGTAGTAGAAGAGTAAATTTGGGTCAAGTATTCCAGACGAAAGACGATCTTACACTCGCTCTCGGTTTGAAGTTTCTTGAAGAGGGTTTTGAGTTTGGAGTTCACCGATCAAATAAAACCAGATACGATGCCAGATGTAGGCAAGTCGGATGTTCAACAGACCACCATGGTACACCATCCGACTCCTTCAACATATTGCAGACAGAACTCGGCCCCCGACCAATGATCAAGAATTGCATGAAATCGGACGTCATCACCGTCCATGTGGCACTGGGCGAACGCGACTCGCGGATAAACCGAACCCATCCGTCGATGTGTTATATAAAAAATAAAAAAATGTTAAGACATAAATGGACATTATGATAGACAAACTGAAATGACGCTTTAGTACTAACATCGGATTCGAGCCACCCCGAGCCCTGCAGACCGAGTAATAATCCCCACCAGTCCCTACCGACAGGATGGGTGGGCATGCACCTAAGCCAATAAGTCGGCAAAGCATTATCATGCCATCTTTTGGCAATAGTGGATGAAGTGTAACTGGAAGCAGAAGAAGTGGTGGTGGCAGCAGTGGTGGCAGCATCTGCTTGCCGACGAGGATGAGGGACCTTCGATGGGCGGCGCTGGATAGGTGGGCCTGTACTAGGAGGCAAAGCGGTGAAAGGAGGGCGCAATGATTTCCCGGTATATTTCTCGCGTTGCGGCCTCTGGATAACAACGGCCGACGGACGAACCTGGGTGTCCTGGGACACTGCAGGATGAGGCGTATCCTGGAACAAAGCCCCAACAAACCCCTCCAAACCCATCTGTTGCGGTCCACTATCATGGAGCAACGCCCCGAATGTGCCCTGCAAAATATGTTGGGTCCTCACAAGTTTGTTTTAATAAATAAATATCAAATGTAACAAACGAATCTCTTAACTTACATGCTGAGTATGTTGGCCTTGTGTAAGCCCCGTGTACGCTACCCCAGAGCCCTGTAAAATAACATTGAGGATATTCAGTTTCTATTCAGAATATAAAAATCAAATTACCCACCAAATTAAATAACTTACATGTATAATTTATTGTGGTGGTGTAACGAACTGAGATCCCAATAGGTTATCAAACGTTCCTAAGCCTGATGAACTATGCACATTAATCTAAGTGATGTCATATGTGGTTTAAAAATGATGTCATATGTGGTTTAAAAACGATTGAAATAACTAACATTATCCGTGTATTGGGACGGCCCTCCGAAGTACGAAGATCCGAACCCATGCGGTATGTCGTCGGGCTGGGAAGGTTGCCCACCCTGCTGCTGGGATGGAATCTGTCATCAAGCATATTAAACCACGTAAAGGTTCAAAAGATAACAATTAAAACCAGGTCCGATAAATTAAGTTAAACACTTACCTGCCAAGCGCTAAACTGCCTCTCCACCTCGGCAATGCATCTCTCAAGATCTGCACGTTCAGATGCCCATTTCTCGGCAAGGCGTCTCTCAAGATCTTCATGCTCTGTGCAATGAGAAGTCCGATAGTCATGGTAATCATCCTTCCACCGCGTAAACTTAGCCCACCGGTCAGCACAGGGGTCAACATGCGGACTATGCTGATAGTGGCCTGCTGGACTATGCCCTGCATTAAATGGTGGCTCCTCGTAAGAGTTGGCCCCATGTGGCCTGCTGACGCCTGCGTCATCATCAGTCTGGTCGTCTCCCTCTGAATCAGAACCTACGTCTATACCAACAATTAACAACATTATCATAAATATCAGATAATCTAGAACGACTTCTCTTTATAAAAAAATTATAAATATCGGATAACTTAGAATGACTTCTCACCCTCGTCAACAGCCTGCGTAACTCTAGCCCTCTTCGTCAGTCGACGCCCCGTCGTACTATTAAACCAGCGATGGCTCTCCCTATACCATTCCTGACTCTCCTCCCACGGCGTCGGAACAAGGCGATCACGTGGCATCCTATCCTCCTAATATATTGAAAAATAATAATGTTAGAAATCCACACGAGGGCCTCACTTATCACAAATTTTTGGTCGTAGTCAATGTAACTTACCGTCGAGACATCCAGGAGATCATGGGCATGATGACTACCAATAACTGTCGAAGACCTAGCCCAACGAACCGCACGTGGCATCCTGGTGGTCAATATATAATACGTGCTGGCCATAGGAAAGGACTCCAAAATCCATATATGTGAATTATAATACCAAGATAGTAGTAAATATTTTGTAGAAATAGGGAACTCGTGTAGATTGTAAAAATATTAATTTGATATCAATTTACTAACCTTGAAGGCAAATAAAAAACCAGATAACGACATCCTATATTTATGGTCCGGTCGTTTCTGGATCGCTTTATTCATCTGATTGTAGGTGTGCGCCCAAATATAGGATCCCTAGGGATACTGATTAAACACGTTCATATCATCAATGGCCCGAAGTACAGGGTCGGGAATATGCTGGGACAACTGATGACCGAGGAAGAACGTCTCAACCATCATCATCAGACAAATACGGACGGCATAATCGTCATCAATATGGGCCCGCCCCTCGTCAGCAGTGCCAATAATATTGAATAAATCTGTGATGTTTCGCACCGTCAACTGGCCTCGCGGGAACATCAGTCTAACAAACCCACCGGACCGATTCTTATGCAACTTCGGGTGTGGTCCGAAATGGAGTGCTGTGATAAGATAGAACTCCTCACGGCCGAACCGAAGCGCGTGTTCACCAACCTCAAAAATCATCTCGGCATCCCGTATATTTTCCGGGAAGACCTGTGTCTGCAAGAATATGTGGACCAAGCTCGGGTCGGCAGATGTATCGGTCAATTGCAACCAATGACCGAAACATGTCTCCTTGAATAGATCTAATCGCCGGGAGTTCAATTTTTGGCGAATCGAGTCCACCATGGCCGTCTTACTCTTAAGATTCAACTTTGCAGTGTAGAAAGTTCTTCCCTGCATAATAATGTTATAATACTTATGTATAGGGACCTAAAGTGTCAGTTTCTAATATAGAGGGACCTAAAGTGTCAGTTCCTAAATTTCAGGGACCTAAATTGTAAATTTAAAAAGTTAAGGGACCTAAATTGTATGTTTCGAAAGTTAAGGGACCTAAAGTGTCACTATCTAATTTTAAGGGACCAAAAGTCTCAATTTCTAAATTTTAGGGATCTAAAGTGTCAGTTCCTAAATTTCAGGGACCTAAATTGTAAATTTAAAAAGTTAAGGGACCTAAATTGTATTTTTCTAAAGTAAAGGGACCTGAAGTGTAAATTTCTTAATTTATAGGACCTAAAGTGTATGTTTCTCAAGTAAAGGGCCCTAAAGTGTAAATTTTAAAATTAAAGTGTAATTTTTTAAAAAAGTAAAGGATTATTGTATAATGTGTAAATTTTTACAATGTTCTATAATGTCAACATTAAATTTAAAACTAGGCTATTAACTACATTAAATTTAAACCATACATAACAACAAAACCTATCAATGGAAATGAAAATATACCAAAAAAATTCATCCAAAACTAGGCTTTTAACTACAACCAATTAACACTATAAACCATACATAACAACAAAATCTATCAATGGAAATGAAAATATACCAAAAAAATTCATCTAAAATAATGCTTTTAACTACAACCATTTAAGACTATACAACATACACAATAACAAAATCTATCAATGTAGATGAAAATATACCAAAAAAATTCATCCAAAATATGAAAATGATAACTACAACCATTTAACACTATAAACCATACATAACAACAAAATCTATTAATATAAGTGAAAAAGACACTAACCTCAGCCATTTGTGGTCCCAAATCGTTTAAAATATGAGAAATCGTCGGTGGTGGGGGAGAGAAAACGACAGCTCCGGCAAGGGGGGTTTGGATCGAGTAAATAGTAGCTGGTCGGCGTAATTTCAGTGTAAAAGTGCCCAGGGACACAATTGAGCCCCAGGGCTCCATTGCGTCCCTGGGCTCCATTGCGTCCAGTGGGCTATTTCCGTAAACCGGGGAGAGATTTGGCTAAGAGGCCAATCCAAGTCTGTGTTTTGGCCATTTGGGTCAATTTCCCTATAAATAAACCTAATCCATATATAACCCTAATAATAAAAGTTTATTCAATAGCTTTTAAAAGAAAGAGTTATTCAATAGGCATTTTATTTCTTTGTATTTGTAATATCCTAATAGTAGGACAATCAAAGATGTAAAGATTGAATTTATAAGATCTAAATTTAGAATTATCAAGTTGAAAGACGCAAAACGCGTAATGGATTATGCTTTCCTCTCAAGTAAGAAATAAATTTTGAATCTGAATTTTTTATGATTAGAAATTTTAAATAAAATAAATTTTGTTTTAATAGCGGAATGCAATGACTGAAACGTTTCATCGTCGGAAGTAGAATTTTTTTTGTGGTATGAAAGGTGCACTTATTAAACTTTGAATGGTGCTTCGGGATGTTAGAAAAGATAACAGCATCAACCAAAAACCCTGAAAGTCTCTCGAAATCAACAACAAAAAAACGAAATCAACCAAAAAACCAAAAAAATCCTCGAAATCAACAAAAAAACCGAAATAGTCTTCGAAATCAACCAACAAACTTAAAAATATCTTGAAATCACCAAAAAAAACCTTTTAAATAAATCCCTCCAATCAGTGGAATTCGGTTAAAACACATTGGATGACTTAGGGCCTGTTTGTTTTTTTGAAAAAAAACATCTTATTTCCTCTTAAATCTTATTCGGTAAGACTTCAACATATTAAGAGTGTGTTTTTTTTAAACAAGAGCTGAAAAACTCTGACCGTTCTCTGATTTTACAAGAGGTAAACAAAACGCTGAATTCCTCTTATATCATGTAAACATCCATGCCTCCCTCCTCTAAGTCCAAATCTCACCTACTCCAGATTTTTTGCCTCTTGAACCTGTCGATTTCGTGGCCAAAGGTAAATGGGTATTGTTTTTATTTTAAGAATGATTTTTAATAAAAAAAAAATGAAAATCTTGGTTATTCCTGCACTTGTTGGTGTAAATAAATGAAAAGAAATGGAAATTGTAGCTTGGAATGGTATATATTAATAGGAAAGAAAGAAAAAAGAGAGAAAGAAAGAGAGAGAGAGTGTGTGTCTGTGTGATTTTTGGGCAATTTTGGTTTGTGGTGTAAGAATATTTGCAGGGAGAGGGAGAGGGAGAGGGAGAGGGAGAGGGATGACACTAGATGATGAACTTTTAATTCTTGGATTTTAATAATTAAATAATAAAATTAAATCTAATTTAGTTATATTTTTATTTGTAAATCAACAAGATTAAATTATATACACCCTCGTTTTACCATTTATGAATCAGATTCAGATGTTTCAATTTACAAAAACAAACAGTCTAGTTGATTCAGATTTCAGACGTCACAAAAAACAAACAGTCTTATTGATTCAGATTTGAGACTTCAGCACCACCTCAGACCTCTTAAAAAACAAACGCCACCTTAATTTGCGAAACTTTGATCTACCTTAAATGTACATTCTCTCGACAAAAATCATTAGTCTGTCACTATGTGTATTTGTGCATGTTTTTGATATACGAAAGTTTATATTTTTCTTAAAATTTTGTTGGACTAACAATATTTATCTATATATTTTCTCAATATTAAAAAAAACTTTTAAAAAATAGTCAAACAATTTTATCAAACTATGTATCACATAAAACGTTAATTTTATTCTAATAATAACAAAATATGTTAATTTTATCCTAAAATAACAAACTATGATATATTTGAAATTTTACTAAGAATCATACATCATTTCATCTTCCTGAATCATGTGTAAACTCAGAAATTTCAACAATGAAACCAAGTTTAAAACCATTCTATTTTCACAAAAATAGGCATTTTATTTCTTTGTATTTGCAATATCCTAGTAGCTAGTAGGACAATCAAACATGTAAAGATTGAATTTATAAGTTCTAAATTTAGAATTATCAAGTTGAAAGACGCAATCGCGTAATGGATTATACTTTCCTCTCAAGTCTCAAGTATGAAATAAATTTTGAATCTGAATTTTTAATGATTAGAAATCTATCTATACTATATTAAAAAGCACGGATAAAAAACTCTTAAATACAAATTATTAGGCACAATATACTATCATTTTATGCAAGATTTTAAAAATCTCTTAATTTACAAGTATTAAAGTACAAGATACATGCTTCTAACACCCACCAATTTGGTATGTGCAAGGTCTTCCTTTTATGCAGATCTTTTCATGTATCACTATTAATTATAATATATTATATTACTATAATTTTGTTTTAATTATGTTATTAAATATGTAATTGGTTATTTTTTCCAGATGTCATTAAAATATATAAGATAATCATTGAATTCTAACAAAATACTTAATTTTGTTATATAAAAAAGCATTATATTATTAAGCCTAAATTAAACAAATTTATAAAAAAACATTATCAATTTCTCAAAACCATTCAAAATCGTACTGTAAATTGACAAAAAAATAAAATGAAACATTAAAATCGTGATGTATCTCGCTGTATTAAGCGAGTACGCTTCTAATTTTAAATAAAATAAAGAGTAAAGTTTACTTTTGGTCCTTAGCGTTTCACCATTTTAACGGTTTTCGTCCCTAAAGTTTATTTTCTCACTTTAGTCCCTCATGTTTGACAGCTCGCAACGATTTTCGTCCCATCTCTTAACGACCGTTATCTTTTTCTGTTAAATTAATTTAGTGAAGGATATTTTAGTCTTTTACCTATTTCTTAGTTATTAAAACCACAATGACCAAAAATGTAATTCACTCTATTTTTTATTAAAACCACAGGGACCAAGAATGTAATTTACTCTATCATATCCATTCTTCATCTTCATCAATGTAAACCAGTAAACCACAGTCTCTGCCTCTCTTCTCGATCTCTCGATCAGATACTCCCTCACATAAAAGCAAAAAACTTAGTGTTGGTTGGAAAAAAATGTTCTCTCAAATTCACACGGTTTGCACCTTGTAACTGCTTTTCACAACACGTTCTGCTAGGTGGCTATGCGGCACCACCCGCCGTCGCCGGAGGTGGCGAACTCATCTCTAGAACTAACATAAAAAAAAAGTTTGTTTGATCATCCTACCGAATCGAGAGGCGTCGTTTTCCTCTTCCGCAACCTACCAAACCCTAGTTCGACGTCCACCATCACCGGTTCACCGTCAATCTCCGTACCTAACTACCTTACTTCTGAAGAATTTATGGTGTTTCCTGGATCTCACGTGGACAACGTTGCTGCTGGCTTATAAGAGTCTTGGTGTAGTAGTCTATGGAGACCTCAGCATTTCTCCGCTTTACGTTTACAGGACAACATTTGCTCAAGATATCCATAACTCGGAAACAAACGAAGAGGTTTTTGGGGTTCTTTCCTCTGTTTTCTGGACTTTAACTCTCGTCCCGCTTTTCAAATACGTGTTCATAGTTCTTCGAGCTGATGACAATGGTGAAGGTAAGCGTTGGCTCAAATTTCATATGTGGAGTTTTATTTAAACATCTAATTGATTAATATAAATCTTTAGGTGGTACTTTTGCACTGTATTCGTCCATATGTCGGCATGCTAAAGTAAGCCTGTTACCGAACTGTCAAATTGCTGACGAATCGCTATCTACATATAAGCTCGATCAATCTCCTGTGAGAGAGAATAGTTCTCGACTGAAAATGTTGCTTGAAAAGTACAAATATTTGCGTACAACTTTACTAATCTTGGTTCTTCTTGGCACTTGTATGGTTACTTACTCCGGCTATATCTGGTAAAAAAATAGGATCTTGTTGCAGAAAATTCAAATATTTCATCGAAAAGCAAATTTAACGAGATCATATTCTTTACCGATCCTATATTATTAATGATAATAATTTCCCATTTAATGGGATTGATTGTTGGCATAATTAATCGGAGGTTACACAATGATTTGGGGGTTTCAAACTTGATTATCAAAGAGATTGGCAGTTACAAGTCTAGAGGTCCGCGCGGCTCGCGGCGCGGGTGGACCCACGCGGAAACCCACACCAAACACTCCAGTGTCCCGCGCGGCTCGTGGCGCGGATGAACCCGCGTCGTAGCCTGCGCCAAACACTGTTTGTCGAACCCTCTAGAGACCCGCGCGGCTCATGGAGCAGATGAACCCGCGCCGTAGCCTGCGTCAAGCACTGTGAACCTAACCACTTAGTAACCCTCCAATCATGACCATCCAACTATCCCGGGTGCTAGCTAGCTTACACGAGTGTGCACTCCACACCTCCTAACTCGTGTTATAACTTAACTACCAACCCCATTATTATCTTGTGAACCAAATTACATAAAATGAACCGATGATTTCACTAAAATCACCAACATTCTTCCCCCATTTTAGTGTAATCCTTGGTTCACAAACAACAGTTAATATAGGAAACAAACTCATGCATAAATGAAAATATCTAAAAGATTGGATTCTTATCTTAGTACATTACACATTTCAAATAATCGAGAATCCGGGTGTCCTATGGATTGAACCCTTCAACCCATTTGAGTACCAGAAAATAACATACACATGAATTTAAAATATTCTCTAAAGTTTAAACTTGACACTATACAGGCCGTGTGTCCTTATCCATTCGTGAGTGCATCAAAACTAAGTCCAAGATTCTTGAAGCGACCACACTTCACACTCATATAGGTAGTTCCTTTCATCATGCACCTACACATGCACTTTTACAAAAGAACAATTACCTCCTCGCTTGCTGTACCGAGCACATACCTTGGGATGATTATCTTGTGCTCCAATCCCTTAAAGTGAGCTTTCCCATTGAATTCAACTTCTAACGTTGTATTAGAAGGGAATTGGGTTTCTCACCTTTAGAGATTCAAATGGACTTTAATCCCATCCCGATCACCGACTTGTGAACCAAGTCCCTAGCTAACCCCTTCATCAAGTGGTCCACTAGATTTTCTTGCGACCGAACAAATTCAACCGAAATCACCCCATTCATGATTAGCTCACGAATCATGCTATGTCTAACACCTAAGTGTCTAGACTTGCCATTATATACTTGACTATAAGCTTTAGCCAAAGTAGCCGCACTATCATAACGGATAGAAATGGGTGATATTGGTTTCGGCCATAACGAAATTTCATAGACTAAATTCCTTAGCCACTCCGCCTCTTTACCGGCATCAGCTAATGCCACAAATTTCGACTCCATAGTCGAACTCATGATGCAAGTTTGATTCTT
The DNA here is from genome assembly GCA_954870635.1 of Arctium minus. NCBI lineage: Eukaryota > Viridiplantae > Streptophyta > Magnoliopsida > Asterales > Asteraceae > Arctium > Arctium minus. The sequence goes on from OX941088.1 coordinate 28,738,182, forward strand.
GGAAGCCCATGAGATGACACCTTCCCAAGCAAGTATACCCAACCACTCGTGGAAGAGTGATCTTCTAAGTTGGTAATCCAACTTGCATCCGAATATCCCTCTAATACCGAAGGAAACCCGACATATGACAAACCATAATCTATGGTTTTCTTCAAGTATTTAAATACTCGTCTCATCGCTTGCCAATGATGTATATTAGGATTACTAGTATACCTACTCAACTTGCCTACGACAAAAGCGATATCCGGCCTAGTGCTTGTCATGGCATACATCAAGCATCCTATAGCATTTGAGTACTCGAGTTGTGACACCGCTTCACCCAAATTGGGCATAAGCTTCACACTCGGATCAAATGGAGTACTCACTGGAGAACAATCAAAGCAATTAAATTTCTTTAATACTTTCTCAATGTAATGAGATTGCGTAATTACAATCCCTTTGTTCTCACGCTTGATCCTTATTCCAAGGATCACCTCCGCCTCTCCCATATCTTTCATGGAGAAACTTGATGACAAAAACTCTTTAGTTTTATCAACTTGATTTTGGTCGGTGCCAAAGATCAACATGTCATCAACATATAAGCAAATGATTACTCTGTTACCGGATGTGTCAAATTTGCTATATACACACTTGTCCGCTTGGTTTAACATAAAACCATTGGACAAGATAACCTCATCAAATTTTTGATGCCATTGTTTGGGTGCTTGTTTAAGCCCATACAATGATTTTACAATTTACACACATTATGCTCCATCCCGAGCATAACAAAACCTTACGGTTGTTTCATGTAAACTTCTTCCTCCAAGTCACCATTCAAGAATGTTGTTTTGACATCCATTTGGTGAATCACTAAATTGTGTATAGCTCCTAAGGCTATCAACAATCTAATCGTGGAGATCCCTGCAACCGGGGCATAGGTATCAAAATAATCGATGCCTTCCTGTTGCCTAAAGCCTTGGATTACTAATAGAGCTTTGAACTTGTCGATTGATCCATCAGCTTTCATCTTTCTTTTGAAGATCCACTTGCATCCCAACGATTTACAATCCGGTGGCAAGTCCGATAATACCCAAGTATTATTCCTCATGATGAAATCTATCTCATCATTTATTGCTTCTTTCCAGAAAGTGATATCTTGAGACTTCATAGCCTCATCAAATGATTTTGGATCTTCCTCAATACTATAACAGTAAGAGAATTGTGATCCAATTTCATCTCTTGATCCTTCTACCAAGTATACTTGCAAATCGGGACCAAAGGATTTTTCTAGGGGTGTTCGCGGTCCGGTTTGGGCGGTTTAACCCCTCAAACCACAAACCAAACCACAAATGGCGGTTTAGAAAATTTTCAAACCAAGCGGTTTTGTAGCAAGTGACCAAACCGGTCAAACCGGACCACAAAAAGACGGTCTGGTCTGACCGGTTTAGGCGGTTTGGGCCTCTTTTGGGCTTTAAACCAAATTAACATAAACTCTATATCCAAAATAAAATTTCTACCAATATAACATTATTAAAAAAATAGTATTTCGAATTATAAAAAACATTTATATATTAAATTAAAAACAACGTTGAACAAGTTGGAAAAAAGTTAAACAAGTTCAACAATAATGGTTGAATTTTGGACAAATATTGAGAAAGCCGAAGGACAGTTTGGATTTTAGATTTGAATTTTTTTATTTTTAACGAATTTTAGAACTTTGTTAATTAAAATAACATCATCAATGGAGAAAATGAAAACAAAAGACATAATTCTTTGACAAACTTTTTTTAATTGAGCCGTAAAAATTGAGCGTACAACATGAAAACTAAATATGATTAATATATGTGTATTTTTGGCGGTCGGTTTGGTCCAGACCGCTCAAAAAAGGGTCAAACCGCAGACCAGACCGGACCAAGCGGTTTGACTATTTCTCAGACCAGACCGGACCGCCAGACCGCTCAAACCGCCAAAAACGGTCCGGTTTGACTTGGTTCGACCGGTTTGAGCGGTCCAACGGTTTTTTTGAACACCCCTAGATTTTTCAATCCTTCCTTTTTTGCTCCTTGGAAGCATCGGAGATTCGGTTGGAACAATTGCTTGTTCTTCAACCTCACTAGTTACACTAGTATTTGGAACAAGATCCTTCAGCCTAGGTATTGAAGAGAATCTAGTCTCATCAAATAATGCATCTCTCGATTCTATAACAGTGTGAATAGCTATAGAATCATTAGGTTCAATAACATAAAACCTATATGCCTTGGAATGTTCGACAAATCCAACAAAGATGCAATCAATACCTTTCTCACCCAAAGTTTTCCTTTTGGGTTCGGGTAGTCGAACAAACGCCCGACAACCCCAAACTCGAATATAATTCAAGTTAGGCCTTTTCTTGAACCAAAGTTCATATAGGGTAATCTTGTTCCTTTTATTAGAAACTCGATTTAATAAATAATAAGTCGTTAACATGGCTTCACCCCAAAATTCATCACTCAATCCCGAGTAGGATAACATAGAGTTCACCATTTCTTTGAGAACTCTATTTTTCCGTTCCGCCACACCATTTTGTTGTGGTGTATAAGGCGCCGTAGTCTCATGGATAATTCCTACGGATTGGAAAAACATGGGGTCATAATATTCCCCACCACGATCGGTGCGTAAACATTTAATTAAACCGTTCATTTGCAATTCAACCTCCGTTTTATAAATTTTAAATTTATCCAACGCTTCATCTTTTGAGTGTAACAAATAAATATAACAAAAACGTGAAGCGTCGTCAATAAAAGTAACAACATACTTTTTATTACCAAAAGACGGAGTTGAATGCAAATCACAAAGATCAATATGAATTAATTCAAGCACCGACGAATCCCTTTTCACAATAGGAAACGGTTGCCTAGTGATCTTTGTCAACATGTAAGTTTTACATTTTTCGGTTTTAACATCAAAAGCCGGAGTAAGACCATCTTTTGACATTTCAACCATTCTTTTAAAATTAACATGACCAAGCCTTCCATGCCATAAAAAAGAATCAACACAATTCTCATTTGCAACATAAACGGAATTAGAAACACAATCCTTTTTATTCAAACTTAACATGAACATATTATTATTCAAATAACCAAATCCTACAAAAGAGCCACCTTTCGACAAGGTAAACTTTCCGGACTCAAAAACTTGCCTATATCCCAACTTATTCAAGACACTACCGGAAACCAAATTCTTTCGAATTTGTGGTACAAACAAAACGTCTAAAAGTTCAATAATTTTATTAGAAATAAATTCTAGCCTAACTAAGCCACGTCTAAGAATGGGAGTATTTGACTCGTTCCCTATGTGTAGCACGGATCCGTCTTCAACCGGTTCCAAAGTGGTGAACCAACGTCGATCCTTGCACACATGACTCGAGGCACCCATGTCAATCCATCAAGCATCATCATCATCCTGCACATAAAATGATTCAGATATTAGTGGTACATAATTCAAATTTGAATTAACACCAAAGTCAACAGGTTAATTTAACCTTTTTGTTGGGACCTTTATTGGCTTCATTGAACTTACGTTTTCCCTTGAAATTGTTGGATCTTCCCTCTTCCACCATGTTCACCGAAGGTGTAGAAACCTCTTTCATCTTAGGTTTCTCAGCCTCTTGCGCCCGAAGAGATTTCTTTATGCGCAAGTGACTACCGAGTTGTACAAGAGACAACTCTTCCTTCTTGTGTTTCAACATGTGTTTGAAATCTTTCCAAGAGGGAGGCAATTTATCAATTATGCTCGATACGAAGATGGATTCGTCCATCTTCATATCATGTTGAGCATATTGTCCTAGAATACGAAGGAGCTCATTATATTGCTCCATCATAGGCCTCGAGTCCACCATTTTGTAATTATTGAAATTACTCACGAGGAAATTCTTACCATGTATTTGGACTCAAGAGAGTCCCATAGCTCTTTAGCGGATTCAACGTTTTGATAAATATCGAAGAGGGAGTCACACATACCGTTTAAGATGTGGTCGCGACATATGTAGTCGTCGTTTTCCCATTTGCCGCGACACTGGGTCATATCCAACGTCTCGTTCTCCATCACTTCCGGCATCGACGTGCTCAACACATACACGACCTTCAACGTGGTCAACAAGAAGTGCATCTTCTTTTGCCATCGCCGAAAGTCAACGCCATCGAACTTCTCTAGTTTCGTGAACTTGGTCGTCATGTCTCTCACGGATTGATCACTCGCCATCTCTCATGAAGGAAATATCACTTAAGATTGTTGGGGAGTGGGGCAGAAATCGATGGGTAGAGAGAAAAGATGGTGAGATCGGAACTCGGATAAGAATGTGAGATTGCGTGAGAGCTCGCTTTCCTTAAGTGATATTTCGACCCTATTCTACCTGGGTATCACGAAATTCACTCGAGGATAATCTCAATTCACCGGTATCGATTCTGGCAGAAATCGATCCTATTTAAACACCAAGAGAATCGTAACCGATCTTATATTATTAATGATAATAATTTCACATTTAATGGGATTGATTGTTGGCATAATTAACCGGCGGTTACACAATGATTTGGGGGTTACAAACTTGATTATCAAAGAGATTGGCAGTTACAAGTCTGGAGGTCCGCGCGACTGGCGGCAATGGGTGGACCCGCGTGAAAACCCGTGCCAAACACGGTTCGACAAACACTCCAGTGTCCCGCGCGGCTCGTGACGCGGATGAACCCCGCGCCGTAGCCCACGCCAAACACTGTTTGTCGAACCCTCCAGAGACTCGTGCGGCTCGTGGCACGGATGAACCCACGCCGTAGCCCTCGCCAAACACTGTCAACCTAACCACTTAGTAACCCTCGAATTATGACCATCCAACAATCCCAGGTGCTATCTAGCTTACACGAGTGTGCACTCCACACCTCCTAACTCGTGTTATAGCTTAGCTACCAACCCCATTATTATCTTGTGAACCCAATTACATAAAATGAACCGATGATTTCACTAAAATCACCAACATGTTATAACCTAGTAAGTTATATCTATTCTTTCATGCCATGTTATAATGTTTAAGGGGACTTTTTGGATAGGTATTATATGTTTAAGGGTCTTATTGTGACTAATTTGTAATTAGAGGTCCTTAGTGTTAATGTATTCATAGTTATGACGAGTCACCTTATTTATGATGTGTCATAGTCTCTATCTTCCAGATTTTTAAGTGTGTGATATGGGTGTATGTTTTGGGAGTGTCGACTAAGAAAGGATAAACAAAGAAGAAGTAAGGAGAAAAAAGAAAAGGGAAGAAGAACTCTTAGAGTTTGTTTCATTTTAGAGTCAAGTGGATTGGCTAAGTTCAACAGGTATTTCCTTATGTTTTCTTTATCTTCCCATCTTGATGTGTGATGAGTTGTAAGGGCTAAAATAGTGTGTTGGGAAAACCAAGTGATGAATTAAGCTAAGTAATAGCAAGTACATCCTAAGAAGCATGATATGGCAAGCTAGAAGCACGACAAAGCAAGCTAGAAGAACGAGGTGTCGATCTTATCCCTATAAGCACGACGTGTCGATATTATCCCTATAAGCACGAGGTGTCGATCTTATCCCTATAAGCACGAGGTGTCGATCTTATCCCTATAAGAACAAGGTGTCGATCTTATCCCTATAAGCACGTGGTGTTCAGTTGTGTCGTTTGCACGTGTGTGGCTTCGAACTCTTAATAAGGTGAGTTTTCTTTTAACCATTTTCGAACTGGAATACTTATATTAAGAAATAGTTTATATGTGATATGTGTAGTAATGATTGTGAGTTAAATGGAATGTGATTATTGAAATGAAATCTCATATGTTTGAGCATTGCATTACACTATTGTATTTTGGCCGGACGTAGAAACTGGATGGAGTTGGTTGTGCCGAAAGGGGCAACGGGGTTGGTTGTACTTGAGGTACTTCGAAGTAAATTAATTAGTTGTGCTTAGCGGCCAACTAATTCTGATATGGCCATGGGTTGTTTGTGTTGTAGTGTAACACCCCAAAAATGAGGATAACAAAATTCCGGAAAACGATAATGTGGTATATAGAATTTACCAAAGAAAGAGACTCCCAAGAAAGGGGAAATATAAATGACATGTTTAATTACAGTTTGTAATTTAACGGAAAGGTAAACGACAACCATCTAATATAATTCCTACACAGAAATAAGATTACAAAAGGGTGTCGCCTATAGTTCCCATGTCGTCTTCACAAAAAGTGCGCCCAAAATGCACTATCCCCAATCTCTCACCAAGTCCACCTAAACCGTCTTAGGTGCGGCACCATTAGAACCTGAGATACATATAAAACACCAAGCAAGTGTTAGGCCATAAAGCCTAGTAAGATTTATTGACATTTAACACATGCATAAATTTAATTTCGTCATTTAATTTCCAATGATGGGTTTCAACAAATGGAATCAATGGGGAAGACCCATAGCACCAAACAAATTCCACCCAAGAGACGAGATACCTTAGTGTCAACTCCACAAGTGACACCTCAAGGCCCGATACATTCGGGGGTACAACATAGGCATTGCCCCAAACGGCGTAGGTCTAGGCACATACCAACATGGTGGCGCCCAAGACTATGTCCTCCTAGTGGACATTTATCTTGGTTCATCCATACCACTCCATTATGACCAATGGCACATTTAGTTCTTACAATTCATCCAACATCGATACTTTACCCATAAACCAACAATCCCTGTTTATTATCAAGTAGTTGCATGACCACCATGGCTTTCACTTTATCACAATTTATGCATACATTCATGAAGAAGTTTACTCATAAAGGAAATATTTCCAAACACTTAAATAACCAAAAATCATAGAGTCATAGGAGTACAAAATACCATCCAATGGTTCATTCATAATACCAACATGTTTTTCTTCAAGACTCACCTTCTACATTTCCAAGGCACATTAGTTTTGATATTCAATTATGAAGAAATCTTAATTTTATAGTATGGAGGAAATCAATGTTGAATAAATAAAACACATGTATCTTATGGGTGAAAGGGTTATGAATACTCACTAACTAGGTTTTAGATAAAAACCCTAGAAAATTTATGGATGAGAAGGAGGTGAAGTCTTGAGATTCCAAGCTTGGAAGTAAGTCCTTAAATGAACCCTAGGAGTGGTTTGTTGAAGCTTTAATGTTTCCCAACAACCCCTAATGCATTAATGGAAGAAAGAGTATAGAGGAGAGTGAAAATCGCCCCCAAGTAGCTCCTAACCGAACCCTAGATCTGATTGAGTGATAATGAAATGATAAGGAGGCTGGACTAGGGTTTTTAATCGGACAGACCACGTGGACGATTATGCCTCGCGAGATTGCCACTGCCACTATCGCGAGGGCATAGTCGCCGACCTTCAACAACATTCGATACAATCTTGGCGATTGTGACCGGCGAGAGTGCCCAAGGGCACAATCGCGGTCACTCTCGTGTGAGACGTACCGCAACTCACTAGCCAACCGTGACAATGTCGCGCGACCTTGACACATGTCACTGTCGCCGGCAAGGTCGCTAAAAGGGGTTGCCCACTCGATTTTCGTCCGAAAGCTTCGTTAACTGCTGATAGAGTGTTGTAGGGATAATTCTATGAATGAAAGGCAAATTTCAATATGAAAATAAGGTCCATTAGAGTGACACAAGCATAACTAGGATCCTAACTTATTTAAATAAAATTTATGGGTGTTACATATAGGTTAACGGAATGTGTTGTGTACCTTGCATGGGATTTGAACTGTGATTTGTTGATAACGGTTTCATATCAATGTTTTCATAATATTGTTATTAGAATGTTTGGAATTACCTCACTTAGACCAATTGGTCTAACCCTCATTGTTTTCCAAATCTGTATTCCAGCACAGATGACTGGTAAGGCAAAAGGAAAAGATAAGCTATGATGTTATGTTAAGAAATGTGTTGTACGTGGGGAGCTATTATGAGTTAATACTTCTAGTTGAACAATGTTATATGTTGGTCCCGGAGGTGCTTAACAAGTTTGTAGAAGGGGGGGGGGTGAATACAAACACAGTATTTAAAGTTTAATAAATTGTTTATTGAATAATCAAACACAATTTACAAGTTTGTTGCGGAATAAGATTAAGACAGACTCAATCTAAACAAACTTAAGAAACACAAAGATGGTTGCACAAGAATACAGAGAATGGGGGTTTTAGAGAGTATAGAAAACAAAGGTTTCTATTGGGGTTCAAGGATAGAGCACACCCTCAGATGGAGAGGTAATCTTTCTATTTATACCCTATGCATTAAATGCATGGCAGGGCACTTTACACGTGGCGTTCAGTGATTGGCTTTGGGAGTCTGACTTTGGGAGACATGCTTTCGGCCGGATCATGAACAGTGTAGTTGACAGAGTTGTTGTACGATTTGTGGCAGAGACGTGTCCGTTCTGACACATCGTACTGGTTGTGCAAGGTAAGACAAAAGGAGACTTGAGGCATAAGCTTCATGATCGTTTGATCGCTGAATATCTCTTCCTTCAGAGATATAAAGAGGTTCAGCTATCGCTGAAGCTTTTCCTCATGTTCCTTCGCGTATAAGTAGATTCGTCTTTGCTTCACTGATATCCGCATCAGGTCACTAGTAGATTTGTCTTTGTTCAACAACTTTGTCTTCGATTCAGCTATGAATATCTGTTGATGCGAGACTTGTCTTCAGGGATTACGTTACTGTTTACATCAAAAACTATCAGCGATAACCGAACAGACTCAGTCTGATCACTGATAGTGAAACACTAATACATATAAATGTTTGTAAGAAAGACTATCAGCGATAACTGAACAGACTCAGTCTAATCGCTGATGGTGAAACACTAATACATATTAAACGTAATTTTCACTAAGTATAGTAGAGGGTCTTTATCAAATCACTGAGAGAGTTTGGATCAACAATCTCCCCCTATTTGATAATGACAAAGTAACTGAAGAAAATTACTTTATGGTTCAAAATAAAGGAATAATTAGGACTCATAACATACATGTCCCAATTACTATTTTGAGGGATCTTTTACAGTACTGATAAAGTTAAGTACATCACTGAAATTTTCATTAATTCAGAGATAGAATTACAGGATATGAAAATTACAAGTACAAGTGAAGAACTAACTACTGTAAGTTTAACTAATAGATTACAAGAAATAGGAAACTAATCTATCAACTATCTAAAGAAGACTTAGGAGGATTTATCATATACTCAGGTATTTCTTCTCCTCTTTGCCTTCGATCTGAAGATTCTTGAGAAATGATGGCTTTGATTTGATCAGCGGTAGAAGAGAAGTCACACCATAAGCACAAGAGATCCTTGAGATGGCTGAGGGGACAGATAGGAATTTCAGAGACTCTCTGAAATCTGAGTTCTTCCTCATCATCTCTGAAGAAGATTCCAAAAGGTTCTTTAAGTACTTGTCCTGCAACATATGGTCCACCAGGGGGCAGAGATAGATTGAGGACTGAAAGATCAGGAGGAGGGCCGAACAGAGCTTCTCTTGAGAACTTGATGGAGGTTTCATTTCTTATCACTGCGACATTTTCAAAGGAGGAGGATACAGGCTTTCTTTTGAATTTCCTTGGCTTGGAAGGAAGAGCAGATGGTACTTTTAACACAGTGGAGACTCTGTTGATGAGGGCTTCTAAGATGCCTTCGACATAGCCTCTGCTGGTTGATTTGGATTTCTTCAGCGCATCTTTGAACTCTAGCCATTCCATATAACCTAAGCTTTCCGGCTTTGAAACGAACATGGCCTTACAGCTACCATCCTCTCTGGTAATCTCCATAGTGACAGAAACTCGATCCTTCTTCTTTTTCCCTGAGATGACAACTGCTATGATCTTCATTGGGTCAGAGCGATAGTCAACTTTGTTTTTACACCATTCGACTGAGCTATCGCTGACCCTTTGTTCTTTTGAGCGCTCCTCTTCAATCTCTTTTAATAGAGCAGCCTGGACTTCAACTAGTTTCTTCTTCAGCTTTTTGTCTTTGACTTGAGAGGACTGAATCTTGAGAGCAAGAGAGGCATCTCTTTGACAATCAGCTATCAGCTTCTCAGCCCTGACAGATTCTTCGATTTCAGCTTCAGTCAGGAACTCTAGATCTGTTAATTGAGAGGGGATCTTCAGTCGTTGATTCTCTAGATGAGAAATAATCTCTGTTCGTCTCTTCATCTCTTCCTCTGACCAGTGAGATGGTCTAGAGGGCCTCCCTAAATGTTGTAGGGACTCTTCTTCCTCATCTTCTTCATCAATCTCTCTTACAGAGATTGGGATTATTTGTTCATCAGCTACAACGGTTGGGATTATTTGAAGTTCTTTACCCTTAAGCAGGGGAGAGAACTGTCTGGACAGAAAATAGAAAGAAAGGAGTTAGTGTATGTTTTGGGTAGAGAGAGATAAAGGCAAGAAAGAGAGAGAGGGTTTGTAGAAAGAAAAGGGACAAGTGAGAGGCATACCTGAGAAGGATTCTCCTTAGATAGTGAAACTGTCTTCAGGTTTCCCTCAGCAACCGCACTTTTGGATTTGCTTTGGGAAGGGGTTCCTGAGGATGTTCCATGACTCCCCCCTGCTGTGACAACTTCTTTCGAAGTTATCACTGAAGATGTGATGGTTGCAGAAGAGCACCATAAGGACTGATCTTCTTTATCATCATCATCATCATCTTCTTGATGAGGTTGCTCTTCCTCTTGATCTTCAAGATCAAGATCTTCTTCATCTTCATCCTCCTCTTCTTCTTCTTTGACAAAGTCTTTGAAAGAATGAGGGGTTTGTTCAGCAACCTTCTCCCCCTCAGCGGTTTGAGCTCAGCTTTAGCTTTGGTTGAGCAGGCAGCTGTCAAAGTCTTTAGCTCGTCACCAGCGGTAACAACTGTGCTGGTGGTTCCGTTGACTGCAGTGGTGAGAGAATCCACCTTGACCCCCAAACTGTTGACATTAGCGTCAACAGTGGCCATATTAGGACCTGAAAGAAAAGTTAGCGTCTGAGTAATAGGATTAGATGGAAAGATGGGAGCAGTGTTTGGGCTTATAGGATTACCTGAGTTATCAAACAATTTGTAGAATTGCATAGATTCTTCAAAAGTTTGATGATCAGGTCCTAGGGGTCCAAACTGTGGCTGTTGAGAAATAGAAGGAGGGTTAGAGACCAATGAAATAGAGGGATTAGAGATGGGGATAGAAGAAGATGGGAGTTTAGAAGGTACCTCAGTTGAGTCACTGTTGTTGTGACAGCGACCGAGGTCGTTGGCACGGTTGATGTTATAGCTGCAGATGTGGAGGAGAGGACCACAAAATCATCCAAGGAAGTTTGTCGAGAAACTTCCTCAGGCCTTGAACTAGTGGCAGATTTCTCCTTAGTAACTTTGGCCTTCTTAGAAGGACCAAAGGAACTAGCAGATGGTCGTTTGGAACCAGTGGTAGCGGCAGGGTTAGGAGAAGAATGAACCTCCTGCGTGGCCGCTGAAGTAGAAGAAGTGTGGAGAGAGATTCGGGAGCGTAGGGTAGAGATACTTACCTCGTTTGCCAGCGGTTTGACCTCCAGTGAACGCTGACCCACCTTGGCGAAGGATCCATCAGGAGTAGTGTGTTAGGTTTTGGCGTAGAGGAACTTCAGATATGCACAGATAAACCGTACATATGGGATCTTGGGATCCCTCTCCGTCTTCTCTATCTTTGACCTTATATCGTCAAAGATAGCGGTGGCAAAGTCAAAGTTTTTGCCAGCGATGACCGAGTAGGCGATCTGGAGCTGTACCTTGCTGGCCTGATCAAGGGAACCACTTTTCCCACTCATACACTGAATGAAGTGAGAAAAGATAAAGTTCAGCTGAGAAGACATGTTCACCTTCTTGATGAGAGTCAACTTCTTGTTGGGAATAGTGGAGCGGGGCTTGTTGTCCCAGCAGTACTCCATATCATCGAGAAACCGGATGAGTTCAGCGTCAGTAGGTAAAGCTTCAAAGCCACTCTTAGGTTTGTCAGGAAACCTGAGAGCCTTCCTTAAGCTGAAAGCAGTCATCATGATGTTGTCGAGGTCAGTGCAGAAAGAAATGGCAGGGACCTGTTCACCTTTCTTGTTGGTGATGGTCGTTTCTTCAGCTGTGAACCAAAACTGTTGAAGTAGAGTTTTAGAGGGTTTTGGATCAACAGTGAGAGCGTAAGCAATGCAGGATTGCTTCAGGAAATTGGCAGCATCCACCAGGTGTGGGTATTTGATTTCATCGAAGTCGATGCGTCCAAGGTGGTTGTTCTTGGGGACTTCAGATTCAGTGGTGGCGAACTTGATGTTCTTGGAGGGAACAAGTGCTGACTGTGCCATTGTTGAACAAGGAAAGAAATAAAGAATAGAAGGGAAGGATTATCGTCTAAAAATAAAGAAGTTTTTACCAGATTAAGATAAAAACAAAAATATTTGAAGATTAAGACATTGTTCTTAATGAAAAGATGAAGAATAGTAAGAAAACCAAAGGTTTTGAAAGAATAAAATAAAAAAAATGATTTTATGGGATAAAAATCTCAAAGAAAACCCATAATGAAGAAAAATGGTGTTTTGTTAACAAGATTTAAATAGAATGAAGATCAAAGTAACCTGGTAATCTTGAATGAGGAAGATACAGATGCTTGAAATTGCTTGAGAGAATTTCTTGCTCAAAAAGAATTTCCATAAAGCGTAAAAATGATAAGAATGGAAAAACGTTCTTTATATACGTTTGATAGTAGGAGAGAGAGATAGGCGGGAAAACAAATGTTCATCATGACATGGACACGTCCCACGAAGTTGATTGGATAGAAGGGAAACGGACAAACGTGTCAGAAAAAGGCATGTCGTGGATTGTCGGTTCAAATGACGTCATAGGAGAGAGAAAAACGTTTCATTTGTCCTTTTTGAAATTATCTCTGATGAAAAGTAAGAGATAGGTTTTCCTTTGAAAGAATCCCTGATGAAAATTCAGAGATTGAATTTTTATTTTAGAGGGATTACTGAAGAGAAAACTCAGTGATGGATTTTGTTTTTCAACAAGCTTTTAATCATTTGAAGAAAAACTTCAGTGATTAAAGTTTTGTTTAAAACGTCTTACTGACTGAAGATTTAGTGGTTAAGAGTAAGAGAGCATACCTGAGAGTCAGAGTTTTAATCAGAGATTGACTGATAAAGGGGAACTTATAATCACTGACTTAATGCATGAACTCTGAAGATTTTACTCTTCGAAATTCAGCATTCCAAGCTCACTGATGAGAAAGTTGAATCTTGTCTCATCAAGAGGTTTGGTGAATAAATCAGCAAGCTGATAGTCAGTAGGGATGAAATGAAGATCAATATCACCATTCATCACATGATCTCTGATAAAATGATATCTGATCTCTATGTGTTTTGTCTTTGAATGTAGTACTGGATTGTTTGCTATAGCGATAGCACTAGTGCTGTCGCAATAGATTGGAATCTTTGATAGTTGAAGGTCATAGTCCAATAGTTGATTTCTCATCCATAAGACTTGAGCACAACAACTTCCAGCGGCTACGTATTCAGCTTCAGCTGTGGAAGTGGACACTGAATTTTGCTTTTTGCTTGTCCAGCTTACCAGCTTTCCTCCTAAGAGTTGACATCCACCAGTGGTGCTCTTTCTATCGAGTTTACAGCCTGCAAAATCACTATCAGAATATCCAGTTAGATCGAACCCTGAGTCTTTAGGGTACCAAAGACCGAGGTTAGGAGTCCCTTTGAGATATCTGAAAATTCGCTTAACAGCGATCAGATGGGATTCCTTGGGTTCAGATTGATAGCGTGCACATAAACAAGTAGAGTACATAATGTCAGGTCGGCTTGCTGTAAGATACAGCAGAGAGCCTATCATTCCTCTATAGGCAGTGACATTTATAGGTTTTCCAGATGGATCTTTGTTAAGTGTCAGAGGAGGTGCCATAGGAGTCTTCATAGCTGAAGTTTGTGTAAGATCAAACTTCTTCAGCATGTCTTTAACATACTTACGTTGGCTGATAAAAGTACCTTTGTCAGATTGTTTGATCTGAAGACCAAGAAATTATGTCAGCTCACCCATCATACTCATTTTGTATTCTTTCTTCATTCTTTCAGCGAAGCGAGTACATTGAGATGGGTTAGTAGAACCAAATATATTTTCATCGACATATATTTGTACAAGAATAATATGACCTTTTATCTTTCTGAAAAATAAAGTATTGTCAATTTTGCCACGTTCAAAATTTTCAGAGATAAGAAAAGATGAGAGAGTGTTATACCAAGCACGAGGGGCTTGTTTGAGACCATAGAGAGCCTTATCCAATTTATAAACATAATTTGGATACTTAGGGTCATAGAACCCTGGAGGTTGTTCTACATAGATTTCTTCATTCAACTTTCTATTTCGGAACGCTGATTTTACATCCATTTGATAAACAATTAAGTCTTTGTAAACTGCATAAGCTAAGAAAAGTCGAATTGCTTCGAGCCTAGCCACAGGGGCAAAGGTTTCATCATAGTGTATGCATTTCTCTTGTCTATATCCCTGGGCAACAAGTCGAGCCTTGTTGCGGGTTACAGTCCCATGTTTATCTAACTTGTTTCTAAACACCCATTTGGTGCCTATTACAGTTTTATCAGATGGTCTAGGAACGAGATTCCAAACGATTTTGCGGGAGAACTCAGTCAGCTCTTCTTGCATGGCGTTGACCCAGTTTGGATCTCTGAGGGCATCATCAGCCTTTTTTGGCTCTATTAAAGAAATAAAGTTTACAAAGAGACAGATATTACCTGAACTTCATCGTGTCTGAATACCTGCATCGGGATCACAAGAGTTTGATCTATGGGGTGATCTCTGGTCCATCGCTGAGCGGGAGCATGATTGCTCATCTCAGAGGTTGGATCAACAATGGGGATGTTCACTAATGAAGAAGCTTGAGGTTCATGAGTGATTAGTTGTTGAGTATTAGATAGACCATTATTTTCAGAGAGGAGTTCAGACGAGGATAAATCTGATGGTAGTAAGGTGTTTAGAGGCTCTGCTGAGATCCTTGAGTTGGATTCAGCGATAGGAGGTATGATGTTTGGATCATCATCAACAGCTGGAGGATCTGAATGTTGATGGTTTGAGAAGAAAGGTTATGTTTATCTATAATGAGAAAACATCCAAGCATTTAACTCTTCATTGTCAGCGATTGGTTTAGAGTTCGTTGAACGAGTTTCATCAAAAGTGACATGAATTGTTTCTTCCACAGATTGTCTTCTCTTGTTGAAAACTCTGTAGGCTTTGGAGATGGAGGAATATCCTAGAAATATTCCATCATCAGCTTTTGGGTCAAACTTTCCAAGCTGATCTCTGTTGTTTAAGATAAAGCACTGACAACCAAAGATATGAAGAAAGCTGATAGAAGGTTTCCTTCCATGAAAAAGTTCATAAGCTGTCTTTCCAAATCGCTTTACTATCAGCGATATGTTTTGAGTAAAACATGCAGTGTTTACAGCTTCCGCCCAAAATTGAGTAGGGAGGTGAGAATCGCTGAGCATTGATCTAGCAGCTTCAATGATCGTTCTGTTTTCTTCTTTCAGCGACGCCGTTTTGCTGAGGTGTTCTTACTGAGGAGAAGTTATGAGAAATTCCCTTGTTCTCAAAGAAATTGTTCAGAGAACTGTTTTTGAATTCAGTTCTATGATCACTTCTTATAGAGCGAACAATAAGATTATTCAGCACTTCCATCTTTTTAACAAAAGATATTAGTTATTCTGGAGTATCACTTTTGCAGCGAAGAAAGATAACCCAGGTGTAGCGAGAGTATTCATCTACAATGACAAGCGTGTATTTCTTTCCAGGTATTGATTGGATGTTGACAGGGCCAAACAGATCCATATGTAAGAGCTGAAGAGGACTTGTCACTGAGGAAACTTGTTTAGACTTGAAACTAGCTTTTGTCTGTTTTCCTTTTTCACATGCTGAGCAGAGAGATTCTTTAGCATATGAGTGCTGAGGAAGACCAGAAACCAGTTCCTTAGAAGAGAGAGAATTCAGGGTTTTGAAATTTAGATGAGAAAGCCTTTTGTGCCATAGCCAGTTGAGATCAGAAGAGGCTTTAGAAAGAAAACATAAGTTTTCAGTGGTAGTAGAGTCCATATCTATTACATAGACATTTTCTCTGCGATAACCACTGAGAGCAAGTTTTCCTTTCTCATTCACCACTGAACATGCTTTCTTAGAAAAGCGAACTTCATAGTCTTTGTCACATAGTTGATTGATGCTTAGAAGGTTATGCTTCAGTCCATCTACATAAGCGACTCTTCTGAAGGTAGTTGTCCCATTGCTGAGGACACCAAACCCTCGGATATTGCCTTTTCCATTTCCACCAAAGGTCACAGAGGGACCTTTCTCTTCCTTGTATTCAGTGAACAGGTCTTTTTGTTCAGTCATATGACGAGAACATCCACTATCGAGATACCAGATGCCCTTTGATCCCTGCACACATAAGGAAGATTAAGCGTTGTTTGGTACCCACTTTTCAATGGGTCCTTTGGGGTTAGTGGAGATGAAAGGTTCAGCAATCTTCACAGAAGATAAAGATTTAGCTTCAGTGGTAATCTTCACTTTGGTTAATTTCTTAACCTTAGTGGTATTCTTCACCTTGGTCGATTTTTCAGCTTTGGTGACCTTCTCAGCCTTAGCGGCATTTATCTTCACTTTAGCTGTTTTATCAGCTTTAGTGGAAATTAGACATTTGCTTGCAATATTGTCGGTAAAACCACAGTGATAGCATTTTCTATATTTGAAAGTGGTTTTAGGACCAGAAGTAGAAGGTTTTGAGAATTTAAGATCAGAGGGGCCAGGTCCAAGAATGCTTTTAGCATAAGATCTGGGAGGAATTTTTGTTTCTTCAGATCTCTTAGGCTTAAGGTCAATCTTTAGCTTTGGAGGACAGAGATAAAAGATTTCTATCACAGAGCTAGAAGATTGATTTGCTGAAGGTTTAGAAGGAACCTTCAGCTTTGCTTTCTTGGTAGCCTTCTGAGGATGAAGAATGGATTTTCCTTTATCCGCAGACTTAGAGCCTTTGGATATTTCCTCAGGGATGGGATTAGAAGAAGAACAGGGATAAAATTGATTATAAGAAGTGTCAGAGATAGAAGTGACAAACGTTCCGAATTTAAGCATGGAACTTTCTTCTTTAGGCTCATCCTGTGGTTTCCAAAAACCAAGACCGGTTCTATCACCACCAAGAGTTTGAGCGTTTATTATCTCAGTGATCTTTGTTGAAGAATTACAACATTTTTCAACAGTAGCCTTTTCTGCTTTTAGAGCAGCGATGGCCTGTTCGCGTTCTATGCTGATGATTTTATTTACAACAGCTTGATCTTTCAAACTTTCCTCTAAAAGAGTCAGTTCTCTGATCTTTTCATGACATTTTTCTAGCTGTTCAGATAAGTCATTGTTTTTGCTTTCAGCTAGAGATTTGCCGTTTAGAGCATTGTAAAGATCAATCGTCAGCACATCAACTGTGCGACTTCTCTCTGCTTCAGGTAGAGAGGGATTAGTAGAGATAGATACCTGAGA
This sequence comes from Arctium minus, assembly GCA_954870635.1. Classification (NCBI taxonomy): domain Eukaryota; kingdom Viridiplantae; phylum Streptophyta; class Magnoliopsida; order Asterales; family Asteraceae; genus Arctium; species Arctium minus. Next base: position 28,755,747 of record OX941088.1, read on the forward strand.
TGATATATAGCTCATAGAAGTTTCAGTAGGTTCTTCCACTTCGTCTTTAATCTCATCCATAAGGCAAAGATTAGCGACTTCTTCTTCATCAGAACTTGATTCTTCTGATTCAGCCCAGTCATGTTCTTCAGCAATGAGACCTTTACCTTTTCGCTTGTAGCTTTTCAGCTTTTGATATTTCTCTTTCAGCTTTAGGTACTTGTCATCGCTGGATCTTCTAGAGGTAAAAGGTTTGAAGACTTTCTTTGACCTGCACTCACTTGCAAAGTGTCCAATCTTTTCACAGTTATAGCAAGTAGCAGAAGACTTATCAACAGGGGTTGATTTTGGCTTGTCAGTGAGAGAGAGAGATGCTTATTTCTTTTGAAATTGCTCTTTCTTGAAAATCTCTTAAAAGAGTTTGTCAAGAGTGCTAAGGATTCATCAAACTCTGAAAGATCAGTGTCTGATATATCCTCAGATTCAGAATCTAACTCAGTGATAGTGAGAATAGATCGCTGAGATGGAATTATCTCTGAAGAGACTAAAGCAACAGAAGTGCTTTTGGAGTCTTTAGAATCTTTTATAAGATTTTTCTTCAGAAGATTTGATTGCTCATAGTTGAGCAATATTCCATACAAGGTGCTGAGAGAAAGAGAATTTAAGTCTTTTGTTAGCTTGAGACATATTGAATAACTGTCCCAGCTTTCAGGAAGACATTCTAAGAATTTTGTTAGGACCTCAGAGTTAGAATAGGTCCTGCCAACGGTTCTTAGATCAATGATTAAGCAGTTAAATCGCTGATGAACATCAGAAAGAGATTCATTCTTACCAGCGATGAAACTTTCATACTGTCTTACCAAGTTAATATTTCGAGTCTCTTGGATTTCAGTGGTTCCTTCATATTGAACACATATGGTTTCCCACATTTGTTTAGAAGTTTTAAGATGCATGATAGAATGGAAAACTTCATCAGGCAGAGCCATAGAGATAATGGTCTTTGCCCTTGCATCGATACCAACCTTCTTTTTGTCATCATCACTCCATTGTCTGATTTCCTTAGCGATATAGCGTTCAGGAATAAATGGAGTGGTGGCAGTAGCTGGAACGACAACTATGATTTGGATAGGTTCATAGGGTCCGTTTGCTACGTACTCAGTTATAGTGGGATCTGCACCTTCAAGAAATAGCATCATTCGATTTTTTCCAGAGAGAGAAGTTATCTCTGCTAAATCGAGGAGGTTTAGATAGTGAACCATTATCAAAATAGTTTGTGTTTGTGTTTAGTGCCATATTAGAATAGCAAGGAAGAGAATAAAGCAAGATCTTGTTTATCAGATTAAACAGTCTGCTCTGATACCACTTGTTGGTCCCGGAGGTGCTTAACAAGTTTGTAGAAGGGGGGGGGTTGAATACAAACACAGTATTTAAAGTTTAATAAATTGTTTATTGAATAATCAAACACAATTTACAAGTTTGTTGCGGAATAAGATTGTCAGGATCGAATTCTCAACAAGAATTATGAATACTCAGAAACAATATCAAAGAAGTTGCGGAATAACACTTTGATATTCAATGTAACAGTAAACAAACAGTAAAATATGATGAACAACTTGTAAACTTGTATTTAATGATTGAAGTTACAAGATTACACACACAACCTCAATCTTGAAGAACAGACTCTTTCAAGACGAATTCTACTTCTCTAGAATTAGGAACTATGCCTTGAGGTTGATTTTCTCTCTAGAACAAAAACTTAGAATCAATAATCTCTTCTAAACTATTCTATACATATACTGAATAAAAGATAATTACTAAACATAAAAAGATCTTCAGAATAATCTTCATAATTATCTTCAGCTTTCCATGTTTATCTTCAAACGCGATCTCTTCAGCATTATCTTCACATTATCTCAGAAGCAGTATTAATTACCTTGGAAGTATTAACTGAGACTTGGCAGCATTAACTACTAAGCAGCACTAACCTCTAGCAGTACTAACTAGCTAAGCAGTACTAACTAGCTAAGCAGTACTAACTTTGTTCAAAAACACTAACTTTGACTAGCAGTATTAATTCTACTAGAAGTAGTAATACCTAGCAGTATTATCTTTTGAAGTCCTCTGGCAATACAAACTCTAAACTAGCAGCATTAAACACTTAAGCTTTTCTTCAGTTCCCAACAATCTCCCCCTAACTTGACTTTTAGGAAGAGAAGTCAAGTTCTTCAGATCTTCTTCAAGATGCTTTCAACACCTCAGATTCAGTTGCCCAAATTTGGATCTAGTCCCATACTTTGGTTGATAGTTCTTCTCACCACAATCTTGGCCATTTCAGAATCCTTATTACATACCAACTTAGCTTTGAGCATTCCTTCTAGCTTCTCCTTACTATGGTCATAAATCTTGTCCACCAGGTAATATTCATGATAACATTTATCAATAGTAATCATGTATACACCACAGTTTTCAAATAACATCCAGTAATCAATCTTCTTAAATCCAAACTCATGATGATGATCTTTAATCCTATATGCTACCTTCTCTGGATCAAACATCATACACAAGTAGTCCATAGTTACCTTGAGAAGATTTTGCTCAGTACTTTTCAACACAGGCTCATAGAGTTTCATTCCCACTTTGTACATTTCTTCTATATCTGCTCTTAAACAACTTCTGATTACTCTCCCCCAGGTTGAAAATGCTTCAAAGGTACCACCAGCTCTTTTGATTCTGAAGAAATCCTTTCCATTGTCTCTTAGAATGTCCCAAAAGATGATCTCTGGAGCTTTCATGGAGATTGGAACAGCCTGTACAGGTTCTACTATAGTCATGTAGAAATCCACATTCTCATCAGTTTGCTTGTTTGACTTCTCTGGACTTTGCACTGATTCTGCTGAAGGTATAACAGAAGGTTCTGCAATAGTTTCTGCTCTTTCTTCCACTCTTGGCCTTTTGAATATCCTTTTTGAAGCAATGGTCTTTACCCTCTTTGCAGACTTAGCTTCTACACCAACATTCTCATGTTCTTCCTTCATTTCTTCAGCTTTGTTTTTTGAGGGTGTAGTCTCCTCAGGAAATGGTTGTTGAATATTGAGGTCATGCCTCTCCTTCATTCTTCTTTCAGCCTCTTCCCTTTGAGATGAGTCCCCTCTTAACTTTGTCATTTCTTTCTTGTACAACTCCTCAACCTTGCTGTATGCCATGCTGGTGAACATCTCTCCCTTGACCCCAATTGCACCTTTCAGGAAATTTATCATTTTCCTCCTTTCTTGATTGGCCAAAAAGGTCTTGGAAGGTTGTATTTTCTGCTTTTGAATGGGCATTCTTTTGACTTGAAGTTTCTTGGCCTGAGCTGCTTCTTTTATATTCTTCTGATACTCTGCATTAAGATTTCTGGCCATAATCTTTGCAAGTTCTCTATCTGTTTCAGTTTGAAGCTGTTCCTCCTTTTCCATCTGTTCTTGAAGCTGCTTTGCTATTTCTTCATCCATTTCAATCTGAGTCCTTTTCTTTGAAGGCAGTTCAGATTCAACAATCTTTGCCTTTCCCTTTCCCTTTGTATCTGCAGCCATGTCTTTCTTTTCAGTCTTCTTTGCTCCCCCTTCATTTATGACCACTCCCTTTGCTTTGGGAGTGTCATTCTTGGCTTTAACCAATGTTTCTGCAATCTCTAATTCCTCTACAGAGAGCTCTGTTACTGCTTCTTTTGCCTCAGCAGCATTAACTGTTTCTTCCTCTATCCCATCCTCTTTCTCCCCCTCAACTTCAACTCCCTTTTCAGATGACCTTTCTTTATCTGTTTCAACCTCTTTCTCCCCCTTGTTGGAAGCATCTTTATTAGTTGACCTCTTCTTCAAAACATACTGTTTTCTCCTCTTCTTTTGCACTAACCTTGTCACCATTTTCTTTAGCTTGGCAATCTGTACTTGTTGAGACAAGATTACCATCTTCATTTCATCTATCTCTTTGCCTTGTTTGATCACATCCATATTGATGTTTCCCATTGCATCCATCAATTCTTGATAGTTATATCTGTCCTCACCTTCTCCAGAAGTATTACCCTCTTTTGAAGGATCATTGGATCTTTTTGTAGTGGAAGTCTTCTGCCTAGCAGAAGCACTATCCACCCCCGTGGTTTCTTGGCACCTGGGACCTTTGGATGATTTCTCACCCAAAGTTGCCATGGGGAAGGTCTTAGAGATGTTACCACTGACCTCCTCTATGCTAGCAGGAGTAGTGGCAGCCTTAGCACCCATATGCTCAACCTCCACCTCAGTGAGCACCTCCTTGGGGTTGGGAGACACCCCTGTGGTTTCCCTGTTGATATTCTCTAAAGGAGAATTCTCCCTTAGAGGGCTTAAAGGCTCAGTGGGTGATGGTACAAGAAGGGAAGGAGACTTCTTTACCTGTTTCCTTTTATAAGTTTGGGTAATAGGAGAAGTGGGCTTATGAAGTAGGGACTGTGGGATAGATATAGAGTGGGAAGGTTGGGATTGGCTAGCAGTGGGATTGTCTAATGAGGGCCTTGACCCTGCTGCCATACCTTCTTGTGGTTGGGACACCACCATCATTGTTGAGAACAATGGGGTGTCAACTCCTTCCGAGTCCCTAGCAGATCTTCTCATGTTTGAGAAAACCTTGCCTTTAGGGGGTTTAGGTACATATACCTCATCAAAGTGAGGTATATCCATCAATTCATTGGTAATAACTGTCTGTACAAACCTAGGATACATGAAGAAACTCTTCTTGTTGTCCAGATTTGAGACAAGATCATTGAAGATCATCAAAGAAAAGTTGTATTTTCTAGCAGTAGATAAACATACCAAAGCATAGGCAATGGGACTGCTAAATTGGCTCCAGCCAGTTGTTTTCTTAGAAATACAGTGCATCAGGGTATGAACAAAGAACCTCCATTGGGGTGTAAATTGAGCTTTGAAAAATTTGAAAATTCCCAATTGGCCTTCATACCCCATTCTGGTGAGGTTTGAAAACAAATCCTCATTTGGAAGAGAAGATATACCTGAAGCATCTTCTAGACGTAGACAGATGCGTATGGTCTCCTCAGTAACTGTCAAGGGTTTGTCACAAACCCTGGTTCTTATGCACGACACTCCATTTTCAGTGCTAGTAGTGGCATTGGCCCAGAATTGCCTCTGATGCTCTATGTAGATGGTAGGAGACACAGTGAGAGCATGGGCAATGTGGCTTGACCTCAGAAAATCAACTATCTGGTAGAACCCTTCGGCTTGTTTTGGCTTTTGGAGCATAGCTATCTCGTTGTGCTCATCAATAAACACCATTGAAGCCATCTGTAAGCAAGTATTCTTGACTAGCGAGCACTGGAAACTTGAGAGAAAATAGTGAGAGAGATGATGAACAGTAGACAAAGAGTCGTTATGATCTTTTAGGCGGGGAAAGGGTATTTATAGGTTGTGGATTAGAAGCAGTATTAACCTTAAAAATTAGTGAAAGCAGTATTAACAGTGAGCAGTATTAACTGAGAGCAGTATTAACTGAGAGCAGTATTAACTGAGAGCAGTATTAACTGAACACTGGCAGTAGTAAAATTGGACTGGCAGTACTAAAACTGTACTGGCAGTATTAACCATATTTACACTTTTAAGCTTGTGATGAACTGAGTACTGCTATACATTTCCTGAAAAAGAAGATTAGTAACACCAAGCATAAACTATATACAGGTATTGAACCACTTTTTAAGTAGGGGCTTATTCAGAGTTGATCATTCCCACACTTGTTACCAAGAAAGTGAATCTACCCACATCAAAGGCTTTGGTGAATAGATCAGCAAACTGGTTATTAGTATGAACTTTTACAACTTGAATAAGTTTCTTTTCATTGCAGTCTCTTATAAAGTGATACCTGATCTCAATGTGCTTTGTCTTTGAGTGCTTGACAGGATTATTAACAATGCTAATAGCACTGCTATTATCAATAAAGATTGGAGTGTGTAGAAAGGTTACCCCATAGTCCAGCATTTGATTCTGAATCCATAAGACTTGAGAACAGCAACTTGCAGCTGCTATGTACTCTGCTTCTGTGGTAGATGTGGACACTGTGGTTTGTTTCTTGCACTGCCATGAAACTAGTCTTGCACCCAAAAACTGGCATCCTCCAGAAGTAGATTTTCTGTCCAAGTTTGCTCCACCTAGATCACTGTCTGAGTATTCAAGAAGGTCAAATGATGAGTCATGAGTATACCAAAGTCCCAATCTGGGTTGCCCTTTGAGATATCTGAATATCCTCTTAACAGCTTGATAGTGTGATTGCTTTGGCCTAACTTGAAATCTTGCACACACACAGACTGGAAACATTATGTCTGGCCTAGAGGCTGTAAGATACATGAGAGAGCCAATCATGGATCTATAATGATGAACATCCATATCCTCCCCCTCAAGATCTGTTGTTATCTACTTGTGTGTCTCCATAGGTGTGCTGGCAGGTTTCGACTCTGAGAAACCAAACTTGGTTAGAATGTCCTGCACATACTTGGACTGACAGATAAAAATACCATCTGACTTCTGTTGAACTTGGAGTCCAAGGAAGAAAGTAAGTTCCCCCATGGAACTCATTTTGAACCTTTGATGCATTAGTTCCTCAAACTCCTTGCACATACTGTCTCTTGTGGATCCAAAGATGATATCATCCACATAGATTTGGACTAGCAAGATGTCCTTCTTCTTTCTCTTGATGAATAGAGTCTTATCAATGACTCATCTTTCAAAGCCATTTTCCAAGAGATAGGATGACAGAGTGTCATACCATGCTCTTGGTGCTTGATGCAGTCCATAAAGTGCTTTCTTCAGTTTGTATACTCTATCTGGATAGCTTGGGTTTTCAAACCCTGGTGGTTGCCAGACATATACTTCTTCTTCAATTGAGCCATATAGAAATGCACTTTTTACATCCATTTGATAGACTTTGAATTTCATATAAGAAGCATAGGCCAGGAATAATCTAATTGCTTCTATCCTAGCCACTGGTGCAAATACTTCTTCATAATCTATACCTTCTTCTTGTGTATACCCTTGTGTCACCAACCTTGCTTTGTTCCTTATGACTATTCCTCTCTCATCTCTCTTATTCTTGAAGACCCACTTTGTGCCTATTGCTCTTTGACCTTTAGGAAGGTCTACTAGATCCCAAACATCTTGCAGCTTGATTTTAGCAGCTCTTCTTGCATAGCTTCTATCCAACTGGACTCTTTCATAGCATCATGAGCCTTCTTAGGCTCAAGCTGGGATAGAAAGCAAGAAAGCACTGTATGCTGTTGGTCTTGCATATCTTGCAGCCTGCTTTGATTTCTAGTCATCATAGGAGAAGATATATCTCCTATTACCAGTTGAGGAGGATGATTCTTTTGTATTCTGGTGTGATGACTAGGTTCTTCATTGAGTCCCACCTCTAGATTGGAGTCATTCAGCTCAACTGAGGTGATTTCAGCAGCTACTTCTGGTTCTTTATTTTCTTGACTCTCCTCATCTCTTTTTTCTTCTTCACTCTGATTTGGTTCAGTAGATGGCTCCTTTTCACAATCTTCAACAAGATCCACTGTAGGTATGGGAAAAATCACAGACTGAGGTGTACTGTCTTGAACTTGTGTATTCCCTGATCCTCCATTTCCTGAACCTGCATCATCATTACTACTGAAACCAAAAGAGTTAGTTAGTGAATCAATGTCAAACAGCCACTGAGGACCAGACCCAATTGGATTTGGTGTATTCTCATTGCATTTGACATTGTCACTTTCTTCAATTATTCTAGAAGAGGAATTAAAAACCCTGTAGGCCTTACTCTGAGATGAGTAACCAACAAGAAATCCATCATCTGCCTTGCTATCAAACTTACCTAAGTGAGATTTGGTATTGAGAATTGTACAAGGACACCCAAAAGGTTTAAGGAAACCAATAAATGGTTTTCTATTGTTTAAAAGCTCATATGGGGTCTTGTTCTTTGGCTTGACCACTAAAACTCTGTTTTGGACATAACAGGCAGTATTAACTGCTTCAGCCCAGAAAGTAATTGGCAATTTTGAATCAGCCAACAGAGATCTAGCAGCCTCTATTAGTGTCCTATTCCTTCTCTCAGCAACTCCATTCTGTTGAGGAGTCCTAGGAGCACTATATTGTCTCTCAATGCCTTTTTCCTCACAAAAGGTGTTTAGATCAAGATTTTTAAATTCAGTTCCATTGTCTGATCTAATGACTTTTACTTTTTGATTTGTTTGGTTTTCAATTCTTAGGATAAAGGATTTGATCAGTCCACTTGTCTCATCCTTAGTCCTTAGAAAATATACCCAAGTAAATCTAGAGTAATCATCAACAATAACTAAGCAGTAAGATTTCTTGCCTAAACTCATAACATTTGTAGGACCAAACAGATCCATATGTAATAGCTGGAGACAAGAAGAAATTGTATTTAACTCTTTGGACTTATGGGAAGTTTTGTGTTGTTTGCCTTTAAGGAAAGCAACACAATGATCATCACATGAAAAGACCTTTGATGGTAAACCTATTACAAGGTTGTTTTTAACAAGTTTGTTCATTGTCTTGAAGTTCATGTGACACATCCTTCTGTGCCAAAGAGAGGATTCATCCACAGAAGCTTTTGAAACAAGACAGTTCAGGGATGAATCACTTGAAACATTGTCCATATCTAGACAATAAACATTGTCCTTTCTTGGAGTTCTAAGTAGTATCAGACTTTCATCAACTACCTTGAACCCTGGAGCAAGGATCATACATTCAGTATTGGTAAATAATATACTATGTTGTTTGTCACAAACCTGTGATACACTTAACAGGTTGTACTTTAACTGATCAACATAGTAGACATCCTCAAATGTCATCTTACCTTTTGTAACATTACCTTTTCCACTTATTTTTCCACCTGTAAGATTATCTCCAAATGCAACATGTCCTCCATTGATATGCTTGAAATCCTGAAGGCATGACATGTTTCCTGTCATGTGCCTAGAACAACCACTATCAACATGCCAGATGTTTTTCCCCTTGAGCTGTTGGTTGCCCTCAGAGGGGAGATCAGACACTTCTGCCATAAGAGCTTGATTCTGAATGGCTTCCTCAGCTTGGTCACTCCAGTCAAACCCCATTCCTTGTTGAGAAACAAGGGCTTGAGCAGAGTTCTTGTTTTGATTGTAGCCTCCATTCTGAGCTTGTTGGTGGTTGTTATTTGGCACACCACTTCTGCACTCTCTAGCAAAGTGTCCCTTCATGTGGCACTTATAGCATTCCACCTTTGTCTTGTCAAAACCAGCTCCATCTTCTCTTCTTTGAGAGAAGTTGTTCCTCCCTGTTCTTTTAATAAACTTCTTCACCCTCATAGATAACATGGCCATCTGCCATTTAATGTCCATCTCCTCCAGATCATCAGGGTGAAGTTGTTCCAGATCATCATTAATCAAGGAGTTGTTGCTGTGACTGGACAAAAAGGCTTCAAAGACAGTTATAGTGCCTTTTTCTGAATTCACTCCACTGGCAGCACTAACTGCTTCAGGGTTGGCAGTAGTATCAGTAGATGCTGATAGCAGTGCAACATTGTGAATATATCCAGTGGGCTTCTTCTTGATCTCTACCTCAGTTTCAAAAACTCTTAGATCATTATATAGATCATCAAGTTCCTTCTCTTCCAGATTGTCACTCTGTCTATATGAGACAGTGTGCATAGTCCATTCATCCCCAAGAGATCTGAGGAACTTCCTGTTGATATCATCTTGCTCCATCTTCACTCCAACAGTAGCCAGTTCACCAATAAGCTTGTTGAACCTGTCAAAAGTTTGAGTCATAGACTCATTCTTTGAAGAGGTGAAGTTCTCATACTGCTGCTTCAGAACATCTCTTTGATTTCTTTTGATTCTTTTAGTTCCAGCAAATCTTTTCTCTAGAGCATTCTAGAGAATCTGAGCATCAGTGCAATTGCAAAATTGATGCTGATATTCATTGGGGATGGCCAAGAGCAGAGTGCTCAAGGCCTTCATCTCTGTCTGTCTGATCTTCCTCTCACCATCTGTCTTTGGTGGAGGTCTTTTCCCATCTGGTCTAATCTTTCCAGCTTCAGAAGGGCCATTCTCAATGATGTCCCACATTGAGTAGTCAGTGAGAAGAATGTATTGCCTGATTCTGATCTTCCACATGTCAAACTCACTGGGTTTGAGCATTGGAACCTTAGAGACCAGAGTACTGTTTGATTCTGCAAAGCTTTCCATGATGAATGAATAGATGTTTCTGAGAGAACAGGCTCTGATACCACTTGTCAGGATCGAATTCTCAACAAGAATTATGAATACTCAGAAACAATATCAAAGAAGTTGCGGAATAACACTTTGATATTCAATGTAACAGTAAACAAACAGTAAAATATGATGAACAACTTGTAAACTTGTATTTAATGATTGAAGTTACAAGATTACACACACAACCTCAATCTTGAAGAACAGACTCTTTCAAGACGAATTCTACTTCTCTAGAGTTAGGAACTATGCCTTGAGGTTGATTTTCTCTCTAGAACAAAAACTTAGAATCAATAATCTCTTCTAAACTATTCTATACATATACTGAATAAAAGATAATTACTAAACATAAAAAGATCTTCAGAATAATCTTCATAATTATCTTCAGCTTTCCATGTTTATCTTCAAACGCGATCTCTTCAGCATTATCTTCACATTATCTCAGAAGCGGTATTAATTACCTTGGAAGTATTAACTGAGACTTGGCTGCATTAACTACTAAGCAGCACTAACCTCTAGCAGTACTAACTAGCTAAGTAGTACTAACTTTGTTCAAGCAGCACTAACTTTGACTAGCAGTATTAATTCTACTAGAAGTAGTAATACCTAGCAGTATTATCTTTTGAAGTCCTCTGGCAGTACAAACTCTGAACTAGCAGCATTAAACACTTAAGCTTTTCTTCAGTTCCCAACAAAGATTAAGACAGACTCAATCTAAACAAACTTAAGAAACACAAAGATGGTTGCACAAGAATAACATTATATGTCAATGGTTTTTGTTGGATGTAGTATTATGTATGTATGTAAGTGTAATTCTAGACTTCGGGACCCTATATGTAATATGTGGGTGTTTGTGATGTAAATGTTTGCATGTATTATATGATACATGTTATGTTTTAAGGTGGGTTATTACAGAACTTAAAGCCAAAGCCTCAAAAAGAAAGGAAAAAAAAAGAATATGAACGCTATGACGAAAATCTCTAAAGAATTCACAGATCAAATCTATAACTTAATAAGAATGAAACCTTATAGATGTTGTTGCGATCAATTCATCACCCTTCTCCAATATTGTTGTAAAGAAGCCTGAATAATTCAACCTCCTGAAGTTTGACCTTGACCTGGCAAGAAGTTTCAACAAATTATTTACAAACACACATCACATATCTTTGAGGTCTAAGTGAAAACCCAACTCAGATGATGATAGGACAACACTTAACAAAAGACGATAACAAATTTAAGCTCAAAATCTAGTTATCTTTATTGCTTTCAAACCTTAGATTTGATTTTAGTTTTTCAAGCAACCATGTATTTGAAATATTGCTGCTCTCTCAACTAATATAATTTGTGCATAAAGAAAATGAAAAGGCAGGTAAATGGATGTTATTCCCATTAAGGTTATATTTCAATTTCCAAAAAGTTAATGAATACCAAGCATATTTTATAAATGTTCTAATATTAATAGTTTGATTTTGTTTTCAACAATATTTGTCTATAGCAAACATTAACTTCTATATTAGGCAAACATTCAATGACAATCATGAAAACGTCTAATGTCTTCTTTCTCATGTTCATGTCAAAAAGCATATTCCAATTTCGAAACATGTCAAATTGTCACATTCAAGAATATAGATACCAGAATACATATAAGCACATTCCAATTTCCAAACATGTCAAATTATTAATTACTCTAAGTTTCAACTCTCAAGGAGTGATATACTAAACCTTAGAAAAATCAAATATAAACATATCAAGATGAGCCATTTCGTTTTGGATATGGAATCTATTGTAGATGGTTATATTGTCGTTAACAAAAGACATTGGGATGTAGGCTTTATCCATACAAAACTATTATTACGCATCCCTCCTTAAATTACATACAATATGTGTAACATTACTCCATATTTACCAAAACTTGAGGTTGTGCCAACTGCCAAGGAAGCATCCCCTCTACACCAATATGCTTTCAACCACAACTCTGAAGTCAGATTGATAGTGAAACTTTGTTTCTGTACCTGACCCTTTTACACAAAACAGGAATTCAAAAGCAAGTTGCCAACTATGAAAAAATCCAAACCACTCGGCTACCAGAAGATAAAGATACAAGTATATCATTTCTAAGATGACATAAGACCATACCAAATTGGATGAAAAAAGTAGTTTGTTTGGACCCCAAAACCAATGAAACTAATATACATTGAAAAAGAAAAAAACAGCATGGTAAAGCACGCATACATGAAAGCATATATAAAATGGAAATATAGTGAGGTACTAACCTTATGGCTCATACGTATCTTCTTGCTGTCAGGTATCAGGTAAAGAACCATTAGATTACATTATTGACATCCTAGATGAAAATATGTACATTCAGAAATTGAAATTAGGATTTTAGACAAACCTCTCAAGGTCAGGAGGGGGCAATTGAGAGTGAAGAGGAGAAATCGATCTGATTCCATCGTTTCATGGATTTAAAGCTGAGTTTTTTCAGTGATCGTGATTCCACCGGCAGTTCTGTAACACCCCGAAATCTGTGTATGTGTTAAATGCTCCTTAAGTCCCACTTAGGTGCTTACTTGTGTTAAACTCAATAGTTTCATGTTTATGGAATCGTATGGGTTATCTCGTATGTCCTTGTGCCTTTAGAAATACTCTATCGTACCTTTAATAGCATTTGTTGGTGAGTCATAATCGCGAATTCGAGGTTTTGGGCTCTGAGGAGTCTCGGTGAGAGTGCCAGCGATAGTGCCATGGTCACTCCCGCCTGGGGCACCATCGCACCAAATTCTGGACCTGCAGTACATGTGGCGCGAGAGTGCCCGGTGATACTACCGGTGTCTCCAAGGACCAAATATGTAATTTACTCTTTAAATAATTACATTCATCTTTTATATTTTTCTATTTTATAAATTAAAATATTAATTATATTATAAAATATTTCATATATTTCATAAATATTGTTCATCTCATCAACGTTTTAATTCAAGAAGTTTTATTGATGGAATATAACAAAAAACTTTTTCTCTCTCTTTCTTGATAATAGTTTTTGGGAAGTTTTTCAAATTTGAAGATTTTCACCTCTTTCTCTTTAACTTTCTCTATTTTTTGTAATATTGTGGAGCAACGTTTTTTTCTTGGAAAATCTTTATTTTCTTCAATTTTAAAGAATCTATTGGAGTTCGCTCTAAATATATGAATAAGATCTTAAACTAAATAGTAAAATAAAATTTTCAATAATTTAAAAAAAAAATTAAACCAATAACATCTAAAATGCAACCAAGGCTTAATTGAATTTAAAAAAAAAAATCATACGTGCTAAAAGCAAACAATTTTTTTTATATTTCTGCTCTTTAATATATTTTTGCTGACTTTAAAAAACATGTATTAAGCGAAATTGAGAACCCGTTAAAGATTCTAGAACCAAGAAGTAAACCAAACACAACTAATTTTATTTTTAGTATTCAAAATTGTTTTTAAAAAATTATAAAAAAGTGATGGTAATTGGTAATAAAATGGAATCAAACGTATTTTATTGAGGAGACAATAAAATTGGTGGGCAGAAGCCCTGTTTGTTTTTTTAAAAAAAAGTCTGAATATGTATGAAGTCTAATTCGGTAAGATGTTTGGGCATTAAGTGCGTTTGTTTTTTTTATAAAAAGATCTGAAAACCTCTTAAATCCTCTTATTTGACAAGTGAAAGAAAAACCTCTTAAATCCTCTTAACCTAAAACACATCGCCGCCTCACTACATCGAGCTCCCTCTTGAAGGTAACGATCGATCGCCTCCCTCCGTCGATCGAGCTCTCTCAAGCAGCCACTGCTCCATCCATCGATCTCTCAAGAAGCCACTGCTCCTCAACGGTATGATCTCATATCTCGATTGATGTAGGAAACATTGCTATCAAAAAATGTTCTCTGTGGATCTCATCTCCTCATTTTTTCCGATTAACCGGTATTTTGGATCTCACCTGCCGATCGATTACAAAAACAACCGCTATTTTGGATTTCAAGAAAATCCAACTGAGAATCAAGAAAACTGGTTCGAAATTAAAGAAGAAAAGTGATGGATTGCAAGGTGGTGACCTGTGGATCTTGAAACCAGATTGCTGATCAGAAGAAAAATGTTTGTAGTGATGAATGTTGACAGTGGTGGGTCGGCGGTGGTGATGGTGTATTTAAAGATGAAGAACAATTAAAAAACCAAGAGAAAGCAAAAGTGGTGGTGGTGATGGGTTTATAAATGAATGGCAATTGAAAAATCCAAAAGAAAGAAAAAGTTGAATAGACATGGAGAATTAAAAAACACACAAACCAACAGTCAGGTGGTGGTTGTGGGCTTGGATAATTGGGTTCTTGCATTTTGGGTTATTAGATAAAATAACTTGATTCAGATTTCAGACATTACAAAAAACAAACAGTCTTGTTAATTCAGATTTCAGACTTCAGCACCATCTCTTATTAATCAGAAGTGAAATAAGACTTCAGACTTCAGACCTCTTAAAAAACAAACGCCACCTAAATTTGATCCAGAAATATGATGGTGTAATCCGTGAGCATGGGGACCACAATATTATTCGCTTTTTTTTTCTTTCCTTTTTAGTATTTATTTTCCATGTCTCTTTCCTAAAAATACTTAAACGAATATCCGTACATTTTCATAAATAATTTGTCTATTTAGAAACTTGATAAAATGCCAATTTAAATAAGGAAAAATTCCAAATTGCGGTGTTTGTTTATTTGTATGAAATATATATATACACACAAAAACCCATATGAGAAATCGTGATTATAAAGGGTAATCATGGAATAAAGGTGAAAGATTATTTATGGGAAATGTTGTTCTTTCATCACCTCCGTCACCCCTTCTTTGCATTAAAAGATTGGGGAATTGGCTGAAATAGCCATATTACACTACCTATTGCACCGCCTAGCCGTTTCTCTCCCTGGTTTACAAAAACAGACCTAGGTCCGCAATGGCGGACCTGCAGGTCCGCAATATGCCCCTAAACGACAAAAGTAATTGGCGGCTCCACCCAGGTCCTCAATGGGTCGGGTCGGGTAGGTCCGCCATCCGCAATACAGATGCGTGGCACGCTCAGGGAAATCTAATCCAGATCCGCCATTGCGGACCTAGGCTAGGTCCGCAAGTCTTCCTTATTTTTTGTGTTTTTCTAGTTTTTGACGTACGTTCTCGTTGCGGATTTGCATTATTTTTTCCCTCAATAATTGTCAGTTGTACAGTTGAGTGGGTGTACCTATTGAATACTTTTGAACAATTTTGAAACCGTAAAGTTTTCTATAAGAATAGGAAGCTTGAAAAGGGAAGGTAAGCAGTTATGCAATATGAGAAAATTTTTGTGTTTTCTTGATTTTCTTGAATCTGTTTAATCTTTGTTTTCTTAAAGATGAGTTCTGCTTCTCAAAAAGTAAAGTTACGTATTTTGGGTGGAGGTTACTTTCAACAAAATGGTCAAGAGTGGGATTATTTTACTGATCGACCGATGGTTCGCATCATGGTTCCGACAACTATCACGCATCAAAGATTGGTTAATTATGTTCGAGAGAAATATGGTATTGTTAGAACAGAAATATGTTGGATACAAGATCATAGAAGATAGAAGGTCAAAGTCAAGCAAGTCAAAGCTGAAAGTCAACTCTCAAGCATAAAGTCAAAGTCTCTTTGTAATAATAGTCAAAGTCATTGTATTTTGTTTTAGCATTATGTTTTATAGATTAGTATAAATAGTTTGTGTCCCGTGTCAAATAGGGATATGACTTAGAGAATTGTACGCATTCCGAGAGAGAGTTGTAGAGAGAGAAAGTATTGTTCTAGAGAGAAAAAGTCATACACAAATTTGTAATCGTTTGATTTCTTGAATTGAATTGAAACAGGTAGATTACTAATCTTGTTTGTATTTGATTGTTTGTGATTAGAAACTTGAATTCAGGGATTGACAATTGGTATCAGAGCAAATCCAATTCGAAATCAAGAAAATTCAGAGTTCGCACTGTTCCATGGAAGTTAAGATTTTATTTTGAGATTTTATGTGTTTTTCGAGTTGTAATCAATGGATTTGTGTTTGATTCAATTCAAGAAATCAAACGATTACAAATCTGTTTATGACTTTCTCTCTCTAGAACAATACTTTCTCTCTCTACAACTCTCTCTCTCAGAATGCGTACAATTCTACAAGTCATTCTACTTTTGTTATTAATGGTCAAGTTTTACCAAGTGTGCATGAAGTTGGTGAATCGTCAACTAAGGTTGGTGACACATTTTCTGTAAATGCTGATTACTATGCTAAAGGTAACAAGCAAAAGAAGAAGCACTCACTGAAACAGAACAACACTGGTAAGCTAAAAAAAGACAATTTCAGAAATCTGATTTTCCTAACAGATCTAAATCTTATGTTTCAGTGAAAAAGAAAAGATCTGAAGATCGAAAGGAATGGAGACCTAAAAGAAAGATCGATGATAGTTATGAATCATCTCCTGATTTGGATTGTAGTAGATCTAATAATAGTAATTCTGATGTAGTTGGTAGTGTTTCTTTAAATAAACAAAACCTTGTAATTCCTTACAAGCGATATTCAAGAAAGCAATTACTCCGATTATCTCAATCTACTACTAAGTCATTTACTTATAGACGGAATGATTTTGTCTCTCACCGATATTCTGATGATTGGTTTGGAAATTATCATGTTGGTTTTTATAAGCCATATATTTCAAATGTTTTTCAAAAGTTCAGAGGATCCATTTATAAATGGATACAAAAATCTTGTGCTAAACCGTTAGGACCCGTTTTTAAATGGGTACCTAAATATGTTATTCCCTGATTTCTCTTATGCATACCCGTCATATGTGGTACTTGGATAGCGGGTGTTCCAAGCATATGACTGGGCAAAAGGATTTATTGTCTAATTATACAGAGAAATTCAGCGAGAATGTTTTGGCAATGATCAATTTTCACCAATTCTTGGATATGGTGACATCATTCAAGATAAGTTGACGATAACGAAGGTGAGTTATGTAGAAGGATTAGGGTACAACCTATTTAGTATTGGCTAGTTCTGCGACAAAGGGTTAGAGGTAAATTTCAAAGCTAAGAGTTGCTTGGTGCGTACTGAAGAAGGCAAAGAACTCTTGGTCGGCACTCGAAAGTACAACCTCTACACGATCAATCTTTCAAAGGTGCAGACTGACAATCAGGTTTGCTTACTGACAAAAGCCTCGATGCAGCAAAGTTGACTTTGGCACCGAAGGCTGTCACACCTGAATTTTCGTTACATAAACAAATTAGTCAAAGGCAGATTGGTGAAAGGTCTTCCTGAGCTGAGATATGAAAAAGAACATCTATGTGCAACATGTGAAAAGGGTAAAATGAAGAGGGCAACTCACAAGCCGAAACCCGAACCGAGTACAAGTTCTCCGCTTGAACTTTTACATATGGATCTTTGTGGTCCTATGCGTACTAAAAGCATAGGAGGAAAGAAATATGTGTTGGTAATTGTGGATGATTATTCGTGTTACACATGGGTAAATTTTCTAAGGACAAAGGATGAGACGCCCGAAGTACTCATCAACTTTCTGAAGAATACCCAAGTGAACTGTAGAAGACAGTAAAGTTTCTAAGGACTGATAATGGCACAGAGTTTAAAAACAAGACTGTTGAAGATTATCTCGAATCTGTCGGGAAAACGCATTAATTCTCTGCCGTCAGGACGCCTAAACAGAATGAAGTAGTGGAAAGGCGCAATCGAACGCTAGTCGAGGCCACTCGTACTATGATCTGTCAGTCAGATCTACCTCTATTTCTATGGGCATAAGCTGTTTCTACTGCATATTATACGCAGAATCGATCAATTATTCACAGACAGTTTGGTAAAACTCCTTATGCATTGGTTAATAATCGTACACCTAATATTAAATATTTTCATGTCTTTGGATGTAGGTGTTTTGTGTTTAATGACAGAGAGAATTTAAATAAGTTCAGACTGAAGGCTGAAGAAGGAATCTTCATTGGCTACTCCCAGACATCTGCTGCATATAGGATTTATATGAAGAGCTCAAAGACTGTTATCGAAAGCTGAAAGTCAACTCTCAAGCATAAAGTCAAAGTCTCTTTGTAATAATAGTCAAAGTCAAAGTCATTGTATTTTGTTTTAGCATTATGTTTTATAGCTTAGTATAAATAGTTTGTGTCCCGTGTCAAATAGGGATATGACTTAGATAATTGTACGCATTCTGAGAGAGAGTTGTAGAGAGAGAAAGTATTGTTCTAGAGAGAGAAAGTCATAAACAGATTTGTAATCGTTTGATTTCTTGAATTGAATTGAAACAGGTAGATTACTAATCTTGTTTGTATTTGATTGTTTGTGATTAGAAACTTGAATTCAGGGATTATCAGGTATGGACTCTATTGTTGGTACCACCAAAATTATTTACAAATATTCTGGGCAAATCGTTGAGTTAAGAGACAATGTCGATGTTTCGTGTTTCCTGCAAAATGCTAGGGCTTTAACAAATCCGCCAACATTTTACGTTTATGACGATTACACAATGGCGGGCGACAGCAACGTTGGTGGTGGTTCGAACACCGGAGGCGCTCCTGATGTGTATGTCGAGCATAATCAAACATCTTACATGCCTCAGTTCCCCGAGCAGAATCAAACATCTTACAGGCCTCAGTTTGATTCCGCTTTTCTTCATGAACATGGTTATGGTATGAGTGACTATAACCCCGATGTTGTTCCTGTGACAGAAGAACTGGTAGACGAACGAGAAGATGAGGAAGACGAAGCCGATGAAGAAATTCATCAAGACCCCAATGAATCTCATGTTTATGACCTGGGTCTTTCTGATGTTCATACGGATGAAGAAGAAAGAAGAAGAAGAAACGTCTGAACCTAGTCCTGTTAAATCATATGGTGGGATAAATGATTTCTTTGGTATGCTCCCTCCCTTCCAGAAGACCGAGAACCCGTCATCACACCAAACGAAGCACCCGTACATTATACCCGTAAGAGAAGAGTGAATGTACGGGATGTTTTTCAAACGAAAGACGAAATGACCCTCGCTATCGGGAGGAAGACCCTTGAAGAGGGTTTCCAGTTTAGAGTTGAAAGATCTTCAAAATCCCGATACGATGCGAGATGTGTGCAGCCTAACTGTAATTGGCGTATTTATGCTGCATGCATACAGAATACCACTATGTTCCACGTACGAATTATGAACGACGTACACACTTGTTCAAGGACCCAGATGAATCCCAACCACCGTAACACCAATAGCAGAGTATTGGGACACATAATTTTACCTAAAGTGAGTGATGAAAGCCGGAGAATACATGGAAAAGACATTGTGAACTACATGAAGGTGGACATGCACCTAAATATCTCGTATTGGCAAGCTTGGCGTGCGAAGGCTTATGCGCTAGCCCTTGTGCGGGGTACCTCCCAGGAATCTTTTAGCCGACTGCCTGCGTTCTTCTATAACTTGGAGCTTAATAATCCTGATACTTTCACCCGAATAAAGACAGATAGTACCGGACGTTTTGAGATGTGTTTTGCTGCCCTTGGTTGCTCAGTACGTATTTTCTAATGTTTTGCCTCAGACAGTATATTTTTTTGCATTAATAGATATTGTATGTAATTTTCTAATGCCTAAACCATGTAATTTATGTAGATTCGGTCGTTTCTGGGACACTTGTGTCGTGTCCTTATAATAGACGGTACTCATGTGAAGGGTCCTTACTTGGGCACAATATTCTTAGTCGTTGCTATGGACGCCAATAACCAAATTGTGCCAGTCGCTTTCGGAGTGGGTAGGTCTGAGAGTGGGGAGGCGTGGACTTGGTTTTTGACAATGTTGAAGGAATGTATCCAAGAACCGGAAGGGTTGGTGTTCATATCCGACAGGGCTTTATCCATAAGCCAAACTATCAACACAGTGTACCCAAATGCTCATCATGGTTTGTGTTGTCGCCATTTGCTGATAAACGTAAAAAGCAGGGACAGTAGGGCCAAGTTTCGGAAGGGTATGTTTTGGAAGACGTGTAAAGCGTACACGGAGGAGAATTTTGAACGTAAAATGGAAGCCTTACGACGCGTTATACCTGTAGGATCACCACTTATGGACGCGGTTGGCAAGGAGAAATGGTCACGGGCCTATTTCCTCGGAATGCGTTACAACATTATGACTTCAAATAACCCCGAGTCGGTCAATGCACTGTCTTGTTTTGCTCGAAAACTTCCTATTGTGTCCCTTATGGATTACTTTTGAGAATTTCAACAAGACTGGTATTCAATTCATCGGAACAAAGCAGGTTTTCATGGACACACTTATCCACTGTTATTTTTGTTTGTCACAAAAATTCACAACATATTTGTAATATTTTAATATTTCATTTTTCTGCAGCGAGATGGGTAAATGCTCTCCCCCCAAAAATAATAAAAAAAAATTAGAAGGAGACAGGTGAAGTCGGAAAGGTTTATTGTCCATGAAATAGGTCATGGCCTATACGAAGCTCAAGATTCCCATAGGGACACAAAAGTGGATTACCATCGTTATAGTTGCTCTTGTAGGAAATGGCAGATCTCCGGCCTACCTTGCAGTCATGCAATCGTCGTTGCTAGGCATGAACGGTGTACATATGTCATCCACATGGTATAGCCTTACTTCAAAGCGGATAATTTTCGAGCCACGTACTCAGAGATCATACATCCACCTAGGAATCCTAATACATGGGTTGTTCCAGACACTCCGTTTATGACCGTTAAACCACCGGTCTATAAGAGACGCACCGGAAGACCGAGTAACCATGATCGTATACCATCTCGTGGTGAGGATCCCACATCGAGGAGATGTACTCGATGTGGAGAAATCGGACATACTCGAACTCAATGTCCGGCGCCTGCACCAGTGAATCGTGGAAGCCAAAGAGCATCTGGTAGCCACACTACTCAACCAATGCCTACTGACAATTATGGAGGCACTTATAGACATCAAACTTTTGATTTAAATGTTGATCTGAACGAGTAACAATGTATGTAATGAACGTATTGATTATAATGAATAATGTTCATGTATCATGATAGTAAACAAAATGCTACACTTTATTACTTAACCCAAGGATAGAACCGAGCAACGGAAGTCTATCGACTACTACATGACAAGGTTAATTTAAACAAAGTTCGAAACATGAACATTCAAACACAAAAGGATAGAACCAAAAGGTAAACTAGTATCCCTTTGGGTAGAGAGCTTTACATCTAATGATCAAATCAGCCTTTTCATTGATCATGTCCTCTATGCGGAGATAGTTTTCTTTCATATTCTTTATTTTGTTCTGGTCTTCCCTGATCTCTCTCTGTACCACCGTCATCGTCTGCTTCTTTCTCTCGACGACAGTCTCTAACTCTATCTGCTCGGCCCTGTTCTTCCGCCACAAGTCTTTGAGCTTGGAAATCTCTATCTATGCTTGCCGTATGGATTCCCTCGTCCCCGCCAGCATCCTTTGAGAAGGTGTATGGTTACGAGAGGGGGGCCCTTCGTATTCATGTGTCTCTACATACCAGTCATATGCGTCGTTAAATCCCTCTTCCTCCTCCTCCGTTATTGGATAATCGGCTGGAGTTTTTCCAAAGTTACTCTACTCCTCCTTCGTTTGGGGTGGTTTCCAACCTATCCTTGAACTTCCATCCATCAATGATTGATGCAAACGGGAAGTTCCATCCATGTAAGAAGAAATTGTTCAATTACTCTGGTGATTGACAATGTGTTTGTTTTTCTATGGTTTATAACAACTCAACCATGGGGTACTTATAGTCGTTCAGGTCCTCCATTGTGGAGGTGCACTAGGTACGCCATTGCGGAGGTGCACTAGGTCTGCAATTGCGGATCTGCAAGATTCGCCTGTAATATTCGACTGACAGATTCGCGTGGAAAAGGTTGCAGGATTCGCTTGAAATGCTTACCTATTTGTCTAATATATTTTGTGGTTTGAACAGTTTATATTTTATACTACTAGAAAACAAGTATCAGAGACAATATTATTTAAGAGCATATCATAAACACGTTCTCATTCGAGACAATATTATTTAAGAGCACATAATGTCAAACTGAAGACCCCCTATGCAAGTTACAACTACTCTAATTTGTTCAAGACCCCATCATAACCTGAACCTTGATAAGGCCAATGGTGGAGAACTTGGTTGATGTTATCTTTGTTCGAGAAATAAGGGAGACTTACATTACCAGTGGATCACAAAGGCAACCAAGATGGCTTGCCGCCTTTGTCATCCACTGATAGCGTAACTCCTCCACCATAGGCCCCATCAAGGTCCCGGTTAGTATGAGGTTTTGCAACATATTATAGTTTCAAACTTGCTTATTACAAACATACACGGTCATTTAAATGTCAATGTACGGCTACACGATGCTTGTTTTTTTCTGGAATCCCCACCGACTTCTAATATGCTCTGGTGATACGAGTCCGGAAGTGTTAAGCTCCATTCTCTCGTTGTACACTTCAATTACGGTATGGCCGTCAATATACTGACGTATATTAGCTACATCTTCATCAGTAGCCAATGCTTGTAGTCCAGTCAATAAGTCTCCATTCGGCCTTTTGAAATACAACTTATAATACGGTTCGTCGTAACCTAGCTCTTTCATGATCTGGTGAAACAGTTGCATGGAAAGATCGTCGACATCTAACATGTCAACATAGATTTCTAGACCACGGAAGTAGTGTCTTCTAGGTGGTTCCGTGAAGAACCCTTGATGGTGGACTTTCATGGTAAACATTTGTGGATAAGCCACTTTTGATAAACATGAACAACATTAGCCTTCGACAACATTTAACACAAGTAAAACCAAAAGAAATATAAACACGAACTATATAACTCGGTGGTAGTGTCTGGAAGAGATTGAGTTAAACATCTGAAGTTCCAAACATGAAGATTCGGAGATGCCATGTAAGAAGAAATTGTTCAATCATCTGATGATTCACACTGTGTTTGTTTTTCTATGGTTTACAACCACTCAACCATAGGGTACTTATAGTCGTTTAGGTCCTCCATTGCGGACCTGTACTGGGTTCGCAATTGCGGATCTGCAAGATTCCCCTGCAAGATTTGCCTGAAAGATTTGCCTGAAAAGTTGCAGGTTATCTTGACCAAATCTAGGCCCACAATGACCAAATCTAGGTCCGAAATTGCGGAGGTGCACTAGTTTTTTGGCTATAAATACTCACGTTATTTCCAACTTACAAGTCACACAATCCATACACCTGCAACTTTAACTTATATCACATGGCTGGAAACCGAGCCTCTTCTTCAAACCCCCCTCCTTACAAACAATGCCGGAACGGATGAGACAATCCGTAGAAAAGCTGAGGCAAGGATCGAGGAACTCAGTCAAAGGTGGAAATAAATTTTGTCCAAGAAGGAAGGGTACTTGAGAAGGATGGACGCAAACAGGGGAGAGATAAAAAGATTGAAGCGAGAGATAGAAGATAAGGAAGACCGTATTCGTTACGACAACGAACGAGCCAACAAGATTGTCCAAGAGTTCGCAGTCATGCAAACCGAGATAACCGAGAAACAAAATTGGATTGATCAATGTAAAACACTTTATCCTTAGATGGTGCTACTGTTGTTGGTTTGGTATCTGGACTTTGTATGTTTATGCTTTGTACCTGTGATTTCTATTTAACTGTTTCATATATGTCCGATGTTCAACTTCGTTAGTGAATAAAACAGTTTCGTATTTTGTGTGTTTTGATGAGTTTTAAATGTTATTACTGCCTTGGTAATGTTGTTTTTAAGTTAAGTTAAATCTGTAAAAGATGTATAATAGGTACTACAAGTAAAAGCAACGTGCTCAATAAAAAATAGTTTGTACAAACTGTTACATCTTAAAACTAGGTACTACATGTCATCCTGTCCAGTCGCCCTCAAAGACCATATAATATCTGTCATCTCCTGCTGCCACTGTTTGTAGTCTGCGGATGTATCAGTGCTAGCTGGATGTCGCCCATCCACCAAGTCGACGATAAATTTACATACCCATGGACCACAGTCTCCATGCGGTCTGGTCTGCTGTGGCACATCTAGCGCGTATTGCCAAGTGTGGGAGGAGATAAACGTAGACGCTCGCTGACCTTCACCAATGTTCATAAACAATTGCGGCATCTTCCTATTGAATTTTTCCATCATGTCTATGAGTGGCTGCTGCAAGGTTGGTAACTTGAGACTGTTGTATATGGTCATCACCATGGAATCCATATTGAAGTGCCCAAGCAACCAATGCCTATCAACTATACATATGGGGATGAACACCTAAAACATAAAAAGTTAGATGTTTTTCATGTCAATTATATAAATCGGTAATTTCTTAAATAGTATATATGTAAACTTATTTCCATACCTGACTCACGGTTCCCCACGTTGTAAAACCACTCTCTCGATGTTCACCATTGCACTGCCCGGTCAGGTATGAAAGATCGTCATTCATATCGATGTAATACATGAAGTCCGGGAGCACCATCGTCCAATTAGCGTGGCTAGGGCGTGCATCCAGGTGAAGTCGTACCCATACATCCACGTGCTATTAATAAACAATTACATGTTAAGCATTAGATACGAATTATTATTAATAAATTTGTATTACTAACATAAAAAATTAAGCCACTAACCTTGGTATCAAAATATCCATTATCTTCCAACCCCAATAGTTTTCCCCAAAATGCACGATTTACGGGATGGAGTGGTAGAATTCTAAGTTGCACCTGAGAAGGCAACGTCCCATCCCGATACATGCGCTCCACCAATGCAGAGGCCTTCCCAGTCGTGGAAGCCGCCTTACCTTTCCCTTTCTTCTGTCGGGGAGCCGCGGGTGTAGAATCAGGAGGGGCGGTGTATTGAGAGACCTGGAGATATGAGGGATGTCGTACGCGTGCCCCCTCCCAAGGTTCTCCTGCGGAGGTGGTCTCGGAGCCACGGAGGTAGGCGGTCTATGAGATACGGTGGGGGCGGTCTAGGAGTATAAAACTGGGGACTATCGTACACCCCTCCCACCCGGACTGCCCCACCCATAAAGGACGGCCCAGGCATGTCTGGGCTAACCATACTGAACGCCCCTGACATGTCTGGGCCACCCACATCGGCCGTATCTGACACTCCCTGCATAACGAAATAAATAAATAACGGTACAATATCATAGAAAAAAATAAGTTAAACATTAACCGATTGATGAGACTTAACGCCTGCTGGTGGGAGGGGGGAAAAGTGTACGATGGATCGGGCATCCTGGGTGATGAAACCCAGGTGTCCACGCTCGAGGCTCGCTGTGGTGGACGAGCGGAAAGCTACGTACAAATACCAATTGTTAATAAGTGTATAATTATATACATAATTAAAATTAAATACTTACATGCCACTGTTGCATCTCACGGTACATATCCTGCATATGAGTATACATATCCTGTTGACCATCCCGCCACACATTTATATCATTGACAGACCCCTCTATACGATCTATCCTTCCCTCCGCGATGGTCAAACGATCCCAATATGCAGTATAAGGATCACTGGGTGGCATACTCATATGGGAGGGGCTCATGCGGGGATGCCGGATGGAAGGTCCCCCCCACAATAGGGTCGGGGTGGAAACCAGCACCGTGACCACCATCGTGGTGGAAACCAGCACCGTCACCACCATCACCACCAGCACCGTCACCACCATCGTCGTCGTCATCGTCATCGTCGCCGTCATCACTGTCACCGCCGACTCTCGTCCTTTTTATCTCCTGCTCCTCCATCCCCTGGAAAAATCGATGGCTAATCTGATACCACTGTAATGCCTCCTCCTCAGGGGTAGCCATAAGAAGCCCAATTGGTGCCCGACCCTCCTAATATTCATAATTAATATTTTAAGTTATTTAAAAATACGTACATGTGACACATCAAGTATAATCGCGATATGTCTACTGTCAAGGATAATCATCCTAGTCCAACGAACACTCCTAGGAAGCCTGGGATGCCTCGTAAAAAACTGGGAAGCGGCAGGAAATGTCTCCAAGATCCAAACCTGGGAGTTACAAGTTGTTAAAATATGGAATGCATTAACCATGTATAAGTTTAGTAATAGTAAATCAACTAACCTTGAACGCATGTAAAAACCCTGTAAGTGTCAACTTCGACTGGTCCGGTGTACGTCTCCGGATGGAACCGGACATCTGCCGAAAGGTGGGTTCCCAGACATAAGAACCCCAAGGAAATCGATTAAAAAACCTATAATCCTGTGCTACAGTAAGCACGGTGGCGGAAACGGGTAAATGGCCCTGTCGGCCAAGAAAGAAGACGTCCACCATCATGATCAATCAAACACGGACAACATCATCGTCCGTAAGCCGATCTCCATCTTCCAGTGATGAAAATGTATTATCTACCTGGCGAATCAACAACCTTTCCACATCACTGAAAACCTGACGGATAAAAGCGGAGGACCTCTGCGCCTGCCTCGCTGGCAATGACGGAATCTCTCCAAAGCGGAGTCCTGTCACGAGGCAGAACTCCTCCCGACCAAATCTCAGCACATATCCTCCCACCTCGAAGATCATATTGTACTCCACATCATTCTCCGGGAAAATCTCCATCCGTAAAACGGTGTTCATGAGTAATGGGTCATAGAAGTAGTCCTCCATAAGCAACCAATGACCAAAAACCGTCTGACGCAAGATCTCCAGCCTTCGTGGGCTCAACTTACTTTTAATTTGCTCAACCACGGTCAACTTTGACCTCAACGTCAAACTAGGTGCCTAAATTGTCAAATATTAAAGTTAAAGGACCTCAAATGTCAACATTTAAAGTTAAAGAACCTAAAGTGGTTAAAAATAAATTTAAGGGAGCTAATATATCATATTTTAAGGTTAAAGGATCAATAAATTAATGTTAAGGAACCTAAAGTGTAATTTATTAAAGTTTGACACATAAATTATCACAAACTAAAGTTTAGGGACCTAAAGTGTCATTTATTAAGGTTTAGGGACCTAAAGTGTCAATAAATTAATTTTAAGGAACTAAAAGTATAATTTATTAAAGTTGGCACATAAATGCAAGTCTAGGGATCTAATGTGTCTAAAATTAAAGTCTAGGGACCAAAAGTGTAAAAAATTAAAGTTTAGGGACCTAAAGAGCCATATTTTAAAGTTAAGGGTACTAAAGTGTCATAAATGCAAGTCTAGGGATCTAATCTATCTAAAATTAAGGTTTAGGGATCTAAAGTATCATTAATTTAATTTTAGGGACCTAAAGAGTCATATATCAAAGTCTAGGGACTTAAAGTGTCATAAATTAAGGTTTAGGGAACCTAAAGTGTCATAAATTAAAATTTACAAAAATCATATTCAAATAATGTTAATAAACATATTATATACACATTATGTTAATAAACACATTATATATAAATTATGTTAATAAATATTTTAAAATCATTGATCACAATCGAAAAGGTAATAATTAAAATATTAAAATAATTTTAATATAAAATAAAATATTTAAACACATTATGTTAATATACATACAATCGAAAAAAATATAAAATAATATACATTATATAAACGAAAGAAAGGAAAAAAAATTGGTCCGCCAGGTCCGCCACCGGGCCAGGTCCGCGAGTCCGCCAGTGGCGGTGGCGAAGGTGGCCCTGGACGTGGTGCGGTGTGGTGGCGGAGGTGGTTCAGTGGGGTGGCGGAGGTGGTTCATTGGTATATAAACGTCGTTTAGAATACTTACCTTTGGTGCCATTGTTCACACGTGTTGATTTGGGGAAGCACGAACCGAGATCCGACAAAAAAACGAGAAAAACGAGCGTCAAACAATGTTTTCCTTTAAAAAAATCGATGTAGGGTACGGTGAGGGGACCGATCGGCTGGTTTTTATATAAAAAAGGGTAGTTGGGGTGAGGTGGGGAACCGTGTGGAATTAAATTCAATAATTAAAATATGAAAAAACGGCAGGTACGCAATGGCGGACTTGCAACCCTATGGCGGACCTGCATTCGGCTTACCCGAGAGTGACACGTGTCTGTATTGTGGATGGCGGACCTACCTGACCCGACCCATTGCGGACCTGGGTAGAGTCGCCAATTACTTCTATCGTTTAGGGGCATATCGCAGACCTGCAGGTCCGACGTACCTTGGTCTATTTTCGTCAACCGGGGAGAGAAACGACTAGGAGGTGCAATAGGTAGTGTAATATGGCTATTTCAGCCAATTTCCCTAAAAGATTCCATTCATCACCCTCTTCACCAAATAACCTAAAACCATTTTGTCTTGGGTAGATTATTCGATTTCAAATTTTCTTTCTGACATCCCTAAATCTGACCCCAGTCAACTAAATTTCGGAATCGATCACTGTAGATAACTTTAAGAAATGTGAATATGTAAGCTCAACATGATTTCCGTTGCCTTCATCTTATCTTTCCCCCTATATATATATATATATATATATATATAGAGAGAGAGAGAGAGAGAGAGAGAGAGAGAGAGAGAGAGAATTATGCATAATTTAGAATTCTAAACTCTAAACATCCTTCAAGATTCCATCCCATGTGATTATAATATAATATTCATATTCCATTATTTATCTTGAGTAAACTACAAATTTGGTCTATATGATTTGGTGGTTATAATAATATTTTTTTCATTATATACAATTGATAATTGCCTAATGGTTCCTTTCTCATTATATATAATTGGCACCTGTTTTTATTTTTGTTCAAATTAAAGTACGTTATGATTTATATATGAAAATAAGTTATTGAAAGGGTAATATCGGCCGGTTGAAGGGAGTGATAACTGAAGATAGAAAAAAAATTAAAGAAAGTATAACATTTAAATAATAAGAAAGAATAAAAAAAGTAAAAAAAAATATATTTAAAAAAGTGTATATATTTCTAGGTCGTAAATTTAGAAAGAAAAAAGATTACAAAGTACGAGGGGCATACCCCAAAATGTACAATTGGGAACTCAAAATATGTTTGGGATTTTATCCCACAAATTGGGAAAAAAAGTATTTGTAACTAGCTAATAAGGGTTTAAAATAATAATAAAAAAACAAACAAATCGGTTTATCATTCTCAAATCCTACCATTCAAACTCTCTTGCATCCAACAACATCACCCCCCCCCCCCTCCCGAGGTCATTCCTTGTTACTCCATCGTCATGAAATACGTATATACAGATCAAAAAAGAGGGAACATGGGGAAACGATGTTTGGGGGGGAGGGGGTGATGGTGTTGGGTGCTAGGGGTATAAATGATGTAGAATTTGAGAACAACAAAAGTAATTTAGGTTTTTTTCCCCTTTTACTTTGAAACTTTCCTATCCGCTTACAAGTAGTTTTTTGTATTAAAATTATGTAGGTGATCAATTTCTAAGGTTTGATGGTGTATTTGTATAAAGAAAATGCTTAAGGACTTAGTCCTTCAAATTGAGAAAATTCAGTGGTTTATTCATTCAAAAATAAGGTTCAGAGATTTAATCGTTCAAAATGAGAAAATTCATTGGGTTTTTTCTGAGCGTTTCTTAAATAAAACATGAAGTGTATTCATGTGATGATATTGATGTGATTGAATTAACAATAAGATTTATAGCTATCAGATTGCGGCTTGATGTACCAAAAATTTCCATTTCGTTGCATCTTCACAATAATTGGAATGGAGAAAATACCAATTCAAATTGAATGCATTTTATATGAAATCGAATTTAACTTCATATGAAACATTGGATATGTCCACAAGCGTGTAGCTCAATTGGCAAAGTGACAGAATGACTATCAAATAAACAACAAGTTCAAGTTTGATTTGTGTAGGAGACGGGCTTGAACCCCTGTGATAGGCTCAGCCGTTAGGCCAGCTCTGAAATGTCTCCTCACATGTGGTTCTTATGGAGTAGGTTCCGTGTTAGGTCGGTAATCATCATTTTTACTCAAATACTAAAAATGATAATGTAGTTCAAACATGATGGAAAATGTAAAAAAATATATTGTTATATTCTTATGATACTATTTAATTTTGAAACAATTACTGATACGAAATAGAGAGTTATTACAAAAAGTTATTGATATCTCACAACTTAAGGTTTATAAAAGCACAAAAATCCTATTTTTTATCCATGTGGATATGAGTTATTACAAAAAAGTTACAAATATATTTAATATCTCACTAAATTTTTAGGGTTACTATTCATACAATCTCCTCACTTACATACACCTTATAGAAGAATTCACCAATTTTTATTTCTATACATGTGTGTATCTTTTACAAACTGTTGGCATATTCTTTTTAGGAAATTTAATTAAAATGCCCTAACATGAAAAATCGGTACCCAATATGCCCCAAATCTTGTCATTTTTGCCAAAATACCTCATATGTCCGCGTTTTTAGTCTTCGTTTTTGAAAAAACGCGGGGTTAGTGCATTTTGGTCCGCGTATGGCTTGAAGCGCGGATATATCCCTCGTCCAACCCAAAAAACGCGGACATACCCATTGAATTGTTGATTTTATTATATATTTACAGTTTATACCTCTATAATTATTTAGTTAGTTTACTTTATACCTTGTACTTTTCTATTTTTCATTTTATACTTTTATTATATTAACACATATAATCGTATATTAACTAAAATACGTTAAAAAAATACGTTTTAATTTTAACAAGTTATACCATTATAATCGTCTCTTCGATACCTTCGAAATGAGCCCAATATTGAATATTTTTGGATTTAATTATTTTATTATATCATATATATTAAAAATACGTTTTTATATATCATAAAATTATTTAACGTATTTTAGTTAATATACGATTATATGTGTTAATATGATGAAAGTGTAAAATAAAAAATAGAAAAGTATAAAGTAACTAACTAAATAATTATAGGTGTATAAAATTTTAATATATATGATATATAATAAAATAATTAAATCCAAAAATATTCAATATTGGACTCATTTCGAAGGTATCGAAAAGACGATTATAATGGTATAACTTGTTAAAATTAAAACATATTTTTTTAACGTATTTTAGTTAATATACGATTATATGTGTTAATATAATAAAAGTATAAAATGAAAAATAGAAAAGTAGAAGGTATAAAGTAACTAACTAAATAATTATAGGGGTATAAACTGTAAATATATAATAAAATCAACAATTCAATGGGTATGTCCGCGTTTTTTGTGTGGAGCGCGACGTATGTCCGCGTTTTTTGGGTTGGACGAGTGGTATGTCCGCGTTTTTTGGGTTGGACGAGGGGCATGTCCGCGTTTCAAGCCATACGCGGACCAAAATGCACTAACCCTGCGTTTTTTCAAAAACGAGGACTAAAAACGCGGACATATGGGGTATTTTGGCAAAAATGACAAGATTTTGGGCATATTGGGTACCGATTTTTCATGTTAGGGCATTTTAATTAAATTCCCTTCTTTTTAACTACTTGAAACTCCTTATATTTATTTGTTTTAAGTACTGTTCTAAAAAACTCGACGAACAGCCGCCATGGCGCGCCATGACACCAAGGCTTGTGTGTCACGCCACGTTAAGCCCATGGCACGCCATGGCCTAATGCGCAGTTATCATAATGAGATATTTGATTTTTCTTTACGTTTTTAATGTTTTATTTGTAAGTTTTTAATATATAATCTAATTTAACTTGCTTATTACTATTGACTCATTGAATAATACTACAAAACATATGTTTTTATATATAATATTATATATGAATTAGAAATTTGACGCCATAAGTCACGCCATGAAAACACCATGGCTTCGCCGTGGCTCCTAAGACTTGAGGCTTGGCCTCGCCGCCACGCCACGTCTCACGTCATTTAGAACCTTGGTTTTAAGGGCCTATAATAGAAAAACATATAATATAACTTATAATCTAAGTCATTCAAAAATATACATTTTTTGGCAAAATATTATCTTGATATTTAATTTATATTTTTTGATAACTCCTTTTTAAAAGTTAATATATATTAAAAAAAACTGAAATAAAAAAATTATATATTTCTTACAAATATTATTTATTATATAATTTCTGATAATCATTACAAGACACAAATAATATCTTATAGGAAAATTGACTCAAATAGCTATTCTACACAATTAAAATGGTCTCCTAGTGATTCCTCTCCCATTTTTACCAAAATGTCACTATATCTGCAATATTTAGGTCCGTAATTTGTGAACCTAGCTAAAAGAGACAAAAAAAAAACGATCTGACCATTTTTCCTTCATTTTTTTATCTGTGTCCACAAATTGCGATTTGGATGCGCAATTGCGGTTCTAGGTCCGTAAAAATATAAAGAAAAATTTACCAGATTCAACTTTTTTTTTGTCTTTTAGCTAGGTGCGGATCTGAATATTACAGATGTATTGACATTTAGGTCGATCCGGAAGATGAATGATTAAGAGACCAATTTAGATGTGTATAATGGTTATTTGAGTCAATTTCCCTATCTTATGAATTGAACCTTTTCTTGAATATCCGAATCAAACTCTTTCCTAACATTGCGTGTTTCACTATATCTTTGTTTATTTCAAGCAAATTAAATATTCTTTTCTTTTTCTGTATCAACTATGAATTGAACCTTTTCTTGAATATTTGAATCAAACTCTTTCCTAACATTGCGTGTCTCAGTCTCACTATCTCTTTGTCTATTTCAAGCAAATTAAAGATTGTTTTCTTTTTCTTATTTTGAAAAGGGAATTAGTCTTTAATTTTTCTTTGACAACTAGCAAGTGACAATTTTGTCCTTAATAAAATTCTAACGCCTATATTAACAAAATTATTAAAACTCTTTTTGTCGTAAACGAAAGATTGTGTGAGAAGAGCAGTTAAGGTAAGAATTAATCTGGATCATTGATCACTTTAATCTTAAACCCAATCCATGAATAGCATTTGATACAAGAATTGATCCGTTACATCTTGATACATCTCATCCTAATGTACATCCAATGGTGGATATACTTCCTTACCTTTCTCACCATAACTTTCATTCTCACTGTAACCTAACCCCTTTGTCGTATCAATTGTT
The DNA here is from genome assembly GCA_954870635.1 of Arctium minus. Lineage (NCBI taxonomy): Eukaryota > Viridiplantae > Streptophyta > Magnoliopsida > Asterales > Asteraceae > Arctium > Arctium minus. The sequence goes on from OX941088.1 coordinate 28,789,093, forward strand.
GATTTATACTTGGTTTTTGACTTTTTTCATCCTTTTAGATTGTTGACTTTTTTCTTCTTTCCAAAATTTAAAAATACGATAACTTGTTTGACTAAATTTATCTCAAATGAAGATACTTTGGAACACTAGTACTAATATTCCGAGGAAACTTGTTATTGTTTTTTTTTTAAATTTCTTTTTTTCTTTGTATCTTAAAAAAGTTTAGAGAGCTTGCATGTTTTACTTTCCTCCCCTGTTCATTCATTTCCTTCGTGATAAAGGTCTCAAGAACACATCATTAAAGGTGTTCATTCATCATTGGATTAGATCCAGATGAAGTAATAATAAGAATATAATTGAAAATGAAAAAGAACGAATCAATCTAAACCAGTTCAATTTTAAATCGGTATGTGAACCAAATACAGACTTGAGGTTTTTAATATATATATATATATATATATATATATATATAGAGAGAGAGAGAGAGAGAGAGGGTTGGGTTTCGGAGAGCAGTTGAGGTTAACGTGAGATGCGTGATAAGTGGTTATCAACCGTTGGATGAGAAAATTGATGCATATTAGGATAAGATGACCGAGATAAGATGCACCGAATACACCAAATCAATTTCCTTTTAAGCCGCAATTAATTCATGGGAGAGCATTTGATTAAAAGTGATCAATGTTTCAGATCCACTTCTCATGCTTATCACACGAACCTTCACACTAGGGATGGGAATGAGACCCGCCCCATTGGGGAACCCGGTGTACCCGCCCCGGCGGGGACGGGGATTCCCCGCAAAACCGGGGATCGGGGATGGGGACGGGGATCCCCGAAAGTTAACAACCGGGGATGGGGACGGGTAACGTGATCCCCGTCCCGCCCCGTCCCCGTCCCCGCATATTAAATATATTATATAATTATCACTAAATATTATGTATATTTATTACTAAATATATTGTATGTCTATTTCTAAATATATTATTTATAAAGATTTAGATGTAACTTTCATATTTAGAAATGGTATTTTGATATTTTTTGTTACATTTTTTTTACTTGTGTTACTTTTTTAGATAAAAAAAACATGGAGAGTCGAAAGCGTTTGATCAAATAATTACGTATGATGTTGTGACTTTGTTCACATCAATATTTGGTAGTACGTAGAAACAAATTTTGGAAATATGTGAGATTTAGACATCGACCATTATCGATCGAGTATTGTCAGGATCGAAATTCAAAACAAGAATTTAAATAAACACTCAGAAACTTTGTTAAAGAAGTTGCGGAATAACACTTTAACAAGAAATCAATGAAACAGTGTATGAATTCAAATCACAAGTTATATTGAATTAACTTGATGATTACAACCAAAGCCTCAATCTGTTGAACAGACTCAACAGACGTTCAAAACTTCTCTAATGAAAGGATCACTAATAATCTTGAGGCTAATTCTCTCTGAAACAAAAGACGTATATTCCAATAATCTAAGACTTCTAGACTATATATATTAAAAACAGATTACAAGATAATTATTAAAATAACATTGATCTTCAGCATCCATTCCATAATTATATTCAACTCCTTTTCTAATTATCTTCAACTCCTTTTCTTTTGCTTCACGTAACAAACCATCCTTATCGACATCAGCAACATTAATTCTTTTAGCATTATCTTCTCATCATCAGCAGTACTAACAAGCTAGCAGTAGTAACTTCCAACTTGCAGTATTAACTCTCCAAGCAGTACTAACTATTCTTCTAACAATACTAACCTTTCAAGCAGTATTAATACTACTAGCAGTAGTAATTTCTTCAAGTAGCAGTACTAATGTCTTCAGCAGTAGTAATCTTCAATACTAAGCAGCACTATCCAGACTTAGCATATTTCAGACCCAATAATCTCCCCCTAACTTAACTTTTGTAATCAAGAAGTTAAGTTCTTCAGAATAAGGTCTTCATGATGCTTTCAAAATTATTGCTCAATTTCCCAGATTAGGATCCAATCCTGCATATTGATTGATTGTTCTTCTGATCACAATTCTTGCCATTTCTGAACCTTTAGTGCAGACCAACTTAGCTTTCAGCATCCCCTGCAACTTTTCTTTGCTGTGGTCATACACCTTATCAACCAGATTGTTGACCCAGTTTAATCTAGTTGATATATTAACACATAACACAATATAGATCAAGAGATATAAAGATTAGAATAATATACCAATCCCTTGAATAATCAATGAAAACCTTGTGTGTTCTTGATATCTTGAATGTAGGATTACAGAGAAAAACAGCTACCTCACTAATATGATAATTATTGTAATATGAGGATTCACCTAAAACCTAATTAAACAAAACTATAAATACCTAGGCTTTTAAGGCCTTATGGGCTTGGGCCCAATAGCTAATAACTATCAATCTATTACAAGTTAGACCCTCTAACTAACTTTAACACAATTGCAATTTAAACCCTTAACTTTAACTTTAATCTTGAATACAGTTTATGATCCAACAATCTCCCCTTTGGATTCAAGATTAAAAAGAATTTGCAATTGTCTTCAGGTCTTCACTTGTCTTCTCTTTTCTTGAAAAACTTCAGATATGACGTTGATAGCTTCAAAACTTGATATCTTTAAAATCTTCATTTATCTTTTGTCTTCAATCAACAATTCTTTTTGAATTCTCCCTTGTTGTATAATCTCCCCCTTTTTGATGAGTGGTGAGAATCATCATCATCAAAACATAGTAAAACAATCTCCCCCATTGAATATGGTCATCAGTTTAGCACTGTCTTCATGTAACGAGCCCTGTGAGAAATAAGAGCAGTCTTCCCAGATGGAAAGAGTGATTATTTCAATCTTTTCAGATTCAAATAGTCAGTAGTAACCGTTTAAATCTTTGCAAATTCAAACAGTTTAAGAGTTGTAACCCTGAATCAACAAATGATTCAGTTGAACTGCCTGTCAGTAACACAAAGTTACTGAGTAACACAAAGTTACTATATAAGGAGCTGGTTTGACGTAGATTCCCCAGGTCTTCCTTTCAATCATCGAATAACACATGGTTATCTATGAACGTTCTGACAGAAAACAAATTTCTGTGTGCTCGTGCATGTGTATAAAAGAATTAAGCACCGATGATTGCTTTTCAATTTAGGCTCAAAGTATGTAAACTTGTTGAGACAACAACAAATTATACAAAGACTCAATGTGCATGAGAAAGGGTTCGAAGGTGGGGCAACTTTCCTTCTTTTTCAATATTAGTATCTTCCAATTGAAGAACCAATAGCATATGTGTTGCGTCCCCAGAAAATGTGAAACATTCTCTTTTTGAGAAAAGAATGAATAGCTGGTGGGGTTGTAAGCAAGAGATGGCATGGGCTAGTTGCCTATTTCAATGATGGTCACCAAAGAATGTGAACCAATCAAATTATGTGGCTGCCCGACTCAGAAAGAAGTTTGGTGCAGATTTTGATAATCTTTTACTCTGTTCTCTCACCCTCTTTCTTTTAATCTTTTAAATCTCACTTCTAACCAATCTCTCTTTTCCATTTTACCTCTTCACACACCAACACTCAATTCTTTTGACCCCTCTCCCCTCAATCACTCAGGGAATAATTCCTGGGTAGGAAACACTGGTTATCGTGAATCCATGGAAGTTCTGTTAATTTCTCACACTGAATCCCATGTATTTTCCTAAAAGAACATGCTGTTCAACAGGCTTTTGTACATGAAAGCACAAATAAGCACAAATAAGTACAGAGTTACATGAAGAATAACAATTTACGGAGAAGTCAAAACAGTTGTGTTTGACGATGCAATTCTCCCCATCAAACTAAAAGAGTTTGACAATTAAGCTCTAAGGAGTTTTTCAATTTAGCTCTTTAACATTTAAGTTCCCCCTTAACTGAAGATTTTTTTTTAAACAGAAAAAAAATAAAGCACTGAAGTGCGGGTTCTAATCAGAAGTGATTAGAAGCCATTCTTCGTTGAAGTACGGGTTCTAAGTTATTAGAACCCATTCTTCGTTGAAGTACGGGTTCTAAGTTGATTTACTTAGAAGCCTTACTTCAACGAAGAATGGCTTCTAATCACTTCTGATTAGAACCCACACTTTAGTGCTTTATTTTTTTTCTGTTTAAAAAAAAATCTTCAGTTAAGGGGGAGCTTAAATGTTAAAGAGCTAAATTGAAAAGCAATCATCGATGCTTAATTCTTTCATACACATGCACGAGCACACAGAAATTTGTTTTCTGTCAGAACGTTCATAGATAATCATGTGTTATTCGATGATTGAATGGAAGACCTGGGGAGTCTTCGTCAAACTAGCTCCTTATATAGTAACTTTGTATTACCTAGTAACTCTGTGTTACTGACAGGCAGTTCAACTGAATCATTTGTTGATTCAGGGTTACAACTCTTAAACTGTTTGAATTTGCAAAGATTTAAACGGTTACTACTGACTATTTGAATATGAAAATATTGAAATAATCACTCTTTCCATCTGGGAAGACTGCTCTTATTTCTCACAGGGCTCGTTACATGAAGACAGTGCTAAACTGATGACCATATTCAATGGGGGAGATTGTTTTACTATGTTTTGATGATGATGATTCTCACCACTCATCAAAAAGGGGGAGATTATACAACAAGGGAGAATTCAAAAAGAATTGTTGATTGAAGACAAAAGATAAATGAAGATTTTAAAGATATCAAGTTTTGAAGCTATCAACGTCATATCTGAAGTTTTTCAAGAGAAGAGAAGACAAGTGAAGACCTGAAGACAATTGCAAATTCTTTTTGAATTCTCCCTTGTTGTATAATCTCCCCCTTTTTGATGAGTGGTGAGAATCATCATCATCAAAACATAGTAAAACAATCTCCCCCATTGAATATGGTCATCAATTTAGCACTGTCTTCATGTAACGAGCCCTGTGAGAAATAAGAGCAGTCTCTCCAAATGGAAAGAGTGATTATTTCAATCTTTTCAGATTCAAATAATTAAAGGTGGTAACCCTGAATCAACAAATGACTCAGTTAGAATGCCTGTATGTGTATGAAAGAATTAAGCACCGATGATTGCTTTTCAATTTAGGCTCAAAGTATGTAAACTTGTTGAGACAGCAACAAATTATACAAAGACTCAATGTGCATGAGAAAGAGTTCGAAGGTGGGGCAACTTTCCTTCTTTTTCAATATTAGTATCTTCTAAATGAAGAACCAATAGCATATGTGCTGCTTCCCCAGAAAATGTGAAACATTCTCTTTTTGAGAAAAGAATGAGTTGCTGGTGGGGTTGTATGCAAGAGATGGCATGTGTTAGTTGCCTATTTCAATGATGGTCACCAAAGAATGTGAACCTATCAGATTATGTGGCTGCCCGACTTAGAAAGTTGTTTGGTGCAGAGTTTAATATTCTTTTACTCTGTTCTCTCACCCTCTTTCTTTTAATCTTTTAAATCTCACTTCTAACCAATCTCTCTTTTCCATTTTACCTCTTCACACACCAACACTCAATTCTTTTGACCCCTCTCCCCTCAATCACTCAGGGAATACTTCCTGGGTAGGAAACACTGGTTATCGTGAATCCATGGAAGTTCTGTTAATTTCTCACACTGAATCCCATGTTTTTTCCTAAAAGAACATGCTGTTCAACAGGCTTTTGTACATGAAAGCACAAATAAGCACAGAGTTACATGAAGAATTAAAATTTTCGGAGAAGTCAAAACAGTTGTGTTTGACAATGCAATTCTCCTCCTCAAACTAAAAGAGTTTGACAATTAAGCTCTAAGGAGTTTTTCAATTAAGCTCTTTGACAATTAAGCTCTAAGGAGTTTTTCAATTAAGCTCTTTGACAATTAAGCTCTAAGGAGTTTTTTCAGTTTAGCTCTTTAACATTTAAGCTCCCCCTTAACTGAAGATTTTTTTTTAAAACATAAAGCAGAAAAATAAAGCACTGAAGTGCGGGTTCTAATCAGATGTGATTAGAAGCCATTCTTCGTTGAAGTACGGGTTCTAAGCTGGTTTACTTAGAAGCCTTAGTTCTTTCTCCCCCTTAAACTTTGGGTGCCTGCAACACAAATTTAGCTTTTGGTACCCACTGGTATTTGGGTCCTAATAGGTTAGTTGCAGTTCTAGTGGGAGAGATGAAATAAGAACCATACCAGTTATTGACATAATCCTTCTTTATAAAATCATTTTAGCCACAGTAGGAACAACTAATTTTCTTTTGTGCTAACCTTATCAATTGATGGATTGTGTAAACCAGATCAGGTTTGCCAAAAGTTTTACCTTTAGAATCATAGTTCCATTTAGCATTTGATGTATGCACAAATGATTCTTCTTTCTTCTTTTCCCCTGAAGATCTTTTAACTCTCCAGATCCAATTTCCTTTGTCTCTCTCATCATCCCTTCTCTAGAAGCTTTTCTTTCGAGACTTAGTCTTCTTTAAGTTACCTGAACCATCAACATTTTTGTCATAGAAAAGGTTAGAAGGACGAATCTGATTAGTAGATTTAGAAGTAAGACTATCATTTGAATCACAGAAAGAATTATAGAAAACAATTGAAACATGTGAACTTGAAGCCTTTTTGAGTGAACAATCTGAATTAGTTTGGTCATCTCTTGGTGATTGAGCTATTGACTCTGGCGTCTTGTGCTCAGTCAGCTTCACCTTGAATACGATCTCTTCAAGTTCCTTTATCTTTGAAGACAAACTGTTTCTTTCCTTTTCAATCAGATCAAACTTCTTATGCAACTCAGATTTTGCATTCTTCTCCTTCATGATGTTTGTTGACAACTCAGATAGCTTTCTTGTCAGCTTAGCTATCTCGGTTTCAAATACTTTCTTTTCTTCAGAAAAGTCTATATTTGTATCCTTCATCTCAGCTTTCTTCTTCTCATTCTCAGCCTTTTCTCTCTCAATAATGAAACCTTCTCAAAGTCTGAAACTTGTTGAGAAAGCTTAACACATCTAAGCTCTAATGATTTCTTCTCTTCAAAGGCTTTTCTTGAGAAATCAGAGAATTTCTTAGCAAATTCTTTTCTTTCTTTCTCAATCTTTAATATTTCATCTTGAGCTATTGTATTATATCTGTCTTGGGTTGCCTTTTCTTTCAGCATATTAATCTCAACCTCAAGACTGAGAACTTTATCTTTCTGTTTATCTCTTTCCGCAAAGACTTGAGAATTTGACTTTCTAAGCTCTCCAGATGTCTCACAAGTAATGTTTGCTCTCCTTCTAAGTTCATCAAGCTCTTTTTGCATTAACTCCTTCTTTGACCAGCTTGAGCTAGATTCAGATCTTTTCAGCTTTGCTTGAAGATCTAAGATCTCTTTTTCTTTAGACTCAATTATTTCTGCAAAGTCAATTTTACAATCAGAATCTTTTGAATTTTCTTTTAAAACATTGATCTGAGTAAGAAGAGATGAATTCTGAATCTGTAAAGCCTTGTTCTCAGCTTTAAGAGGTAATATCTCGGATTTGAGCATTTTTTCCTCTTTGTCATACTCAGAAACCATGCGAGAAGATATTGATAACTGTCCAGCAAGATATTTAGCCATTGCTATTACTTCAAAAAGATTCATGTTGTTAAAATCAATGCTGTTAGTAATCAAACTTATCTGTATCAAGACAACCAACTAGATGAGATCGTTAGAATCAAGAATCAGATAAAACTACACTAAAAAATTTTCAGAAAAATAAATTTCCAAAAATAATTAAATGCAGAATAAATAATACTGATAAATCAAACTGTGAAAATCTGACGAAAAAAATTTGGCGCAAAGTGAATAGTATGTTGCATGAACAGTAACTTGCGCGAACCGGTCTTCCGCGAACAGGGATTTGCGCGAACCGGTACTAGCGCAAAGTTGAGGTTTGCGTGATCTGTGGGTCGCGCAAAGTGTGGTTTGCGCGAGCCTTGAGTGGTGCAAAGTGGGGTTCTCGTGAGTAGGTACGGGCGCAAGATGAGTTTCTCGTGAGACGTGGGTCGCGCAAAATAAGGTTTGCGCGAGCCCCTGGTGGCGCAAAGGTGGTCGACCGGGAACTTGCTTCGACCGGGGAATTGCACGACCGGGAGACTTCTTTGACCGGTATTGGTCTTGGACCGGTAACTTGCTCGACTGAACTTAAGAGTCGACCGATAGAGTGATATGACCGGGAACCCGTCGACCGGTATAGTGTATGGACCGATAGAGTGTATGGACCGATAGAGTGTATGGACCGATAGAGTGTATGTGACCGGTAAGCGACTGAGACTGGTACCGATATGGACCGGTAAAGTGAGTTCGACCGGTATTGGTCTTGACCGACAAAGGCTTTGACCGATAGTGTGTCTGACCGGTACAATGTATTGACCGGAGATTATTCAACCGATATGTGGACCGATATTATGCGGTCGACCGGGAAAATGTATGGACCGATAAGCTGACCGATATGTTCTTGATGGTGTCGACCGGTAAGTTCTTACAGGTCGACCCAAAATACGATTAACATCCCATAAAACACAGTTTAATTAACACATATCACTTGTTAGCCCAGAAAACACACAGACATTCAAATTCAGTGCAAAAAAATCAGACTTTCTAACCCACAAACACATATCGAACAAATCCCAAACAAACTTAATGATTAAAATCAACTTTTAAGATTCAATTTGAAGAACACAGTGACCGATAAGTTTATGAACCCAGATTCTAAAAATCCACCAACAGCCAATCGATTTGAGATATTAAGTGCAATTAACTAATCAAATAACTTTCAATAGCATAAAACTCACCTATTCAAATCAGTTTCATGCATAAAAACTCATAAAATCAAGGAAATTGATTTTCACACGGTAAACTTCGATGAACAGTATAGAACACAGTTTAATCCAACAACTTGATTCTTTAGGCTCTGATACCACTTGTTTCGAGTCGTTTTTCATCTTGTGAATAGAGAGACTGAAAAACAGTTTCAAATCCCAATTTCTTGCTAACGAAATTCAAGGTTTTGTCACAAGAGTCCATCTTCTGGTCATCATCAATTGGTTGGCCTATGCTAAGAGCAAGAGAATGAGCCTCTTCTTGACACGGTTTTATGCCATTCACCATGTTTGAAATCCAATTCATGAAAGAACTGTTTTGTTTGACCACGGGTGTTGAAAATGGACATTCTTGACTTTGTTTCTTGATTCGCTTACTTCCGATAATCAACTGCTGTTTAAACCTCCATCTCTTATTTCCTTTCGACAATATAGTTGACCCACTTGTTGACCCAGTTTAATCTAGTTGATATATTAACACAGAACACAATATAGATCAAGAGATATAAAGATTAGAATAACATACCAATCCCTTGAATAATCAATGAAAACCTTGTGTGTTCTTGATATCTTGAATGTAGGATTACAGAGAAAAACAGCTACCTCACTAATATGATAATTATTGTAATATGAGGATTCACCTAAAACCTAATTAAACTAAACTATAAATACCTAGGCTTTTAAGGCCTTATGGGCTTGGGCCCAATAGCTAATAACTATCAATCTATTACAAGTTAGACCCTCTAACTAACTTTAACACAATTGCAATTTAAACCCTTAACTTTAACTTTAATCTTGAATACAATTTATGATCCAACACAGATAGTACTCATGAAAGCTTTTATCAATGGTTATGACAAAGACTCCAGATCTTTCAAAAAGCATCCAATGATCAATGTTGTTAAATCCATTTCTGTAATGCAAGTCTTTGATAAGATATTCAACTTTATCAGGATTGAACATCATAGACAAATACTCCAGAGCCATCTTTGTTAAGCTCATCCTTGCTTCTTTCAACAAGTCACCATACAATTTCAATCCAACCTTGTACATTTCTTCCAAATCAACTCTGGTACACCTTCTGATGATCTTACCCCAAGTTGAATAGACCTCATACTTGTCACCCATTCTCTTGATTCTGAAGTATTTTGTTCCTTTATCCACCATAGTATCCCAATGAATAATTTCTGGAGCTTTCACTGAGATAGGATCAACTTTCAAAGGTTCTTCATCTGTCACAGTCATATATAAATCAAACTGCTCATCAGGTTGTCTTGGCTGTTCTGAAGATTGTTGACTAGATTGCTCTTGACTCTGCTTTTTAGTTTTAACATGCTCTGCTTGTTTCTGCTGCTCTACAGGAGGTGCAACAGTAGGTCTTGATGATTCAGCTTCCATTCTTTCACTGCCCTGCTCTTTCTCACCTTCCTCAGTTCTTGGCCTTTTTGCCTTTTTCTTTGAAGCAATTGACTTCATTCTTTTAACAGCTCCAATCTTCTGAGCTAGAGTTTCTTCCTTCTTGACTTTTATCTTTTCTTTAGTCGGAGTGCCTTCTTCACTGTCAGGAAAAGGCTGTTGAATGTTCAAATCATGTCTTTCTTTCATCTTTCTTTCAAATTCAACCCTCTGATTGAAGTCTCCTTGCAGCTTGGCCATCTCCTTTTTGTATGTCTTCTATCCTACTAAAAGACATTTTTGTAAACATCCCTTCAGGAACTCCAACAGATCATTTCAAGAATTTTATCATTTTTCTTCTTTCTTGAGTAGCTAGAAAGGTCTTTGAAGGCTTCCTTTGTCTTGTTGCTTTCATTGTAACCCTCTTTGCAGCCAGTTTCAAGCTCTTCTGGTATTCTTCATTGAGCCTTTTTGCTAAATCTAATGCAAGCTTTTTGTCTTTGGCTTTTTGGATTTCATTCTCCTTTTCAAGTTCCTTCTCAAACTGTACATTTAACTCCTTTGCCAATTCTGCATCCAAATCTATTTGCTTCTGCTTCTTTAATGGTTTCACAGGCTCAACCATCTTCTCTTTCCCTTTCTTCTTGGCCTCTGACACACTGACCTCTTTCTTTTTCTTCTCTGATCCTCCTTCTTTAATCACCACTCCCTTAGCCTTTTGAGTGGCCTTAGGAGTGTCATTCTTCGCCTTCACCAAAGTCTCTGCAATCTCTATTTCTTCTATAGACATTCCAGTTTCTGCTGCTACTTTCTCTGTTTCTACTGCTTTAGCAGTTTCTACTTTTGGTTCAGTAGTTACTGCTGCTTCTACAGTTTCTGCTTCTTTCATTATTGTTTCTGCTGCTTTTTCTATTGTTTCTGCTGCTTTCACACTTTGATCTTCCTCAACCTTCTTTTCAGCTTCACCATTAAACTCCCCCTCAAATTGAAATTCCATACCAACTGAGCTTTCCTTCTCAACTTCAGCTTGTTTATTCTCCCCCTTTTTGGAAGCATCATGAGCCTTTCCCCTTTTCTTCAAGACGAATTGTTGTCTCTTCTTTTTGTGCACCAAATTAAACACCATCTTCTTGAGTTTGTCTATCTGGCCTTGTTGAGAAATGATCACCTTTTTCAGTGCCTTTATCTCTGAATCCTGATTGAGTACATCCAGGTTCACATTACCAATGGTTTCCATCAATTCATCATAGTTATATCTGTCCTCACCTCCTTTAGGTGTGTTTACCACCCGTGAAGGATCATGGGATCTTTTAGTAGAGGCTTTCTGCCTAGCAGAAGCACCTACTACCCCCTTGGTTTCTTGGCACCTGGGTCCCTTAGATGATTTCTCATCCAAAGTTGCCGTGAGGAAGGTCTTAGCCATGTTCACACTGTCCTGACCCACACCTTGTGCAGGATCAGTAGTGTGAGCCTTGCAGCCCACATGCTCATCCTTCTCCTTAGAGAGCACCTTCTCGGGGTTGGGAGACACCCCTGTGGATTCCCTTTGGATATTCTCTGATGGAGAATGCTCCATCAGAGGGCTTGTAGGCTTTTAGGGTGTAGATACATGAAGGGAAGGAACCTTCTGTACCTTTTTCCTTGCATATGTTTGAGTGATTGGGGGAATTGCCTTATCAACAGGGAGCTGAGGATGAATATTTGAAGTGAATGGTGTGGGTGGGTCATCAGTGGGTTGGTCAGATATGGGTTGTGACCCTGATGCCTCACCATGTTGGTGGGAAACAACCATCATTGTAGAGAACAATGGTGTGTCTTTTCCAGAAAAGTCCTTACTAGGCCTTCTCATATTGGAAAACACCTTCCCTTTGGGAGGTTTAGGTACATACACCTCTTGAAAAGAGGGTAAATCCGTCAATTCCTTGTTCAGTACCTCTTGTACAAACCTTGGATACATAAAAAATCTTTTGGTTTTGGTTTTGGTATCCAAGTTTGACAGTAAATCACTTAAAATCATTTTGGAATAATTGTACTGCTAAATTCACTCCATCCAGTTGTCTTACGAGATAAGCAATGTTGAAGAGTATGAACAAAGAATCTCCACTGAGGTGAAAATTTGCTTTTGAAGAACTTGTAAACCTCAGTAGGACCTTCATACCCCATTCTACCAATTTCTTGGAAGAGATCTTCCTTTGAAAGAGTAGTAATACCTGAGGCATCATCTAGACGTAGATGAGTACGAATGCAGCCTTCTGTGATTGTGATAGGTTTATCACAGACCCTTGATTGAATGACCTGATTGCCATCAACAGTCTGAATGGAGGCATTGGCCCAGAACTGTCGCATATGATTCACATAGATGGTGGGATTTACCGTTAGCGCATAAGCAATATGTGATTGTGATAAGAAATCCACAATTTCTTGAAAACCCTCAGCTTGTTTGGGTTTTTGTAACATTGCAAGCTCATTGTGGTCATCAACGAAATCAAGTTCTGCCATCTTTCTGATCGATTCCAGGGTTCGAAATGCAACTAGGGTTTACACACTGGTAAGCAGGAATTCTAAAGAGAGAGAGAGAGGATAAAAACTCGCTGGAAATTCAAAGAGACGTTTGGGTTTTGGCGGTCAGAGAGGGTATTTATAGGGTAAGGGATTCAGTTAAAAGCTATACTAAGTACCCTAGCAGCATTAACACATACCAGCAGTATTAACTCATAACAACAGTATTAACGCATACCAGCAGTATTAACACATACCAGCAGTATTAACTCATAACAGCAGTATTAACACATACCAGCAGTATTAACACATACCAGCAGTATTAACACTGTCTGACAGTAGAAATAAGGCAAGCAGTAGTAACTTTGCACTGGCAGTATAAACCACCTAGCAGTAGTAACCATACTTAACCATATTTGAACTGTCAGCAGGAGTAATAGTGAGAGTTGTATTAACTTAACCAGAAGTACCAAGTATCCATTCATCAAGGCAATCTGAAACACTTAAACACAAATGGTTAGCAGCACCATGCACAATGAAATATGAGAAAGCAATCATTGAAGAATCTATACAGAAATGGTACATGAAGAAAATCAAAAGAGGCTTATTCAGTGTTTATCATGCCTACACTTGTGACCAAGAATGTGAATCTACCCACATCAAAAAGCTATGGTGAATAGATCAGCAAACTGGTTACTAGTGTGTACCTTCAAAACCTGAATTAACTTATTTTCATTGCAATCTCTAATAAAATGGTACCTTATTTTTATATGCTTGGTTTTTGAATGCTTCACTGGATTATGAACAATGCTTATAGCATTGTTATTATCAATGAAGATGGGAGTGTGAAGAAAAGTAATACCATAGTCCAACATCTGATTCTGAATCCATAGCACTTGTGAGCAACAGCTTGCAGCAGCTATATACTCTGCTTCTGTTGTAGAGGTGGACATTGTGGTTTGCTTTTTACACTGCCATGAAACTAGTCTTGCACCCCAAAAACTGACATCCTCCTGATGTAGACTTTCTATCCAAGTTTGCACCACCCAAATCACTATCTGAATATGCAAGAAGATCAAATGGTGAGTCATGAGGATACCAAAGACCCAACCTAGGTTGTCCTTTGAGATATCTGAAGATCCTTTTGACTGCTTGAAAGTGAGATTGCTTAGGCCTCACTTGAAATCTGGCACACACACATACAGCAAACATAATGTCTGGTCTTGAAGCTGTTAGATACATGAGGGGGCCTATCATAGATCTATAATGATGAACATCCACATCCTCCCCCTCAAGATCTGCAGTAATCTGTTTGTGTGTTTCCATAGGTGTGCTTGCAGGCTTTGCTTCTGAAAATCCAAACTTTGTAAGTATATCCTGCACATACTTGGATTGACTTATGAAAATGCCATCTTTCTTCTGTTTAACCTGTAGCCCAAGGAAGAATGTGAGTTCACCCATAGAGCTCATCTTGAATCTTTTGTGCATCAATTCCTCAAACTCCTTGCACATAAGATCTTTTGTGGATCCAAAGATGATATCATCCACATAGATTTGTACAAGCAGGATGTCCTTCTTCTTCCTTTGAATGAAAAGGGTCTTGTCAATGATTCCCCTTTCAAAACCATTTTCCAAGAGATAGGTAGACAGAGTGTCATACCATGCTCTTGGTGCTTGATGTAGCCCATAGAGTGCCTTCTTTAATTTGTATACTTTGTCAGGAAAGTTAGCATTCTCAAACCCTGGAGGCTGACAAACATATACTTCTTCATCAATTGTCCCATATAGGAATGCACTCTTAACATCCATCTGATATACTATGAACTTCATGAAAGAAGCATAGGCTAGAAACAGCCTAATTGCCTCAATTCTGGCTACTGGTGCAAACACTTCTTCATAGTCTATTCTCTCTTCTTGTGTGTACCCTTGTGCCACAAGTCTGGCCTTATTCTTTATCACTATCCCTCTCTCATCTTTCTTATTCCTGAAAATCCATTTAGTTCCAATTGCCCTGTGTCCTTGTGGAAGGTCAACCAGATCCCAAACATTTTGCAGTACAAACTGCAACAGCTCCTCTTGCATTTCTTCTATCCAGCTTGGGTCTTTCATTGCATCATAAGCCTTCTTGGGTTCAATCTGTGATAGAAAACAAGACAATAAACCTGACTGTAAGTCTTTCAATCCTCCAAACTTACTTTGATGCCTTATGATCATGGGGGAATTGATATCACCAATCACCAACTGAGGATGATGATTCTTCTGAGTTCTTGTATGATAGACAGCCTCCTCATTAATACTTGCATCAAGATTGGAGTCATTCTTTTCAGGAGTGTTTCCCCCAAACACTGAAGAATTTTCATCATCAGTGTCATCTTCTGTCAATGTGAGCATTTCAGGACCTGGGTTTTTTGAATTTGAAGGATGAGTATTCTCTTTATCACCTTTATCCTCTTCATCACCTTTAGCATCTACATCCTGATCTGGTTCAGAATCCTTTGTTTCTGAATCATCTTTCTTCTCTTGTTGACAAAATTCAACAGGATCAACTGTAGGTAAAGGGAACAACACAAACTCTTGTTTCTGGGCTTGTACCTGTTCTGAACTTGTTCCTGCAATTTGCACATTACTAACACCCAAAGAATTTGCTAGTGAGTCAATGTCAAACAGCCAATCAGGACCTGTACCAATCTGATTTGGTGTGTTCTCATTGCATATGACATTGTCACTTTCCTTAATAATCCTGGAAGAACTGTTGAATACTCTATATGCCTTGCTCTGAGAGGAGTATCCAACAAGAAATCCATCCTCAGCTTTGCTTTCAAATTTGCCTAAATGAGATTTGGTGTTGAGAATTGTGCAAGGACACCCAAAAGGTTTGAAAAATCCAATAAAAGGTTTCTTCTTTTTGAATAGTTCATAAGGTGTCTTTCCTTGGGATTTGACTACTAGAACTCTGTTTTGGACATAACAAGCAGTATTAACTGCTTCTGCCCAAAAAGTAATGGGTAGCTTTGAATCTGGAAACAGAGATCTAGCAGCCTCAATTAATGTCCTATTTCTCCTCTCAGCAACACCATTCTGTTGAGGAGTCCTAGGAGCATTGAATTGTCTCTCAATACCTTTAGTCTCACAAAAGCTGTTTAAGTCACTGTTTTTATACTCAGTTCCATTATCAGATCTAATGACTTTAACTCTTAGATTTGTTTGGTTTTCAATCCTAAGGACAAATGATTTGATCAGTCCATTTGTCTCATCCTTAGTCCTCAGAAAATATACCCAAGTAAATCTAGAGAAGTCATCAACAATGACTAAGCAATAGGATTTCTTACCAATACTCATCACATTTGTAGGACCAAAAAGATCCATATGCAATAACTGAAGAGGTGAAGAGTTTGTATTTATATCTTTGGACTTATGAGAAGTTTTGTGCTGCTTGCCTTTAAGACATGCAATACAATGATCATCACATGAAAACACTTTTTGAGGCAAACCTCTCACAAGGTTGTTTTTCACAAGTTTGTTCATAGTTTTAAAATTCATGTGACACATCCTTCTGTGCCAAAGAGATGATTCATCTAAAGAATCTTTTGAAAACAGACAATTTAGTGATGAATCAGATGAAACATTCTCTAAGTCCAAACAATAAACATTATCCTTTCTAGGAGTTCTAAGTAGTATCATATTTTCATCAACTACCTTGAATCCTGGAGCAAGGATAATACATTTAGTATCACTGAATAATATACTATGTTTCTTGTCACAAACCTGTGATACACTTAACAGGTTGTATCTCAATTGTTCAACATAGTACACATCTTCAAAAGTCATTTTACCTTTTGAAACCATACCTTTACCACTTATCTTACCTCCTGCTGGATTGTCACCAAAAGCAACACGTCCTCCATCAAACCTTTTGAAATTTTGAAGGCAGGCCATGTTACCTGTCATGTGCCTAGAGCAACCACTATCTACATGCCAAATACTCTTCCTCTTGAGTTGTTGGTTGCCCTGCACATAAGATAAAACAGTTAGTGTCTTGAGGGAACCCAAGCCAAAATGGTCTTGGGTTGCCCTTTCTCATCAACATACTCATGCTTAGAAAGCTTGGTCTTGATAAGATGATTAGAATTAGGAATCTCATGGCTGGAATACTTTGTCATAATTATAGGCTTGACAGTATTAACACTGGTAGCAGTACTATCCTTGTTAGCAGTACTAACTTGGTTAGCAGTAGTATTGCTATTAGCAGCACTATTTCTGTTAGCAGTACTATTTGAGATAGCAATATTAACTTGGTCAGCAGTAGTATTGCTATCAACATCACTATTTCTGTTAGCAGTACTATTTAAGATAGTAGTACTAACAGGTTTCTTGACTTTTGGAACCCAAATTTTGACAAAGTTGTTTGCTTTCCTATTCTGTGAGTTACTCCTTGATTTGATTGGAGTATTTTCTTTTGCTTTAGCAAACTTATTATGAATATAAGATTTCATAGATGCAGTTCTCACATTATCAGCCATGTGGTTCCTTGATAGTCTTGATTGCTTCCTATAACCAACAGAATTTCGTACTTGTCTTTGAAAAGTAATTCTTTGGTTAACAGGATTGAAATAACAGTGTTTGGCTAAATGATTCATCTTGCCACAAATAAAACAAGGCTTTGGTCTATTGATTTTGCTTAGATCAATTCCCTGTTTTTGAGCCCACTGGTTATTTCTGTTTCTCTGATTTCCCCTTATGTTATCATGTTGATGGGGCTTGTTCTGTTGACAAGTACAGAGATTTACAACAGTAGTTTGCATATAGTGATCTCCCTGTACCTTTTCTTTCCCTTTCCTGGAGGTCTCAGCTTTCTCACTCTTAACAGTCTCTTCCCCAATCGTAGACTTCTCCACTTTCTCACTCTTGACAAATGGTTTACCCCCCCCCTTTCATTTGTAAGAATATGGTTTTCTAAGGGAATTTCTTTCTGGTCTTCCTTATTCTTATTCTCTGTCAGGATCAGATTCTTAACAAGAATTAATACTCAGAAACTAATATCAAAGAAGTTGCGGAAAAACACTTTGATATTTAATAAAACAGTAATCAAACACAGTATATAATGATCAAACAGTAAACTTGTATTGAATGCTTAAAGCTACAAGGTTACACACTCAACCTCAATATTGATGAACAGGCTCACCAATACGAATTCTACTTCTCTAGAATTAGGATCTATGCCTTGAGGTTGATTTTTCTCTCGAAAAAAAACAATTATCAAAAGTCCTTATTATATATTCTAAACATTCTATACATATACTAATAAAAAGATAATTACAAAGAATAAAAAAATCTTCAGTATATCTTCCATGTATATCTTCTAAGTATATCTTCAGTATATCCAGCTGTATTACTTTCCATCCGGATCTCTTTAGCAGTACTAATAATGCTCAGCAGCATTAACTTCATATAGCAGCATTAACTGCAAGCAGTACTAACCACTAGCAGTACTAACTAGCTAAGCAGTACTAACTTTGTTCAAGCAGTACTAACTTTGACTAGCAGTGTTAATTAACACTAGCAGTAGTAACACTCAGCAGTATTAATCTTCAACTTGTTCTGGCAGTAGTAACTACATTTGTACTAGCAGTAGTAACTACACTTAGTAAAATCTTCAGTTCCCAACAATCTCCCCCTAACTTGACTTTTAGAAGAGAAGTCAAGTTCTTCAGATATTCTTCCAGATGCTCTTGTTAATGCTCCCAAAACTTCCAAGATCACGCTGCTAAGTCTGGATTCAGTCCCAAACTCTGATTGATTATCCTCTGAATGAGATACTTGGCCATTTCTGAATTTGGTGCACAACCCAACTTCTTCTTTAGCATTGCATGAACCTTCAGTCTGGTGTGATTATATACTCTATCCACTAGGAAGTATTCTGTGTGATTTCTATCCAAAGTCACTGCATATACTCCACTAGTTTCATATAGAGTCCAACTTGTGACTTCTTTAAACACACTCTTGATGACCTGGTTCACTTCTTCAGGTTTGAACATCATGCATAGATACTCCATCACCAGTTTTGTAAGAGAAATTCCTGGAGTATTCAGATGGTCTGCATACAGCTTAATTCCTATGTCAAACATCTCTTCTATATCAGATCTAGAGCATGTTCTGACAATCTTGATCCAAGTATTGAATATTTCATACTTATCACCCTTCCTCTTTAGTCTGATGTAATCTTTTCCATCCATTTTCAGTACATCCCAGTGAATGATCTCTGGTGGCTTAACTCCAACAGGTTCTGCAGAAATTGGTTCAGGCACTTTGTCCATCACTACCATATATAAGTTTACATCATCTTTGATTGATGACCCTTGCTGGCTTGATGACTCAGGTGCCACTTCTTCTTCAGCAACATTTTGTTCTTCTTCTATTCTAGACTTCTTATCTTTCTTTCTTTTGGCCATCATCTTGGTTCTTTTCAAAGTCTTTTGAACCTGTACTAGAGTAGCTTCCTTCTTCTTTTCTTCCTTTTCTCTTTCCATTTCTTTTATAGGAGTTCCCTCTTCACTTTCAGGGAATGGTTGATTCATATCTATATCATGTCTCTCCTTTGCCTTCTTTTCAAACTCCACTCTATCCTTTTCATTGCTCTTCAGCTTCTCCATTTCTTTCTCATATAGATCCTTGATTTGATCAAAATTCATCTTCACAAACATTTCTTTCTTTACCCCAATTGCACTTTTCAAGAAAGTTATCATTTTGTTTCTTTCCTGAGTGGCAAGGTAAGTTTGTGAAGGTCTTCTCTTCTTTGCACTTGATCTGGCCATCATAGCCTTTCTCAAGGTTATTGCTCTTTGCTTGGCTTTCTCTGTTTCCAACCCTTTCTGGAATGCTTCATTTAACTCATTTGCTAGTGCTCTGGCCATTTCTCTGTCTTTTTCAACCTGTTCCTTTTCTGCTAGATCTAACTCTTCTTGCACTTTCTTTGCTAATGCTTCATCTGACTCAATCATCTTTTGCTTTTTAGATGGTTGATCAGATTCTATCATCTTTTCTTTCCCTTTTCTTTTTATATCTGCAGCCATGTCTTTCTTTTCTGATTTCTTGTCTCTCCCTTCATTTATGACCACTCCCTTTGCTTTGGGAGTGTCATTCTTAGCTTTGATTAGCACTTCAGCTACTTCAATTTCTGTTGGTGTTAACTCTGTTACTGCTGCTTGTGAGGTTTCAGCAGCATTAACAGTTTCTGCTTCCTTCTCCCCCTCAACTTCTACTCTTTCTTTATCAATCTCCCCTTCCCTTGATGCTTCTTCCATGTTGATCTCCCCCTTTTTGGGAGCATCAGTCTCTGGTTTCCTCCTTCTGAGCACAAATTGTTTCTTCTTCTTTTGCAAAATCAGTTTCCTTACCATTTGCTTCAACTTGATGATTTGTTCTTGTTGTGACAGTACTATGAGTTTTAGCTCTTCTATGTCTTTGCCCTGTTTGAGTACATCCATGTTGATGTTGCCCATTGCCTCCATCAATTCATCATAGTTATATCTGTCCTCACCTTCTCCAGGAGTGTTACCCCCTATTGAAGGATCATTGGATCTTTTAGTAGTGGAAGTCTTCTGCCTAGCAGAAGCACTATCCACCCCTGTGGTTTCTTGGCACCAGGGACCTTCAAATGATTGCTCATTCAAAGTTGCCATGGGGGAGGTCTTATTGATGTTACCACTTTCCTCCTCTATGTTAGCAGGAGTAGTGGCAGCCTCATCTCCCATATGCTCTACCTCCTCCTCAGAGAGCACCTCCTTTGGGTTGGGAGACACCCTTGTGGTTTCCCTTTGGATATTCTCTAGGGGAGAATTCTCCCTTAGAGGGCTTAAAGGTTGTGTGGGTGATGGTACAAGAAGGGAAGGAGCCTTCTTTACCTGTTTTCTTTGATAAGTTTGGGTAATTGGAGAGGTTGGTTTTGTAAGAATGGACTGGGGAATTGTTTTTGAGTGAGAAGGTTGGGCTTGGCTAGCAGTGGGATGGGCTAATGAGGGCCTTGACCCTGCTGCCATACCTTCAGTGTTTTGGGACACCACCATCATTGTAGAGAACAATGGTGTGTCAACTCCTTCCGAGTCCCCAGCAGATCTTCTCATATTTGAGAAAACCTTGCCTTTTGGGGGTTTAGGTACATATACCCCAACAGGTTGAGGTATATCCGTCAATTCATGGTTAATTACTTCCTGAACAAATCTGGGATACATAAAGAAACTCTTTTTGTTTCCCATATTTGATACAAGATCACTGAAAATCATCTTTGAGAAATTGTACCTTCTGGATGTAGCCAAGCATACCAAAGCATATGCAATTGGACTGCTGAACTCACTCCATCCAGTGGTCTTTTTGGAGATGCAATGCATCAGGGTATGAACAAGAAAACGCCATTGGGGTGAAAACTTTGCTTTTGAGAATTTGAAAACACCCAATGGGCCTCCATACCCCATTCTAGTAAGATTAGAAAACAGTTCATCATTAGAGATAGACATTATACCAGAGGCATCGTCTAGACGTAGACTGATGCGAATGACTTCTTCAGTAACTGTAAGTGAGTGATCACAGATTCTTGTCTTGATCATTTGCACCCCATTTTCCACAACAATGGTTGCATTAGCCCAGAACTGCCTTTGGTGCTCAATGTAGATTGTAGGTGATACAGTAAGAGCATGAGCAATGTGGCTCGACTTCAGAAAGTCGACTATCTGATGAAAACCTTCAGCTTGTTTTGGCTTTTGTAGCATCGCAATCTCGTTGTGCTCGTCGATGAATGTCATGGATGCCATTGATATTAGTGAAAACTTGCCTGAAAACTTCGAACTTGAGAGAGAAAAGGTTTTGAGCGCAAGAGAACAGTATGCAAAGAGTCGTTATGAACTTTTAGGCGGGCAAAAGGTTATTATAGTATTCGGAATATAAGCAGTATTAACCTAGAGCAGTATTAACTGAACTAGCAGTATTAACTGAACTAGCAGTATTAACTACTAGCAGTATTAACTACTAGCAGTATTAACCACTAGCAGTATTAACTACTAGCAGTATTAACTACTAGCAGTATTAACTGAACTAGCAGTATTAACTGAACTAGCAGTATTAACTACTAGCAGTATTAACCACTAGCAGTATTAACCACTAGCAGTATTAACCACTAGCAGTATTAACTGAACTAGCAGTATTAACTGAACTAGCAGTATTAACTAGTCTTGCTTCTTTTTAAACTTGTTAAATACTGAGTACTGCTATGTATATCCTGAAAAGAAGATTAGTAACACCAAGAATAACAATATACAGGTATAAACTCACTTTTTGAGAAGAAGTTTATTCAAAGTTTATCATTCCCACACTTGTTACCAAGAAAGTGAATCTACCCACATCAAAAGCTTTAGTGAATAGATCAGCAAACTGATTATCAGTGTGAACTTTGACAACTTGAATAAGTTTCTTTTCATTACAATCTCTTATAAAGTGATACCTGATTTCAATGTGCTTTGTCTTTGAGTGCTTGACTGGATTATTTACAATGCTAATAGCACTGCTGTTGTCAATAAAGATTGGAGTATGTAGAAAGGTTACCCCATAATCCAGCATTTGATTCTGAATCCATAAGACTTGAGAACAGCAACTTGCAGCTGCTATGTACTCTGCCTCTGTTGTAGATGTGGATACTGTGGTTTGTTTCTTGCACTGCCATGAGACTAGTCTAGCACCCAAAAACTGACATCCTCCAGAAGTAGATTTTCTGTCCAAGTTTGCCCCACCTAGATCACTGTCTGAGTATGCTATTAGGTCAAAAGGTGAGTTATGAGGATACCAAAGTCCCAATCTGGGTTGCCCTTTGAGATATCTGAATATCCTCTTAACAGCTTGAAAGTGAGATTGCTTTGGCCTAACTTGAAATCTTGCACATACACAGACTGGAAACATAATATCTGGCCTTGATGCTGTGAGATACATGAGAGAGCCAATCATGGATCTATAAAGATGCACATCCATATCCTCCCCCTCAAGATCTGCTGTGATCTGCTTGTGTGTTTCCATAGGTGTGCTGGCAGGTTTTGATTCTGAGAAACCAAACTTGGTTAGAATATTCTGCACATACTTGGATTGACATATAAAAATGCCATCTGACTTCTGTTGAACTTGGAGTCCAAGGAAGAAAGTAAGTTCCCCCATGGAACTCATTTTGAACCTTTGATGCATTAAATCCTCAAACTCCTTGCACATATTGTTTCTTGTAGAACCAAAAATAATGTCATCAACATATATTTGGACCAGCAAGATATCCTTCTTCTTTCTTTTGATAAATAGAGTCTTGTCAATGACTCCTCTTTCAAAGTCATTTTCCAAGAGATAGGATGACAGAGTGTCATACCATGCTCTTGGGGCTTGATGTAGTCCATAAAGTGCTTTCTTTAATTTGTATACTCTGTCTGGATAGCTTGGGTTTTCAAACCCTGGTGGTTGACAGACATATACTTCTTCTTCAATTGACCCATAGAGAAAAGCACTTTTTACATCCATTTGGTAGACTTTGAAGTTCATGTAAGAAGCATAGGCTAGGAATAGTCTGATTGCTTCTATCCTAGCTACAGGTGCAAAAACTTCTTCATAATCTATGCCCTCTTCTTGAGTGTAGCCTTGAGCTACCAGCCTTGCTTTGTTTCTTATAACAATACCTCTTTCATCTCTCTTGTTTCTGAAGATCCATTTTGTGCCAATTGCTCTGTGACCTTTAGGAAGGTCTACTAGATCCCACACATCTTGTAGCTTGAACTGTAACAGTTCTTCTTGCATTGCTTCTATCCAGCTAGATTCTTTCATAGCATCATGTGCCTTTTTCGGCTCAAGCTGGGATAGAAAACATGAGAGCACTGTATGCTGTTGATCTTGCACTTCCTGAAGCCTGCTTTGATGTCTGGTCATCATGGGAGAAGAGACATCACCTATTATCAACTGTGGAGGATGATTCTTTTGAACTCTTGTGTTATGACTAGGTTCTACATTCAGTCCAGCCTCTAGATTAGAGTCATGCAAT
Organism: Arctium minus; assembly: GCA_954870635.1. Taxonomy (NCBI): domain Eukaryota; kingdom Viridiplantae; phylum Streptophyta; class Magnoliopsida; order Asterales; family Asteraceae; genus Arctium; species Arctium minus. The sequence continues at coordinate 28,812,815 of OX941088.1, forward strand.
TCAACTGAAGTGTCTTCAGATGTCACTTCTGATTCTTGAGTCTCCTCATCTCTAGTGTCTTCTTCACTCTGACTTGGTTCAGTAAATGATTCCTTTTCACAGTCTTCATTTACTGTGGGTATGGGAAAAATCACAGATTTAGATATACTTTCTTGAACTTGTGTGATCTCTGATTCTCCACCATCTGTTTCTGTATATTCATTACTAAAACCAAAAGAGTTAGTTAGTGAATCAATGTCAAATAGCCATTGAGGTCCAGACCCAACAGGATTTGGTGTGTTCTCATTGCATTTGACATTGTCACTTTCTTCAATTATTCTAGAAGAAGAGTTAAAAACTCTGTAGGCCTTACTCTGAGATGAGTATCCAACAAGAAATCCATCATCTGCTTTGCTATCAAACTTACCTAAGTGAGATTTGGTATTTAGAATTGTACACGGACACCCAAAAGATTTGAAGAAACCAATAAAAGGTTTTCTTTGATTTAAAAGCTCATATGGGGTCTTGTTCTTTTGCTTGACCACTAGAACTCTGTTTTGGACATAACAAGCAGTATTAACTGCTTCAGCCCAGAATGTAATTGGCAATTTTGAATCAGCCAACAGAGATCTAGCAGCCTCTATTAGTGTCCTATTTCTCCTTTCAGCAACACCATTCTGTTGAGGAGTTCTAGGTGCACTATATTGTCTCTCAATACCTTTTCCTTCACAAAAAGAGTTTAAATCATGATTTTTAAATTCAGTTCCATTATCTGATCTAATGACTTTTACTCTTTGATTAGTTTGGTTTTCAATTCTTAGAATAAAGGATTTGATAAGATCACTTGTTTCATCCTTAGTCCTTAGAAAATATACCCAAGTAAACCTGGAGTAATCATCAACAATAACCAAGCAGTAGGATTTCTTGCCTAAACTCATAACATTTGTAGGACCAAACAGATCCATATGCAATAACTGGAGACAAGAAGAAACAGAATTTAACTCTTTGGTCTTATGAGAAGTTTTGTGTTGTTTGCCTTTGAGACAAGCAACACAATGATCATCACATGAAAAGACTTTTGAAGGTAAACCTCTTACAAGGTTATTTTTAACAAGATTATTCATAGTCTTGTAATTCATGTGACACATCCTTCTGTGCCAAAGGGAGGATTCATCTATAGAAGCTTTTGAAACAAGACAATTTAAAGATGAATCACTATCAACAATGTCCAAATCAAGACAGTAAACATTGTCCTTCCTTGGAGTTCTAAGTAGTATCATGCTTTCATCAACTACCTTGAACCCTGGAGCAAGAATCATACACTCAGTATTAGTAAATAATATACTATGTTGTTTGTCACAAACCTGTGATACACTTAACAGGTTGTACTTTAATTGATCAACATAGTAGACATCCTCAAACGTCATCTTACCTTTGGTGACATTACCTTTTCCACTTATCTTACCACCAGTAAGATTGTCTCCAAATGCAACATGTCCTCCATTAATTTGCTTGAAATCCTGAAGGCATGACATGTTGCCAGTCATGTGCCTAGAGCAACCACTATCAACATGCCATATGCTCTTTCCCTTGAGCTGTTGGTTGCCCTGCACATTTAATAAATCAATTAGTATGATTGGGGACCCAAGCCAAAGTGATCTTGGGTCTGCCTTTCTCATCAAAGTATTTACATTCCTTTTTAATGAGGTTTTTAAACTCAGAGCACTCTTTATTAGAGTACTTTGTCAATATGATTGGCTTAGCAGAATCAATACTGGAAGCAGTACTAATCTTAGAAGTACTAACAGAGTTAGCAGTACTAACAGGTGGAGCAGTACTAACAGGTTTAGCAGTACTAACCTTGTTAGCAGCATTAACATTGTTAGCAGTAGTATTACTTCTAGCAGCACTATCATTGTCAGCAGCACTATTTGTGGTAGCAGTACTAACAGTTTTAGTGCTTTTAGGAATCCACATATTGACACTTTCTTTAACAGAATACTTTTTCTTCATGTGGCTTTTAGTTTTAACATTTTTCTTAGCCACATGGTTCTTTTCAATTTTCTTATAACCAAAGGGTTTTTGCATGGATCTTTGGAAATTCATTCTTTGGTTCATAGGATTGAAATAACAGAATTTTGCAAGATGATTCAATTTGCCACAGATAAAGCAAGGTTTTGGTCTATTGATTTTACTCAGATCAACTCCTTGTTTATGTGCCCATTGATTATTCCAGTTTCTTTGATTTCCCCTCTTTTTGTCCTGTTTTTGGGGTTCATTCTTCTTACAAGTACACTGTTTGCAAGGACCTGGATTCACAACTGTGGTCTGTTTATAATGGACCTTATCAGACTTTTCCTCTGTCTTCTCTATGTTCTTGGATTTGATCCAAACCCTTCCACAATCCTCATTGGTGATAATGTTGTTTTCTATAGAAATCTCACCACTCACCTTGTTCTTCTTACTCTTGCCAACCTCTTTCTCCGTCTTATCCTCAACAATTACCTCATCTAAGGGATCTATTTCAGTGGCTCCCTCAGGCAAGTCCTTCCTATCTTTGGTGTCTAACAGGTCTGAAGTAGGAGGAATGTAATTGTTGTTATATGGTGGAGGTGTGGCATTATACCCAATTCCTCTTCTTAATTTATCATGAATCTGATTTTGCAGTAAGGAGTCCATTGCTTTAGAAGCATTGGAAAACTTTTCTACATCAAGCTTAACCTTGGTTAACTCCTCTTTCAGTTTTTCACTTTCCTCTTTAGATTTGGTCAGTTTAAGTTCTAAATCCTTTTTCTCCCACTGCCAGTAATTGGTGTCATATGAGTGTTGTAGTTCATTGGCTTGAAAACCTTTGATTTGATCTTCAAACCTCTCTACTATCCTCACATAGTCTTTTATATCCTTTTCTAGTCTCTTCAGGTCATCACTCATCTTCTGATTGTGATCCCTGTACCTTTTAACAGTGTCTATGCAAGTTTTAGAGCAGAGATTAGAACTTACCTCAGTTGGGAGATCAGATACTTTAGCCATAAGAGCTTGATTCTGAATAGCTTCTTCTGCTTGATCACTCCAATCAAACCCCATTCCTTGTTGAGAAACAAGGGCTTGAGCAGAGTTTCTATTGTTATTGAAGCTTCCAGATTGAGCTTGTTGATGGTTGTTGTTGTGAGACATTCCACTTCTGCATTCTCTAGCAAAATGTCCCTTAAGATGACATTTGTAGCATTCTACCTTTGATTTATCAAACCCTGCTCCATCTTCTCTTCTTTGTGAGAAGTTGTTTCTTCCAGTCCTCTTTATAAACTTCTTAACCCTCATGGAGAGCATGGCCATCTGCCATTTAATATCCATCTCTTCCAGATCATCAGGATGAAGTTGTTCTAAGTCATCATTGATCAAAGAAGAATTTCCATGATTAGAAAGAAGAGCTTCAAATGCATAATCAGTGCCTTTATCTAGATTTGATCCATTAGTAGCATTAACTGATTCAGAGTTAGCAGTAGAATCAATTGATGCTGATAAGAGTGCAGCATTATGAACATATCCAGAAGGCTTCTTCTTTGCCTCCACCTCAGCTTCAAAAACTCTAAGATCATTGTACAGATCATCAAGTTCTTTGTCTTCCAACTGATCATTCTGTCTGAATGACACAGTGTACATGGTCCATTCATCTCCAAGGGACCTTAAGAACTTTCTGTTCACATCATCTTGATCAATCTGTACTCCCATAGTAGCTAGTTCACCAATTAGTTTATTAAACCTGTCAAAAGTTTGAGTCATGGACTCATTCTTAGTTGAGATGAAGTTTTCATACTGTTGTTTTAAGATTGCCTTTTGATTTCTCTTGGTACTTTTAGTACCTGAGAATCTCTTCTCTAGAGCATTCCAGAGCATCTGTGCATCAGTACAGTTGCAGAATTGGTGTTGATACTCATTTGGAATGGCCAAGAGCAGTGTGCTCAAGGCTTTCATCTCTGTCTGTCTTGATTTCCGGTCTGTATCAGTCTTTGGAGGAGTTCTTTTGCCATCTTCACCAATCTTTCCTCCATCAGATGGGCCATTCTCAATGATGTCCCACATAGAGTAATCTGTGAGGAGAATATATTGCTTGATTCTGATTTTCCACATGTCAAATTCATTGGATCTGAGCATTGGAACTTTTGAGACCAAAGTACTGCTTGATTCTGTAAGATTTTCCATGATGAATAACTGTTTCTGAGAGAATTTAGCTCTGATACCACTTGTCAGGATCAGATTCTTAACAAGAATTAATACTCAGAAACTAATATCAAAGAAGTTGCGGAAAAACACTTTGATATTTAATAAAACAGTAATCAAACACAGTATATAATGATCAAACAGTAAACTTGTATTGAATGCTTAAAGCTACAAGGTTACACACTCAACCTCAATATTGATGAACAGGCTCACCAATACGAATTCTACTTCTCTAGAATTAGGATCTATGCCTTGAGGTTGATTTTTCTCTCGAAAAAAAACAATTATCAAAAGTCCTTATTATATATTCTAAACATTCTATACATATACTAATAAAAAGATAATTACAAAGAATAAACAAATCTTCAGTATATCTTCCATGTATATCTTCTAAGTATATCTTCAGTATATCCAGCTGTATTACTTTCCATCCGGATCTCTTTAGCAGTACTAATAATGCTCAGCAACATTAACTTCATATAGCAGCATTAACTGCAAGCAGTACTAACCACTAGCAGTACTAACTAGCTAAGCAGTACTAACTTTGTTCAAGCAGTACTAACTTTGACTAGCAGTGTTAATTAACACTAGCAGTAGTAACACTCAGCAGTATTAATCTTCAACTTGTTCTGGCAGTAGTAACTACATTTGTACTAGCAGTAGTAACTACACTTAGTAAAATCTTCAGTTCCCAACATTCTCAGTGTTCTCTTCTTCAGATTCTACCTCAACCACTATTGTATCTAGTGGATCTATTTCAGTGGCTCCTGCAGGTAATTCTTTCTTATCTTGTCTTTCTAAGAGGTCTGAGGTGGGTGGAATAAAGTTGTTATTGTAAGGTGGATGGGTGTTGTTGTAGCCTATACCTCTTCTCAGTTTGTCATGAACTTGAGTTTTGAGTAAAGTGCCCATTGCTTTAGAAGCATTGGAAACTTTCTCAATGTCTAATTTTGCCTTCTCAAATTCACTCCTAACTTTCTCACATTCCTCTCTAGCCTTCTCTAGCTTAATCTCTAACTCCTTCTTCTCCCACTTCCAATAGTTGTGATCATATGAATGTTGAAGTTCATTGGCCTGATATGCCTTAATTTGTTCTTCAAAATTCACAATGATCAAATTAGACTCTCTCCTATGTTTCTCCAACCTTTTAAGATCATCACACATGCTCTGATTGTGATCCCTGTACTTTCTAACAGTTTCAAGACAGGCTTTAGAGCAAAGTTTAGATTTTACCTCTGTGGGGATTGCAGTGCTTGAAGACTCTGAAACCTCAGCCATCAATGCTTGATTTTGGATTGCATCATCTGCTTGATCACTCCAATCAAATCCCATTCCATCTTGTGAGACAAGTGCTTGAGATGAGGTCCTGTTGTTGTTGATGTTTGTGGACTTTGATTGTTGATTGTTGCTCCCATGATGTTGAGAGATTCCTCCTCTGCATTCTCTTGCAAAGTGCCCCAGTTTATGACACTTGTAGCATTCCACCTTGGATTTGTCAAATCCAGCACCATCTTCTCTTCTCATGGCAAAGTTGTTTCTTCCTGTTCTTTTAATAAATCTTTTGATTCTCATGGTGAGCATTGTCATTTGCAATTTGATGTCCATATCTTCAAGATCATCAACATTAATCTGCTCCAGATCATCATTTATAAGAGAAGATTTAGCATGACTAGCAAGGAAGGCTTCCAAAACAGAATCATTGGGTCCATCCTGTTTTGAGCCATAAGCAACACTAACTGATTCTGTATTAGCAGAAGAATCAGTAGTAGATGATAGGAGAGCAACATTGTTAGAATATCCAGATGGCTTCTTCTTTGATTCAACCTCTGCTTCAAACACCCTGAGATCATTGTAGAGGTCATCAAGTTCCTAATCCTCCATATTATCATTCTGCCTGAAGGATACTGTATACATTATCCATTCTTCACCAAGAGATCTTAGAAACTTTCTGTTGACATCATCCTGGTCCATCTTGACACCAACAGTGGCCAATTCTCCAATCAACTTGTTGAACCTATCAAAGGTTTGAGTCATAGACTCATTCTTTGTAGACATAAAATTTTCATATTGTTGCTTGAGAATTGCTTTCTGATTTCTCTTAGTGCTTTTGGTACCTGAAAATCTCTTTTCCAAAGCATTCCACAAGATTTTGGCATCAGCACAGTTGCAAAACTGTTAAGTCTAAATATTGTATCCAAGATTTAATAGGAAAGTCAAAGATGTAAAAGTCAATATTGTCTTTGTATTAGTTGTCATGTTTAAGTTTCCTTAGCCATTAAGTCTTGTAGTAGATAGATGGTATAAATAGGTTGGTGTTAGTAATCTTGTGGTAACGATGAGAGTTGTATGCATTACATTGTAATATCAGATTTGTGGCTAATCAAGATCTACTTTCTCTCTCTAGACTCTCTCTCTAGTTCTTGTTCTTAATGTTCATATCTTGAGTAATTGCTTGATTAATTGGGATTTATTAATTAACAATTGATATCAGAGCTGAACCAAACTTTTCAGGAATGATTTGATCTTGATTTGAATTGAAATCTGTGTCTTTTGGATCGAAAATCTATATTTTCGAAAGTTTTTCAAGAAAACGAGTTCTTCACTGTTCAATCTGATTTTGTGTGTAAAATCGTTTTTAGTACAAGAAAATGGAATCATTGAGTTCGATTTATGTTGGTGATTGATTCTTGTTTTAGTTCCATAACTTAATTCATTCAAAATCAATTCCAATTTTCGATTTTTGAAATTTTCTTGAACTCAAGTTCGGTCTCTGTTCATGATAAAAAAATGTGCAAATTGTTGTTTTCAATATGAATTTGTTAGTATATTTGAGTTTCGTACTGTTTGTTGATAAATCTGACAAGTTCTTGAGATCAAATGCGCAGGTTTGAATCGATTTGAGAAAGTAACAGCCAAGAACTCGACTTTGCGCAAGTTCATATGGTTTGCGCAAGATTCATAATCATTTGCGTGAGATTATCCGAGCTCTAAGAAGAAAGTTTAGTTTGCGTATCAAGACACATTTGCGTATCCTTCAGCATACGCAAAGTCTCTCTTGCGCATCGAGGCAAATACGCAAAGTCCCTCTTGCACATCAAGGCAAATACGCAAAGTCTCTCTTGCGCATCAAGACTCATACACAAACCTATTTTTCGTATCACACGGCTTCCGAGAATCATACTTTGCGTATCCCACTGGTTCCGAAAACCTGACTTTGCGTTTCATATTGCATACGAGAATCTCTTCTTTGCGCATCTTCAAGTGTTGTTCAAATTTTCATTTTTTTCGAAAATTTTCAATTCAATCTGATTTTTGATTTTCTGATATATAGTTTGGAACGGTCATTCATTTCAAGCTAATTACTTTTTCAAGATATCAATTTTATACAAATATGAGATATCTGTTATTGAAGCTGAAAGAAATGATCTGAAAATAATAAATTCATAATATCTCAGAAGGATTCAGGAGTTGCAACTTAAATTGTTCAATTGTGTTAAAACTCCTGAATGTATACAGTGTTCTAATAATCTTACTAAATTTTCAGGTATCATTTATGAGAAGGAAAAAGAGATAAAAGAGAAAGAGAGAGAGATTATAACTCTTCAAAGACAACTGAAGACAACTGATCAGAAATCATCGGAGCTACAAGCAGAATCAGTTGAGCTTCAAATCAAGTTGAAGGCTTTCAAAGAAAATATATCTGTTTTGGAATCTGAGAATGCTGAACTTAAAAAGAATATATCTGGCTTGGATCAACATCTTGCTGAAAATAAAGCTGATTTTGAAAAAGAAAAGAAAAGTTTTTCAAAGAAATTCGCAGATTTCTCAAAGAAGTGTTATGAAGAAAAGAAGTCAGTGGATCTTAAATGCATTAAGCTTTCTCAACAAATCTCCGATTTTGAGAAAGTACTGATTTTGGAAAGAGAGAAATTTGCTCAAGAAAAGAAGGCCATAGAACAGAAAAATGTAGGATTCTTTAAAGAATTATTCGGCCAGAGAAATGAGTCAGAAAAAGGATTTGAAGAAGAACGATCAATCTTTGAAACTGAAATAAAAAAGCTGACTTCAAAGTTATCTGAATTATCTACTACTGCGATGAAAGAGCAAAGAACGAAATCTGAGTTTTCAAAGAAGATTGACCTACTTGTGAAAGAAAGAGACACATTTGTTTCAAAAATCAAAGAGCTTGAAAAATCTGTTTCAAGTTCAAAACAGAAATATGTTTCTTCACAAAGGTCAGTCAAATCCTTTAATCATATTCGTCGCACTAACCTTTTCTATGATGAATATTTAGATGGTTCAGATACTTATCCAAGAAAAAGTTTCAAGAAAGAGAAACTGGTTTGGTAAAAGAAACCAGTCAAAGATGATAAGGAAAATGAGCTGAAAGAGAAGAAATCATGTGTACATGTTCACAAAGCAAAAATGAACAAAGCACTTAAAGGTAAGAAATACTATTGTTCTATCTGCTGTACACATGATCTTTTTCACAAAACAAATGATCATTTCTGGTATGGTTCTTACTCTATATCCCCCACACGAACTGCAACTAACATTTCTGGACCCAAATACCAGTGGGTACCAAAGAAGAAAACTGATTCTGTGTTGCAGGCATCTCAAGCCAAGGGGGAGTAAAAGAACCATGGCTTTTGAACATAGCAGTTCAAAACCCGGACTTCAATGTCAAGATTATGGTTCTTGAATAACACAATTCAAGACCCGCACTTCAATGTCAAGATTATGGCTCTTGAATAACACAGTTCAAGACCCGCACCTCAATGTCAAGATAATGACTTTTAAACACAACAGTTTAGGACTCGGACCTCAGCGATCAAAAGACCTTACTCCTGAATTTTTGCATCCGATGGATATGTTGGTCTACATCCCAAGAGAACTGATCTGATCTCTATGCTGTACTTTTTCACTAATAGATTTTACTGATATGATGGTCTACAATTCAAAAGGGAGTGCCTGATCTCTATCCTGTTTTCACTGAATTATTTTAGATGCTTAATTTAAGGAGGAGTAAAGGTGGTGGATTCTGATCACGTGACAGATCAGGACCCGTTTTTCAACGATCAAAGAAGGATATTATGCTAATATCCAGGGGGAGCTTAAAAAGATATAAATCATTTTTTCATGATTTGAGGGGGAGCTTAAAAGGTAAATATCTTCTGATCCTAGATCTCTGATTTTTTGAAAGAAGAACAACTTTCAAACATGAAAAACCGATTCTTAAATGTTCAAACCACTTCTTATTCTCAAAAGATTTCATGAATTTTGAAGTGTGAATTTTAAAGGTTTTTCAAATTTTGAGCTTAATGTTTAACTGACCGTGTGTTTCCAAAGATCAATACTTGTGTATTATCATTGTCCATATATTGTCAAGTATTCACACACACCGATTCAGTATTTCATTTGATTTGTTATTACCATGTCTCAAATTCAACCAATTTTTCGATGGTAATACCCCCGTTTGCGTTCAAAGTTGTTGAGCATCATTCATCTTTTTCATATTTGTGCTTTCATTGATAAATTGTTTATATTCGTTCATATAAACAAAATTTCCAATTCTTTGTTACCCTAACCTTTTGATTTGATCTGATTGATTCATTGTCAGATTCTCAAAACAATTCTCTTGATTTCATTTCATTCATTCAATATTCTTGTTTTGAGAAATCTTCAAAGTTCAAATGCTCAAATTTCATTCATAATTTTAAATGAGCATACATTCTGACACTGTTATCTTGTTGAGCTTAACTGTTCAAGTTAACCTGTTGAGCAACTATTCTGTATAGGACTTACATGGGATTCGTGTGTGAGCTTAAACAGAACTTCCATGGATTCACGTAAGCAATGTTTCCTACCCAGGAAGTTATCCTTGAGTGATTGAGGGGTGAGGGGTCATAAATCAAAGAGTGGGGGAGATAACTCATCCGTTTGAGTTATTCTCATTGTGTGGAGAGGAAAAATGGAAATGAGAGTTTGGTTAGAAGTGAGCATAATGTTAAAAAGAAAGAGGGTGTGAGATCAGAGTTAAAAGAATATCAGAACTCTGCACCTACCACTTTCTGAGCCGGACAGCCACATCTACTGATTTGTTCACATTCTTTGGTGACAATCATTGAAAAAGGCAGTGAGCCCATGCCAACTCTTGCGTTAACCCCACCAACCACTCATTTCTTTCTTAACAAAGAAATGTTTCATTTTCTTTGGGGACGCAACATATATGCTATCTAATCTTCACTTGAAAGATTTAGATATTGAAAAAGAAGGAAAGTTGCCCCACCTTCGCACCTCTTTCATGCACATTGAGTCCGTGTATTATCTGTTGCTGTCTCAACAGTTTACACAATTTGAGCCTTAATGAAACACAATCATTGTGCTAAAATTCTTTCATACACAAGCAAGAGCACACAGAAAATCTGTTTTTCTGTCAGAACATTCATAGAATTACCTTGTGTTTTTCAATGGTTGAATGGAAGTCCTGGGGAGTCATCATCAAGCCAGCTCCTTATATTGTACATTCGTTGTACACAGTAACTTTGTGTTACTGACAGGCATTCCTAACTGTTTCATATGTTGAATTTGAAAAGATTCGGATATATACAGTTCATGATTCGGCTCTTCAGATCAAAGTGCGGAAACTGAAAAAGGGGAGATTGTTAGTTGTTGACAAAGAGGAAATCAAAGTCTGAGTTGAAATTGATGAAGTTTTGATTATCTTGATGCTCACATCATCAAAAAGGGGGAGAATTTTATAAAGATTCAATTTCAAAGTTCGAAGTTCAGGACAGAAATTCAAAATGCTTCCGCTGATTTAAAGTTCAAGTCTGATAAAGAAATTCAAAGCCAAAAGATTCTGAAGGAAGAATGTTCAAAGTTTAATCAAGATGGTTTGTGAAAGTTTGTTCTTCCAAAGATGGTTCAGAGATCAAAGTGATGAAGATACATGTTTGTCAAAGATTATTTTACCGTCAACATTTCAAAGATGTTTCAAAGATGAAGTTTCATGTTCAAAGATGTTTCAAGTATTATGATTCATGTTCTTGACTTGTTGACTTTCAAAGCTTCAAAGAGAAAAAGACTTTCCAAGATTTTTCAAGAGCTGAAAGATTAAAGATTATGAAAGCTTCAAAGAGTCAAAAGGTGAAGAATCAAGAGCTGAAGATCTGTATCAACTTTTATTAAATCTTGAATACAAAGGGGGAGATTGTTAAGTCTAAATATTGTATCCAAGATTTAATAGGAAAGTCAAAGATGTAAAAGTCAACATTGTCTTTGTATTAGTTGTCATGTTTAAGTTTCCTTAGCCATTAAGTCTTGTAATAGATAGATGGTATAAATAGGTTGGTGTTAGTAATCTTGTGGTAACGATGAGAGTTGTATGCATTACATTGTAATATCATATTTGTGGCTAATCAAGATCTACTTTCTCTCTCTAGACTCTCTCTCTAGTTCTTGTTCTTAATGTTCATATCTTGAGTAATTGCTTGATTAATTGGGATTTATTGATTAACAAAAACTGATGTTGATATTCATTAGGAATTGCCATGAGCAGAGTGCTCAAGGCTTTCATCTCAGTCTGCCTCATCTTTCTTTCTCCATCAGTCTTTGGTGGAGGTCTCTTGCCATCTGCTCCAATCTCTCCTACATTGGAGGGACCATTCTCAATGATGTCCCACATTGAGTAGTCTGTAAGAAGTATATACTGCCTGATTCTGATTTTCCACTTGTCAAACTCATTAGGTTTGAGCATGGGAACCTTTTAAACAAGAACACTGTCGTGTGATCCATTCATGATGATTATTGATTTCTGAGTTCCTATTGCTCCGATACCACTTGTCAGGATCGAAATTCAAAACAAGAATTTAAATAAACACTCAGAAACTTTGTTAAAGAAGTTGCGGAATAACACTTTAACAAGAAATCAATGAAACAATGTATGAATTCAAATCACAAGTTATATTGAATTAACTTGATGATTACAACCAAAGCCTCAATCTGTTGAACAGACTCAACAGACGTTCAAAACTTCTCTAATGAAAGGATCACTAATAATCTTGAGGCTAATTCTCTCTGAAACAAAAGACGTATATTCCAATAATCTAAGACTTCTAGACTATATATATTAAAAACAGATTACAAGATAATTATTAAAATAACATTGATCTTCAGCATCCATTCCATAATTATCTTCAACTCCTTTTCTTTTGCTTCACGTAACAAACCATCCTTATCGACATCAGCAACATTAATTCTTTTAGCAGTATCTTCTCATCATCAGCAGTACTAACATGCTAGCAGTAGTAACTTCCAACTTGCAGTATTAACTCTCCAAGCAGTACTAACTATTCTTCTAGCAGTACTAACCTTTCAAGCAGTATTAATACTACTAGAAGTAGTAATTTCTTCAAGTAGCAGTACTAATGTCTTCAGCAGTAGTAATCTTCAATACTAAGCAGCACTATCCAGACTTAGCATATTTCAGACCCAACAAGTATATATAGTGCTCAACACATTTCATTTAAAATATATCAAATAAGGGGAAAAATCCCCGATTACCCGTTGGGGATCCTCGTTCCCCGGTGGGGACGAGGATGGTGTAACACCCTAAAAATAGGGATAACAAAAATCCGAAAAACGGACATGAGGTATACTAAAATTGCCATAGCAAGAGCCTCCCAAAAATGGGGATTATATAAATAACCTGTTTAATCACAATTGTAACTCAAACGGACAATAAATTAACAACCAAATAATCTAATTTCTACAACTAGAAAAGAGATTACAAAAGGGTTGTCATCTATAAGCCCAACAGTTCATTCCATAAGCATAATACGTTCAAGTGCAAAATCCCCAAGCTCTCACCCAAAGCAACTAAGTCTGCTTAGGACCGGCGCCGCTAGAACCTGAGATACACATCGACACCAAACAAGTGTTAGGCCAAAAAACCTACTGAGTTGAACAACAATAAGCATACATGAACAGTTATAATTCTTATCAGCAGTTAACCAGTGTTCAATACATATGGAGTCATTAGGGGAGACCCAAAGCACCAATCAAATCCCACCCAAGAGTCGATGTACCTTGATGCCCTTAACAAGGAACACCCGAAAGGCCCGACACACCCGAAGACTATCGCTGAGAAAATTCCTCGAATGGCGGAGGTCTAGGCACATACCATCACAGTGGCGCCCAAGAATACATCCTCATAGTGTACTGACTTGGTTCGTCCAACATAACGCATATAGGAGGTCCTTTTGGTGTATTTCAATCCAACATATTTCCATACCGACTACGGGTACAATATTACCATCCTATCCTCATGAAGTCCAACAAAAGACCCAAATGACACTTATATTCATCATGCATATAAATATGTCACCAAAGTGGTATTCCAACTAGAACCATCATAATACCCATACATGCGTACATTTCATATCAAGTTACTCACATTATGTATCCATGAGAAAAACCCCAAATAATGGCGCCCATAACATAAAACATAGCATATCACAAATATCTATATTTTCAACTATTTTCATCAAGAAATCCCAAATACTTGAACACATAAAGATAAAATAACAAATAGAAGATTTTGATGTGTATCTAGTTTTAACAAAGGTTTAGTAAACTCACAATCTAGGTTTTGAACCAAAAACCTAGAAAATACGGAACTCTAAAGATGGAGAAATGCTTTGACTTGATTCTTGAGGATCTTCTCCAATAAATGAACTCCAAGGTAGGTTGAATGCCCAAGGATTGATGTTTAACCACCCAAGGTTGCAATAAATTCTTTGAGGGGAGTAAATGATGACTTGATGCTCAAACCCTAGAATTCCCCTCTTGAAAAACGATTATGTGTGGGTGTTTTTGTTTTGAAATTGGTTGAAAAGGGTTTTAGAGACCTGCAGGTGTTGCCGTGGCTTATGCCGCGGCTTGCAACCCGTGGCGTAAGTTTCCCGCGTGCCCCAAAGGGTCGACTCCAGTTAAACTATAGAATCCCACAACATAACCAACAACAAACCTTAAGCAAGATAAACATTTTAAGCATATAAGTCCTACATCAATTAATACAAACATAGGATTAACAAGGCTTAATACTCTCCTGAAATTCCGGGTGTTACAATCCTCCCCACCTAATTGGGATTTCGTCCCCGAAATCTCATCCTAAATCAAACAAGTGAGGATAACGCTTCTTCATATCATCTTCTGATTCCCAAGTAATGTTAGCACCCCGATGGTGCTTCTATTGGACTTTAACCATGACTACGTCTTTATGTCGTAACTTCTTTACTTTCGATTCTAAAATCGACCCCGGCTCTTCCACACATCGATTTCCATTGTCTACTCGAATTTCCGATAAAGGAATCACGCTTTTCTCTTCGGCTAGACACTTCCGTAGATAACATACGTGGAATGTAGGATGTATCCCATCCATTTTCGGCGGTAAATCCAACCGATAGGCTTGTAAACCAATCTTCTTTAAAATAATGAATGGTCCAAGGAAACGAGGACTAAGCTTCCCACGCTTCCCGAAACGTATGATCCCCTTCCACGGAGACACCTTCAACATGACCCGGTCACCCGCTTGAAACTCAACCGGTCTTCTCTTCTTGTCCGCATAGCTCTTTTGTCGGTCTTGCGCCGCCTTTAGCCTTTCTCGAATCTCTTTCACCTTGTCCGCCGTCTCCTGCATTATTTCCGGCCCGACGAATTGCTTTTCGCCCGCTTCTAGCCAACAAACTGGGGTTCTACACTTCCGTCCATACAAAGCCTCGAACGGTGCCATTCCGATACTAGAATGGTAAATGTTGTTGTACGCGAACTCTACCAAAGGTAGGTGTGAGTCCCAACTTCCCCGAAGTCTATTACACACGATCTCAACATATCTTCTAGCGTCTGGATCGTTGCTCGCTTTGACCATCCGTTTGAGGATGATATGCCGTGCTCAGATTCAGTCTAGTGCCCAACTCCTTTTGCAAGCTAGTCCAAAAGTTCGAAGTGAAACGACTATTCCGATCCGATACTACAGATTGCGGAACTTCGTGCCTTGACACCACCTCGTCGATGTACAGTTTAGCCAACTTATCTATTGGCAAGGTCTCCCGCATCGCAAGAAAATGCGCGCTCTTGGTCAATCGATCCACGATCACCCAAATTGTATCGTGACCACGTAAGGTCTTTGGTAGCTTCGTCACAAAATCCATGGTGATGTTGTCCCACTTCCACTCGGGAATGGACAATGGTTGCAAACTTTCATACGGTCTTTGATGCTCCGCTTTGACTTGAAGGCATGTGACACACTTTTCCACATAGCTAGCCACATCCAGCTTCATCACCGACCACCAATAATTCAACTTTAAGTCTTTATACATCTTGGTGCTACCGGGATGTATAGAATATTTCGACTTATGTACTTCCTTGAGAAGTAAGTCACGATTTCCCCCAATCTTTGGCACCCAAATTCGCCCTTGGAAGAGTTTGGGTCCACGTCCATCTTCTGTTAAGAGTTCCTTTTGCTTGGACATTACCTCGGCCTTAAGGTTCTCTTCTTTAAGTGCTTCCGCTTGGCTCGTTCTTATACTCTCCAACAAACTCGACACCACATCGATTCTGGTAAGGGACATTTTGACACCTCCATCATGACTCCTTCGACTCAACGCATTCGCCACCACATTGGCCTTACCGGGATGATAGAGTAAATCACAATCGTAATCCTTCAAAAGCTCTAGCCATCTCCTTTGTCGCATGTTGAGTTCCTTTTGATCGAAGATGTACTTGAGACTCTTGTGATCCGTGAAAAGAGTACACTTGGTCCCATACAAGTAGTGTCGCCACAACTTTTACGCGAAAACTACCGCCGCCAACTCCAAATCATGAGTCGGATAATTCTTCTCATGGTCCTTTAACTGTCGCGACACGTAGGCTATTACTTTCCCCCTTTGCATTAGGACACACCCAAGTCCCATCTTGGAAGCGTCACTAAACACAACAAAGTCTTCCGATCCCTCGGGTAAGGACAAGATCGGAGCTTCGCACAACTTCCTCTTGAGCGTCTGAAAGGCTTGCTCGTGTGCATCGGTCCAAAGAAACTTGACGTTTTTCCTTGTGAGAGAAGTGAGCGGTGCAACTATCTTGGAAAAGTCTTGAATGAAACGTCGGTAGTAACCCGCTAAACCCAAGAAGCTTCGGATCTCCGTCGGACTTGTTGGAGGCTCCCAACTCATCATTGCCTCGATCTTTGCCGGATCCACTTTTACCCCGTCCTTTGATACCACATGCCCCAAGAATTGCACCTCTTTAAGCCAGAATTCGCACTTCGAGAATTTCGCGAATAATTTCTCCCTCCTTAGAACTTCTAATACTTCCCGTAAGTGTTTTCCATGCTCGGACTCATCCTTTGAATATATTAAAATATCGTCGATGAAGACGATCACGGATTTATCCAAGAATGGGCGACACACACGGTTCATCAGATCCATGAATACGGCCGAAGCGTTGGTTAAACCGAAAGGCATCGTCAAAAACTCGTAATAACCGTATCGTGTTCGGAAAGCCGTCTTCGGAATGTCCTCTTTCTTTACTCTCACCTGATGATAACCGGATCGAAGATCAATCTTAGAGAAGCATCCCGCGCCTTGAAGTTGATCAAAAAGATCGTCGATACGAGGTAAGGGATACTTGTTCTTCACCGTGACTTTATTCAACTCCCGGTAATCTATGCACATCCTCATGGACCCGTCCTTCTTCTTCACGAACAACACCGGTGCTCCCCATAGTGACAAACTCGGTCGGATGAATCTCTTCTCCAATAACTCTTGCAGTTGTGACATCATTTCCTTCATTTCCGTCGGTGCCAAACGATATGGAGCTCGGGCTATCGGAGCCGCTCCCGGAGTGAGGTCAATCTGAAACTCCACTAGACGTTCCGGTGGTAATCCAGGTAAGTCCTCCGGAAATACGTCTGGATAATCTTGCACCACCTCCACATCTTCCACCGACTTCTTTTCTTTCTTCGCGTCCACAATGTAGGCCAAGTACAAAGGGTAACCCTTCGCTAAAAACTTGCGAGCCTTAAAAGATGAGATAATAGGATTATTCCTCTTTCCTTTCTCCCCATAAATGGTAGCCACACCATTTTCCGGCAATGGCACTTGGATCATCTTTTTGGAACAAAAGATGTCCGCCTTATGCCTTACTAACCAATCCATACCTATGACTACATCAAACCCTCCTATAGCCATAGGTAATAAATCCACTTTGAAAGAATTCCCATCAATCTCTAGAGTGCAATCACAAAAATGGTCACGAATGATCACTTGATCCCCATTAGCTATTTCTACTATTAATGCATCGGGAAGGACACTGATATGAGTGGTGAATTGTTTACAGAAAGCATCTGACACAAAAAAACATGTAGCACCCGAATCAAACAAAACACGAGCAGGCAAGGAGTTTACTAGAAACGTACCCAAAACAACATCCGCGGTCTCCTTTGCCTCATCGGTAGTCATCCGGAAAGCTCGACTCGGTGCCCTTGATGGTTGCTCGACCCTAGCCGTCGAACCCACAGAATTTCCACCACATCCTCTAACTAGCCTTGGACACTATCGCTTCATATGCCCCGGCTCTCCGCATTCATAACATACCGACCCACGAAGGGAACACTCTCGAGTTGTGTGGTTTTTCTTACCACACTTGTTACACCCGGCTGGACCGGAGAGAGTCCTTGTAGCGCACGACCCCGAGTGCTTTGACCTGCACTTGTGGCACCACCGATCTTCACGGCGTTGATCACCAGTTCTCCCGCTTACAAAGGGTCTTGATTGACGAACGGGCCCAGATGGCCCCTCTCACTTCCGTTTCTCACCAACATGTTTCTTCTCATCCCTTTAGGCATTGATGTCGTCCTCAACGAGTAAGGATTCCTCGATAACCTCTTGCAGAGTCGAACACTTAGCATTCCTTACCGCCGTTCGCATCTCGGCCGGTAACCCTTGATGATAGGCCTTAATCTTTGACCTTTCATCGGGGACCAGATGTCCCACCAAGTTTAGTTTCTCCAAGAAGAGTTTGGAGTAGCCAACAATAGACAGATTCCCTTTCTTCAGATCTCGGAACTCCCGCTCCAACTTGTCCATCGAACGCTCAATACAATACTTGTCCATAATCTTCTCCTTGAACACGGGCCAAGTTAACTTAGCCAGAACTTCAGGAGTGAGTACTGATCGAGTGAGATTCCACCAAATCAAAGCCTCTCCCCGAAGTAGTTGAGAAGCAAACTTGACCCGTTGAGAGGGATTGTGTGTCCCAATGTTAACTATTCAATAAAGAAAACATATAAAACAATACGATAATGCAAACCTGATACGATTAATCAAAAGATTCAACAGGTTACAAGTGTTCTTGATGAAGAAATCGAAATCTCTCTCTGCTTCTCTCTGTGTACGGCGCACCAACACCAAGCAGCCTCACTCAATAATTAATTTTCCAATTAAGCTCTCTCTCCTCTAACCTAATTAACACTAAATAAAGCTAATTTATACTTAGGCCTTATTAGCAAAATGGGCTTGGCTAGGCTTAGGCCCAACAACTAAAAGCAACTATTAACTAAAATAAAAGACAAACAATGAAAATACGAGAAACATACTTTGACTATTTATTACAAAAGAACCCTAGACTATTTGTTGAGACGACTTTTCCAGCTTTGACTTCAGTTTTCCATCTTCAGATAATGATGATCTTGAATCCAATAAAATTGTGCTTTAACAATCTCCCCCTTTGGATCAAGATCATTTCTCTTTTAATCTCAGAAAATGCAATCTTCCTATTTATCTTCAGAATGTGACAATCTTCCCAATCGATGATGATAAAATCTCTTGGAAAGAAATTATCTCCAGTTTCAGCGCGGAATGCTTTAGCAAATCATCTTCAAATAAAATTTCTTCATTCAGCATATCTTCAGAGTATCTTCAGAAATTCTTTCAAAAACTTTTGATCTCCCCATTTCTTGATTGACGCTTCTCCCCCCTTTTAATGAAAAGAGCAAAGAGTTCATCAAAATTAGTCTTCAAGAAATGTCTTCCACCACTTGCCAACAGAACCTTCGATTATCCGTCAATTCATTAAGATGTTCATCCAGATATTTGCAAATCTAAACAATTTAGAAAATGAAGTGTAACACCTGAATCAACAAATGAATCAGTTAAAATTGCCTGTCAGTAACACAAAGTCACTGTGTGTAACGAATACACAATATAAAGGAGCTTTTATGATGTTCACTCCCCCAGGGCTTCCATTCAATCATCGAAACACCACAAAGGCAATTTCTATGAACGTGATGACAAAGAAACAAATTCTTTGTGTGTTCGTGCAAGTGATAGAATAAATTGAGCAGATGATGTTTACTTAGAAGGTTCAAAAAGTGTAAACCACTAAGACAAGTAGTTAAACACAGACTCAATGTGAATTAGTGAAGTGTGAAGGTGGGGCAGACTTCCTTCTTTTCAATATCTAGATTTTCCAAATGAAAATCAGATAGCATATGTGATGCGTCCCCTTTGAAAATTAAACATTTTCTTGTTGAGAAGAAAATGAGTGGCTGGTGGGGTAATGTCAAGAGTTGGCATGGGCTAGTTGCCTGTTTCAATAATGTTCACCAAAGAGATGTGAATCATTAGAAATGTGGCTGCCCGACTCAGAAAGTAGTTGGTGAAGAGTTTAAACATTCTTTTACTCTGATCTCACACCCTCTTTCTTTTAATCTTTAAGCTCACAGCTAACCAAACTCTCTTTTAACATTTTCCCTCATCACACATCCCACACTCATTTCATGGAACTCCTCACACTCAATCACTAAGGATTTACTTCTTGGGTAGGAAACACTGGTTAACGTGAATCCATAGAAGTTCAGTTAAGTCCTAGCACACTGATCCCATGTTTTCCTATGAAGCATATGATGCTCAGGTGATTTAACTTGATCCGTTAAAGCTCAATAATGAAGTAGAAAACATTTAAAAGCACACTTCCATTTCAAGAAATCTGTTTGAGAATCGGGAAGTGGTTTGAACATTTAAGAACATGTTTTCTTATGATTGAAAGTTGTCCTTCTTTCAACCATAAATGAGATGAAGATAAGGAATTATACCTTTTGAGTGCATTCTTACATCTCACGAAGTCAAGCTTAAAGTCATAAAGATATGATCTTTGAAGCATCTCTCAACCTACAAAAGTCTAAAAGTCTAGTCAGAGTAACTTTATTCACTGAAATTGAAATGACATAAAGCAGTAAAACAATTAATGTACGAGTTCTGATCAGAAATAATCAGAAGTCATAGCCATACTCCTTTGACTTGAACGCTCCCCCTAAAATCATGCATCACTAACAAATTATCAGTAAGTACAATGCATTCAGTTTTGCTCCCCCACAAGATAACATTGACCATCTATAAGATACTTCTCTCACTCCCCCTGAGATCATGAACAAACTGTTAAAGAGCAGATATCATGCGGAAATAAAAATAAAGAAATGATAAAGAGATACAATAAGAAACTTTAATAGGTAACGACCGATTAGGTCTTAAGATTTAGCATTCCAAGTCTTGAGACAAGAAAATTAAATCTCTTTTCATCTAAAGGTTTGGTAAGTAAATCTGCAAGCTGATAATCGGTTTTTACAAAGTAAAGTTCAATTGTTCCCTTTTCTACATTATCTTTTAGAAAATGATACCTGACATCTTTGTGTTTGGTCTTAGTATGCTGAACAGGGTTAGCGGTAATTACAATAGCGCACTTCGAATCACAATAGATCGGGATTCTATTGAAATGAAATCCATAGTCTCGCAGTTGTGTTCTCATCCACAAGACCTGAGAACAGCAGCTAGCAGCAGCTACATATTCCGCTTCGGCCGTTGATGTGGAGACACATAATTGCTTCTTCGAAGCCCAACTGACGAGTTTATCTCCGAGGAATTGGATATGACCCGAGGTGCTCTTCCTGTCTAACATGCAGCCAACATGATCTGCGTCTGAATAAGCTGTTAGTTCAAAGCTTGTATCCTTAGGATACCACATACCAAGATCTGTAGTCCCCTTCAGATACCTAAAAATCCGCTTAACAGCAGACAAATGGGATTCTTTAGGATTGGCCCGATATCTAGCACATAAGCATGTAGAGAACATTATATCCGGCCTACTAGAAGTAAGATACATTAAAGAACCTATCATCCCTCTATAAGTCCTAACATCAACAGCCTTTCCCGAAAGATCGGTGCCAATCTTAGTACCAGGTGCCATTGGGGTACCAATCGGTTTACAATTTTCCATTTTGAACTTCCGAAGAATATCCAGAATGTATTTAGATTGATTGATAAAAATTCCCGTTGAAAATTGTTTGACTTGCAATCCGAGAAAGAAGTTCATCTCTCCCATCATGCTCATCTAAAAACGTGACACCATGAGGTTTTCAAAGTTCTTAAAGTACTTAGGATTTGTAGAACCGAAAATAATATCATCCACATATATTTGAATAAGAATGATATCGCCTTTATCCTTTTTAATGAAAAGAGTGGTATCAACCGTACCTTTTGTAAAACCTGACTTGACCAAGAACTGAGATAGAATATCATACCAGGCGCGAGGAGCTTGTTTCAGTCCATAAAGAGCTTTATCCAAGATGTAGACGTGGTTCGGCTTATCTGGATTTACAAACCCTTCTGGCTGTGAGACGTAGACTTCTTCCTTGAGTACTCCATTCAGAAAAGCTGTCTTCATGTCCATTTGATAGACAGTGAAGTTCTTGTGAGCTGCGTAGGCTAAGAACATCCGAATTGCCTCTATCCGCGCCACTGGAGCATAGGTCTCGTCATAGTCTATTCCTTCCTCTTGCCTATATCCCTTGGCAACAAGTCGTGCTTTGTTACGGATAACGGTACCATCTTCATCTTTCTTGTTTTTGAACACCCATTTCGTACCAATGACGGTTTTACCTTGAGGCTTGGGTACGAGTCTCCAGACTTTGAGTGCTTCAAACTGATTCAGCTCATCTTGCATCGCAGTTACCCAATCTGAATCGGCAAGGGCCTCAGATACGCGAGTAGGCTCGATCTTGCTCAAAAAGGATTCATACATACATAGATTTGATGTTGCAGACCTAGTTTGCACCGGTTTAGAAGAATCTCCAATGATTTGATGTACCGGGTGCTCTTTGGTCCAGTTGTGTTCATGAGGGAGTGGATTAGATGTAGATTGATCATGTTCAGCATCTAGAAATCCACTGTTATCTCCTTCAGATGGTTCAGAATTAACGGGGGTGTTAGTTGAAGTAGTCGTTGCAGAAGTTGCATTAGGTATAGCTTGGTCAGTCTGTTGATCAGTCCTTGCAGTACATCCTACAGAGTCAGCTACTTCTGTCTCATCAGTGTTGGTCACAACTTCAACTGTCGGAGTAGGCTTTTGAACTGGAACTTCTTGCCGAATCGGGGAATTGGATTCAGTAGAGATATCAGAAGTGGTTGGATGAGTATTCATCGAGTCTGCCATCCTGTCAACCACAACAGATTTAGGCACACGAGATCCAAGAAATTCATCATAAAACAGTTCAAATAATAAATCCAAATCAGATAATTTAGAAGTAGACGATGAAGCGTCATCTGATTTGTTCTCTTGAGGTGCAGGTCCTGGACTGGTACTCCGGTAATTACGGGTTCTGAACTGACGTGCTCAGAAGCCATGTCCTCATCGAATGTAACATTGATGCTCTCGATCACGGTCTTCGACTTCTTCAAGTAAACCCGATATGCAGTAGATGTAGAGGAATAACCAACGAAGATGCCCTCATCCGCCTTTGCACTGAACTTGTTCAGATTCTCTCTGTCATTTAGAACATAACACTTACAACCAAAAACATGAAAATATTTAATGGTTGGTGTGCGGTTGTTGATCAACGCATACGGAGTCTTCTGAAATCGGCGGTGTATCATGGAGCGATTCTGAGTGTGACACGCAGTCGATACAGCTTCAGCCCACAAACGACTCCATTCTGTTGAGGCGTGCGAGCAGCAGAGTATTGATGTGATATCCTGACCGATTCAAGATATTCTTCAACTATTTTATCCTTGAACTCTGTGTCGTTGTCAGTTCGGAGAATCTTGACCTGTTTTTGTAGATTGACTTGGGTCGTCTTCAAAAAAGTAATGAGAACTTCGGGCGTCTCATCTTTAGACCGTAGGAACTTGACCCAAGTGTATCGCGTGTAGTCATCCACGATAACCAACACATACTTCTTTCCTCCTAAGTTTTGCGTTTGCATAGGAACGCATAAATCCATATGCAACAACTCTAAGGGAGAGCTGGTACTTGGTTCAGGCTTCGGTTTGTGTGGGGCTCTCTTCATCTTTCCCTTTTCACATGCTGCACACAAGTGTTCTCTTTCATACTTCAGCTCTGGAAGTCCTTTCACTAGTTTTCCACTGACCAGCTTGTTGATGTACCAAAAGTTGAGGTGAGAAAGTCGTCGATGCCATAACCAGCTTTGTTGCATCGAGGCCTTTGATAGTAGACAAACCTGATTGTCAGCCTGGACCTTTGACAAGTTGATGGTGTAGAGGTTTGACTTGCGAGTGTCGACCAAGAGTTCTTTCCCTTCTTCAGTGCGAACTGAACATGTCTTGGCCTTGAAATTAACCTCTAAGTATTTGTCGCAGAACTGGCCAATGCTGAATAGGTTGTGCCCTAAGCCTTCAACGTAGCTCACCTTCTTGATCGTGAGATTTTCGTGTACAACATCACCATATCCCAGAATTGGTGAAAACTGATCATTTCCAAAACGAACTGTGTCGCAGTATTTGTCCGTATATTTAGACAACATACTCTTCTGCCCTGTCATATGCTTGGAACACCCGCTATCCAAGTACCACATATGACGGGTCTGCACATAACAAATCAAGAAAGAAGAGGTTTAGGTACCTATTTATAAATGGGACCTCCACTGTTAGTACTTGATTTTGGCACCCATTTAAATTTGGGCCCACTTTGTCTTTGAAAACCATAAGCATGATAAGACAAATGATAACGATAAGATGAAACATTATATGAACCATACCAAACATCAGAATATTTACGAGAAGCATAATCACATTCACCATGATTTAACAACTTTTTATTAGATGGTGCTAACTGGAATAATTGCTTTATAGAGTATTTCTTGCGAGAATCAACAAGATTAGATTTAAAAGTAGCAACATTCACAATCAATTCATCTTTACTAGAAGTCTTTTTATTAAAACTAGAACTAGATTTAGCTTTCTCGTCTATCTTCTGTTTCGGTATCCATGCAGTCTTAACTCCAACCCTTTGCTTTCTCATATCTGAAACATTTGAAACTTTAGAGTTAGAATGATGACAATTAAAAGAATGCTTCTTCTTTGGCTTACCCGTGGTGATCGGTTTCTGTGATTGCTGAGATTTTCTTTTCTTACCTTTCGCATTCTTAGATTTCACAGAAACTGATTTGTCAACTTTCGTTGATGTTTCACCTTTTTCAAACACACTGGGTAATCCAAAAGAATTAACAACACAAGATGAATGATCAGGAAGTTTAGAAGTAAAGTCAAATTTAGCAACACAATCATTCAAAACACCTTCAGAGTTTAAGAAATTAAGCTCATTATCAAGTGAACCAGACCTGTCATCAGAATTTAAAGCCTTGGAGAATTTAGAAAAATCAGAATTTTTGAACACTGTGGAAAAAACAGATTGTTCTAAGTCCATCAAATTTCTTTCTTCTGTAAGAGTATTCTCGAGTTCAGAAATTTTACTTTCCAAAACTAGAGGAGGGACGTAAAGCTTACCTTCGATGGGTTTAGCCTCCAATTATTTTACAGAATAACTCTCAAAATAATCATTTGAAAGAAATTTTGATTTATCAGAATTATAACTGTTATTCAACTTCTCATAGCGAAATGGAAGTTGAACTTTAGTTGTGTTCTTTCTTTTATCATATTCCTTGGCTTTATCTTTTTCAGACAGACTAGTCCAAAAGGGTTTGAGTTCCTGATGTTGATGAGCCAATAACATAAACCCAAAGTCATAAAGTGCAGGCACTTCAGATATACCCTTTTTGAGATGATGTGGGTTCTTGTAACCAAGTCCCCAAGTATCAGGTTTCTCTTTAGGTTTGTTCAAATGAATAGTGTGTTCAGTTTGACCTAAAGTATGTAATTTTTCTTCCAAAGCATTCACCTTGTCTATTAAAGAATTCTTTTCTTTTGAAGTAGAAAAATACCTTTTAGAAAGCTCTATAGTCTTAAACTCACATTCTTTATATTTAGAAACAGTTTCAGATAACTCTTTATGAATTATAGTCTTTTCTTTAGCGCTGGTGTCTATATTTTTGTGCAAAGTTTCAATTAATACATTTTTCTCAGCAATATCATTACTAAGTTTATGTATAGATTGATTTTTCTCATTTATGACACCTTTCTCACGCTTCAGTTTAGACTCTAATTCTTGGAGTTTAGACATCATGGCATGCATTTGGTTCAGAAAATCAGATTCAATTAAGTCACATACCTTATCAGTATCTCCGTCATCAGAATCAACTTCATCTTCTGACTGCTTCTTCCCCATCAGGCACAGGTGTGCTATCTCATCCTTTTCTCCCTCAGATTCTTGATCCGAATGGTCGAGCCAGTATTCATCCTCGGCCAATAATGCTTTTCCAGCCTCTTGTTGCTTGGCTAGAAGCATTTTATTCTTGTAATATTCGGAGTTTCGGATTTTTGGTTTTCGGCAGTCCTTGGCAAAGTGACCGAGTCTGCCACAGTTGTAGCACTTCATCGGTTCTTCCTTCTTGGGCTCTTCGGCTCCATCCTTCTTCTTTTCTTCTGGTCTCTTTTCTTCAACTTTCTCCTTATGCTTGTAGTTATTCGGACCAGACGAGTACCTCTGACTGTTGGATTTTGGCTTTTTATAGAACTTCTTTTGGAAAGCCTTGGTTAACATTAGCATGGCTTCCTTCAGTTGTTCACAGTCGTCAGATTCATACTTTGCCTCACTATCAGCCTCATCTGATTCAGATGCTATCACCTTCTTCTTCTTAGACTTTTTCTTGACCACAAGAGCAACTGGATCAGCAACTTCTTTGTCAGCCTTCTTCATCTCAGCCTTGATTTCATCCACCTCTTCCTCATTCTGTTTGAGGATTTCATAAACTTCATGAAGTGGAATGTCGTTCAGATCTTTCAACTGCCTCATCTGTCTGGTGAATCTCTTCCACTCAGGCTGAAGGTTGCTGAGAAATTTCACATTCAGCTCAACTTGAGATTTGTTGATCTTGTTCTTGCTGAGCTCGTTTAGCAATGTGACAAATCTGTCATAAGTAACTTCGAGTGATTCTCCAGCTTTGGCTTTGAATTCTTCATAATTATTCAAGCAGTTGGAAACTTTGAGTTGGTTGCCGACTTTAGATCCGATCATCATCTTCTCCAACTGATCCCACATTTGCTTGCCGGTAGCATTGTAGCTATCAATCTTCACATATATTTCATTCGGTATGCCTTGGAGAATAAATGATCTTGCCAGCTTGTCACCCTTGTGTCTCTTCAGTTCATCTTCCGAATATTCGCCAATCGGTAATTTATACTCTGTCTCTTCTTCTTCACCATTTTCTCCAGCTACAGTGAGAACCTTGGTAGGAGGTGTCATGATTCCTTCTTTCAGAGATTTTCTGATATAATCTCCCAAATCATGTCGATCGATGAAGTCCAAGAATTTGTCCTTCCATTGCTCGTACTCCCCCTTGAAGAGTACTGGTGGCTTCACATCTGTTCCAATAGCGAG
The DNA here is from genome assembly GCA_954870635.1 of Arctium minus. Classification (NCBI taxonomy): domain Eukaryota; kingdom Viridiplantae; phylum Streptophyta; class Magnoliopsida; order Asterales; family Asteraceae; genus Arctium; species Arctium minus. The sequence continues at coordinate 28,839,857 of OX941088.1, forward strand.
AGATTCCCGAGATGACATCCTTACTGATATGATTAGTAATCAAACTTATCTGATACGATTAAAACAATCAACTGATACGATTGTTAGAAACAAGAGTAAGATAAAACTACACTCAAAATTTTCCAGAAAAATAAATTTCTAAAAATAATTAAATGCGGTCCTCTCACACAGTATAAAGCACAAATAGATTAAACACAGTTAAAACTGGTGCAAAAATCATATATTTCCCAAGGACAGAGGTGCAAAGGATGGTTTGCGCGAGAAGCAGGTCGCGCAAAGAGAGGTTTGTGCTAGACACGGGTGGCGCAAAGTAGAAGTTCGCGTGAGAAGCGGGTGGCGCAAAGTTTCAGTTTGCGTGAGAAGAGGGTCGCGCAAAGTAGGATTTGTGCGAGCCTTGGGTGGCGCAAATTGGGTTTTACGTTTCACTTGAGTGGCGCAAAGCTTGTTTTGCGTGAGTAGAAGGTCGCGCAAAGTGCGTTTTACGTGATACGTTGATAGCGCAAAGTGAGAGTCGACCGGACACTTGTTCGACCGATAAAATGCAAGACCGGATGGTTGCTCGACCGATAAGTTGCGTCGACCGGTAAGATGTTGGACCGGTAAGTTGTAAATAATGAGATCAACCGGTAAAGAGCAAACCAAATGATTGACCGGTATGAACAGTGGACCGATAATATGTAGAGGACCGGTATTTGATGTGAGTCTTGACCGGTACTAAACTTTGATCTTGACCGGTATGCTGTGTTAAATCCTTCGACCGGTAAAGAGTTATGGTCGACCGGTATGTTGCTTAGTGGGTCGACCGGATGAAAGCAAATATGGACCAATAAAGTGTATAAGGTGTGACCGGGACCATGGTAACGACCGGTATTGGTGTGGACCGATAAAGATATTCGACCGATATTAATAAAGACCGATATGAACAGTGATTGTACCGGGCGACCGATAAGGTGTGTATGACCGGGAAAGAGTGTGACGCAAACCTAGTCGACCGATATGGACTATGTGATTGTCGGGCGACCGGTATGTTCTTGATGCTATCGACCCAGTTAAATACAAATCAGTCCAGAAAACAACCAATAACTCGAATTACACTACCACACTTTGCCAATTAGATCGATTAAACAACTAGAGTAGATTGCAAACAATTAATTTTGAAAACAAACACTTTTAATGAAAATCAAACAACGACACAGACTGTGCTCGTGAACGACCGATATGATCCAAAATCATCAAATAAACACTCTAAATTGATGCAATACTCAACACAATCAATACCAAATCAATAGAATATGCAAAACGAATACAACCCAATTAATAACAGCTTGAAAGAACAATCACACAATAAAAATTTTGAATCTTTTACAGAAAAACAGAACCGAATAAAATAAATTCAATTCCATCTGTAACTTGCTCGGATACCAATTGTGTGTCCCAGTGTTAACTATTCAATCAAAACAATACGATAATGCAAACCTGATACGATTAATCAAAAGATTCAACAGGTTACAAGTGTTCTTGATGAAGAAATCGACATCTCTCTCTACTTCTCTCTGTGTATGGCGCACCAACACCAAGCAATCTAACTCAATAATTAATTTTCCAATTAAGCTCTCTCTCCTCTAACCTAATTAACACTAAACAAAGCTAATTTATACTTAGGCCTTATTAGCCAAATGGGCTTGGCTAGGCTTAGGCCCAACAACTAAAAACAACTATTAACTAAAATAAAAGACAAATAATGAAAATACGAGAAACATACTTTGACTATTTATTACAAAAGAACCTTAGACTATTTGTTGAGACGACTTTTCCAGCTTTGACTTCAGTTTTCCATCTTCAGATAATGATGATCTTGAATCCAATAAAATTGTGCTTTAACAGGGATCACACTCACTTGACTCAAAGGCCATCTCTACCTCTTTGAGCCAGTACATGCAAGCAACCGGGTTATCTGAACCCGCAAACTCCTTAGGGTGGCACCCCAGAAACGCTTTGTAAGTGCACCCCTTAGTCTTCGTCCGGATACCTTCAGCGGATGGTTCCTCAACCGTTACCACATTTGGTCCACCCGACCCCACAATGATGTTTTCAGCCATAGTCTCAGGTTGACGGTGGCTGGCGTCTCGATCCTCTAAGAGCTTCATGAAAAACTCTTGCTGTTGAGTCATGGCCAACTGTTGTTGAGCTATGGCCGCATTCATGGCCAACATCATGCCATCCCGAAGCCGGGTCTCCATGGTAACTTCCTCCATGATGGCGTTACTTGCATTGAGGTTCCGGCGCGGAATATGCTCAGGCCCTCCTCCCAAGATTCTAGGTATAGGAATGTCATCGGTGGTTACACCAACTGGAGGTCGTACAGCTGCAGATTCCACCTCTGGTTGATCCTCTAGCATGTCCGGCAACCTACTTCGAGTGTTTACCATTACAATCTGCCATGCACGTACGAGAAATAGATTGAGAAAAGAGTAAACGAGTTGAACTCATTGTACGTACTACTACTTTCATCAATTATCATAATAATAGTAAACCAAGTATGCTCACGTAAAAATGCATTCATAATAGCAGTAGCTAAGTGAAATTATGAATGAACCATACACAATAATTCTTGTCACCATCATCACAACTTTCAATTAAAGTAATTCCGTAGTCCTAACGCTCTCCCCACCTAGGATTTCTACCCCAAGTGGACAGTGAAGTCATAAAGTCTAAAGATTAAGTCTAGATATGCTAAACAATACCTAGTTCAGTTAAACTAAAGCTCTGATACCAACTTGTAACACCCTAAAAATAGGGATAACAAAAATCCGAAAAACGGACATGAGGTATACTAAAATTGCCATAGCAAGAGCCTCCCAAAAATGAGGATTATATAAATAACCTGTTTAATCACAATTGTAACTCAAACGGACAATAAATTAACAACCAACTAATCTAATTTCTATAACTAGAAAAGAGATTACAAAAGTGTTGTCATCTATAAGCCCAACAGTTCATTCCATAAGCATAATACGTTCAAGTGCAAAATCCCCAAGCTCTCACCCAAAGCAACTAATCCTGCTTAGGACCGGCGCCGCTAGAACCTGAGATACACATCGACACCAAACAAGTGTTAGGCCAAAAAGCCTAGTGAGTTGAACAACAATAAGCATGCATGAACAGTTATAATTCTTATCAGCAGTTAACCAGTGTTCAATACATGTGGAGTCATTAGGGGAGACCCAAAGCACCAATCAAATCCCACCCAAGAGTCGATGTACCTTGATCCCCTTAACAAGGAACACCCGAAAGTCCCGACACACCCGAAGACTATCGCTGAGAAAATTCCTCGAATGGCGGAGGTCTAGGCACATACCATCACAGTGGCGCCCAAGACTACATCCTCCTAGTGTACTGACTTGGTTCGTCCAACATAACGCATATAGGAGGTCCTTTTGGTGTATTTCAACTCAACATATTTCCATACCGACTACGGGTACAATATTACCATCCTATCCTCATGAAGTCCAACAAAAGACCCAAATGACACTTATATTCATCATGCATATAAATATGTCACCAAAGTGGTATTCCAACTAGAACCATCATAATACCCATACATGCATACATATCATATCAAGTTACTCACATTACGTATCCATGAGAAAACCCCCAAATAATGGCACCCATAACATAAAACATAGCATATCACCAATATCTATATTTTCAACTATTTTCATCAAGAAATCCCAAATACTTGAACACATAAAGATAAAATAACAAATAGAATATTTTGATGTGTATCTAGTTTTAACAAAGGTTTAGTAAACTCACAATCTAGGTTTTGAACCAAAACCTAGAAAATACGGAACTCTAAAGATGGAGAAATGCTTTGACTTGATTCTTGAGGATCTTCTCCAATAAATGAACTCCAAGGTAGGTTGAATGCCCAAGGATTGATGTTTAACCACCCAAGGTTGCAATAAATACTTTGAGGGGAGTAAATGATGACTTGATGCTCAAACCCTAGAATTCCCCTCTTGAAAAACGATTGTGTGTGGGTGTTTTTGTTTTGAAATTGGTTGAAAAAGGTTTTAGAGACCTGCAGGTGTTTCCGCGGCTTATGCCGCGGCTTGCAACCCGCGGCGTAAGTCGCCCGCGTGCCCCAAAGGGTCGACTCTAGTAGCTTGTGCGGCTTATGCCGCGACCAGTAACCCGCGCAGAAAGTCGCATAAGTCTCTGTTTGCCATTAGTTAAACTATAGAACCCCACAACATAACCAACAACAAACCTTAAGCAAGAGAAACATTTTAAGCATATAAGTCCTACATCAATTAATACAAACATAGGATTAACAAGGCCTAATACTCACCTGAAATTCCGGGTGTTATAGATGGGGATGTGTTCATATTCCCCAGCGGGGACGGGGACGAGGATGGGGATAGAAATTAGGATCGGGGACGGGGATTGGGGTCCCCGCCCCATTACCATGCCTACTTAACACATGGAGGTGGGTGGTGGTGGGTTAAGTTGGTTGGTGAATAAGTGATAGGTGGAGGTTGAGTGAGTGTTGATGGTGTTTGTGGAGTGAGAAAGTGGGTGATAGTGGTGTTTGTCGAAGGTGGTGTCTGGGTGGAGGTCACGTCAAAAGGTGGGAGAGTGGTGCAGTTTGTAACACCCGGATTTTCGGTATGTTTATTTCTAGTTCCAGATTTATATTTCGACCTTAGAATAATTCTTGGTATGAATTTTAAGTTAGTATAATATTTTGGGTGAAAATCAAGTAATTTTATTTCAGGAAAAGTTTCGCGCCCGGGGAGAAATCTTCATGCCCTGGGAGATCGCTTTCACCCTCACCAAGAAATTTTCATGCTCGGGGAGGATGGACTGAATTTTCAGCTATTGTTTCCCTTTAAAAAACGGGATTTTATCCTTTTTTTTCTTCATTTTTGCTACACCTACTCGCTTCTTCTTCTTGTCATTTAGTTCTTGAGTTTCTACATCTCCACATCGATTTTCTTCATGAGGATTAAAGAGTATTGAAGCTAGAGATTCAAGTATTGTGTGATAGAGCTCAAGATCATCTTCATCTTCTTCATCTTTCTCAACAACCTTCCCACTATTGATGACTAGGCTCTCGGGTTTTCTTAAAAACTCATTTGTAAGTTCATCTTAACCTTTATAAACCTTTATTCTTGTCAAAATCCTTTATTTTAGTCTCGTATAAATCCTTCTTGATGTATTTTACACTTCTATGGACTTTGACCGATCTAGGGCATTTTAGGAGATTTGGGGGTTTTAACCATTTTTGCTAGTAAATGTTGAATCTTCAATAATGTGTTATAAAAGTAAGTACAAAAATGTTATTTTGGGGTTTGAATCTCATGATTTAAGTATATGTGATTTTGTTCATTTTGGGAGGGGTTTTGGAAAGAGAAGTTGTGGTCACTTGGGAGATGAAATATTTGGAGGATCTTTGTAGATTTAGGGTTTGCGTTAATATTTGGTGTCTTCTAGCTTTCTTGATAGTTTTGAAGAGTTTTCTCGAAAGCTAGAGCGTGAGTTTGGAATCTAGTCTAACTTAACCTGGCAATGTGAGTTCAAGTTGCTTTGTGAAAATTATGTACATGCCAAAATTGCCATTTTGAAGTATTGATGTGTTTTACTTGTTGTTTATCAAATGTGTGAGTTATTTAATGAGTTTTGCATATTTGGTATATCTAATTTTATAAATCTCGTGAGATACCCGTATTTGGGTTTTTGGACACTTTGGTAAATAAATCTTGTGAATGAGTCATTTTGGTGGTTTATATCATAATTAGAGATTATTTTACATTAATGCACCATTGGTGCCTTTGGTCATATAAACCATCTGGAAAATTCATGGTATCGTGTTGTTAAGTATTTTAGGTATATATAGTATGATTTCATTTGGGAAATGTCAAACAAAGGGAATTTGAGTTAATCATGCCTTTGGAGCATGTGTTTGCATGATTATGGGTTAAATACGATTTAGTTGCATATGTTGGCTTATGTTGAATAGTCAAATGAATTGTTGAGCTTTTGGCGTGGTTTTGACTTAATAGAGTCTTTGGGACATTAGTTTGATTTAAGTTGTTGTATGTTGATATTTTAGAGTTATATGCATCTATTGCGTATTCATTTTGTAAATTACATGTTTTGAGTGTGTTGGTCATGCAATTGGAGTCATGTAATTCTACACAGTAATGCATTGGTTCCATAGGCATATGAGTTAGTCTTGTGTTAAAGGTCATGCCAGTGTAACGGGGCTGGACTATGGGACTATCAACATTGCGGGGTTGGACTCTAAGACATATGTTTTGAGGCTTTGGGGTAGTTAAGTATACACTAAGGACTTGAGATTTGAGGTGTTACCAAAAAGGGGTAGGTACTAAGAACCATGCGCCTTGAGGTGCTACAAGTCGGGGTAGGCACTAAGGACATGATCCTTGAGGTGTTACTCCAAAAAGTAGGTACTAAGATTATTGATTCTTGAGGTGCTACACGTAGGGGTAGGCAATAAGATTTTTGTCGCTTAAGGAGTTGAGGTGTTACCTATAGGGGGTAGACACTAAGTGTGCCGAGCCTTGAGGTGTTACCTTGGAGGTAGATTTCACAGAGAGTGGTCACTTGTACCCACAAAGTCGCCACTATTGCCGACTCAAGACTTGCCGATTTAAGTAAGTAGACCTCTAAGGACTTTAGTTCCACCAATATGGATATAGATGCCCAAATATCTTTGTGACACCTATATTGACCGACACTTTGAACCTTAGTTAAAATAATGCAAAAAACTGTATCTCTACGTGGTTGTAAAAGACTCTCTCAAATCTTCTTGCATCACTCAAGTCGTATTTCCGGATCCACCCATCTCTGGGGCTAAGATGTAACACCCGGAAAATCTTTTGTAAGCGATCTCGATTAATTCTACTCCCGATACCCTTGTTTTAATGTTAAGTATTCCTTTGGATCATCTAGACTAACCCGAGAACCCCTACTTGATTTTCTAGGCCATTTTATGCGAAAAACCAAAAAAATCACAACTGCAGGGGGTGTTTGTGCGATTATGACCCGCGACTGTGACACAGACACTGTCGCCTGAACCTTCCAGAGGGGTGTGGAACCCTTACGACGATTCCCATGGGCAAAGTCGTTGGGCAATGTCGCCCGTGTGGTTCAGTCCTCCGTTTAAAAACGCAATCTGATGCTTTATTTCATGGATTCTTCATCTGAAAACGGGAGGGTTCCTTTGGGAGGCGATTTTAGGGCAAAATATAATCCCTTTCATTTATTCCACTCTTCTTGGTTGATAGCTTCATTTATTGAGTTCAAGGGTTGACTAAAATCATTGATTTCAAGTTCCTACCAAGAATCTCAAGTCTCCAAGTCGCTACTTCATCTACATCTAGGGTTTTCTATTTTCTAGGTTTTAACCAAAACCTAGATTGTGAGTTCCTAACACTTTGTTAAAACTAGATACACATCATATCTTGCTATTTATTATTGTCATCCATCCTTACTTGAACTATTTATTCCTAAAATATGGTTTCTTGTGAGCTTCATTTTGTGTAAGTCTAAATCCTCCTAATCTATGTGGGTGAACTTCCCTAGAATGATATTGGTACTTTATGACCTTAAATAAATGAGAAATATACTTATGTAGGTTAACTTTGATCAGTGGTTCAGAACCTCATACAACAAATTCTCGTCCATCAGAACAGAAACTGTCGTCTCCGGATCTTCTTTTTCATCTTGCCAGTATCAACATCAGCATCGCCGTTGACCACATCTTCCGATAACGAGATTGATCTTTTCGTAGATACGATAGGATTTATAGCCGCTCCTTCATGGAAATGGCGCCGGGTAGGTTTTGGTTTTTTACATTTTAAAATCAAATTTGTTAAAAAAAAAAGGTTTTTTAAGATTACATAAATGCCCCTCATGTGGGGGGCATGTGAGGGAGGTTAACTGCAACTTTTTAGACGGAGTAGGCGAGGGATTCAATCCGCAACAAAAGCGAAACCACGATGACCATGGCTGTAATTAATTTCTTTGAGGGACCCAATCCAAAATTTTAAAGAACCACAAGGACTAAATTCGTAATTTACTCTAAAAACATAATATGGGTGTTAATTTTGTATCAAAACAAACGAGCCATACCAATTGTACCAATTTAGACATTGACTGGCTTATTTTTGTTGAGTACACGTTTCGATGGGCATAAACTAGTTTATTGATAAGCTATTTTAAGTAGTTAATGAGAAGTTTTTTATGACTTTTTCCAATTATACACTCGTTAATATTAACTATTATTTATTATTGTTAATTAAAAATAAATATTAATTAGTACTAATATTAATTATAAATTGATGTTAACTTTTAATTATTGTTAATCATATCAATTATTTTTATATTTTTTTAATAATTAGTCAATATATTTTAGTTATCAATTATTATTATTATTTTTAGTTAGTGTTCAATTATTTATTTTTATTCATGTTATATGTAATGGTTATTAAATCATAAATTTATGTAGATTTTTTCTAAAATTTGGTTTAACAGATTCAAAGTTTATATATATATATATATATATATATATATATATATATATATATAGAGAGAGAGAGAGAGAGAGAGAGGGTCATTCAAGGGAGGACTTAGTTATTTGTCATAACTGTGAGATCCAACGTGAGCCACATATTAAAGCATAAATTAGGAAATAATTAATTTTGGTAATTTTGATTGAAATTAAATTTTAAGGGCATTTTAGGTATTAAAAAATCTCCTCTCTCCTCTCTCCGGTGTGAACCATGTAACGACCCCCGTCCTGAGTGATTTAGGACAGTTTCCGTTACACATATATATACTCATAAACCCAAAAGAACCTCATATGCAGAAAGAGGTTGGTAAAATACAGAGCATGCTAAGTATTATAACATTACAAAATACAATTCCAAAAGCTTAGCATAACTATTAATTTATAACCAAAGTTATAGCGTCACTAGAAGGAATATCCCAAAAAGTCACTTGTGTCACTCTCGTCACTTTGCCCCAATCCCGATTCTACATCAAGTACCTGCCGTGTAAAGAAAACACACGGCTGAGCGACATGCTCAGTGAACGGATAATATAAAAAAAAATAGTAATCCAAAGAACAAATTAATAAAATTAGGTACAATGAAAAATGAATTAACCATTTAATCAACTTGATTGAAAATATATACAATCAATGAATCAATAACCGGAAATCATGATGATCCGACATATAACTCGAAAACAACTAGAAATCCAAAACAACGGAAGTCAACATCAAAGTCTCAAATCATATAAGTTAATAATTCCGTGCAACAAGGACACGTTGTCCGATAGTCGGCCAAACCAACCGGACGGTTGGAATTTAGGGGTACGGGCACACACCGCCTAAGTCCCACCGTGAATTTAACCACGGCCTCAAGTTCTGGAACTAAATCTAGGATCGATCCATACGCCCTCGGGTAGCCTGTTCCGTAAAGGCCGTGTACAAAGTACCATTCGTTGAAGACGCCATAGTCTTTGTAGCCACTTTGGTAGCATCCCAGACAAAGGTGCCCCAAAGTCCGGTGTTCGGAAAACAAATCCAAAATCGAAATTCAATTTCATTGAATCAAAGCATAACCCAAAAAGAGTTTCTAATTTCTCAACATATTTTGTTTCCGGAAATTCACATAAAAGTTCATGTAATGAGCAATTGGATTAAAACATATAAACTCATATCCGATAGAAGTTCGTTATCCGGAAAAATCCATAAAAGGAATCACAAACGGATCATAAAGCATGTTATATAATCAAAACACAACAACTAAAAGCAAAACTGATCAAGAGTTGTAAACAATTCCGGATAACCAATTCACATACCCACTTTTGTGGATATTTTGATTCATATTGAATCATGTGGATGAAATGACCACATCAAATGGTCATTCCCGTGTCAAAGAAGATTGAATCCGTACCTGAGATGATCCCTTTCCTATCTTTATAGTCTCCTGCAATTCAACATGAATTCTTTGAATTATCGATAACGGAATTTGGAATTCTATGCTCACACAAGTCACAAGGGTCCTAAAATTACCTACGAACCTCTAAAAGTGCTAAAAATATCCTTATGACACTTTAAACAAGGTAAACATGAATTAACATGTCATTTAGAACAATAGATTTTATTTTCAAAGAACAACACATTCTGGAAATTTAACAGCTTTCAGATACCTAAAGTTTCTGACTTTTCCTCCCATTTAGAGGCCAAAACAGTAGTTACCATCAAAATGAAAGTTGTTATATGATCTCTTAGGAATCTAGTAGTTTTGGATTCATCTCATTTGGACAATCCATCTATTTTATATGAAGTTTACAAAAATAGCATGTTGATCCCGAGTACAGTGTGACCAGTCTCAAAAACACACTGTTTTGGGACATTTAAAGACAGAATCTGATCTTGGGCTAAACTACAAAGTTGTTCTAGACACTCTAAGAATTCCAACGATATATCATACACCTTATTTGGATCAACCAATTATTTTATACGAATTTTTGAACATACAGGACAGAAACTGTGACACATGCAGTTCTTATTGATGCATTTCATCAAACACATGGAGGACACAACTATAAATTAGAGCTCAAAACTACATCCATTGTTTTAAATACCAATCCTTGAACATTTTGAACCAACATAACATAGATTAATCTTTACTTGAACTTACAACTTCATGCAAAACCCAATTTCAAGATTAAAGACTCAAAATCAAAACATAACTTCAATTTTTTGATAGATTTTAGTTAGACTTTATGAATCCATCCCTTTTAACAACCTAATTTACTAAAACAAAGAAATTACACATACTTAGTATGTGTTCTATCATAAAAACCAAAAATTTAAAGGTATCAAAGGATTACCTTAGTGTTACATACTCCAAATCTTGAATATTACACCTTAATTTCTTCAATTCTTCAAGAAATTGATGATTTCCCCCCTTCTCTCTCTAGTTATCTCTTCCTCTCTCTCTCTCTACACGATTTAATCTAGATGAACAAATAAACCTATTATTTTTTTTTAATTATATAAATACAAGTTTGAGCCTTTGTTTAATTTGGTCCCCTCAAACTTCTAGAATTTCAAAATATATCCTAGCCATAACTTTTCTTAAATTTCAAGTTTAATTAAGTTTTAAATGACTAGTTTTGGCCCCTCAACATGGCCATACTTAATCTAGAGTCTAAGGTACAACTTAATAGTGCATAAAGTACAATTTAATCAAGCACACATATGTATAATTCGAGCGATGGATTTTTTGGGTATTATAACCATATTTCGGCGGATACACAATGTGATACCTAAAAGAAGGGACACCGTTAAAAAAAGGTACATACAAAAGATCATGATTGTGATACCCAAAATACATTGTGTTACACTGTGATTACCCATTGTGAGACATGCAATGAACATTGTGATTACCATTGTGATACACTCAAAATACATTGTGTTACAGTGTGATTAATGTTGTGTTATACTTTGACTACCATTGTGATACACTTAAAATACATTGTGTTACACTGTGATTAAAGTTGTGTTACACTTTGATTACCATTTTGATACACTATGAACATTGTGATTACTATTGTGTTACACTGTGCTTACCATTGTGATACACTCAAAATAATAAGGATTTTCAATGTTGAGACCAGATCCATCTCCATCGAGACACCATATCCACTTTCTTCTCGTTGATGAAACTCCAGATCCCACAAGATACACAAGGTATGAGATAACATATCGTGAACACCATGGTAAACACAAAAACAAAAATGAGAGAAACATATAAAAGCTTACAAAAAATTGAAATCTACTCAAGTACCCATTTCTTTTGAAGTTTTATTTCACATTTCAGGGATTACAAAAACTTAATCAAAATGATTGACCTTTAAAAGATCAACAAAAAATACAGAAACAAAAGCATCAAAAAATCGAACACCTTTAAAACCCATTTGTGTTTTTTTTCCTACACCGACTTGTTCTTGGCTTTTCCGGCAACTCCTGTTGGCTCTACTCCGAATTGTTGGTTTTCGACGATTACCCTCAATTTGTTCCCTATCCATCGTTGCTTAGCCGTTTGTGATTACTCTTGTAAATTCATTTTAACTAATAATATATTTTAAAAAACAGAATAAACTTAAACCAACAACTTATTTTTAGGAGGACATTTAAAACATTCCATTATTCACAGATTCCTTAGTTATATAAAAAAAAGATATTACCAATTTATCCTTCCATGTTAATGAAAAAAATAAAATTAATTACATTAAATATGTGGCTCATATTGGATCTCACAGTTATCACAAACTAACAGTTCTCATTTGATTACGCCTCCATATACATATACATATACATATACATATACATATACATATACATATACATATACATATACATATACATATACATATACATGTACAGGGTTAGGTTCACGTGAGACCAACCTGTTTTCGTGAGACCGGTGAGACCAAAAAATAACACTAAAACTTCACAACGATTCATTGTGAAGGTATGAAAAACAACGAACCTTCACAGCAAAAACACTGTGAATGTTTACCTTTACAATACCTTCACAGACTTTTGCTGTGAAGGTTTAGTGTTATTTTCCTGGTCTCACGGGTCTCACGAAAATAGTCTGGTATCACATGATATCAAGTCTACATATACATATACATATACATATACATATACATATACATATACATATACATATACATATACATATACATATACATATACAGGGGGCATTCAAGGGATAACTCGGTTATGTATGGTAACCGTGAGATCCAATCTTAACCACAAATCAGAGGATAAATTAGGAAATCAATAATTTTTGGTAATTTTAATTAAAGGGTATTTTAGGTATACATGATACACATTGTGATACACTTTATAAACATCAAAAATACGTGATGCACACTGTGATACACTTTGTAAAGATCGAAAATACATCGAAATACATGATTGCACACTATGATACCTTTTTGTAAACATGGAAAAAACATCGAAAATACGTGATAGCACACCGTGATACACTTTGTAAAGATCGAAAAAACATCAAAAGTACGTGATAGCACATTGTGATACCCTTTTGTAAAAGAAAATGGGAAAATTTAGGAATTAGGTTATATGGTAGAGAGACAAAGAGAGGATACATATAAGAGAAAATGAGAGGTTTTAGGAATTAAACAAATTTACTAAAATATCATTTTCTATTTATTAAAAATTAATATTAATTATTCTAAATGTGTGGTTCACATTGGATCTTACAGTTACCACAAATTACCTAGTTCTCATTTGATTATGCTCGTACATATGCATATACTATACATATAAATACATGTACATACTTAACTATGAATACACCCTATTAAACAACAATTAACTATATATCCATACGAACCCGATACCATGACCATTAATGCCATAAACACTAAGGTCTGTTTGTTAGCAGCTTAATGAGCTTAATGGGATTAACAACTTATTCGGTCAGCTATACATAACTGTTTGGTTGTGGCTTAATGATATATAAAGTGGCTTATTCAATAAGCTTCTAGGGGGGGTTTATGCAGAAAGCCAAGTTTTTTCCAAACTTTTCGCTCCCAATTAAAAAATACTTTTCTTCCATCTATAAAAAACCCATCCAAACAAAAATCTTCCCAATCTATACAGACAGATTAATCCACATAGACAACTTTATCCATACATGACTTAATAGAAAACCAACCAAACAGCCTCTAAGACATACAACCTATATAGATCCATCATATAGACTGCTATGAATATAAACAAGACACGTGATATCTCGGACATATATGTACCAAGATATTTGACGCGGGCAACCATACATACCTTCCGTACACATATAAACATACATATAATACATTTGTTTTTACACTTGTATATAACATACAAACACTATATAGTATACAAACATTACGTGTATATGTACACATGCATATACATATAGAAACGTTACTTACATATATATATATATATATATAGGACAACATACATACCATCATATATATAAAGGTAGGTTATTATGCAACCCCTTTACATGATGCAACTGTAACACCCTAAAAATAGGGATAACAAAAATCCGAAAAACGGACATGAGGTATATAAATATGCCATAGCAAGAGCCTCCCAAAAATGGGGAAATACACAAACCTGTTTAATTATAGTCGTAATTTAGCGGAAAATAAATAACAACCAACTAATCTAATTTCTATAACTAGAAAAGATATTACAAAAGGGGTGTCATTTATAAACTCAAATGTTATTCTACCAAAAGTGTGTCCAAATGCAAACTTCCCCAAGCTCTCACTCAAGCAACTAGGCCAGCTTAGAACTGGCGCCGCTAGAACCTGAGATACACATTGACACCAAACAAGTGTTAGGCCAAAAAGCCTAGTGAGCTGAACAAGAATTAGCATAATAAATCATTCACAATTCTTATCAGCAGTTAACCAATTTTCAACATATGTGGAGTCAACGGGGGATACCCATAGCACCAATCAAGTTCCACCCAAAGAGACAATGTACCTTGATGCCAACTACTAAGAGTGACATCCCAAAGACCCGACACACCCGAGGACTACAACCATGGCATTACCCCGAATGGCGGAGGTCTAGGCACATACCCACACGGTGACACCCAAGACTACATCCTCCTAGTGTCTACTGACTTGGTTCGTCCAACATAAAATATATAGGAGGTTTGTGCAGTATATTTCAACCAAGTATATTTCAATACCAACCATGGGTACGATATCACCATCCTAACCATATAAGTCCAACATAGGACCCAAATGTCAATATAATCATTTTGTAGATACAACATCACCAAGAGAATATTCCAAGTAGAAATCATCATAATATACTCATTAATCATGTCAAAATACTCATAGTGTAAATACATAAGGAAATCCCCAAATAGTTGCACAAATAGGGTAGATCATGGCATGATATTTGTAAACATATTTCTCACATATTTTCATAAGTACACCATCAAATACTTGAACACATGGAGATGAATATTTTAAGCAATTATATAATAATAATAACAAGTAAAAAATTATGATGTGTATCTACTTTTAACAAAAGTTTAGTCACTCACAATCTAGGTTTTGAACCAAAACCTAGAAAAGATGAAAACCCTAGAAGTTGGAGGATGAACTTGGAGATGAGAAGTTGACTTGAAGAAACCCTAGAAATCTTCCTTGAGAGGATTTATTGCAAGTAATCAATGACCCAACCACCAAGGATGATGTATTTATGAGAGTTAGGGTTTTATGAGGGAAGGAAACTGGTTTGGAGGCTTCAAAATCACCAAAGGAAAAGAGAGGAATAAGAGAAATTGAATGAAAATCGGCCAAAGGACTCATTTAAGTCACAGTGCCCGCTCGCGACCGTGCCCGGCGATAGTGCCATTGGCACTATCGCGTGTCACAATCGTGCGGCTTCCCCCACCCGCGGTACATCTCCCGCGAGAGTGACCTGCGATAGTGACAATGTCACTATCGCGCCAAACCCTCGAACTCATGGTACATCCCACGCGAGAGTGACCGGCGATAGTGACATTCATGTCACAATCGCGCCACACTCTCCTCAGCCCAAAAACACATTTTCACACGATTACGAACGCAAGGTTTAAACAATTTAAGATGGTATATCAGTTTACACAACATTTCAATATAACAACGATCATTAAATGCATATAAAGGCTCATATTCTCAAATAGACACAATTAATCTATTAAGAGAACAAATTTACTTACCTTAAGAATTTCCGGGTGTTACAATCCTCCCCACCTAATTTGGATTTCGTCCCCGAAATCTCATCCTAAATTAAACAATTGAGGGTATCGCTTCTTCATATCATCTTCGGACTCCCAAGTAACGTTAGCACCTCGATGATGCTTCCATTGGACTTTAACCATTACTACGTCTTTATAACGTAGCCTCTTCACTTTCAACTCTAAGATTGCCTCCGGTTCTTCCACACAACGATTCCCATTATCTACCCGGATTTCCGTCAAAGGAATCATGCTTTCCTCCTCGGCTAGACACTTCCGAAGGTAACATACGTGGAATGTAGGATGTATTACATCCATTTACGGTGGTAAATCCAACCGGTAGGCTTGTAAACCAACTTTCTCCAAAATGTCGAAAGGTCCAAGGAAATGAGGACTAAGCTTCCCACGCTTCCCAAACCGGATAATTCCCTTCCATGGAGATACTTTCAACATGACACGGTCGCCCACTTGAAACTCAACCGGTCTTCTTTTCTTGTCCGCATAACTTTTCTGTCGGTCTTGTTTAGCCTCTCCCGAATTTCTTTCACCTTGTCCGCCATCTCTTGAACTATTTCTGTCCCGACGAATTGCTTCTCGCCCGCTTCTAACCAACAAATCGGGGTTCTGCACTTTCGTCCATACAATGCCTCGAACGGTGCCATTCCGATACTAGAATGGTAACTGTTGTTGTACGCAAACTCTACCAAAGATAGATGTGAGTCCGAACTTCCCCCGAAATCTATTACACACGACCTCAACATATCCTCTAGCGTTTGGATTGTCTTCTCGCTTTGACCATCCGTTTGAGGATGATACGCCGTGCTCAAATTCAGTCTAGTGCCCAACTCTTTCTGTAAGCTCGCCCAAAAATTCGATGTGAAGCAACTATCCCGATCCGATACGATAGATTGCGGAACTCCGTGCCTCGACACCACCTCATCAATATAAAGTTTGGCCAATTTCTCCATCGGCAAAGTCTACCGCATTGCAAGAAAATGGGCACTCTTGGTTAGCCGATCCATAATTACCCAAATAGTGTCGTGACCGCGCAAGGTCTTCGGTAGTTTCGTCACAAAATCAATAGTGATGTTGTCCCACTTCCACTCGGGAATGGATAACGATTGCAAACTTCCATACGGTCTTTGATGCTACGCCTTGACTTGGAAACATGTGACACACCTTTCCACGTAATTAGCCATGTCCAATTTCATCACCGACCACCAATAGTTCAATTTCAAGTCCCTATACATCTTGGTGCTACCGGGATGTATAGAATACTTCGATTTGTGCGCTTCTTCAAGGAGTAGATCCCGGTTTCCCCCAACCTTCGGCACCCAAATTCGTCCTTGAAAGGGCTTGAGTCCACGACCGTCTTCCGCTAAGAGTTTCCTTTGCTTCATCATAACTTCGGATTTGAGGTCCTCCTCTTTAAGTGCTTCCACTTGACTCGCCTTTATATTTTCCAACAAACTCGATACCACATCGATTCTTGTGAGGGACATCTTGATACCACCATCATAGCTCCTTCGGCTCAATGCATCCGCCACCACATTGGCCTTACCGAGATGGTAGAGTAGATCACAATCGTAGTCCTTCAAAAGCTCAAGCCATCTTCTTTGCCGCATGTTGAGTTCCTTTTGATCGAAGATGTATTTGAGACTCTTGTGATCCGTGAAGAGAGTACACTTTGTCCCATACAAGTAGTGCCGCCACAACTTCAACGCGAAAACTACCGCCGCCAATTCTAAGTCATGAGTCGGATAATTCTTCTCATGATCCTTCAGTTGTCGCGACGCATAGGCTATTACCTTCCCCCATTGCATTAGCACACAACCAAGCCCCATCTTAGAAGCGTCACTATATACTACAAAGTCTTCTGATCCTTCGGGTAAGGATAAGATCGGAGCTTCGCACAACTTCTTTTTGAGCGTTTGAAAGGCTTGCTCTTGCACATCGGTCCAAAGAAACATGACGTTCTTCCTTGTGAGTGAGGTGAGATGTGTAGCTATCTTGGAAAAGTCTTGAATGAAACGCCGGTAGTAGCCCGCCAAGCCCAAGAAACTTCGAATCTCTGTCGGACTTGTTGGAGTCTCCCAACTCATCATTGCCTCGATCTTTTCTGGGTCCACCTTCACTCCGTCCTTTGATACCACATGCCCCAAGAATTGCACCTCTTGGAGCCAAAACTCTCACTTTGAGAATTTTGCAAACAATTTCCCCCTTCTTAGAACTTCTAACACTTCCCGTAAGTGTTTCCCATGCTCGGACTCGTCCTTTGAATATATTAAAATATCATCAATGAAGACGATCACGGATTTATCCAAGAATGGGCGACACACACAGTTCATCAAGTCCATCAATACGGCCGGAGCGTTGGTTAAGGCGAAAGGCATCACCAAAAACTCATAATGACCGTATCGCGTTCGGAAAGCCGTCTTCAGAATATCTTCCTTCTTCACTCTCACTTGATGGTAACCGGACCGAAGATCTATCTTTGAGAAGCATCCCGCGCCTTGGAGTTGATCAAAAAGGTCGTCGATGCGAGATAGAGGATACTTGTTCTTCACTGTGACTTTGTTTAGCTCTCGGTAGTCGATACACATCCGCATGGATCCATCCTTCTTCTTCACGAACAATACCGGTGCTCCCCAAGGTGACGAACTCGGTCGAATGAAACCCTTCTCCAACAACTCTTGTAGTTGCATCATCATCTCTTTCATTTCCGTCGGTGCCAAACGATATGGAGCACGGGCTATCGGAGCCGCTCCCGGAGTGAGGTCGATTTGAAACTCCACTTGCCGCTCCGACGGTAACCCGGGTAAGTCTTCCGGAAAGACGTCCGGATAATCTTGCACCACTTCCACATATTTTACCGAATTCTTCTCTTTCTTCGCGTCCACCACATAAGCCAGTTACTAAGGGTAACCCTTCACTAGAAACTTGCGTGCCTTAAGAGAGGAGATGATAGGATTGCTCCTCTTCCCTTTCTCCCCGTAGATAGTGACCACACCATTTTCTGGCAAGGGAACTTGGATCATCTTTTTGGAGCAAAAGATGTCAGCCTTATGTCTCACTAACCAATCCATGCCTATAATCACGTCGAATCCCCTATATCCATAGGTAGCAATTCTACTCCAAAAGGATTCCCATCAAACTCTATGGTGCAATCACAAAAACGGTCTCGAACAATCACTTGATCCCCATTCGCTATTTCTATTACTAATGCATCGGGAAGGACACTAATAGGGGTAGTGAATTGCTTACAGAAGGTATCTGATATAAATGAACATGTAGCACCCGAATCAAACAAAACACGAGCTGGGAAGGAGTTTACTAGGAACGTACCCGAAACAACGTCAACGGTCTCCTTTGCCTCCTCGGTAGTCATCTGGAAAGCTCGACTTGGCGCCCTTGGTGGTTGCTTGACTCTAGCCGTCGAACCCACAAAATTTCCACCATTGCCTCCTACTAATTTCGGACAATCCTTCCTCATGTGCCCCGACTCTCGGTACTCAAAGCACACCGGCCCCCAGATGGGACACTCTCGAGTTGCGTGACCCTTCTTGCCCCACTTAGCACATCCTACCGGACCCGAGTAAGTTCTTGTAACACATGGGCCCGAGTGCTTGGACTTGCACTTGTGGCACCACCGATCCTCTCGACGATGGTCACCCGCTATCCCGCTTACAAACGGTCTTGATTGACGAACTGGCCCAGATGGCCCTTCCCACTTTCGTTTCTGACCAACCTGCCTTCTTTCTTCCTTCTCCGCATTGATGTCATCCTCAATGAGCAAAGATTCTTCGATGACTTCTTGCAATGTCAATCCCCTAGCATTTCTCACCGCCGTTCGCATCTCGTCCGGTAAACCTTGTTGATAGGCCTTAATCTTCGACTTCTCATCGGGGACCAGATGTCCCACCAAATTTAATTTCTCCAAAAAGAGTTTAGAGTAGCTGGCAATGGACTGAGCCCCCTTCTTCAGATCTCAGAACTCCCGTTCCAGTTTGTCCAACGAGCGCTCACTACAGTACTTATCCATGATTTTCTCTTTGAACATCGGCCAAGTCAACTTAACCAGAACTTCAGGAGTGAGGGCGGATCGGGTGAGATTCCACCAAATCAGAGCCTCTCCCTAAAGTAGTTGAGAAGCAAACTTGACCCATTGAGAGATGTCATATTCACTGGACTCGAAGGCCATCTCTACCTCTTTGAGCCAATACATACAAGCTACCGGATTATCTGAACCTGCAAACTCTTTCGGGTGGCACCCCAGAAGCGCCTTGTAGGTGCACCCCTTGGCCTTCGCCTTGTTCCCATTATCCGCTGGGTCTTCAACAGATATAACAACCGGTCCACCCGACCCCATAACAATGTTTTCCGCCATTGTCTCCTGTTGTCGGTGACTGGCGTCTCGATCTTCCAGGAGCTTCATGAAAAACTCTTGTTGTTGGGCCATGGCCGAGTTCATGGCCAACATCTTGATGTCCCTAATCCGGGTCTCAATGGTTACTTCCTCCATGATGGCATTGTTAGCATTAAGGTTTCGACGCGGAATCTGTTCAGGTCCTCCTCCTAAGATTGTGGGTATAGGAGGTCCCTCGGTAGTTACGCCCAAAGGGGTCGATCAGCTGTAGATTCCACTTCCAAGTGGCCCTCTGGCGTATTTGGTAACCTACTCCGAGTGTTTACCATTTCAATCTGCCATACATATACGAGAAAAGGGATTGAGAGAAGACTAAGCGAGTTGAACTCTTTGTACGTACTAAGACCTTCATCAATTCATAACAATAGTAAACCACGTATGCTCATGTAACAATGCATTCATAATAGCAGTAGCTAAGTGAAATTATGAACGAACCATACACAAGAATTCTTGTCACCATTATCACAACTTTCAATTAAAGTAATTCCGTAAATCCTAACGCTCTCCCCACCTAGGATTTCTACCCCAAGTGGACAGTGAAACTATAAAGTCTAAAACTTAAGTCTAGATATGCTAAAACAATACCTAGTTCACTTAAACTAAAGCTCTGATACCAACTTGTAACACCCTAAAAATAGGGATAACAAAAATCCGAAGAACGGACATGAGGTATATAAAATTGCCATAGCAAGAGCCTCCCAAAAATGGGGAAATACACAAACCTGTTTAATTACAGTCGTAATTTAACGGACAATAAATAACAACCAACTAATCTAATTCTATAACTAGAAAAGAGATTACAAAACGGGTATCATTTATAAACCCAAATGTTCTTCTACCAAAAGTGTGTCCAAATGCAAACTTCCCCAAGCTCTCACTCAAGCAACTAGGCCAGCTTAGAACCGGGGTCGCTAGAACCTGAGATACACATCGACACCAAACAAGTGTTAGGCCAAAAAGCCTAGTGAGGTGAACAAGAATTAGCATAATAAAGCATTCACAAGTCTTATCAGCAGTTAACCAATTTTCAACATATGTGGAGTTAACGGGGATACCTGTTAGGTCTGATTTTATAGTAATCATTGTATTTATAGGTTTGGTCTTATACAGTGTTTAGTGTCTAATACTGTGTTGTATTGACCAAGGGTATTTAATTCCCTTTGGTCTTTGTTGTTTGTAAGACTTTCACGCACACATTCAATAGAAACAATCTTTGCGCTTTCAACTCTCTCTCTCTAAGATTTAGAGATCTTGGATTATCAATTGGTATCAGATCCAATCTAGATCTTTAGAGAATTGAGAGAATCGATTTTCGTTTTTGAATTTGAGGATTAAAGCAAAAAATTTGATCGATTTTCTTGAAATTTTCAAGAAAATCTCGTTTTTTGCTTTTTCATCAAATTCGGATTGTTTTTTGAAGTGAATTTTGTTGCAAATTGGTTTGTTGGATTCGTTTTTGATAGAGAAACATATTTGATTCACATCTTTTTGCAAGAAAAACAGTTTTAAATCATCAATTTTGAGAAATTTCGTTTTTCTGAAAACTCGTTTTTGTGTACTGTTCCATTCTCGAAATCTTGATTTTGTGGTTTTTAATCAAAATTTTTGTTTGAAAAGTGTTATAAACTTGTTTTCGATCAATTCTGTGTGAATTTGTTTCATTAATTTCATGACTATATTCGATTTTTGCAAGTTTTTCTTGATTTTCAGTGGTTTGCGCCAGATCTGAACTTCGCGCTAGTTCATCTTAGGTTTGCGCGAGTTCATCTGGTTTGCGCGAGGTCATCCAGTGCATCTGCGTCTTCAGGGTGTTTTTCTCGAGAAGTTCAGCTTTTCGCTTTGTGTTCATCACGCAAAGTGAACTTTGCGTCTTCCGTTCATCAAGCAAAGTATAGTTTGCGTCCCCTTTAGCTCACGCAAAGCTACTTTGCGTATTCTTCAGTTCACGAGAAACAGTTTGTGCCATCATCTCACGCGAACTTTCAGTTTGCGTTAGTAGTGTCTCACGCAAAGCTTGGTTTGCGTCTTCAACGACTCACGCAAAGTTGTTTTGCGCCATCAGTGCATCACGCAAATCCTAGTTTGCATCTTCTTCGGCTCACGCAAATCTCAGTTTGCGTTTCCAACTGCTCGCGACAATCTTAGTTTGCGCCATCTGTCTTTCACGTAAACCTTCTAGTTTGCGCCAACTCAGTCAAGACTTAGCATTTTTTCTGAACTTTTTCAAAATGGATTCTGCAAAGTTTGCGTTTCAAGCTCAGTTCTACAAGAATGATCTTATGATGCAATTGGGTACAGAAAATCGTCCTCCAGTGCTGATTGATGAAAACGAATTCACTCAATGGCAAGATAGGTTCCTAAACTTCATCGAGTGCCAAGCTAATGGAGATAATATGATGAAATATCTCACTGAAGGACCTTTCATAAAGCCTAATAAAGAGACTCCTGCAACAACTGATGAGGCTTCGCGAATGAAAGCTGATCGAGAACTAAAAGCTAACCTGATGCTAGCTTTACCAAACTCTGTCTACAACCGGGTTGATCATTGCAAAGATTATCCAAATCTGTTGTGGTCACAATTGGAAAATATTATGCTTGGTTCATCGGTTGCAACTCAACTCTGACATACTCGTTATATGAATAATTTTGAGGAGTTTAAAGCCAAAGAATCTGAGTCTCTAAAGAGTGTTTTCGACAGATTCTGCACAGTACTGAATGATCTGCGCAAGATAAATGTGAACAAGACAGAGCTTGAGATAAATCTGAAATTCCTCAATGCTCTTCAGCCTGAATGGAACAAATCTTGTCACAGATTGAGGAACGATGTTCAGATCTCTATTATGCAGATTCAGGAATTATATGAGATTCTGATGACTGATGAGATCTTGGTGCTAGAGAAGAAAGCAAAGCTTGAAAAGAAGAACAAGAAATCAGTGGACCTAGTTGCACTCCTCACCAGCCAACTGGCTGAACAAGCGTTGTCTGATAACGCTTACAACGGGGCTACTGATGATGGCGAGGCGCTCGAGAAAGCGATGATCCTTCTCTCTCAGCATTATCAGAAAAAGTTCCATCATCGGTCGGGTTCAAACAATCTTCGCTTCACTTTCGGTTCAAGAGTCAAAGTGCTCGAGACAAAGGCTGTTGCATGTTTTAACTGTGGAAAGTCGGGGCACATTTCAAAGGAGTGTCGAGCAAACGTGGTTCGGGATTCGGCATACTACAGAAAGAAATTGGAGCTAGCCGTAAAGAGAGAGAATGGAACTGCTCTACTTGCTGAAAAGGAGTACTGGCTGGATCAATCCGACAATGAAGCTGACGAAGTTGAAACTGCTACTTTATGCTTTGTTGGAGATGATCAATCTGACGATGATGACGACTCCTCAACCGATGCTGATGAGGTACCTTCTGAATTTGACTATAAATTCATATCTTCTCATATGAATATCTTTATTACTACCATACATGATTTACGCTCTCAGTTAATATCTGAAAAACATCTAAATACAGAAAAGTCAAATTTGATTGATAAATTGAAAATTTCTTTGAAAGATGAAAAATCAATTTTGGTTCATACAAAAGAAGTCTTTCAAAAGAAATTGGATGATTTAGAAAAATCAAATAAGTCTTATCTTGATTCTTTGACAGAAATGACCAATTTAAAAGATAATTTTTCTCATAAAATAACGGAGTTGGAAGGAAAATTATATCGAAGGGATCAAACTGATCAAACAATATTTATGCACAAACCAAGGAGTTATAAATCTATAAAAGAAAGATGGGGACTTGGTTTTGAAAATCCTCAATTTTTAGATAAAGATAAAACTGAAGTTCCCACAATATATGAATACGATTATCTAACTCTTGCACATTATGCTCCTCAGTTCAAATTTCATTGGACAAGTGAAAAACAAGTGTTAGAAATCGAAAATGAGAAAAGGATGAATAACAAGAAAAACGAAATTCCTTTTGTTTATACGAGCGAAAACGCCAAATATTTTCCTGACACTTCAAAGAAGGGCCGAAAAAGATTAAATGATTTATCTCCCATTAAATCTTCAATGACTGATGATTTTGTTGATTCTTATGCTACTAATTCTGATAAGGAAAATATCTCTCCAATCTGTTATGATTTTAAGAGATATATTCCTCCATTAGTTTTAGAAAGCAAAATCATTGACCTTGAAGATAAAATGGAAGATCAAAATATATTAAAAGAAATTGAATCTGACATTTTTCTTTCTTTCATGACGTCAAGTCTTGAAGAAAATTTATTTTCTCAAAAACAATATTCTATTTCAGGCCATTCTTCTGATGTTCAAGAAAACAAAAAGGAATTTCCAAAATCTGAAAACTTTTCTCAAAATATTTCTGACTCCGAGGTAAGTGCAGATTTATTGATTGATCAGTTAGGTGCCTTAGGTAAAATTGCTTCTTCTGATTCTGATATTAAGTCTAAAATTCTTGATGAATCTTTTACGCTTAATGATGATTTTTATAAACCAAAGCGTAAAAGAAGAAGGTCAAAGAAGTCGAAGAAACAAGATAAAGTCATTTCTGATAATTCTAATTCTTCTGATTCAAATTTTACAGATAGGACTTTGAGCGCTCGATCACGGCAGATCTGGAGAGTGAAGCGTACATCTACTGATTCTATGACTGATGAGGATAAATGTGTAGACAGATTCTATAAAAGTGATTCATTTGTTTCTTGTAATAAAATTTCAAAATACTCTATAAAGCAAATGATTCGAATTTCAAAACATGTCTCATGTTCTTCCTCAGATTCTAGTTCAGATGATTATGCTTTCTCTTCTTCTGATTCTTCTGTTCATTCTTGTGATTATCTCTCTCGTGCTTTAACTGTCAAATCTAACAATTATTTCCCCATAAGAACTGCAACTAATTTTCATGGGCCCAAATTCAAGTGGGTACCCAAATCTCAAATTCATTCTAAGTTGCAGGCACCTCATGTCAAGGGGGAGTAAGAGAATCTTGGCTCTTGAGTAAATCAGCTCAAGACCCGGACTACAATGTCAAGATATTGGCTTCTGAGTACTTCAGCTCAGAACCCGTACTTCAATAGACTACGACTTCTAAACATATCAGTTTAGAACTCGTTCTTCAATGCTTTAAGCTTCTGACTAATGAGATACTGTGAGTGCATCTACTTAATTTCCGCTGCATTTATCTCTGATAATGATGTTGTTCCAGTTTTCTCATGTTTTTCAAGAATCTGAGCATATTCAACTAACTCCTGAATTTTGTTCAACCCCAAATCTTTAATTTGAGACACAAATTTATTATACTTAATGTGGAAGATAATATTATTGAATTTTATTTTGTTTCAACTAAATATCAATTTGCCGAATTCTTTACATTTTGTCTTTAATGAAAATTTTTAAAACCGGCATTTTGAATTTAAAAGTTTAAATCTTTACAAATTTTTTTCTACAAAGTAAACGCTTTACAGGTTTTCTTTCTTTTGAATAAAATATGTGTCTAGGATAAATTTTCAAGTTGTCTTGTTAATATTAAAGTTTTATATGTTCAACTTTCAAATCTTTTAAAAGTCGAAAAGTCAGCAACATGTTTGAAACTTTTGTTATTGTTTTTAAAGATATGTGATTCGGAATATTTATAGTTTACAATGCTTAGAAACCTAAAAAGTCAAAATTATGGATTGTAATGAAAATATGGGCTAAGCACTTTTATGTAAAACTGAGTGATTGAGATGAAAATATATATAAAATACAGAAATCTCTAAGTTTAAAAGTTTGTACCTGTGACCTTTCTGGTTTGGGAAAGTAAGTTCCGTGGGATGCTTGTCATCTGGTCCCCTAAGGTTAATTGGTCTGGGAGTGATCGAACCCAAATCCTTCTATAGAACCAGATCGAAAGTCATGTTCTACTGGTATGAATGGGTTTAGGATGTGTCGATGTAGCCTTTCTGATCTGGGAGAGTAAGTTCCAAGGGGTGATTGACACCTAGTCCCCTAAGGCCAACTGGTCTGGGAGCGGCTGACCCAAATCCTGCAATAGGATCAGATAGAAAGTTACGTTTACGGCATGTTCTTTACTTAATAAACTTTTTGATAAAAAGATGCCAAAGTGCACGAGCTTAAAAGATGCCAAAGAGCACACTCATGTAAAGATGCCATAGTGCACACTGCTAAAAGATGTCAATGAGCACACATCTCATGATACTTGGTGATATGTTTGAGTTGCGATAAACCTATAACTTTGTGAAAATCTTAATTTTTGATGGCTTAGTGTGAGTACATGCAAAGTTCTCTATTATATTTTTAGAATTGCATTTTCTTGAAGCTAATCGAAGATTCGCATGCGAGCACACTAAATAGATTGCTGGAAGTTTTTGAAACTGAACATGTCTTAACTTGATATGCAATGAAACTTGTTTATGTATCCAACAACACATATTTGATTTCATTTGGTGGATAAATTTGTGATTTTTTTTTTGCTGAGTAGAATTTAATTTGTTTAGTGTTTAAAATTTTATATGTTTAGTTGTTTCAAAATTTATATTCAGTATATTTTTCTTTCTACATTGATATTTGATCATTATGTTCTCATAAATTTGTTTTAATGGGTTTGTACATTATTCAAGGGGGAGTGAACAAGGAGAATATTTTGAAAGTTAATATCTGTTTTTGAGGGGGAGTATCTGATTTTCTATATGAATGCTATCTTGAATTGTCCAATTTAGTGCATTTGTGTAGGGGGAGTCAAAGAACTAATCAGGTGAAATTTTTCAGACTCCAAGTCAGATTTGCGCCAACAATTGGTCGAGTAAACCTTAGATTTGCGCCAACAGCTTCTAGCGCAAAACAAGATTTGCGCTTCCTTTAGCTAGCCAAACCTCACTTTGCGCTTACTTCTATTAGTGCAAACCTAAGTTTGCGCCACCAACTTGTAACGCAAACCTCCCTTCTTTCTCTGTTTCTTTGATTTTGCAGATCTAAAGTTGTCTCGTCTCCAACATTCGCATGACCAAGCTGATCCAGATCATCAAGGTCATGAGGGGGAGAAGTCAAGGAGAAGTAAAAGAGACAAAGAGCTCAAACGTTTATCTGTTGATCAAGATTTGCTCAAGATTCTATTCTCTCAGCCTTTTTTTAATTCTTTTGTTGTTCCTGCTCCGATCACCACAGTTTATTCAAGGTCTTTTAAAAGAGGTGTGTCGTCTAGAGCACAAGCTGATGAACCGACTGTTCTTTCAAGTTTATTTCAAAATGGTCCAGTCTTGTCAAGACAGCAAAGACAACTCAATCTGAAAGATGCTGAGAATATTTTTTTTAAAAAGTCAGAAAGCTTCGTAAAGTCGCTTTGATGGTCCGTGCTGATTTAGAAGATGATATTTTGAAGACCAAAGCGCCAATGATTACTAAGGGGGAGATTGTTAGGTCTGATTTTATAGTAATCATTGTATTTATAGGCTTGGTCTTATACAATGTTTAGTGTCTAATACTGTGTTGTATTGACCAAGGGTATTTAAGTCCCTTTGGTCTTTGTTGTTTGTAAGACTTTCACGCACACATTCAATAGAAACAATCTTTGCGCTTTCAACTCTCTCTCTCTCTACTTTCTCTCTCTAAGATTTAGAGATCTTGGATTATCAATACCCATAACACCAATCAAGTTCCACCCAAAGAGACAATGTACCTTGATGCCAACTACTAAGAGTGACATCCCAAAGGCCCAACACACCCGAGGACTACAACCATGGCATTACCCCGAATGGCGGAGGTCTAGGCACATACCCACACGGTAGCACCCAAGACTACATCCTTCTAGTGTCTACTGACTTGGTTCGTCCAACATAAAATATATAGGAGGTTTGTGCGCTATATTTCAACTAAGTATATTTCAATACCAACCATGGGTACGATATCACCATCCTAACCATATAAGTCCAACATAGGACCCAAATGTCAATATAATCATTTTGTAGATACAACATCACCAAGAGAATATTCCAAGTAGAAATCATCATAATATACCAAGACATGTACTCATTAATCATGTCAAAATACTCATAGTGTGAATACATAAGGAAATCACCAAATACTTGCACAAATAGGGTAGATAATGGCATGATATTTGTAAACATATTTCTCACATATTTTCATAAGTACACCATCAAATACTTGAACACATGGAGATGAATATTTTAAGCAATTATATAATAATAATAATAATAATAATAATAATAATAATAATAATAATAATAATAATAATAATAACAAGTAAGAGATTATGATGTGTATCTAGTTTTAACAAAGCTTAGTAACTCACAAAACCTAGAAAAGATGAAAACCCTAGAAGTTGGAGGATGAACTTGGAGATGAGAAGTTGACTTGAAGAAACCCTAGAAATCTTCCTTGAGATGATTTATCGCAAGTAATCAATGACCCAACCACCAAGGATGATGTATTTATGAGAGTTAGGGTTTTATGAGGGAAGGAAACTGGTTTGGAGGCTTCAAAATCGCCAAAGGAAAAGAGAGGAATAAGAGAAATGGAATGAAAATCGGCCAAAGGACTCATTTAAGTCACAGTGCCCACTCGCGACCGTGCCCGGCGATAGTGCCATTGGCACTATCGCGTGTCACAATCGCGCGACTTCCCCCACCCGCGGTACATCTCCCACGAGAGTGACCTGCGATAGTGACAATGTCACTATCGCGTGTCACAATCGCGCCAAACCCCCGAACTCACGGTACATCCCACGCGAGAGTGACCGGCGATAGTGACAATGTCACTATCGCGTGTCACAATCGCGCCACACTCTCCTCAGCCCAAAAACACAGTTTGACACGATTACGAACGCGAGGTTTAAACGATTTAAGATGATATATCAGTTTACACAACATTTCAATATAACAACGATCATTAAATGCATACAAAGGCTCATATTCTCAAATAGACACAATTAATGTATTAAGAGAACAAATACTTACCTTAAGAATTTCCGGGTGTTACAATGCAACCCATATAACCATTCTATCAACCACTCATTTTATTTTCATCTTTTTTCCTTTTTCTTAATTACAAAAGTGAAAATAAAATGAGTGGTGGATAGAGGGGTTACATGTAATTGTTTTATTTAAACGGCCCTGCATATGTATATATATATATATATATATATATATATATATAGGGGCAAGTTCAAATGAGAAGCTAAACATTTTGCGAGAAGACCTTGAATTTGTTGAAATAACTTCATCTCATTCATGTCTTGTGTTTGTTGCATCAGAAAATCATGTTGAGCAGCCGTATATTGTCTGAGATGTCCGTCTTTAAATCATCTATTGCTATATAAAATTAAAAGAATTTTAAGAACCAATTTATTATAAATAGAGATTCGATAGAAAAATATGTGAACTTACATGCGCCTTCTCCGTTTGTTGACACGTACATTACATGCTGACACGTACTTGAAGCTTCAAGATCAATCGGTACATGTAAGAAAAATGTTCGAGGAGCTTATTATGGTGTTGTTATTGAGAAGGAGATAGCCATGAAGCGAGGAACGGGGGTTACCCTCTAGAAGTAGTGTTTGATTCGAGGACCGGAATAGCCATTGAAAAGTATGGGAAATGGTTTAAGAATTTCACAGCTCATTTGGTGCGAGGAAATGTATTTCCGGATATTTTTTCCGGAAGGATGTGCCACAAACAGACATCCAAATTAATCACCCAAAATTATCAGTAGGTATTCTTACTAACTTCTATTGTAAGTTATAACTAATCGTGATGATTTATATACATTTTTTCTTCATTATAGGAGAAATTCATTTCCACTTAACGATGTCCTCATCAAGGATATGATGGATCAGAATATGCAAAAGTATTGTTTTGAACGCTTGTATGCTATGAAACAACATTGGTACAACGTTGGTAGAGAGACAAACATTGATTCGGCGAAAACAAAACCATACAATAATGTAACTGTAGCTCATTGGGAAAAATTATGTAATCATTGGTCTTCGAAATCACAACATCTAAAACAACAATTGTTTATACAAACTTTAAACTTGCAATTATTTATAACATTATCATGTCTACATGTAAACAAAGGCGTAGACAACAGAAGCCGGTGCCAAGCGCCCTTCCCCCCCCCCCCCCCCCCCCCCAAAAAAAAAAAAAAAAAACTCTCGGCCCAAGTATAGATTAGTCATGAAAAGTTATAGTTTTTTTAATATAAAATAAAGTTGAAAATAGTCACGACCTCTCCCAACTTTTGGACCATATATCAAAAAGTAATTTTCATTCATATGTGCTAGTGTGCGCCGTCATCCATATATCAAAAAGTAACTTTCATTCATGTGTGTCTACACTCTTGCTACCCTTTCCAAGATTTCATATATTGATTATTGAAGCCTCTCTAAGGGGGTGTTTGGGATTGCTTATTTAAAACAACTTATGCTAATTTTGAAAAGTGTTTATCAACTTATGCGGTGTCAAACCGGAGTTTTTTTAAAAAGTGTTTGGATTAGCTTATTGTGGTATCAAAACGTAATAAACTAATAAGTTGTTATTTAAAGGTGTTTGTGATTGCTTATACATATAAAATAACGAAAAAAGTCATAAGCACTTTTCAAATAAGTTGTTAAGTTAGAACCAAATGACTTATCAAAAAGTCCTTTTCAGCGGTTTGGCACCGCTATAAGTCGTTTTAATTTTTCTCCATCCAAACACTAGAAAGTGCTTATCTCCGGTGCCACACCGCAATAAGTTAAAAATCACTTCAAATAAGCAATCCCAAACACTCCTTAAGACTCCAATCTCAGTATTCTCACAGGTAATGCATTACCAACATTATTTTATTAATTTATATAACTATATTCATGTCTCTCAATCTCAATTGTAAAACATTATCTTTTTAATTTATTAATTCTTACCTTTTAGATATTAAAAAGAAGTCCAAGAAATCTAGTTAACTAACTTTGTAGAATGTTTTATAATTAATTGTAGTTGTAAATTATGTATAAATGTAATGTTTATTTATTGAATATGTGTATTTTTTGTTGTAAAAACAAACCCTAGTTTAATCGAATGTGAATTTAAGTTGTTTTAATTATTGAATAGCATATATAAGTTATAGTTTGTTTATGTTTCGAAAGATGAAGTACTTAATTTTTTATGATTTTAGGTTTAATCATGAGCAAGAAGAGAACCATCGATTCTTTTTACAATCGAAAAGAAGACGTTAATGACCCACAACCACATCCTGACAATGATAATTTTGTGGATGTGGTTGATATAGAAGAGAATATTAGAGTCGGACCAGAAAAGATTGATGCGTCAAATTTGGAGAAGGTCAACATAAATACTTTGATTCGTGATTCAGGCGCACGACCTTCAATCTTAAGTTTTCCAAGTAACCAATGTGATGAAATTAGGCGAGCATATATTAAACTTGGACCATATCACTTCATAAATCAAAATACCCATTTAGTCCGACTGGTCCAAACGGTAATATGTGGAGTTTTCAAGCAACTTGGTTTAAGAACTTTTGGTGGTTGGAATATTCAGAGAAAAATGATGTTGCATTTTGCTTTCCTTGCTATCTTTTCAACAAAAAGCCTATTGGACGAGTCCGGTCTGATAGATTTACCGTAGCAAGGTTCAACAAATGGAAAAAGGTGAATTATGGAAAAGATTGTGTGTTCGTCATTCATGAATTGGTAAGATCCCAGCCTCAGCACATAATTTTCCTGTCAGATGTTATGAAGATTTGAAAAACCAGTTCTGTCACATAGAAAATGTGATTGAGAAGCAAACTACTCAACAAGTTATGGATAATAGATTGCTCCTTAAAACTTCTATTGAGGCTATTAAATGGCTCACGTTTCAGGCATGTGCTTTAAGGGGCCATGATGAGCGACCTAATTCAAGAAATCAAGGGAATTTTCTTGAATTGATAAAGTTTATTGCTTCTTATAACAAGAATGTTGATGATGTCATGCTGGAAAATGCTCCTTAAAATGCAAAGTATACATCATCGGATATTCAGAAAGTAATACTACATGTTTATGCTACAAATGTACAAGAAGCAATCCATGATGAGATTGGAATGACAAAATTTTGCTTGATAGTTGATGAGTCTCAAGATGAATCTAAGAAAGAGAAAATGGCTATTGTTGTGAGATTTGTCGACCGAAATGGGTATGTTAAAGAAAGGTTTTTCGACTTGGTTCATGTCAAGGATACAACTTCATTGACTTTGAGAAATGAGATTTCTTCGTCTTTATCTTTTCATAAACTCGATCTTCAAGATATTTGGGGACAAGGATATGATGGAACTAGTAATATGCGTGGTGAATGGAATGGGCTATAGGCTTCATTCTTAACAGAATGTCCTTACGCCTATTATATACATTATTTTGCCCATCAGCTGCAATTGGCTCTCGTTGCGGCATCTAAAGATGTGACTTGGGTACATCACTTTTTTAAGAATTTGAACTTTATTGTTAATGTTGTTTGTTCTTCATGCAAACGTAATGATCAACTGCAAACTGCTCAAATTGTTGAAATTTCCCATCTAACTAAAATTGGAGAGCTTGAGACTGAAAAAGGAGCAAATCAAATCCGAACTCTACAAAGACCCGTAGATACTAGATGGAGTTCCCATTTCAGATCGATATGTAGCTTGATGAGATTGTTTGGTCCTACTTGTGTAGTTCTGAATGACATCGCTACCAAAGGGTCCACATCTTCTCAAAGAGGTGATACTAGATATGCTCTTACTCATGCCTTATCATTTGATTTTGTTATTGTTATTCATGTGATGAAAGAAATTACGGGGATAACTGACAAAATTTGCCAAACTTTACAACAAAATCTTAAGATATTGTTAATGCTTTGACTTTGATTTCTACTACTAAGTCATTGATTCACAAACTTAGAGATGAAGGTTGGGAATCACTTTTGGATCAAGTTGTTTCTTTTTATAACTGTAATTGCATTCTGGTACGGATATGAATGGAGTTTACAAAGATATAATTCGTTCAGATCATAAGAAAGACAATGTGACCATTGAGCATCATTACCGTGTTGATGTATTCATTACTGCTATTGATAGTTAGTTGCAAGAGTTGAACTTCAGAGATTTAATGAGTCCGTAACATAATTCTTCGTCTTAGTGTTGTTTTGGATCCAAAACGTTCCTTGAATATTGATGATATATGTAAATTGGCGAAAACTTACTATCCGGTCGACTTCATATAACAAGAGCAGATTCAGCTCAAGCTTGAATTGCAACATTACAATCTGTAGGTGCCTAATCATCCACAACTGAAAAATGCTTGTACACTTTATGAGTTGTGTAGATGCCTCCAGGAAACGGGGAAGTCAGAAATTTATCTGTTGGTTGACAGATTGATTCGTCTTATATTAATGTTGCTGGTTTCTACTGCAACTATTGAAAGAGCTTTCTCAACAATGAAAATTGTGAAGACAATACTTCGTAGTACCATGGATGATGAATTTCTTAAAAGTTGCTTGCTTCTTAATATTGAAAGAGATATTACTGCTTCTCTTTCCGCATATAAGATAATAGATGATTTATATTCCATGAAACAAAGACGTGCTCAACTTAGGGGGCGTTTGGTTCGCAGAATGATTTCTGAAGGAATGGAATATGTCTAAGGAATTGGAATCTGGAAGGAATTGTAATGGAATGTTATCAGGTTTGACCAAGTGTTTGGTTGGCAAGAATGGAATGTAATCAGTCAAATGAATTGGAATCTGTCTGTTTGGTTTGCAAAGGAATTGGAATGGAATTCTGAAAAATGACAAAAATACCCTTTATTTTATTTTTATTTTGTAAATGCAGAGAGAGAGAGAGGAGAAAGAGATTGTGAGAGAGGGAGCGGGATAGAGAGAGGGGAGAGAGAGGAGAAAGAGAGAAAGAGAGAGGAGAGAGATAAAGATAGGAGAGAGATAGAGAGGAGGAAGAGGAGAGAGATAGAGAGAAGAGAGAGAGGAGAGAGGAGAGAGGAGAGAGAGAGGAGAGAGAGTGGAGAGAGAGGAGAGAGAGAGAGGTGAGAGAGAGAGAGAGGAGAGAAAGGAGAGAGAGAGGAGAGAGATAGGAGAGAGAAAGGAGAGAGTGAGGAGAGAGAGGAGAAAATCTGATGGAATGGTAAGGAGGGTATTTGTGTCATTTTGAGAAAATCTGTTGGAATGGAATTCAATTCCATCCATTTTAAGAAGGAATGACCAAATCCATGATTAAAGGAATTCATGGAATTCAATTCCATTCCATTGGTAACCAAACAGCAGGATGGAATTTGGTCAATGAAATTGACCATTCCAATTCCATCAGATTCCGGCGGAATCCAGCGAACCAAACGCCGCCCCCTTAAAATACACAAGGTACAATTCCTAACAATTTTTAGTTTTATTCTCAAATCTCAACAGATTAGTCGATGAGAAAATGGATTGGTGATGCTTACGACCATTGGAACATTCGTGTGTTAGTCTAAGTTGTAAGTTCTTTTTTTATCAAAAGAATTATTTTGTTTGAATACAATATTTATCGTTATTATTTTACAACAAAGTGCGATTCCGAAATTCGGGACCCCCTATCATAATTTCTTGCCTGCATGTAAAATAGGCAATATTTCGAAGGAACAAGGTGAATAGGGTCAAAATGTCTATGTTATGAGGACATGATTCTAAAGTTTATTGTCGCACATTATCGTGAAATCGTAAGTTATATGAATTACATGTATATCTAGTTTAATTTTATGTGTTATGATTATGTATAAATGTTTCTTTTTTCAATATTCTAGGTTGCAAGATCTGGTTAACCCCCAATCACGATCGACACGTTCGAACAACTCCACCGAAAGCAAAGTGGTTGGACCAAAGGGCCTTCGGCCTAGCGGTATTGGAGCCTTTTGCCTCCTAGGAGGTCAGGGGTTCAAACCTCACCATAGGTGAGGAGGATGTGTGAGTTTATTTGTTGCATTTGCACTATATAAATATTATATACTTCAAAAAAAAAAGCAAAATGGTTGGCTTAGTGAGGAAGCGTAGAAGGCGCATGTAAGTTCTCATATTTTTCTATCCAATCTCTATATATAATAAATTAGTTCATATAATTCTTTTAATTTTATTTAACAAGAGATGATTTAAAGACGGGCATCTCAGACAATATACGGTTGCTCAACATGATTTTCTGATGCAACAAACGCATGACATGAATGAGATGAAGAAGTTGTTTCAACAAATTCAAGGCCTTGTACCCGGATTAAGTGTAGCAGAGCATTTGTTTGTCTACGGTCCGACCTCCATCGCCTTTATCGCCTCCATCGCCTGTTATCTTTGATGATGCATCTACTACTCAACCATTTGAGTCAGTCCATGAGGAAGATGATGTTGTAGAAAATCTTGACTAGCTTAGTACATTTTATCTATCTTTGTTTTTCTTATATATGTCAAAAAAATATTTTCATTTGGTTGGCTTTATGTATTTAAGATATTTATGTGATGTTTTTTTTTCTTATTACTTAGCTAATTTATGTTTTAAATTGTTATTATATTTGTTTATCTTGTATTTTTGTTGATAAAAGTTTGTCCGAATGCATCGACAAATATTTCATTATAAGGTTAACAATAACTTTTGTCATCTGATTTTTCCCTTGGTAAAAAGGTTAACCGAAAGAGCCAAACCTAACTTTTTCTGACGGTTTTCTCCGTCGAGAAAAACTTGACCAAAAGAGCCAAACCTAACTTTTGCTCAAAAGAGTCAAACCTAACTTCTGCCCAAAAGAGTCAAACCTAACTTTTGCCGACGAGTTTGTGTGTCGGTAATAGGTTATGCATAAAAATAAAATATAACTTTTGCCGACGGTTTTTTGGGCCGATAGATGTTTGACCAAAAAGTCAAAGAAAACTTTCCCGAGAGAAAAACTTACGCCGGCAAAAGTATTTAGTTGTCGGGAAAAGGATTTTATACGATTACTTGAGAGAAGTTTTTGCCGACGAGTATAGTTTTTATCGATGACTATCTTTTGCCGACGAATGTATCTTTACTGGCGGCACATGTTATTCGCCGACAAAAACCCTTGTAGCGACCAACTTTTCACGAAAACACTTCCCGACGGAAATGTCCGACGGTAAATGGTTTTGAGCTTTTGCCTGCCATATTTTTCTCCGACAAAAGTGGTTATTTTTGTAATGAAATTAAATGCCACTTAAACCAAGTTTTGGTGTGTGCAAGTATCTCCTTTGAGGTCAAGAGACCCATGTATGAAAAATAATCAAAATATAAAATAAAAATACTATTGAGTGATTATATAAGAATCAAGCAAATGGAACCTGCTATTTATTGCTCACAAATATGAAAAAGGATGCTAAAAATAGAGGAGGTCTCAAATTCTTTATAGGAGAGAGTGACGTGAAAAACTCCTGAAAAAGCTTAACTACTTCAACTACAAAAAGACTACTTCAAAGATTCCTAAAGGTATGACTGACTTCTTCAAAGGAAAAGGGAAAAAAATCCTAAATTTATTGGTAAGTTGTTGCACTAACTTTTAACACCCCCCCTTAATGCAGACACCACAATCAATGAGGTCGAGAGCGCTGCGGAACAATTCGAACTTTGCTCATGGAAGGGATTTCGTAAATACATCAGTAACTTTATCTTTTGACTTCACTTCCTGCGTATATGAACTTATATGTGCTTTGTACGAGCATGAAACAACGGATTTCTTGCTAATTTGATTGTGCTTTCATTATCACAAGCAATTGGAATTGGGTAATCCATATTAACTCCAATATCTTGAATGAGTCGTTTATGCATTCTTGAGTGACCACAACGGCTGCTACAT
The DNA here is from genome assembly GCA_954870635.1 of Arctium minus. Classification (NCBI taxonomy): domain Eukaryota; kingdom Viridiplantae; phylum Streptophyta; class Magnoliopsida; order Asterales; family Asteraceae; genus Arctium; species Arctium minus. Next base: position 28,877,015 of record OX941088.1, read on the forward strand.
ACTCTGCTTCTGTGCTAGAAAGTGATTGTTTGTTGCTTCTTACTACACCAGGAAACACACAGATCTAAGACAGAAACAGTACCTGTGGTCAAGCGAAGAGAGATGACGTCTCTGGCCTGATCAACATCTGTGAAACCATGCAGAGACAAATATACTTCTGGTTTATAAAGAAGACCAAGTTGTAGTGTACCTTTCACGTAACGGAGAATTCTCTTTGTTGTAATCAAATGATTTTCACATGGTTTGTCCATAAATTGAGAGACAATTCCGACTTAGTAAGCCAAATCAGAGTCGTATAATGGTTAGATAGAACAGACTGCCCACCAGTTGCCGAAATCTAGTGGAATCTGGCTTACTTTCAATTTTCTAGAAGCTTAAGTTGTGGTTCCATTGGTGTCGCGGTAGGAGTCGAGTCTGCCATGCCAAAGCGTTCTAACAGACTTGAAGCATAAGATCCTTGACAAAGAAAGTATCATGTTGTTTTAACAACTTCTAGGCCGAGAAAAGAGTGAGCCTCACCAAGATTCTTCATCTCAAATCGGATAGATAAGTCCTCTCGGAGAAGTGAAATTTCAACATGATTGTTTCCGGTGATTATCATATCGTCCACGTAAAGAAGAAGAATGGTGCACATTTCAGAAGTGACCTTACAAAATAAACTTGGATCTGAGCTCGAAGAGTGAAAACCATAGAAAGGAAAGTACTGAGCAATTTGACCGTACCAGGCACATGGAGCCCGCTTGAGGTCATACAACGCCTTCTTGAGTTAGAATACATGTTTTTGAAATATCTGTGAAACAAAACCTTGTGGTTGTTCCATAAAAATTGCACGATTGAGCTCACCATAGAAAAATGTGTTTTTCACCTTAAGCTGCCAAAGGTTCCAATCTTTGTGTGTTGCCAAAGAAATGACGATGCAAATCATTACCATCTTAGCAACTAGGCCAAATATATCTTCATAATCCAGACCGTATTGTTGAGAAAAGCCACGTGCAACCAATCGCACTTTGTATCTATCAACCGTTCCATCGACCTTCTTTTTCAACTTGAAGATCCATTTACATGTGACTAACTCAACATCGTGTGGTCTGGGTACAAGTTCCCACGTATCATTTTGATGCAAATCTTGCATTTCTTCGTTCATGGTTGCCTCCCATTCAGCTATTCCTTGAGCCTTTTTGTAACTCTGAGGTGTAAAGTCATCACACCTGTCATTCCCAAGAAAAAGAAATCAGTAACACTTGTACGATTTGTCTTAACTTCATAATCATCAAGATGCCCAGGTTTCCTTCTTAACCTAGTTGATTTTCGAATTCCATATTGGCTTTGCTCACCAACGTGATTTTGCTCAATCGGTGGTGTAGACGACAAACTAGTACTCCCCCTATTGTTGGTATCTCTAGGAGTATCCTTGGGAATCTCCTTGAGAGAAGTATCTACAGGAAATGACTCAAGATGGACTACTTGATTTCCCAAATTTTCACCAGCATAGTATGATGAAACTTCATCAAAAACTACATCAGGTGAAACAATAAACTATTTTGTTTCAGGATCCATACATCGCCAACCCTTTCGTCGAGAATCGTAGCCTACAAAGACACATTTTCTGGCCTTAGGATCAAGCTTGGTATGACTGGATTTTGGAACATGAACATAGCTGAGCGACCCAAATACTCGAAAGTAGCTCACATTTGGTTTCATGAAGTAAGGTAGTTCAAAAGGAGTTGCCTCTTTACCTGACCATGAAGGGCAGCGGTTGACAACATGACATGTACATGATACAGGTTCAGCCCACAACTCTTTTGGGAGATTCTTGGCATGTATCCAAGACAAACAAACGGCAGTGACATGTGTTAGCTTTCGCTCGGCCGCACTGTTTTGTTGAGGCATATTGGGACATGTCAATTGCCTTTTGGATTCCTTTTTTCTCACAATATGCAAGAAACTCTTTAGACATGTACTCGCCTCCATTATCAGTACGCAAAGATTTTATCTTCCGGCCAAACTCCTGTTCTACTTGCTGCTTGAATTGAGTGAATTTAGAAATGATTCACTCTCTCTCGTAGAAAATAAACCCAAGTAAAATGAGAGAAGTTGTCCACCATGATCATTGCATACTGAAACCCACTGTAACTTAGTGTTTTGGTAGGCCTATTAATTATGAGTGAATTAGTTGGAACATACTTGTTGTCTGGTTTGTTGATTTCTGAAACGGTAGCTGATGCGATTTTCCATATTGACAACTATCACATATTAAGTTTTTATTCAGATCTTTGAAGAAAGGAACACCATCCAACAGATTCGTGGAAGAAATTTGTTTTAAACAATTGATTACCAACGTGACCCAACCGAGCATGCCAAACTAGAGGACTTGTATTCTTGCTCGTCCTCTGGACATATGCTTCATTTGCAGATAATACATACAAATAATTCTTCTTTCTTCCGGTAAACAAAACATCAGCAACAACATATTCAAAATTATCAAGTATTTGAACATTATTTGGGCCAAATAAAACATATTTACCTTTTTGCGTGATTTGGGACACTTATGCAAGATTCTTCTTTAGACCGGGAACATAATAGACATCATTGAGAGAGACATGTTCATAATTGTCAACACGGAAGTTTCCTTCTTTCATTACAGAATGTAATAAATTGTCTGCCGTCAAAATAACTCGTTTTCCTTCATGTGATCTAGCATCGGAGAGCAGAGTATCATCTCCCGTAGCATGATAAGAACACCCCGAGTCAATGATCTACTCTTTTGCATAACCAATAGAGTCGGTCACTTCAGTTGGTTGCATTACAGAGGCCATATCTACCGGTTAATCAATGACCTCAATAGAGAAACATTGCTCCCAATTGGTGTCATCAGACTCTTGCGTTTGCGTCCTCATCACGAACCTTTACTCGACAAAACTTTATTATGTGTCCAGTTTTGCCACATCGAGAGCAACTCACCCTCACATGGAATTCATGCTTGAAATGTCCGTCTCTTCCACATCGGAAACAGGTTTTAGGAATGTCCTCTGTCCCCCGTCATTTCCATTTGGCTTGATTGGAGACGTGTGTTTCCATGTTCTCTAGTATAGAGAACATTATCTTCTTGAGAAAGAGAAGTGTTGGACATTTGTTTCACCAAAGCTTCTTAATTTGAGAGAGATTTTCTAGCTCAACGATGGATGGTTGTTTTTCCCACCCTTGTACTAATGAATGAATGACATGAACTCTTTCCTCAAGCCTCGAATATGATAACGGCGTAGTCGCATATTGCTGAGCGGCTCTTCCGAATCTAACTCTGAAACTTCAGCACATATAGTCTTAACTTTCACGAAATACTCTGGAATTGAGAGATTACCTTGAATTGAGAGATTACCTTGAATCATTCCAGCGAGTTCGTTCTCCAAAAAAATGCACAGCCTCATAGTGTTTTTTTGAGTAAATAATCTCTCAAGTGTCTCCCATACATCCTTTGGTGAATTCATCTCACAAACATGTTGAATATATTCTTTGCTTATTGAGGACTGCAAAGCAAACATAGATTTTCCGCATTTAATCCGCCACTTTTATCGAGGCTCGGCATTTTGGGGAGTATCTTATGGAATTACTGTCTCTGCACCATAGATAAGATCCCACAAGTCTTGCCCTTGAAGATAAGCCTCCATACATAGTTTCCAATAGTTGTAGTTATCACTCACCGGCTTTCAACTGCAGCTTGAGAGGAAGAATTTCCGTTATTCATCTTTAAAGAGAAGAACACTTCAAACAACACCACACCTTCACTGAGGAATTACAACAAACACTTTGTGAGCAACTATGATTGATCAATAAAAAACCATAAGTACCCTGTTAGGGGTCTGATACCATGCGAGAAAAATAATCAAAATACATAGAAAATACTATTGAGTGTTTACATAAGAATCAAACAAATGGGAACATGTTGCTTTATTGCTCACAAATATGAAAAAGGTTGCTGAAAACAGAGAAGGTCACAGATTCTTTTATAGGAGAGAGTGACGTGAAAAACTCCTGAAAATGCTTAACTACTTCAACTACAAAAAGACTACTTCAAAGATCCCTAAAAGTACGACCGACTTCTTCAAAGGAAAAGGAAAAATAAAAAATCCGAAATTTATTATTGACTCAATCGGACTAGCTCTTCTCTTGTAAGTTGTTGCACTAATTTTTAACAATCCAAGGCTCAATCTTTAGACCATTAAATATATTATATTCCAACCTCTCAAGCCCATTCATTCTTATGTGGGATCAATTCCCTAGCTAAAATCCATCAATAGAAACGAACCTTTTTACTTAATATTTCCAAATGGAAGATAACCATACCTGAATAATAGACCAAAGAACTCAACTTGTGTTTCTCTTTTGAAAAATTAGGAAAAGAAACAAAAACTTTATGATTATACATTTTAATGTATTCAACTATTTATAATTTCGAGAGAAAAAGTTTAAACAATTAAGAAAAACAAAAACTTTATAATAATACTTTTTAATGTAATAATGCATTAACTTATTTCATAATTTCGAGAGAATAAGTTGTACGTTAAACAATTAAAAAAAAATTACAAGTTGTAGATAATTCATGAGAGACATAACTAATAGTAACAAACCTAAACATCCGAGATCTCAATCCAAAAGTTAAAGCTCTTACCTAAGAGCGTTTATTATCATAAGAAATGTTATCCGAAGACCACTAAAACATAGTAGAACTTTGTAACTTTCAAATCTCGTCATCTACACAAAATCCGACGAAAAATACCATAAAATGACTAAAAATAATAGATGGACCGGGGTTTTGGTCGCCATCAACTGTAAAAAAGAGAGGGTTAGGTGAAGTTGCCACCATGCCTTAGGATTATTCCCCATAACAGATCTCCTCAAAATTACTGGAGATCTTCTCGTTGTTATCTTTAAAATCTAATGAGATTAGTTGATCCTGACACCCCGATGAAAAAGAGGTGGACTTTATACACACAAATACTTGTGATTTTTGTTCGGATTTAATGTATAAATTAACTGTATTATACAACTTATGACAGCTGCAAGTTGGACTATTTCATGCTACGAGAAATGTTTTATTTTATTGCAAATGGATATTTATACTCTCCATTCACATAAGCTCCAAGTAATTTTTTGCTTTTGCTTCACCTCCCCTCCTGATATTCGTCATCTCTTCTCTTTCCAATATTTCTGATGGCTGAAATAATTGTGGGTGCCCTTGTGACTGTCCTGTTTGACAAGCTGGCATCTGCTGATTTCATGAAGATGGCTCGATCTGAAGGAATTGATGTTCAGCTGAACAAATGGAAGAAGACCTTTTCCGATATTCAACTTGTGCTTGCTGACGCAGGACAAAAGCAGATAACCGACAAATTCATTGAATCCTGGCTTCACGATCTCCAGGATTTGGCTTATGACATAGAAGATGTGTTGGATGATATATCCACTGAAATTATGCGACGCAAGTTGAATAAAGAATATCATGCCAGCTCCACCACCAACACCAGTAAGGTACTCAAGTTCATCCCGACTTGTTGCACTAATTCAACTCCCCGTAACATTATTTATGGTCAGAAGATGAGTTCAAAGCTAGATGAAATTTCGACCAAATTGCATGCTCTTTTTGAGCAGAAAAATACTCTAGGTTTGAATGTGAATGTTGAAAGGTCAAATAGATCTGCATATAAGAAGTTGGAGGAAACTTCACTAGTTGATGAGTCCAAAGTTATGGGTAGGGAAGGGGATAAAGAGGCATTGCTATATAAGTTGTTGGAGAAGGAAGCATGTAATCAAAATGTTAGCATCGTGTCCATAGTTGGTCTGGGTGGGATTGGCAAAACCACTCTTGCCAAAGTTTTGTACAACGAAGAGAAGGTGAAGGATCACTTTGAGCTCAGGGCATGGGTTTGTGTTTCTGAAGAGTTTGATGTGTTTAATATTAGCAAGGCTATTTTTCAAGCTTTAGCTGGAACGAATCGAGAGTTTGCAAATCTAGATCTACTTCATGTTGCTCTCAAAGAAAAACTTTCAAACAAAAGGTTCCTAGTTGTTCTAGACGACGTCTGGAATGAAGACTATAGAGAGTGGGAACTCCTTCAAAGCCCTTTTGTTGTAGGGGCACCTGGAAGTAAAATTATTGTGACAACCCGGAAGACCAAGGTTGCAACTGTAATGAACTCTTTTCAACCTTACGATCTCAAGGTTTTGTCACAAGAAAAAGCTATGTCTTTATTTGCTCGATATGCACTAGATGAGCAAAACTTTGACAAGCATCCAACACTTAAGTTGCATGGTGAAGGCATCGTGAAGAAATGTGGTAGATTGCCTTTGGCTTTGATAACGCTTGGAAGGGTGTTGAGGACGAAAACAGAGGATGATGAATGGGAGGAGGTGTTGAATAGTGAGATATGGGATTTAGAGGATGGAAGTCAGATTCTACCAGCTCTAAGATTAAGCTACTATGACCTCCCTTCACATTTGAAGCAATTGTTTGCATATTGCTCCTTATTTCCCAAGGACTACTTGTTTAACAAGAAGGAACTAGTCTTGTTGTGGATGGCAGAAGGGTTTTTGAACCAATCAAATGGCAGGAAATCGAAGGAGAGTTTAGGTCGCGAGTATTTCGAAGAGCTAAAGTCAAGGTCCTTTTTTCAAACGTCACCTACTGATTATGAGCAATCACGATACATAATGCATGACTTGATTAATGACCTCGCCACAAGTGTTGCAGGAGAGTTTTTCTTTAGGTTGGATGATAAGACGGATACAATCAATCTAAATGAATCATTCGTAAAGTTCCGTTATGTTTCATTTATAGGTGAAGGGTATGAAGCATATAGAAAGTTCAAGGAGTTACAAAGAGCTAGAGGCTTGCGAACTTTCTTACCTATTTCACTTAGTTGGTGGTCAAGTTTTGACTTATCCAACAATGTTCTTGCCGAATTACTTCCCCAACTACAATTTCTAAGGGTGCTAAGCCTAAGTGACCATTCAATCATTGAGATACCAAAATCCATTGGTAGTCTCAAGCATATTCGATACCTCAATTTCTCTGGAACTTGCATCGAACGATTACCGGAGCAAGTTTGTGACCTCTATAACCTACAAAGCTTGTTGCTTCGAGATTGTAAAAAGTTGTCTAGCTTGCCGGTCAGTTTTGTGAAGTTAATAAACCTCCGACATCTTGACATTAGCAGAACTCCAATGTTGAGCAAGATGCCCTTGGGGATTGGTGGGTTGACAGGTCTACAAACTCTATCTAAGGTCATTATTGGAGGAGATAATGGGTTTAAAATATCCGAGCTTAAGGGCCTATTGCATCTTGAAGGTCGGCTTTCCATTACAGGTCTTGATAAAGTGATAAGTCCAATCGAAGCAAATGATGCCAAGTTGCAACAAAAGATGGGTCTTGAGGATTTGGTGATGGAATGGAGTGATAAGTTTGATGATTCTCGGAATCATATGAACGAATATAAAGTACTTGAAGGGCTAAGGCCTCATCATAAGTTGAGAAACCTGGAGATTTTGTTCTATGGGGGAACGAAATTTCCTAGTTGGGTTGGGGATCCCTCGTTTGCTGAGCAGTTAACAAAACTTACGTTAAGTGGTTGTGTAAGGTGTACACGTTTACCGGCACTTGGACATCTACTGTCACTTAAGAAGTTGTGTGTGGAAGGCATGGATGGGTTGAAGACTCTAGGTTTTGAGTTACTTGGACCTACTGATTCTTTCCATGGGATTGCATTTCCATTACTTGAAGTTTTGGAATTTAATAATATGGAAGGTTGGGAGAGATGGTCAACTAGACTTGGCGACAACGATGGAACTTGTAGATCGTTTCCTCGTCTTCGTGAGGTTTCTATAAGAGACTGTCCGAAACTAGTTGAAATCTCGATTGATTTAATACCGTCACTTTGCCATTTATACATAAAAGGTTGTTCAGAAGAGGTGTTAAAAAGCTTGGTTGGTGTGTCTTCATCAATTGGTATGTTGAAAATGGAGAATATTAAAGGACTTGCTCAACTAAGTGGAGAAGTTTTAGAGCATCTTGGGGCAGTTGAACATCTAAGCATCAGTAAATGTGATGAATTGAGATATCTGTGTGAATCAGAGGCAGAGGCATGCAAGTTTCTTGTGAGTTTAAGGAAGTTGGAAATAAGGGATTGTAAAAAGTTGGAGGAGGTTAGCATGAGATATGTTAGAGAAGTGGATATTTTTGGTTGTGGGAGTCTGGAGAGTTACAATTGTCCAAATAGTGTTGAGAGTTTACATATCTGGTTTTGTGATTCATTGACCTCCTTGACCTTATCAACGACCCACGAGCTCCCATCCTCTCTAAAGACTCTGAGAATTTATTTTTGTGATAACATAGAATTCGTTTCAGATGAAGGTTTTGGTCTTATTCCCCTGTTTTGCCTGGAACGTCTTGAGATTTCTAATTGTAAGAAACTGAAGGTACTTCCTTATCGTGAGCATTTGGAAAGTCTCACATCTTTGACAATCCTGAAGATAATTGGTCTTCCAAGTATGGACTACTCCTTTCCTTATGGGTTGTGGCCTCCTAATTTGAGAAGACTATCGATAGGATGCTTAAAGAAGCCCATGTCAGAATGGGGGATGCAAAATTACCCAACATCACTTGTTCATCTAAACTTATATGGCGAAAACTCAGGAGTAGTTTCATTTGTTGCAAATGCAAAAGATGTTACTTCATCATCGTTTCTTCTTCCACCATCTCTAACTTCTCTAAAAATCCAAGGTTTTAAGGATGTGGAATCAGTTTCAGAGGTCTTACAACACCTCCCCTGCCTTAAACAACTTCATATCTCCTCATGCCCGAAGCTTAAAGATCTACCAGAGACGGATACTACCTACCCATCGTCTTTGAAAATTACGAGCTAGCTAGCGGCCCATCATTTCCCAAAATCAACGTTTTGATGTTAATTGATCATGGTACGTTATCTTTGTCTCTTAATTACTATGTTATTTTAAAAAATGCGGTGTTGTTTTTCGTTATTATTTTAAGAGTTGTCACATTTTGTGAATATTTTTATTTAATCATTTTGTATCTACCAAATGGCGAAACAAATATTTTATGATTCTTTTTTGTACACTTACATATTTTTGTGTGTCTGTCTAAGAGCTACATAAAAATTTGTTATTTTAGATGAAATATTTTTTTTTTCTTTTTGATGTTGTAAGCTAAGTTGGTAATTATTTATGATGTGTTTAAGTAGGTGGGTGCTGCTTCATCCGGCAATCAAAGAAGTTTTAGGGGTTGTTTGTTTTTTTAAAAAAACCTCTTAATGACTCTTAAGTCTGAATCACATTTTTACACACCACCTCTTATTAATCATAACTAAAATAAGACTTCAGACTTTAGACCTCTTAAAAAACAAACGGCATCTTAGTGTGCTACAAGAAAGATTGAGAGGTTTCAAGGAAAAAGTACTACTTGTTATATATATATATAGAGAGAGAGAGAGAGGAAGAGGAAGGTTCAAACCGGAATGCTAATTATTTAAGAAAACAACAAATCACGTATAAAATTATATGTGATTTTACATTAAAGTAAAAAAAATGGGCGCGGCTTTGGCCGCGACTTAAGTCGCGTGAATCATATATGATTTTGTACATGAATCATGTATTATTTTGTACATTAACGGCCGTTGTCGTTTTTTTAAATAGTTAGCGTTCTCGTTTGAACCCAACCCTATATATACACACACACATGTGTATATATAGGGTCAAGTTTAGGGGAAAACTACAAAAAAATATGTGTGTGTGTGTTTTTTACAAAATTTTATATCATGTTAGATACTTGGTTGGACCATTGCTTATACATAGTTCATTATATATGGTTTTATTTGTTGTAATCGAGTCTTGGATGTTAATTTTCTTACAAAACAGCAGCAAGGAGAAGTTGCAGCCACATCATTCAAGAACACGCACACATGAGAGAAGCAACGAGCCGTGGAGGATTTATGGAGATTATTCAACAACACCAAGTCGAGAATCAGATTTTAGAAGCTGTTGAGAGAACAAACAGATTGGTAGTGTTTTTCATCATACTTTTAGTTCAATGAAGGAGTAGAATTTTCAGAGATTGGTAGGAAAATTTGAACTAATGCTTTGAATCCGATTAATTCTTTGATTTTTTTTGCAGCATACATGTCTATACTATTTGTGATTCGGGTTTATAATCAGATGATTGTTTCAGTCATTTAATTAGAATGGTGCCCGGAAGGATCATTATTACGTATTACTCTTGAATGGAATGCGAGGCGTGCTTGTAAAATATTAACGGGTATAAATTTTCAGCAATGAACAACCAAATCTTGTATGAAATAGTTGTACAATGTGTAGAAATATGTTCTAAATCTTGTACAACTATGATAACTGCTGAAATTTATGCATATGCTCTTTTATCACAAAACATAATTATGTACCTCAACCATATATCTCCATTGCAGCCGACAGGCTCTCCAACGCTCGGTGTAGCTCCTCCAATTGGATACACAATCTATCGTTTATAAAACAAAACGAAATACCCGACCCTTCAACTCTATCCAACTACATGCCAAATCTTTCTTCACCCCACCACGTGCTAGCAACGTTCTAACATTAGCCGCATCTTCCCACATACCTCTTGCAGCATATATATTTGAGCGAAGCACACCCATCCCAGCATCCAAAGGCCGACTACTAGAAACCTTTCGTGCCACCACTTCCCCGAGTTCAAAATCCTTGTGGACCCTACAACAACTTAGTAAAGTTTCCCACGTATATACCGGAAGCTCAACTGGCAATCGTTTAACCAATTCATATGCTTCGGCTAGCATCCCTGTTCTACCAAGAACGTCAATAATGATTGCATAATGTTCAGCTGTAGGTTTTACGTTCCAGTCTTTTTCCATCGAGATAAAGAACTTCCAGCTCTCGTGGACCATACCCGAATGAGCAAAACCCGTTAAGAGACCTGAAAAAGTCAAATGATCGGGTTTGAATCCAAATTTGGTCATGGAAGAAAATAGTTTCACAGATTCCATGGCGGAGCCATGATACGCGTGCGCCACAATCATAGCTATAAATTAATGACCTACTGATAAATTTATTGATGAAGGTTATAAATTAGGAACAAAAATGATGATAAATTGTTAGATGTTAAAAAATAAATCTTACATTATTTAATCAATAACACTGACATCTATTTTTCTTTCTCAAATATATGAGCTTAAAAATTAAAATGCACATCGGTTAGAGATGGTCAAATATAACTAGTTAGGTTGGAAGACCGATTTAAAAAGTGTATTAATTTAAAAAAATAAAATTATAAATTTGTAAAAGGAGAACAAACGGTGTCAAGTTTTATGTAATTTTAATGAAAATGTAATTTAAAGTTTATTTTAATGGCTCAATCTAAAATATATAAAATTTTGTGAAATGCAATTTTTGAAAGAAAATAAAAAAATATTTTTTTTAGCAAAAAATAAGAAAAGAAAAGTTTTTTTTTTTAAAAACGGGTCAATTAAGAGACCGGTTATGTGTAACCGATTATCGGGACACACTGACAAGACAATTACTCTTCAAAATCCTTAACCGGCCTGGCTAAGACCCGGATTTTGGCCCACTGTAATACTGTTAGGATTAGGAACCATCGTGTTAGGCCTAATCCAATAAGCACATACAAAAATAGGTCTTTTAATCTATTCTTTGGTTGAAATTTAGCATTAATTTGCATTCAATGTTGTTAACCGGTCTAGATTTTATAATTTGAAAAATGAAAAATGATCCTCCGTCTGTTTCTATTGAAACAATAGTTAGTCTCTGTCCTTGGACCGACTAATACTTGACTGGTTAAGGCTCGAGAAATAGGAACAGGTTTAGGTCCTTGAAAGGCCAGCCCTTGTTGATCCCGTCCTCAAGCCAGCCTCAATTCGGACTAATAGATATTTTATGCATCTTTACGCATAAGTCAACATACAATGTATTCCTTAAAATAGTCAACAAAATAGAGATGAGGATAAAACCAACAAACCACCTCAACATAAAAACCAAGGTAATGTTATGTTATAAAAATAGTTTGAACCAATTAAGATTCTCTAAACCAAAATAATTACGTTTAGTTATTCAAATGTCATCAACCGAAGCAATCCAATCCATGTGCATTTCAAGCTCACAACCCTTAAATATTTTATAATACAGCTATTTTAAATATGAATATGGGACGAACCAAATAAATATGTTGTCCATGCCGGCTTTTTTGCAATAACAACTAGTTATCATATATGCAATACAAGGCTGGCCCATGCGCAATAAACATTGGTTATTACGTAGAATTTATCAAATCAATTTGAAGCATGAAGACCGAACCAAAAACCAAACCAAACCAGATGTATCCGATATATTTCATTCCAAAGTATGGTCTAAAAAGAGTAAGATGTACGCTGCATTGCAAACACGAGACCAAATTGTCCCAAACCAAGCCGACCATTTTAGTGTTCGAGCCTCATATCCGCTAAACCTAAACTATTTCTCCTTGATATACGTTGGAATATTTCTTCTCCAAAAGACTCTTTTGAAGAGTAATATGACGAGGTTCCATGTGTTTAGTTGTGGTCAGTGTGGTTCAACTCTTTGGACTCCCACCTCTATAAAAAGAAATTAAGAAATCACAGAGAAAAGGTAAAGAAATGGGAGAGGTGAAGTTATTCAGCAATTGGTCAAGCCCAATTGCCCTCGGGATTATTTGGGCACTCAAACTCAAAGCCAGACTATGAGACCATCAATGAAGATCTACAAAACAAGAGTTCTTTGCTACTTGAATACAACCCCATTCATAAGAAAGTCCCGGTTTTGTTGCACAATGGAACATCGACATGTGAATCGCTTGTAATTCTCGATTACATTGATGAGATATGGAACACAAGTCCTCACATCTTACCCGAGGATCCACTTGCCAGAGCCACAACACGTTTCTGGGCGAAATTTGGTGACGAGAAGGTAAATCATCTCCACTCTTGTACCATGACCTGCAATTAATAATACTGTTAGAGTCCAATATCAACTGGACACAGACCATCAAACCTGTATATATGTAGGTATCTCCCCTATTTAGAAACGCTTTCCTAGAGAAAGATTCAAAAGGGTTCCACATGTCCTAACAAATATGTTGTTCATCAACCTCATGTTAATGTAAATGGTTCGGTTTTGGCTAGTACCAGGAATGAACCACCCTTATGAGAGGTAGTTTAGTAATTTACCACCCTTGCCTTTGTCTCCCAAGATTTTTGTTCCACCTATTTTGGTAGAACAAAGAAAATACATTTTTGTCCCAATCAGGTTCTGTGTTGCGCACCAAAGGTTGTCCTTTTTGTACAGTCCTTAGAGAAAGATTCAAAAGGGTTCCAGATATCCTAACAAATATGTTGTTAATCAACAAGTCCCAAGATCATAGTCCCTCAATTCCCCATTACTTCTAAACGAAAGAATTCAATAAATTCTTCGTTTCAATGTAGGTTATCCCACCATTCTACCATTGCATTATGAGCCAAGAGAAGGATCAAGAGGAAGCCAAAGAAAAAGCCATAGAGAACCTGAAACTAGTAGAAGAACATCTAAAGGGTAAGCAATTCTTTGGTGGAGAAACATATGGATTCCTAGATTTTGCATTTGGGTGGTTGGCTTATTAACCTGGCATCATTAGATAGGCAATCAATCTTGAGATGCTAGACGAAGGGACGTTTCCAAATCTGTGCGCATGGAAAGAACGATTTTGTGACATTCCAGTGATTAAAGAAAACTGGCCTGATGAAGATGCAGTGATCCTGATGTTTCGGGCAATTCGCCAAAGCCAAGGGTTATAAGTTCCTGCAGAAAAGTGAGATATGAAGATGTCAACAAGATTCAACAATTGTTGTCTGCATGTGTTTGTGTAATAATAAGTGTGTTTAATTTACTATAGCATTCTTCCAAATTGCATCAGATGCAAAGAAAAGTAAGGGGATGTTTTAGGTGATTACTTCAATTCGAAAGTAAATACAAATTCATTTGGATAGTGCATCCAAATAGCTTTTCCTTCTATATATGTATATGTAGATACCAGGTTTTAGATGCTTTAAAATTTGAGGGTGAATGTGGAACAAATGGATCGAACAAAAAATATGTCTAATAAAATACGTAATCAACGATCAAAGTAAATACTCATCAATTAATGTGAAGAAGGATGATATACGTCCACACAAAAGGATGGTCTTTATTCATCAAAAGAGAAACCGAAAAAGTTACAAACTAGGATTGCAAACTCTCAAAGCTAATGCTAGCTTTTCCAAAGTGTTTCTCCCACAATTTTTCGTGATATTTAGGCGGTGGCACAAAGGGTTGTATTTAAGCATATAACTTGTTCTCCCAAAAATGTCAAGAGTGTTAAGAGAACAAGCATAAAACAATTTCTCTACAATCCCCTAGCAGAAACACCCTTCGATGATAGTCCCTCAAGATACCAAATTCCTCACTGGACTTTTATCACATACCCATATAGCATAGCCTTCCGATCTCCCACTCTTGGCATATCCATTTAATATTGCTGGCAGAAAAACACAACATTTCTACTTGGCATATCATCAAACAATTAGCGGGCATATAAATCAACACATTCTTTACACACCCACATATCATAGTGTTCCAAGTCACGATATTTTTTATCCGCGTCTCATCAAACACATCGAGGGTGGCTTTGATACACCATTTCTGAAACAACTTCACCCTGTAACTTTTAGTCACATTGTACAAAGAATTGGCATCGGAATAGAGAGCAAATCATAAATGCTTGTAAATGGAAATATTCAATCTTGACATATTTGACTGGAATAATCATGTGAATACAGCACGCATACCAAAAAATTTGATCATTAATGGCCATGGATGTAACTTGTAATCTCTATTGTCACCATCATGACCCCCTCCCTCCCCTGTCTTCCTCACCGAGATCCCACTGTGACAGGAGCATCACCACCATCAAACTCCTGTCCTGCTGCACTCTATTCGCAGCCCGAAACCCATCTCCTCACATCTCAGTTGTTTGCATTTTCAAAAAAGAAACAAGAAAGCTTTTTCTTCTAATGAAAAAGAATTTGGTCATCCAGAACACTTGATTTCATTTTTGTGGGTTGGCCGGAGGAGATGAGCGTAGGGGCATCGACGAGGTCTGACCGGAGAAGGAAATGGGTGGGGTGGGTGGAGACTAGTGGCACCATTTCATTGGGTATTGTACAATGAATTTTTCATTAATGGTTAAAAAGACTAAAATACCCCTAATTTTGGAATATGGGTTTGTTTTCTAATTCTTTTTTTTTTTTTATGTTGGGTTTGAGTTTTTAATTTTGGATCTAGGTTTGTTTACTATTCGTTTTTTTTTTCTTTCTGGATAGGTTTTTTTTCCAGAATTTTGGTTAGAAAGGTTTTCCCGAGATGACCTGAGGGGGTGGGCCGGGGATGGGTTGAGGGTTCACAGGAATGTGGTGCGTCGAGGGGAAGAAAAAGAGAGGTGGGGTAGAGTGCATCAATTGGTTATAGCATGTGTACGTTGAAATTCATTTAAAAAACTAAAAAGAAATTAATAAAACAAGATTAGAAAAAAGACAAAGAAAAAACTAAAAGACCACAATACCCTGACTTAACCAACTTTTTTAGTAGTGTTAGTGAGAGGGAGTGAGGGACCAAAACCAAGCATTTATGCATATCACAGGTGTTCTTTGCAATAAAAAAAATTGTAGGGACCTAATCCAAAAAAATTAATGAACCACAAGGATAAAAAATGTCTTATTATTATTATTATCATTATCATATGAACCAAATAAGTATTTCCCCTTTGGTCGGCTTTTATGCCATTATTCAAGTGACAACAACTAGTCAACAAAATGGCCGGCCAAGATGCTATCCATGTGCAACAGACATTGGTCATGACACCATACATAAACAGTGGTTGAATTAACAAACGAGTAGGGGCCATGTAAATAAAACAAAACCAAACAAATTCAATAAATCCTACTCATAAGTAAGATGTATGTGGATCTTTCCTCTATCCCAAGAGATAGAGACACAGTTTCCATGAAAACCAACCGGCTTGCAAAACAAATAAAAATCAAGAGAGCAAGCAAAGTGTGTGTAAACAAACAACATAAATAGTAACAGAAAATGCAGCATGGACAAACGTAAGGAAAATATGTAAAATTGACCTGATTAATTTGTAATTATAGTACAACGACCGAACCTGAATGTCACGAGACCAAACCAAGTTGAATGTTTTAGTTGCACTTATTGTGATTCAACGGTGTTGGAGTCCCGCATTAGCTAGACCCATACCAGCAAACCTCAATATATGTAGGAACCGTTGTAATGGATCTTTTATAGACATGTTCAAAGGGGGTCCATATATCCTACCAAATGGTTTGGTTTTTGCATCCTATATATAAGAAAGCCATAAGTTGCAGGTTTATACCAAAAAAGAAAGAGAAATGGGAGAGGTGAAGCTTTTCAGGACATGGTCAAGCCCATTTGCTCTCAGGATAGTTTGGGCACTCAAACTGAAAGGCGTGGAGTATGAGACCATCTACGAAGATCTTGCCAACAAGAGTTCTTCGCTCCTTGAATACAACCCTGTTCACAAGAAAGTCCCTGTGTTGTTGCACAACGGAATACCCATATGTGAATCACTCGTGATTCTCGAGTACATCGATGAGACATGGAACAGAGGTGTGCGCTTCTTACCTGAGGATCCACTTGCCAGAGCCACTGCACGTTTCTGGGCAAAGTTCAACGACGAGCAGGTAAATCGTTACTACTCTTGTCCCATAAATAATCTGTGATCAATCTTGTTGTAATCTTGGCAACCGTGGGCGCCCGGGCCGGCTTGCGCGCATCTCGACTAATCCCACGAGGCCCTGAAGACAACAGACACAGGAAAATCACCAGTGGCCCGTAAGATAACACCCAAGAAAATCCCAAAACCGTGTTGTTAGTGTTAGTATATGTTGAACTTTGATGTATCTCTCTCTAAAAGATCTCTTATAGAGAGAGGGGGTTCTTACATATATACTGGTTTTAGGGTCCGTTGCGGGACTCCCACGATTAGGGAGAGTGATGTTAGCGTAAATGGTTCTGTTTTGGATGGGGTCATGAATCAACCATGCGTTATTGGTCCTAGCTTTACCAAATGAAATGAGCCCAATATATCCCACCTAGAGGTACGGTTGTACGTTAATCTGACCTCTAACCCCAAAGGTTGGTCCTACCTTTACCAAGTTGCAAAACCTGTTGTAATGGACCAGGCAAAATCACCACTGCTCTCAAGCCATAACCTGCAATAGAAGAGTTCACAATCAGAATTAGTGTAAATTTGGTTCCAAGTTCTCTCAACAAAACCAAACTGCAAAATCTTTCAAACTGAACCAGTCAACTTTGGTTCGTTTCCGTTTCATTCCATGGTTTAGATCAATACTTAAACCACAGAAACAATCAATTCTTTTAGTAAATAGAATGATTCAGATTCTAAGCAAATGTTTAAAGAAATTCTGCGTCTCAAATGTAGGTCTTCCCTTCGTTCTTCCGTTATTTTATGAGCCAGGGGGAGGATCAAGAGAAAGCCAAAGAAAAAGCCTTGGAGAACCTGAAACTAGTAGAAGAACACCTAAACGGAAAGAAGTTCTTCGGTGGGGAAACGTTTGGATTCCTAGATCTTGTGTTTGGATGGCTGGTAGGTTATCCTGATGTCATAAACAAGGCAATCAATCTAAAACTGTTAGACAAACAGATGTTTCCGAATCTATGCACATGGATGGAACAATTTGGTGATGTTCCAGTGATCAAAGAAAACTGGCCCAATGAAGAGGCTCTGATCCTCAAGTTTCACGAAATGCGCCAAAGCCTTGGGATATACATTTCTACATCAAATTGAGATATGAAGCCTCATAGGGATCTTGAAAGAGTGAGGGTGTCAATAATATTTCCTAAGAATACTGTCTTATATTCACTATGTTCCTTTGTACCTACTTTTGATTATATGATGTTGCTTATTTTTCTTTGGCCTTGGTCTTCTTTTCATTTTCGTCTCTATGTTAATCTACTTCCATGTTTACAATTCTTCTCCTTTTTTTCAAATTGTTCAGACTTTTTTGCAAGCTTTCTTATTCGTACACACTTTTTGCTAGCAGGGGTTTCACGGAAACAGGTAGACGATTGGTCTGCATACATCCCCTTGCCTTTGGATGGTATATACTGGGCTAGTTTAGTTTGGTTTGGTTTGGTAAGATTTCACGGAAAGTCAAGATTTACCATTCTATCTGAACATGATCTGACTATCCATTCAGAATACTTACCAAACAACCATTTTTCAATTTGAAGTCAATGCCAAGATCCAACAAGGGATAGAAGCATTCCTACCCCCTAGAGTTCCTTACTTTAATAATATTTCTAGAAAATTTCATATAAATGAATACCATCATGATTGATATTCATATTCTAGTTCAATGCACACATACATGATTCTTGTAGTACAGTGATCGAAACTTGTTTTACTCAAGAACAAAGCAGCCAAATGAATAAATTTATGGGTGGATACAATACCGTAAAGAAGCTCTATTTTGGCCACAACATTCATATGAGAAAACGAAATGCACATTTCTAAATGTAAAATGACATAACCTGAAACATATATACAAAAATCCTGTGGTGTTTTGCATAAAAAACTAAGAATAAATCTAACACCCAATTTCCTCTAAATGTAGGTCGCGCCAACGGTATTTCATGCTTACACCAGCCAAGGGGTGGAGCAAGAAGAAGCAAAGGGTCCTGCCTTACAGAACCTAGACCTTGTCGAAAAACAGCTAACTGGGAAGAAATTCTTTAGTGGAGAAACATTTGGATTCTTAGATCTTGCATTTGGATGGATTGCCAATTATCTTGGAATCTTTGAAGAAACAGGTGGCATAAAACTCTTAGATAGAGAGAGGTTTCCACTTATATTGGAATGGAAAGAGAACTTCTCTGATATCCCAGAAATCAAAGAAAACTGGCCAGATCGAGAGAAGCTGATTACCAAGTTCCGGCTAATGCGTGAGTTTTACATTTCTGTGACTGCAGCTAAGTTCACGATTTCATGAAGATTTCTAGGAACATTCGAGTGTCTCAGTAATCAATAATCATCTACAACTTTCCAGTGATGATGACTTCCATATGTGATTCTTATTTTGTTATGGGAAAAACTAGAACGCAAGTTAATTTGGTATGTTTAGTACAAATATACGTCATCAATAAACTTTACAAGACGAGAAAGGACACAAAGGAATAGGACCATTATCATAAGAACAGCTCAAACAACAACTTCTCATAAAATATTTAACTTCTAGAGATGATTTGCATTTATAAGTTCTATATTATACATTTTCTCTTCATAAATTACATCTTTGTTTTCTTATTCATACATATTTGTGTGCTTCCTTTTCTAGGATTAGCAATAGCAGGCTCGGGTGTTGGGAGAGGTTGGGATGGGACTTCGGGAGGATTGGAGAGTTGTCATACATAGGGGTGTAAATGATTCGAGCTTTTAACGAGTTACTCGAGCTCGAACTCGTTTATCTCAAGCTCGACCTTAACAACAATGGAGCTCGAGTCGATCTCGGACACAAAATAAAACTCATTTAACTTAAGGATACGAGCTTCATAACACCAATGTTTGAATTGGCTCTTTCAAAACTCAATTAAATTTTTCGAGTTGAGTCAAGCCGAGGTGAGCCATTCGAGCATACGCTTTTCTGAGCCAAACATGCTCATGTGTTGAACCATACAATAAAAATATATAAATTATCCAGCTCAAGCCAATAAAGGAGTTAATCAATCGTGAGTTTAAACCATAAACGAGTATTAAGCTCGAGCTCGTTAATTCAAAATATATCCGAGCTCAAGCTCGATAATTCAAAATATAACCGAGCCCAAGCTCAAGCCCTACATTGAAAAGTTATTCAAGCTCAAGTCGAGCGAGAGCCTGGTATAATTTTTTTCGAACTCGACTCAGCTTGAGTAACATGTATGAATCATACATGTTTGACTCCTCCTGCGTCAGATAAGAAGTTGTGTAGTGTCTTGATAATATTTTAAAGTGTATTATATTATTCACAATAGGAGAGGATACAAATATTTATATACAAAAGAGTCCTATGTCAGGAAACTACACAAAGTAGGCCAAGAAAATAAAACCTTAGATAGATAATACTCCTCAGGTTGGAGCAAAGATGTTAATCATGCCCAACTTGTTACAAATGAAATGTAATTAGGGTTTCCATAATGGCTTTGTGAGAATGTCTGCAAGTTGGTGCTGAGTCCTAATGTGTTGAATCGATGGAGGGCCTGTCTGTTCCGACAACGCAGTCTCTTATCAGACGACAATCAACCTCAATGTGCTTAGTCCTCTCATGAAATACTTGATTCTTAGGCTATATGAATAGCTGACTGATAATCACAATATAATCTCATCAAGTCGTTAGTAATCACTCCAACTCTCTTAGAATTCCTCACCCACGTAATCTCACGTGACACTTATGCCATGGCTTTGTACTTTGACTCGATACTTGATCGGGAGACTGTATGTAGTTTGTTGCTCTTCCAAGAAATTAGATTCCCACCGACAAATACACAACGATCTCATGGAAACAGGATAACCACCCAAATCGGCATCAGAGGAACCAGATACCCTGCCATCCCCGTCTTCGGTGAATGCACCTACTCGACTCGACAGTGGCCCTGATATGAATAACGTATCCCGAAAAAAGTCTAGTGTGGCCTCGAGATACCTCAAAACGCGAAGTGTTGCCTCCTAATGACTTGTACAGG
Organism: Arctium minus; assembly: GCA_954870635.1. Taxonomy (NCBI): domain Eukaryota; kingdom Viridiplantae; phylum Streptophyta; class Magnoliopsida; order Asterales; family Asteraceae; genus Arctium; species Arctium minus. The sequence goes on from OX941088.1 coordinate 28,897,913, forward strand.
GAACATACATGAACTGCTTAAGACACTAATCGGGAATGTTATATTTGTTGGATCAGCCGGTTGAGTAACCGTTAAATAGTTTAGCTTTCCAATCAGTCTCTTGTATCTCTCTAGATCCTTCAGAGGATTCCCATCATTTGGAAGAAGTTTTATCATAGCGAGCATTGGGTTGTCTACTGGTATACATCCCAATAAACCACACTCCGTAAGCATATCAAGAACATATTTTCGTTAATATAGAAGAATCTCGTGTTGTGAGCGAGATACTTTTATCCCAAGGAAATAACAAAGTCGTCCAAGATAAGTAACTTGAACTGAATCTTAGAAAATGTTTTCAACTCTGAAATCCCAGGACTATCATCTCCAGCGATAATTATGTCTTCTATAGTATGATTCGTCGATCATTACAATGTCTAAAAACACAGAATAATCCTAGGAACTGCGAGTCATACTAAACTCCTAGAGAACCTTTGAAAACCATCCAAACCATGCTAAGGGGACTGTTTGAGACCATTGAATGAACGTGGTAATCGGCATACCTTTGTGGAAAGCCTCCTCAATAACACACCCAGGTAGTTGTTCCATGTATACCACCTCCTAAAGAATGCCATTAAGAAAAGCATTCTTGACATCCAACTGATGAAGCGACTCATGATTAATGGTAGCCACTTTACAAATTCGAACAGGCGGCATTTTGCTACCGGGGAAGAAGTCTTGTCATAGTCAATCTCATGGGTTTGAGAGTAACCTTGACAACTAACATGGCTTCCAATTGATGCAGTGAACCGTCAGGTTGAAGTTTCACTGTGAATACTCATTTACAACCCACTTTGTGCTTTCTACGAGGAAGTTGTTCCAAATCTCAAGTATTATTCTTATGTAGGGCATCCATCTCTCTGTGCATTGCCTGCAACCATCCTGAATGATTAAGAGCCTCAATTACATTATTGAGAACAATATGGCTATCAATGGTTGTGGTGTAGGCACACGATTCTGAAGAGAGGTGGGAATAGGCAAGATAATCATGAATGGGACGTCAAGTACAAGTCCGTGTGCGTTTTTGGAAGGCAGTTGAAATATCCAGGAGAGGGGCACCAAGGATCGATATGTGGTGGTTGATAATATGTGGTGGTTGAGGTGTATGAACACTGTATCAGTAAGCGAGGATATGTGTTCAGGTGGTTGGAACAGGAGATTCACCAGAATCATGATGCACAGATAAGAACTCTCGAGTCCCTGGCGCTGTCGAGAATACACATTTTTGAAACCAGTCCGTACTGCCGATATAGCAACATTTGGTGTATGCACAGGAATATTAAAGACCGCAGGATCACAAGATTCAAAAGGATCTGGAACGAGATTGGTTGACTTTGAACTACTAAAGATAGGTTTGTCATAGAAGGGACTCAACTCATTGAAGGTAACATCCTTTTTGGACACGAGAATACCCAAGGAACACACACTTGATAGCACGTGTTGCAAGTTTATTATGTCTCAGACGATGATCATGGACATAAGAAACATATCCAAATATTTTAGAGGCTAAAGGAAAAAAGAAGTGTCTATTAGAAGTATAATGGAAATTGGTGTCTTTCCTTTAAAGACAAAAGACGGCATACGATTAATCAGATAATTAGCTGTAAGAACAGCATCGGCCCTAAAACTTTGTGGTAGGCACACAACAAATGGCGGTTCTTTCTTTCGGCAATGTCATTCTATTGGGGTGTATAGGCACACAATGATTCATGTACAATACCATGCTTGGATAAATAACTTGTAACCGGAAGAAAAATATTCTTTGGCATTGTCGGATCTTAGAGTTATAATAGGGACATAAGCATGAAAATCACAAAAGATGGAAAATATTTCATTACGTGACTTGAGCATATAAACCCATGTTGCACGAGAAAAGTCATCAACAAAAATAATAAAATATTTAAATCCACAAACAAGACTTGAGCGTCAAGTTCCATACATGAGAGGGGTATGTAGTATAAATCATGGGTCAAGGTCCCATACATCGGAGTGAATTACCTGAAATAAAGTGGTGACATGATTAGACTCTCTATGGAGATAAGGACAATGAGTGTGTTTACCCAACCAACATGACTCACAAACTAACTCACGAAAAGGCAAAAAAAATCCGATCTCAACTGTTTCAAAATAGGTAAAGAAGGATGGTTTAGCCGGCAATGAGCATCCCTGGTACTGGAATCACAAAGATGTGTTACTAAAGATCGCAACACAAACAAACGATAGAGACGTTGAGATTCAAAACATGTGCCAATCAACCGGTTCGTCTGCAATTCCTGAAAGACAATATGATGGAGAAAAAAATTACAAAATAGTTATGTTTTTTTTTTTTGTGATTTGACTAACGAATAATAAGCTATCTGGAAAAGTGGGAACATAAAGAACATATGACAGCTTTAAGCTTAACAGGTTGCTAGTGGATCTCACACCCCTAATTTGACACAAAGATCCGTTAGCAAGCCAAACTGGATGGGTATCTCAGTAATGATATTGGATAGTAGTTGTTTATTCCCAATCATGTGATCCATGGCTCATGAATCCATAATCCAGGATGTTGAGCATGCAGAAAAGGCAAAAGGAAATGAAAAGGTGGGCGAAATGACGTAAGAGAAAGAGCCCACTCTATCTTGCTACCCAACAAGAGGGAAGAGGTCAAAAGTAAGATACTATTTAGAATACCATTATGAATTTCATTTTTTGCCAACCAGAAAGCAAAGTAAAGTTCCCACTGATGGTATACTTAGGATAAGCGAGCTCTAAGATCACATCTTTCGCATGCGGCTACCGAGTCAGGATAAGAAATTGGGTCAATGGATTCAAACAAGCAGAGATATACCTGATTGTGTTGTGCTAGCACGAGGAGTAGATGTAACATGGCTCGAAGATTCATGTTGGGATCGAGAGACATCTTTATCGTGGACTATGTGAGTGGAGGTAATTTCAATAGATGTGACCTGGGCTTGAGAAGGACGAGGCGACGGTTGAGATCCAAGGCCACCAAGGCAGAAATAAGACGATTCGGGCGGTTATACTTTGTGCGCCCAAACTTACTTGGAATAAAAACATTGGATCTTTTTCTTATACCCGTCCCTTCCACCATGTCTGCTACTAGAGGTTGCAAAAGCCGATATGTCACTCCCGGATGATTGGGACGGAGAGCTACTGAGTACATTTCTCGTGCAAGATGAACGTGGATGCCAATGAATGAGATGTTGAGTGACTCGGTAATAGTAGGACGAGTAGTGGAATATTTGGCAAACAATCCGTGAATGAACGTCATCACATCCATCTTTGCTAGCCGTTCCTCCTGAACTTTAACATCAAGAGTGACAGGAAAAAGAACTCGGAGCTCCTCCAGATAGCTTCAATAGCCTAGTATAGTACTCGGCCAGATCGGAATCACCTTACTCGCATCTGAAATAAGATTCGAACACGAAATAAGTATGAGACAATGATTCCTTAGCCGAGAAGGAAAACTCCAAGTAACCGAATACTTTTGTCTGTATATACTGCATACGTGATTCCATCCATAAATCGATTTGATTCCCTAGGAGTTCTAGTCTCAATAAGACTACTAATTCTTATTGTTCATATAGTACGATATGAATATACCACATCAATTCCTTATGTATGGTTGATGAGATTTCATTGATATAGAGCTAATTCCAATAGACTTATCCACATCTTTGTGGTAAGGTAGTTTTGAGCAATGCTTGGGACTTGTGGTTCTATTGCATTCCATAGGACCATCCGAATACCACTATTGTTAAGCTTCCATTCCCAGGTTTAAGGTTTCTGAGGTCTTAAATAACCATCCTTGTCTAAACTCTCAAGACCAGTTTGAATAAACATACTCCATTGAGCTCAAGTTGTAAAAAAATGAGTTTAACCGGAATCTTTAACACAAAATATAAATTATTATATTGAAAACGTTGAAGTCATTGGACATTGATTGTTGAGTTTTATCCTTAGGTGACATTGTTGGACTTGATTGTATAAAAAAAGGTTGAAGTTAGTTCCCAAACAATAATGATTCACGGTTAGGGAAACAAGAGACAAACAACAAGCAACCAAGAGAAGAGGGAATCTAGGAGATCTAGAAAGCACATACAACACCAAAAGCATATTTGGGAGATCTGGAAAGCACACACTCTACTCTTTGGGGTAGAGGACAAGTATTCGTACATCTCGCCCTCCCTCCGAATAAAAAAATATGTTGTCTCCAAATCCCATGTCCCCTCTTTGTCCATCAAACACGTAAAGTCAAATCATCATTTTATTAAGGAGAGAGAATAAAAAAGATGATTTAAATAAAATAATGTTGTCTTCACATGATTGGTGGGACAGGGACATGGGATTTGAGGACAACAAATTTTTAGTCCTCCAGACCCTACATCCGAGTGGATATGCTGGGTTAGTTTGGTTTGGTTTGCATACTTGTATGCTGACTGTTTCTTTCTGTTGTATGCATCCATTGCTTGTTTCTTGTTCAGTTTTCCTAATATTCTAGGCTTCTTGACCATGTGTTTGTAGAATTTGGCATCTTAATTGAGTTTAGTCAACCAAGTGAGTTTTTGAAAGGGTTTAAATACATTGATGATGTTTCATTGTTGAGTTGTTTGTCAAATTTACTTAAAATATATATATGCGACTGCAGCAAAACTTAAGTATTTTTCAGAAGGCTGAACTAATGTACCTCATATTTGTCTCACCCGATCCATCCACCCTAATCTGCTTCCTAGGTCAGTAAGTCTCTCTGGTCTTCTTCGCATAAAATGCCATAACCTGAAAAAGATATAACAAAACTAGTTTAAATTGTAGAAAAGATGAAAAAGTAACTCTTAAGCACAAATTACTCTAAAATCTAGGTCGGACCATTGATCATTTGTGCTTTAGCTTGCATGCAACTTATCTTTCCCTTACCTTATAGTCCTTGGCGGCAGGTAACTTATCTTCACCAACAATCACCACAGCTACATGATCCATTCTTGAAGAAATGAAACCGATTCGCGTCTCTAACTAAAATTTCCCTGTGAACAATTCTTGATATGTACTTAGTCACGGTATGACAGTCCTCGCAAACCCGTAAATTCTTCATTACATGCAAAGGTGTTCCAGGTTTTGTATTCAATAATCCAAATGCAATGGCAAGCCTTTCACTATGCCCACAAAGAATGTCTCTTTTCTCATCTTCTTCAACATCATGAAGAACAGACCTCAAGTTAGCCACATATCCTTCTTTGGCTATTAAACCAGCAAGAACCTCAAGCAACTGCTTAACCTCTTCATATTGTTCAAAGAACTTGTCTCCACTGCGAAAAGCATGAATTTTTTTACCAATTTCCACCCAACTATAACCAGCATCTTTCTTAAGTCCTTTCTCTTTAATGGATTTTCTCACCATTCTAACTTGATCCCACTTCCCTAAAGATGCATACACATTCGACACCAAAACATGATATCCTGCATTGTTTGAATTCAATCCTATGATATGTTTAGAAGCACGTTCTGCAATCTTGGTGTCTCCATTTGCTCGGCAAGCGCTAAGTAAAGAACCCCATATGCTCGCATCGGGCTTCAGTGGCATGGAAAGAATAAATTCCTCTGCTTCAGCCAACTGCCCAGATCGCGAAAGAAGGTCAACTACACAAGCATAGTGTTCAATCTTCGGATTCATGTTGTAATCTTTCTTCATCTGGTTGAAATATAAACGCCCTTTTTCTACCAAGCCCGAATGACTGCAAGCAAAGATAACGGCAAGAAATGCAATCTGATCAGGGATGATACCTGCAGCTTTCATATTCTCAAATGCTGTTACGGCCGTCTTGCCTTCACCATACATCCCGTATGCATAGATCAATGCCGTCCAAGTCACAACGTCTCTGGTTTTCATATGCTCAAATATCATGATCGAGTTTCTCAAAATGCCGCATTTTGAGTACATTTCGATCAGTGCATTGGCAATTGGAACATTTGACAGGAAACCCGACTTGAAAACACAGCCATGAATCTCTTTACCTTGTCGTTTCGCTCCAAAACTTGAACACAAAGGCAATGTACTTAAAATAGTGACCTCATTTGGCGGTATTCCCTGAATTCTCATTCGACTAATCATTCTAAACCCTAAATTGTATTCCTCCGAATGAGAGCATGCAGCAATAATGGTATTCCATGATACGATATCACGATCTTTCATATCCTCAAATTGGTTCAATGCATCCTCCATCTTGCCAGATTTAGCATAAACGTCAATGAGAGTGTTTCTCACAATCACACTGGCGCTAAATCCCGTTTTAATCGTTTCACAATGGAGTTCCTTTGCTAACTTTAAGCTCCTTAGCACTGTACACACAGGAAGAATTGTCACATATGTGACAAAATCAGGTTTCGTGTCCATTTTCATTGCCCCAAAAGTTGCCAATGCTTCCTCATACCGTGCTGCTTTAATAATACCGTTGATTAAGGAGTTCCATGACGTCAAATCCCTGCTTTTCATATTGTCAAAAATTTCCCTTGCTGCTGGCAAATTACCACATTTTGCGTACATATCAATAAGGATGTTACTTGCTGTAGTGTCACATTTGTACCCATTTACAACCATGTAATTATGAACATATTTCCCGGATTCCAAATCCCCAATGTGACTGCAGGCACCAAGAACAGAAGTAACTGTTAAGAGGTCCGGTTTGTGTTTATGCAGCATCTCCATAAACAACTTGATCGACTCTTGATACAGGCATGCTTGAGAGTATCCAGTGATTATAGTGTTCCAAGTAACAGTATCTCTAACGGCCATTTCCTTGAAAACCCTGTGAGACTCTTCCAAGTTGTTGGATTTGAAGTACATCGAAAGAAGACTATTGCACACTCTTGTATCAATATCAATCCCAAGTTTCACTGACAAACCATGAACCATTTGACCCTCCATGATCACACCCAGACCACTACAAGCAGGAAGAACACTTGACACCATAAACGAATCCGGTGTCACACCAGTTGTTCTAGATTGGTAAAACGCTTCTAAAGCTTCCTCCCATTCCTCATGGGCACTATAACCTGAAAGCAGACTGTTCCAAGAAACAACATCCCTCTTAGACATTCCATCAAACACCTGACGTGCTATGTTCAGTTTACATAATCTTGAATACATATCAATCAACGCATTACCAATATATAAATCCGATCCGAACCCTAACACCAAAACATGTTCATGAACAATCTTACCTGTTTCAGACTGCCCTGAACACGCACAGGAATTAATCACCGAAGGAAAAGTAAAAGTATCGGGTTTTATATTCAAAACCCTCATCTTAGAATAATGATCCAATGCTTCTACGAATAATCCATTATGGGTCATCGCTCTTATGATCGTATTCCAAAGATAGACATTGTTCGTAGGAGAAACGCTGCGGAAAACCGATGAACATGAATGTGGGTCTTTCAGCTGAGCGTATTTGCTGATGAGTTTGCCAGAGAAGAAAACTGTTCGATCGAGTCCCGAAGTAACTAGAACTGAATGAATTTTGCGAAGTTGTTTAATATCTGTTGTTAAAGATAGTGCTTTTGAGATAGAAACGTAGAGGGATTCTTGAATTTGTTGGGCGAAAGGATGCAACCTCAACGGTCGCATTATTCCAAAAATTTAATACAAAAGAAAGCTCTGATTGGGAGTTTGCACATTTATACATTTTTTTGCGGTTAACTATAAAATGATTTTTTTAATTAAATGTTTTTTTTATCCTTTTCAAAACAAAAAAAAAATTAAATGTTTTTTTAAACTTTTTTCAGGTATGTATATATAGATGCAATTAAATGTGCAAAAAATTCTGAAAATTTTACCTTGAAGTTTGAAAAGTCATTTAATTTTTTTTTCTCTTAGGGGCTGTTTAGTTGGTTTTCCATTAAGTCCTGTATGGATAAAGCTAGCTGTGTGGATTAATCTGTCTGTATAGATTGAGAAGGTTTTTGCTTGGGAGGGTTTTTTCATAGATGAAAGGAGTGTGTTTTTTAATTGGGAGGGTCAAGCTTGGAAAAAACTTGGCTTTCTGCATAAAGCTCCTCCATAAAAGCTTACTGAATAAGTCAGTTTCTATATCATTAAGCCACTATCAAACAGTCATGTATAGCTGACTGAATAAGCTGTGAGTTCCATTAAGCTGCTAACAAACAGGCTCTTAGTTAATCTTTTTTTTTTCTTTTTCTCTCTCATTGTTTTTTGCTTTTAAATTAATAGACTAAAAGATAAATTCTTTGTTATTTATAAATAGTAATATATCATTTATTTTATAATTGTATAAATTTCAACCAGATTTTATAAAATAAATGATAATCTTTTCCAACTTAAAAAACTTCGAAAATAATCGATCAATTCTTATTTAAGCATTTAAATATCTAAAAAACAATCCATCAATTCTTAAGCAACCTTTAAAAATTCAGATGATAACTTATCATTTTTTATTAAAATTTAAATATGAATTAGTTATGTTGTATTATTTTTCTATGATAAAAAATATTCTTATAAAAAAATATAGAAAAGATATTGTTAACATGTAGAAAAGATATTATTATACAATAATAATAAAAACATATATAATGATGTTAATATTGAAAAAGTTATATTTATAAAAATATTTAAAAATTTAAAATAAGTAAGTTATTTTTTCTTGTAAACGAACATATTATCTTAAATGTTAATACATAAAAACAAAAATAAAAAATTAATATACAAATGAAAATAAAAAATATTTAAAATAATAATAATGAATTTTTACAATAATAAAAGTGATATTAAAAATATATTATAACAATGTAATAATAAAAAAGAATTAAAATATACAATGATATAATAATGCAATTAATGAGTTACGATGATTAATAGGTAGGAATGGTGCATTTGACCTATAGATAGGGGTGCAAATATTTCTACCCAACAAATAAATGTATTTAGTAAAATTTATTGACTTCATGAAATTGATTAGAAAACTTGGTGGGGTTCAGTGTTTTTTTGCTGAAAATATGAGTAAATATATTTTATATAATTTATTGGGTTTTGTTATTGTTTAAATAATTAAAAAAACGCTCATCTATCGTAGTTTGTATGTTCTAAAAGCATCTACAACGTTGTTGGAGATGAGGTCTATGGACCGATTTAACAAATCAACAAAATGCTGAGAAGAAAAAGTTTATAACCACGTAGGAGGAAGTGATTCCTCCTCAGGAACTGCTTCATTGTTTTAGAGTGTTTTTTCTCTCTGCTAATTTTTTATTTCCTACATATTTCATGAATTTTTCATGCTTAATCATGAATCGGTTCATGATTAATTTAATAAAAACTGTAATAATATAAAATTATAATGATAAAAGACAATAATTAAAAATTAATTATAATTAAAAGACAATAATTAATAATTATAATAATAAAGGTCTCAATAATTGAAAGTTACAGTAAGTTAAAATATGAAAAATAGAATTGTAATAAATTATAGTTTTTTATTTTTTAATGAAGTTAAAGTAATTAAATTTGATAATTAGAAATTTGGTTTGATAATTAAATTTTTTTTAAAAAAACTAAAATTCAGTTTTTTATTATTATTTTAAAATTGGGTCTCACTTTTTTTGAGAAATAATCGGTATTTATAGAGGAACCGAAGATCACTTTGGTGCCGTTTGTTTTTTAAGATGTCTAAAGTCTGAAGTCTTATTTTAGTTATGATTAATAAGAGGTGATGTGTAAAATGGTCTGAATGATTCAGACTTAAGAGCCATTAAGAGGTTTTTAAAAAAAAAAAAAAACCCCCTTTCTCTCAATGGATATAAAAACGATGAAGTGGTCCATGAACTTCCATGATGGCATTGTTGCCAATACTCTTAAAATATTATTAAATTTATAAAATCTAATTTAGGCTGTGTTTGGTAAACTAGTTTATGACTGATAAGCTAGCTGATGAAAAAGTCACGTTTGACAAAAACTAGCTTATAAGCATTTAAATTACCAAAAAGGACATTAATTATTTATTTATAATTAAAAGTTAATATATAATTATGAATTTTAATGAGGGGCATAATTGGAATAATCACAAAAAGCTCCTCATAAGCTACTCCAAGTAGCTTATCAAAAAGCTAGCTGATAAGCTAGCTTATGGTCATCCAAACATGTACCAAGAAAATAAACTAACTTATAAGCTAGCTTATTCTTATTTTTGCCAAACAATGCCTTAACTAAATGACCTAGTTTTCTTAAATAAACTTTTGCATTTTACTATTTTTAATCGACTGTCCGAAAATTTCATTTTTCATCGACTTTATATATTTTTAATTTTATTTAATTTAAGTTTATATCCTCTCTTATGATATCTATACTATATTATAAAAACGGTATAAAAAACTCTTAATTACAACATTTTAAGCACAAGTTACAACTAATTAAAGCCAATTACTTAATTTACAGTTTTTTAATGCTTTGGTACAACCTTTCCAAGCACAGTATCTCACATAATCATCTATTTGTGGAATGGATACTCATTTATTAATATAACTATTTGTTTTTTTGTGAAAGATTTTATAAAATAGATTTTATATTAACATAATCTATTTTAAATGTAGCTTTTTACATTTAAATCTATATTAATGAGATGTAATATAAAATCTTTTTTCTTCCGTATTTTTTTATATTACATCTCATAATGATTTTTTCATATTTTATTTTATAAAATCTTTTTACATAATGAGATGTAATATAAACTCTTTTTTCTTCTGTATTTTTTTTGCTAATATAAAATCTATTTTATTTTATAAAATCTACGCGTATTTTATATTAGCATAATATAAAATCTACACGTATTTTTTGATAATATAAAATCTACACGTATTTTTTTTTCACGAGCATTAAAAGAAGAAAAAAAAGGTTGATATGAATAAAAAATAAAAAATAACGAGATACACTAATAAATTATCGTATTTTTTAAAATAAAAATATTCCGCAATACTTTCCAAATTAACCAAGTGTAAAAAAAATAAAATAGAAAACGATGTAGATATAAAAATATTCTTCCATATTTTTAATATATTTACATTTAAATGTAAAATCGAAAATGAAAATAAAAGATTTTAAAATATTCTCTACATTCACTATAAATATCTATACCTTCTCTATGTATCATCCGAGTACAAGAAGAAAACGAACGGTCGGGTGTCAATGGCGGAACCTGCAACTGAACAAAAGATATTCAACTATATTTTTGTTTCTTTGAAAAACTACTTTTTTATATTTTATTTTATTTACTGAGGATTTGTTTATATTTTTCAAAACCCACAATCATATTTTTCGAAGTAGAGGAATAAGATATATATACATATATTTATTTTTATCGACTAATACTATGAGGTCTTGAAGTCAATAGTCAGATAAATATGTTGTGAGACATGTCGTTTGAGTTTTAAATAATATAATACAAAACTGTTATCAATATTATTGCACAAACTCATAACAACAAACGATTAAGAATATATGCAAGTTAACCACTTATGAAAATATATTCGTTTTTCACATTGTATTTCATTAACTGTTAACAGAGAAATTACGTTTCATTTTAACTCGGTTCAACATTCCAACAAAAAATTTATCCTTTCGTACAACGCACGGGCCCAACACTAGTATTTAATCATGAATAATACAAGATAAACTTAGGACAAAAATCTTTTTATGTTTCTCGTTTGATCATAACTTCATACAATCCGTACGTTTAAACGAAACCGTTTTCCTTTCAAGATCATAACCCACCAAGAAATTCATCTGCGCTAGATTCCCAAAAATCACAACCCCATCCACCGGAGCAAACGCCAAACAAATCGAATCATTACTCATTTGAACAAAAGTATTCATCGGATCCAACTCCAAATCCGCCCCATTAAAATGAGCCACCATAACCGGAAGATCCATCACTTCTAACGGATTATAACACAAATTTAAATTATGTTGCATGTCACCACCAATCGGCCGGATATCAGCCATTGACCGTCGCACCGCCGTCTGCAACCGTCGGTAAAACTCTTCAGGAACCAACGTCAACGACGTTCCCGAATCGATAATAATATTACCCTCCACCGATTTAGGTTTTGTTGTGTAAAATTCGACACGTTGGTCTCCAACGGTTAACCCTTCGAAATTCAAGTAGTAAAAAGTTTCCGGGTAACCGGAAAATATCGGGGTCGAAACCACCCCGTCTCCGGCCACCATACCCGCATCTCCAAAGTACATTTTACTTGATCTTTCTACATGAGAAAACATCTGCACAAGACAATATGAAAACTTTCTGTTAATCAAAGACCCCATTTGTGAAATGAGTGAAAATGGCCCTCCTCCAAGCCCGATTATGCCACTTTGATCGTTAGTAAACATGCCTGCATTTCTATGGCCGCATCCGAACACCACTCTCGTAAATGCGGACGAGTTAATGCCGTAATCGGAACTCGAACCTAAAGTGATGGTTTCGGTTGCTAACTCGCCGGAACTATACGAGAGATCTCCGTACACAACGAGATACAAACAAGTGTTGTTCAACGACGAACAAGATTTCATCGGAACCAATATACACGTCGTCGAATCGCACGTTACCGAGTTATAACTCGAGGAGTTATCGGGGTTGTAAATTGGTGGTTTCTGATCGTAACAGTGTGAACAAGGTTCGCATTGTGTCCAGATCATGTCGCTCCCGGTATCGGCCACGCCGAAGATTTCTAGAGGCGGAGTCCCGATCGATATCTTCATGAGGTAATCCGCGATTTGAGGATTCGGAAAGATGTTAGTTACACCGGAAGAACGCATCGAGTTGAAGAACTTAGCACGATCGAAAGATCGGTTCGTGGCGGCAACCACTCGTCGAAAAAGGGTGTGTGAAGGATCGTAAAATGGAGATGATGGTGAATCGCGATGGATGAGATCAGTGGTGAAGCTAATGCTGCTGGATTGTATGTGTGTAATTAAACCTAAAAGACATGAAACCCATATGAAATGTGTGTTTGATAATAACATGGCTGTTTTCATGGTGTTTGAAGTTTTGAATGAGATCTTGATTTGTACATGAGTATTTATGTTAAAGGAAATATGGTTTATTGTTGAACTTCTTTTCTTTCTTTTTTTCGCCATTTGCTTCTTTTTCTTCTAACTAACAAACTACCAAACAAAGGTTTTGTGGTGATTGTGATTCAGTGAATGAATTTTGGTCGGCAAGAGCATAGGGAACGCCATTGCAGCGTGTGAATAAGTTTCTGTCGATTCGTACCCGTTGGTCGGGAAGGCGATTAGGCGAGTTGGCTGGATGTACCCATAAATTTTTTCATACGGTGACACCGTATAATATAGACAAAAAATAATTACAAAAAGTACGTTTTTTAACTTTTTATCCAAGGACGGACCTAGAAGAGGGCATACGGTGGCACATGTCACCGTATTATTTCTCCGCCGAAAGGTTAAATTTTTTATGTTTATAAAAGGTGCAATCGTATCGTTTTAAAAGGTGCTACCGCCGTATGATATCCAAAAGTTCAAGAAGGTGCAACCGTACTTTGTAATCAACAAAAAAAAAAAAAAAACTCTTAAAATCAACCCAAAAAACCGAAAAAATCCCTTGAAATCGAAATTAAAAAAAAAACTTAAAAATCTATCGATCCCTCGAAATGGTGGAATCAGGCTAAAAACACATCGGACGATATTGAACGTTGGTAACATGTCAAAAAAAAACGTGCTTATTGTAATTATTTTGTTATCTACATTATATAGTGCCACCGTATGAAAAAATTTCTGGGTCAGTCCCTGTTTTTATCGACGTGTCTTCATTTTTTTACTGACGTTAAATATTGTCTGATGTGTTTTTAGCCTAATCCCACCGCTTCGAGGAATTTTTAGAGCACTTTGCTTGATTTCGACGGATTTTTAATTTTTTTTTATCGATTTTGAGGGATTTTTTCGGTTGATGTCAATAGTTTTCTTCGGCTTTTTGGTTGATTTCAAAAGTTTTTTTTGTTCTTTGGTTGATTACGAGGTACGATTGCATTTTCTTCAAGTTTTCAAAATAATACGGTAGTATCTTCAAAAACAATATAGTTACACCTTTCACGAAACTAAAATTTTTACCTTTGTCGGAGAAATAATATGGTGGCACGTGCCACCGTCGCCGGTCGCCACCAAGCTGGGTCCGTCCCTGTGAGTTGGGCTCGTACTCGGGGCCCATATAAAATAGGGGCCGGAAAAAGTTAGATGTATATTATTTGTAAAAAAATTATTGTTTAAAAAGCTCGAATCTCGGTAGATCAAAAGAATAAAAATCTCCTCTCGTAAATTATGATATCTTATTAATGTCCACCAATCACATGAATATAGTATGAACTTGAATTAAATACAGTTAATAATATATAAAATATGAAGTGTCTGGGATAAGAATTAGACATAAAGTTTTGGGACAACAGATTTTTATCGGGATCAAAAGCCTTGGGGTCCAATCGTCGTCGACGAAATCCACTGTTTTGCTCAAGCCGTGCAATCTTCCAATTTCCGACAACAGTTGTTCGATTTGTCTTCAATCTTCAAGAGCCGGTGGAAAATCCGAAGTCTTATCCTGCAACTGTAAACTTTAATATAATTGATGGTTTTTTACAAAGTTCTAAATGACGTGAGGTGTGGCGTGGCGGCGAGGTCAAACCTCAAGCCTTAGAAGCCATGGCGAGGTCACAACGTTTTCAAGGCGTTACTTATGTCGGCATATCTCTATATCACATATAATATTATATATATAAAAACACATGTTTGTTACTATTATTTAATGAGTCAGTGATAATAAACAAGTTAAATTAGGTTATATATTAAAACTAGCAAATAAGACATTAAAAACATAGGAAAAAATCAAATACCGCGTTACAAAAACTATGCATTAGGCTATGGCATGCCACAGGTTTAACGTGGCGTGAGATACAAGCCTTGAGTCATGGCCTATCATGACGGCCGTTGCAACGAGCCTTTTAGAACAGTGGTTTTTTATATACTTGATTTGGACCTACTAATTTTCTCCAACATCTGAATTCTCAAATCTCACTTATGGAGTTATGGGTTCTAAATTTAAGATTTGAAAGTTTGATTTCATCACTTAGGGGTTGTTTGTTTTTTGAAATAAACCTTTTAATGACTCTTAACTCTGAATCATTCAGACCTTTTTATATTTAGACTGTTTTTTTCCAGTTTTTAGAACCTTTTAACTCTTAAATACGTCTGAAATAAGAAGTGGTGACCTAACTTCTTAAAACCTCTTATCGCCACCTCAGTTTGATGTGTTTTAAAATTTATACCGCAAGCGTACGGGTTTTGTAGCATACGGGTCGATCACAGGGAGGTGACGGTCTAAACACTAACCACTTAATAATCATGTCTAGCTATGTGAATCAAATAATTTGATTTGATGATTAAACTAAGTAGACATAAAATTAAACTAGATAAAAGGAAAGAGAGACAAAAAAGAGGAAAATAAAAGACAACTACCACTACAAAAAAAACGGCATTTCCGGCAGCCAAAATCCGCCGGAAATCCGCCGGAACTCACTGTTTCGGCGGATTTTCGGCGGATTTGACCGGCAGAAATCCGGGGCGCCGCAAAAAATGTTTTTCGGCGGCATTTTCGGCGGATTTTTGTTTTTCGGCGGATTTTTCCGCCGGAAACTTTTCCGAAATTTTTTTAATTTTTAAATAAGTCGATTAATTAAATAAAAAAATTAAACATTTTCGACGGAATTTCGGCGGAATATTCCGCCGAAATTTTTTAATATTTATTTCTTATTTATTCTTACTTAATTAAATAAAAAAATTAAATATTTTCGGCGGAATAGTCCGCCGAAAATGTTTAATATTTATTTTTTATTTATTCTTAATTAATTTAAAGAAACATATTTCGGTGAAAACGTTTTGGCGGATTTTCGGCGAAATATTCCGTCGAAAATTATTTATTTATATAATTATTTAATTATATTATTCCGCCGAAAATCCGCCGAAATTTTTAAAATTCAACAACAGGAAAACCCAGTTTTTTTCATTAAAACCCAGTTTTTTCATTAAAAATATTGCTTTATAACCTGCTAAAAACAGTAAAAACCTGCTGAAAGCTGTAAAAACTGCCAAAACTATAAATAAACATAAAATACAACTAACAAAAACATAAAATACATTGTTCAAGTGTTAAAGTTTGTTACAAAATACATTCGAAATGTTCAAATATTAAACAACTCATCACATGGGTGGTGGTGGCGGTGTCCCTGGCTGGGAATGACATAAACGCTTTATCAAGTCACACATATGCTCGTACTGGGCATCACGTCTCTCTTCCCGCTCCTTCAACTCCTGAAGTTGGGTCTTTAAATCCTCAATTTCCTATAAAATAAAATAAAAAACACATTAGAAGAAGTTTAACATGAATTATAAAATAAATTAACAAAGCTCATATAATGAAATGTGGTACGCACCTGTCGGGAAGAAGAAGAAGAAGAAGAAGCACCACCCGAGGATGTCCAACTCAAGATCGCGTTGGGATCTTTGTGGTACCCGAATGCGGCGCATAAAGGCCCTAAATGCCCCTATTAGGCTACTTGAAACCAAAACAATGCATATAGAACATGTAAGGTTGGGTTTGTGCGCATAAAGGGCCTAAATGCACATATTAGGCTACTTGAAACCCAAACAATGCATATAGAACATGTAAGGTTGAGTTTGTGCGCATAAAGACCCTAAATGCACATATTAGGTGTAAGACTCGGTTAAAAAAAAAAAAAAAAAAAAAGTATAATTATTCTTACCCGAATTGAACCTTAATTAAAAATGACAACTAAAGATAGTTACGGGTTAAAACCGTCATTTATCTAAACTATTATTAAAACTATATATATATATATATATATATAAAAAAAAAAAAAAAAAAAAAAAAAATTAAAACAACAACAACAAGATATCTCCCTTTCACCGTCTCTCTCTCATCTCTCTCTCTCTCTAAACTTTCAAATAACTTCTCTCTAGATTATCTTACGATCCGTTGAAGTAATCGACGAAATAACTACATATTCGGAATCTACGCGACGAACCCTTCTTAGAGGTATAAATTTCTTCTTAAGTTATTTAAGTTGGTAAGTTAGGGTAGTTAAAGTTGGTTGGTAGATTATGATTATATAATACAAAGTTATAATCATGTATATGTATAGGAATGTTTGTTTTTGTCAAAATTACAAACGGGTAAAGTTTAGAATCAAAATGGTGATATTTGTATCTAGATGTTTAACCGTACACCAAGTGATCGGTTTAATGTCTACGTGAACAAAATCCGTGCTTAAGCTTATAATATAACCATTGAGTTTTAGGTTATGCGATTATTAATAATTGGTGGTTTAAATAGGCAATCGAACGGGTTAAAGTTCGTCTTCAGTCTCGCGTGTTACGTCTCAATTTGGTTAAGGTATGGATTTCATTTCTTTTGAATCGTGGGCAACTATTTGTTGTAGTTGACCCTTCCTAAAGGTGGTTCACCACCTTGTGATTGATCAATCGAACGTGATCAACAAATGTGGAATTATACACACACACATACACATTGATTTGGTTTATTGAATCAATTGTTTGAACATTTTGATGTTTTATTAAAATGTGTCTCGTATGAGATTGTTTATGAAAAATGTGAAGTATATAGATTATAATTTCTGTGATCGCCATTTGGGTAAGTGGCATATGTTTAGTTTTCATTGATTTTAGAAGAACCCAATAAATGGGCACATTATTTGGGATGCCTTCTATGGCGGCTTTGTTGTCATAGCGTCCTGCAGATGACGGTCCACCAGAGTTAAGCCTATGTGGCTTACGTGAACCCACTCTGGGGGGACTTGGCTAACTTTGTTGGCTCCAGGGCGGATGAATCGATTCTAGAATTTTACCCACAGAATATGTGACCGTGGTTAAATTCACGGGGGATCCGTTGTGTGTGCCCGCATGCCGACCCAGTTCGTGTGGTTTGGCCACCCCACGAACACAACGACTGGAATTGACGGACTTTATTTATATTACATTTTGAAGTTAAAGTGTGAACTGTTCTTGAGATTATTGTTTTTGATTATATTACCGAACGTTTCTTTTGATTTAAATGAACTATGAACTTCAGTCTCAAGAACTTTCTTCGAATTGAATTTTTAAGTCTTCCGTTTCGTTATCGATGTTTTTATTATTATTTACGAATTTATATTATAATCCATTCACTGAGCCTGTGCTCAGCCGTGTTTTTGTTTTCTGACACGGCAGGTTCGAAGTGACGTTTACGGGGACGGAAATTGAGATCGAGCGTGTTATTTTGGAGTTCTTAGAATCGCATTATTATATAAACGTTCTAAGTTTATAAAATCTTTTGAAGTATAAGATTTTGGATTGTAATATATGTTTAGAGTTTATTAGTAGCTCTGATTTAGTTGTGTAATTATGTTAAGTCTCGTATGTGACATCACCCGTTCCGGACCACGGGGACGGGGGATGTTACATTAGGCTACTTGAAACCCAAACAATGCATATAGAACATGTAAGGTTGGGTTTGTGCGCATAAAGGCCCTAAATGCACATATTAGGCTACTTGAAACCCAAACCATGCATATAGAACATGTAAGGTTGGGTTTGTGCGCATAAAGGCCCTAAATGCCCCTATTAGGCTACTTGAAACCAAAACCATGCATATAGAACATGTAAGGTTGGGTTTGTGCACATAAAGGCCCTAAATGCACATATTGGGCTACTTGAAACCCAAACCATGCATATAGAACATGTAAGGTTGGGTTTGTGCGCATAAAGGCCCTAAATGCCCCTATTAGGCTACTTGAAACCAAAACCATGCATATAGAACATGTAAGGTTGGGTTTGTGCGCATAAAGGCCCTAAATGCACATATTGGGCTACTTGAAACCCAAACCATGCATATAGAACATGTAAGGTTGGGTTTGTGCGCATAAAGGCCCTAAATGCCCCTATTAGGCTACTTGAAACCAAAACCATGCATATAGAACATGTAAGGTTGGGTTTGTGCGCATAAATGCCCTAAATGCACATATTAGGCTACTTGAAACCCAAACCATGCATATAGAACATGTAAGGATGGGTTTGTGCGCATAAAGGCCCTAAATTCCCCTATTAGGCTACTTGAAACCAAAACCATGCATATAGAACATGTAAGGTTGGGTTTGTGCACATAAAGGCCCTAAATGCACATATTAGGCTACTTGAAAACCAAACCATGCATATAGAACATGTAAGGTTGGGTTTGTGCGCATAAAGGCCCTAAATGCCCCTATTAGGCTACTTGAAACCAAAACCATGCATATAGAACATATAAGGTTCGATTCGACAGCATAACGACTGTAAAGGGGACATATCCAACTACGTTAAACAATCCTAATGTTTGCCCAACAAATGGCAACCCAAACTAGATAGATATATACATATATACACATTAAGATTTATCAAAAAGCAAAAAACAAATGATTCTTACATTGCATAATGAATTTAAGGAACGTTAAGTATGAATAGACACATAAACTAGGCTCACATTGACATTAGCTTAGGCCCATTATCAGGCATGCCCATTCCAGCTGCTAGCAATGTTTTAAAACCCGGGTTTTTGTTTGACCCGGTCTGGTGACCGGGTCACGGTTCAACCGGGTGGTTGACCCGGTTTCAAGAATTTCTATATATAAGACCAAGAACTTGATGTCCACAAGTTCAAACATTAAAAATGCACATACCAACAAGTTTTACGTCAATCCAAAAATATTAAAAAAACACGTAACAAGTTTTATAGAACTAACCTTCAATGTTTTAATCTCTTCCAATAGTTTCTCGTTCATCTCTTTGCAATCTTGAGATTCAGATTTTAGCTGATTCAGAACTCGGATAGCATCCCCAAGTATAGCCAATTTATCTGTGCTAGCAGGTGTAACAACCTGAACATTTCTTTATAAAATAAAATAACATTCATTACTAAATACTGTCCCAAGCTTACATTTCAGAGTACAAGGGTCTTAACTATCAACTATTACACAACTGAGTCTCAAAAAGATAACTATCACAGGAAGTCTTCTATCTCCTGCTTAAAGCTCAAATCTTCCCTTTACCTTTATCTGCTACTTTTCGATAACCTGAAACAGGATTAAAATTTCGAAATAGCGAGGGTTAGACCAAAGGTCTAGTGAGTCCCCTCCAATCACTACTACAACAGTTCAAATATTAATTAAAATATTTAAACAAAACTGTATATCTCAATACATAACTTGCTCTTTAACTCACACTTTAAAACAATTTATGCTTCGCAAGCCATCACTGACCACTTTCTACGCTCGCAAGCGTACTTTAAACTACTGACCAACATTCTCGTCAAAGACGGTATGTCTGTCTCGCACTGCCTTATTTTAGGGACACACCCTAATGGCATAAACGGACCACACTCCCCGGTACGAGTAGGCGGGTCACACTTCCCGACTTAGGTCAGACTTCTGACTCAAATGTATGCATACATTTGGTCCTGCCAGTATATAAAACACGTTTATATACCCTGAGCATAATCATGCCCCACTAATTAAATCAATCTTTTGAAATAACTCTCCTAACTTTCAATATTATAAATGCGCAGTATATAAAAACTCACATTTATAAAATAACTGCTCAAATCATAAAAGATTTAGTTTAAAATACTCACATCTGCTTCTTCTGAATTAAACTCTGACTTCTATTGATTAACACCACATTGATTAAGCTTAACTTCTTCCTTGACCTTCTACTTCAAGCTTTGTAGTATTTTGAGAGAGAGAGAGATTTGATATCAATTCAAATGCTTAGCATCTACCTTTATATATAGCTAAACATAAGGCATCAACTACTTGTTCTTCTTGCTTTAAAGGTTGCACTCTTATAAGAACTCGACACCACGTGCTTATAGGATAAGATCGACACCTCGTGCTTCTTAGGATAAGATCGACACCTCGTGCTTCTTAGGATAAGATCGACACATCGTGCTTCTTAGGATAAGATCTGATATGTTAGGTTATATAAAACTTAAGTTTCAAATAACCCCCTTGCACTTTTATTATCGTTACACTTTTCACCCAACTTCCAAAATTAATAAAATTTTGGATTCGGATATTACAATCTTCCCCCCTTAAGAGAATTCCGTCCCCGGAATTCTATCGTTAAACAACTGGGGATACTGAGACTTCATCTCTGACTCTACTTCCCACGTAGACTCTTGTTCTTGGTGAAATTTCCACTGAACTTTCACTAAGAGAATCTCTTTGTTCCTTAACTTCTTTATCTTGAGGTCCGTAATAGCTACTGGCTCATCAATGTAACTTAGTTTCTCATCTACCTGAATATCTTCTAAAGGAACAACTATATCTGCTTCTGCCAAACACTTCTTCAGGTTTGACACATGAAATGTGGAATGAATCCCACACAAACTTTCTGGTAGATCAAGTTCATAAGCCACTTCACCAACACGACTAGTGATGATGAATGGTCCTACAAATCTTGGTCTCAACTTTCCTTTCTTCCCGAATCTGACTACCCCTTTCCAGGGCGATACTTTCAGCATTACCTTATCTCCTATCTGAAACTCTATCGGTTTCCTTCTGCTTTCGACCCCTTACAGAAGCCGAACTTTCTTGATGAGAAGTTTCTTGCTCATCTCTTATCTCTACACTTTCATTCTGACGAATACCACGACTCGTCTTTCCACCTCGATTTCCCACATTGGAAACTCCTATCTGAGTAGCTGTTTTCTGAACTGCCTTACCTTTAGGTCGACCTCGACTCTTTCCTTGGATAGCAGTCGGGTTGACATTAGTCATTCGCTCTTCTGCAATGACTTCATTCTCTGGATCCATTTCTGGATTCACTACAGATCTACTCCTGGTTACTCGCTCAGACATACTTTTGCTAAGAATAAACATAAGATATTCAATCTAACATTCTACACATTACGGCAGTTTAAGCACAAGCATGTACTTGTAAATTTACAATTACACTGGTCATATGGAATTCCAAATTTACCTTACATGCTAGTCTTTACTACCTTAATGTTATCTTCTTACGGTCTTCCTACTACTCAGTTGTGCTTCTACTATCTCAGTTTAAGTCTAGGCCCATCTGGTCACCTAGATCCCTTAAATTAGTGCTCTGATACCAATTGTAACAACCTGAACATTTCTTTATAAAATAAAATAACATTCATTACTAAATACTGTCCCAAGCTTACATTTCAGAGTACAAGGGTCTTAACTATCAACTATTACACAACTGAGTCTCAAAAAGATAACTATCACAGGAAGTCTTCTATCTCCTGCTTAAAGCTCAAATCTTCCCTTTACCTTTATCTGCTACTTTTCGATAACCTGAAACAGGATTAAAATTTCGAAATAGCAAGGGTTAGACCAAAGGTCTAGTGAGTCCCCTCCAATCACTACTACAACAGTTCAAATATTAATTAAAATATTTAAACAAAACTGTATATCTCAATACATAACTTGCTCTTTAACTCACACTTTAAAACAATTTATGCTTCGCAAGCCATCACTGACCACTTTCTACGCTCGCAAGCGTACTTTAAACTACTGACCAACATTCCCGTCAAAGACGGTATGTCTGTCTCGCACTGCCTTATTTTAGGGACACACCCTAATGGCATAAACGGGCCACACTCCCCGGTACGAGCAGGCGGGTCACACTTCCCGACTTAGGTCAGACTTCTGACTCAAATGTATGCATACATTTGGTCCTGCCAGTATATAATACACGTTTATATACCCTGAGCATAAACATGCCCCACTAATTAAATCAATCTTTTGAAATAATTCTGCTAACTTTCAATATTATAAATGCGCAGTATATAAAAACTCACATTTATAAAATAACTGCTCAAATCATAAAAGATTTAGTTTAAAATACTCACATCTGCTTCTTCTGAATTAAACTCTGACTTCTATTGATTAACACCACATTGATTAAGCTTAACTTCTTCCTTGACCTTCTACTTCAAGCTTTGTAGTATTTTGAGAGAGAGAGAGAGATTTGATATCAATTCAAATGCTTAGCATCTACCTTTATTTATAGCTAAACATAAGGCATCAACTACTTGTTCTTCTTGCTTTAAAGGTTGCACTCTTATAAGAACTCGACACCACGTGCTTATAGGATAAGATCGACACCTCGTGCTTCTTAGGATAAGATCGACACCTCGTGCTTCTTAGGATAAGATCGACACCTCGTGCTTCTTAGGATAAGATCGACACCTCGTGCTTCTTAGGATAAGATCGACACATCGTGCTTCTTAGGATAAGATCTGATATGTTAGGTGATAACTCTCGATTTTGAGAGTTATTTATCACTCTTTTTCTAGGATTTTGTATCATTTTATACCCACTTTGCTTCTATTCTTTTCATTTGGTCTAAAAATGTGATAAAGAGGTGATGAATTATCAAAAGTTTATTTTTTTGGAAAAACTGCACTTTTGTGGCCAACTGTGGGCCGGACTCTACCCACTGTGGGCGTCGATGAACCACTTGAAGAAACTGCTGGACGCTGCGTTTATCCGGACGATAAGGAGCAGATTAAAATATATTTGTTGGAGCATGCTTGTCTGATCTTTGAAGCATGGGTTGACAAGAGATATGGGTCTTACCCCTTGTGTTTTGAAGAAAGAAAGTCCTTTGGATCTAGTGTTTTATTTTGAAGGCTATATAAAGAGGAAGGACTTGCATTTATTTCATCAACTCATCAACTTCACCACCATCAATCACAAGACATAAAAATTCTCTTAAGCTCTAGTTCATCTTCAAGTTACTTGTTAACTTGAAGATTGTAATTTTACTTTCTAGTCCTTTACTTTCTAGCATTTTACTTTCTAGTACTTTACTTTCCTAGCAATTTACATTTCTAGTCATTTACTTTCCCTTGTAATTTAATTTCCGTAATTTACATTTATGCAAGTAGTTCTTAATTATTTCTCTTCTTTTATTATGTCTTTCTTTTTAGTCATGAGCTAAGCACCTTATTGGGTGTGGGTGTGAGTAAACTTGAGACTAGTAGGATACACTTGGGTGTGTCCATAATTACTTGTTCTTGAGTTTGGTCACTTGAGTCGGGACATAACTCAATGCGGATAAGCCGATCACTTTGAAGTGTTAATATTAGATCTTAGACCTCGAGAGGGGCGGATCCGAAATACGGCTTAAGTGATGCACAAAGATTTGAGAAAGTCTTTGATAACCACGCAGAGATGCGGGTTTTGTATGATTTACTAAGGTTCAAACATCGGTCGGGATTTATATCACAAAGAGATTTGGGTATAAATCCCCATACCGGTAGAACTTGACGCTTAGAGTCAAACTTAGTTAATCGGCAAACTCAAGTACAATAATTATGGGCACTTTGTAGGTACTTTTGGGCATAATTTATAAAAATTCGTTTTCGAGAGATCGGAATTTTTATACATGGTTCTATGCACTTAAGCGCCTAACCATCTGGTAACTACAATTATCTCAAGGAAACTTACACCCATACCCAATCCTTAACTCATTGTTAAATTACTTAATTAATTTAGATATTTCACCAACAAAACGACAAATTTTTCTCACAACCAAAGCGTGTGCAAGAAGTTCATGAAACTCTCTGATTCTCAGTAGTTCAGTCCCTGTGGAAACGATATTCGGTATACTTACCATTTTATTACTTATAGCGATCATAGTTGAGGTGTATACTTGCGCCCCCACTGTGGGAACACTGTGGCCACTTGTGGAACTATACGGTTTTCCGCTATCATTAGGTTATATAAAACCTAAGTTTCAAATAACCCCCTTGCACTTTTATTATCGTTACACTTTTCACCCAACTTCCAAAATTAATAAAATTTCGGATTCGGATATTACAGCAGGCCTCCCAGGTTCCAAAGTAGAGCTCAATTCTAAGAACCTGCAAAAAAATATACAATCTTTCATCAATAAAGTGAATAAACCATGAACATGAATAATTTGTTATTGCTAAAGGATATAACTGACTATGAAAAAGGCCATAAGCGTTCATATCTTGCATGTGGTTGTTAATGACACAATGACTGTCTAAACTCTTTTACAAAATCTGTCAAGCACAAATTAGCTGTAACTTGTAATGACATAGTGACACAGTGATATCTAGTTTCAGGACTTCACTAATGTGTGTAGACGCCAAAACTTGTAATCTTACCACTATGATTGTTTTTCCATGTAATGCTTTTGTATGCACTTGTGCATATAAAGTGGTAGACACATAAATACATAAGTACATAATCTATAAGTGAATCGAAATCCAATAATGGAAGATAAATAATCGAAATCCAATTGAACCTGATTGAATTGGAAAGAGCAATTTGTGGCTTTCTTGTGTCCTACAGGTACGAACATACATATGGAATTGAACATACATGTACGAACATACCAATTGAACCTGATTGTTTGTTTGACACCCAATAACTAAACTGAAATTGAACAATAACTCAATAACTAAACTGATTGTTTGTGATAACCAAATACTCAAAATATCATTCAACAATGGATTCTGATAACCAAATACTCAAAATATCATTCAACAATGGATTCTGATTCTTCTTAACAATAATCAACATATCATACAACAGTTTTCAACGAGTCTTGGAAGATATTGTGATTTTGTAACAGATTGCATCTCTCTTGAAACAGATGATTTCTAAGCTAAAAATATACATCCAATATAACAGGTTCTCAAAGCGTTCATATACAAAATAAACGAAAGCAGGAGAGGTTCGATGGTCTTAGAACTGAAATATAATCAGTTCCATGATTCCATCCTCTCTCTCTCTCTCTCTCTCTATATATATATATATATATATACACACACACACACACACACACATATTCGGTCTATGCATCGCAAAAAGAGTTCCAAAGAAAGGATTATTTGTTCATACCTGTCGATTGAGTATATGGAATCGATGAAGGAGCTGTCGATTGAAGACCTGACTCGATTGAAGACCTGAGTCGATCGAATGTCTGTCCGATTGAGTCGTTGATGAAGCCGCTGTATTGAACTGTATTGAACCGATTGAGTCGACGATTGAAGACCTGAGTCGATTGAAGGAGCTGTCGATTGAAGACCTGAGTCGAATGAAGCATCGGTAGCACCCAAATTCTCAGAAAATTATAACAAAAATTATCAACCACACCAGAAAACGAATCAACCACATCAGAAAATTATAACAAAAAGTATCAACGAATCAACCCTAAACAAACACAATGGTCGCATTTTCTTAGTTTCTTAAAAAAATACCAAAACCTAGAAATCCGAAAACAAAATTACTAACCTCAGTGGGGACGAGAGCTGCCGATGAAAAGGGACGGTGTACCGCCGATGAGAGGGGATGAGAGCTGCCGATGAGAGGGGACGGTGTACCGCCAATGAGAGGGGATGAGAGTTGCCGATGAGAGTCAATCTTGCCGCCGATGAAGGGGCGGTGGTGGTGGTCGTGGGGGAGAGGAGGCGTACCGCGTAACTAATGATTTGGGGGAGAGGAGGCGTACTTGTGAAATAATTTGGGGGGAAGTTTGGGGGGGGGGGGGGAATAAAATGGAATAAAAATTTAGGGGGGAAAGGAAATTAGAAGGAAATTTGATGGGTTTATGGATTTTTGTTGTGAAAATACCGTTACATTCCAATATTCGATTATATTATGAAATTTTTTTATATGTCAAGTAAATCATGTTTTATGTTTATGTATCATTAAAAAGGTTTTGAGAATATTTTTGTTGTTATATATTTAGGTATATATGTAATCTTAGATGAGATTTTAAAACCCAACTGGGTATGTTAAAGTCCAACTGGATCCATTAAAGCCCAACTGGCGTTAAATCACAACTGGATCCATCAAAGCCCAACTTGATCTGTTAAAGCCCAACTGAGTACGTTAAAGCCCAACGGGTGCGTTAAAAGCCTACTTGATCCATTAAAGCCCAACCGGGTACGTTTAAAGCCCAACCATATCCATTAAAGCTCAACTGTACCCATTAAAGCCCCACTGGGTACGTTAAAGCCCAAACGGATCCATTAAAGACCAATTGGGTACGGTAAAGACCAACCGGATCCATTATAGCCCAAATGGGAACGTTAAAGACCAACTGGGTACGATAAAGCCCAACGGGGTACGTTAAAACCCAACTGGATCCATTAAAGCCCAACCGGATACGTTAAAGCCCAACCGTATCCATTAAAGCTCAACTGTACCCATTAAAGCCCCACTGGGTACGTTAAAGCCCAACCAGATCCATTATAACCCAATTGGATCCGTTAAAGACCAACTAGGTACGATAAAGCCTAACGGGGTACGTTAAAACCCAACTGGATCCATTAAAGCCCAACCGGGTACGTTAAAGCCCAACCATATCCATTAAAGCTCAACTGTACCCATTAAAGCCCCACTGGGTACGTTAAAGCCCAACCGGATCCATTATAACCCAATTGGATCCGTTAAAGATCAACTGGATACGTTAAAGCCCAACGGGGTACGTTAAAACCCAACTGGATCCATTAAAGCCCAACCGTAACCGTTAAAGCTCAACTGTACCCATTAAAGCCCCACTGGGTACGTTAAATCCCAACCAGATCCATTAAAGTCCAACGGGATCCGTTAAAGCCCAACTAGGTACGTTAAAGTCCAACTGGGTACGTTAAAGCCCAACTGGATCCATTAAAGCCCAACTGTATCCGCTAAAGCTCAATTGGATCCATTGAAGCCCAACTGGGAACGTTAAAGCCCAACCGGAACCGTTAGAGCCCAACCGGATCGATTAAAGCTCAACTATACCCATTAAAGCCCCACTGGGTACGTTAAAGCCCCAAAGGATCAATTAAAGACCAACTGTGTACGTTAAAGCTCAACTGGTTCCATTGAAGCCCAATTGGGAACGTTAAAGCCCAACTGTATCCATTAAAGCTCAACTGTACCCATTAATGCCCTACTGGGTACGTTAAAGCCCAACCGGATCCATTAAAGTCCACTGGATCCGTTAAAGCCCAACTAGGTACGTTAAAGCCCAACTGGATCCATTAAAGCCTAACCGTATCCGTTAAAGCTCAGCTGTACCCATTAAAGCCCCACTGGATACGTTAAAGCCCAACCGGATCCATTAAAGCGCAACCATATCCATTAAAGGCCAACTAGGCACGTTAAAGACCAACTATATCCATTAAAGCTCAACTGGAACGTTAAAGCCCAATCGGAACCGTTAGAGCCCAACCGGATCGATTAAAGCTCAACTATACCCATTAAAGCCCCATTAGGTACGTTAAAGCCCAAACGGATCAATTAAAGACCAACTGTGTACGTTAAAGACCAACTGTGTACGTTAAAGACCAACTGTCTAATATAAAAATAATATTTAATTTTTTAGTGTTTTCGGCGGAATCAAATTTTTTTTTTAATTTTTTTAAAGTTTTCTAAGAAATAAATAATATTTAATTTTCTTAGTGTTTTCGGCGGAATCAAAATTTTTTTTTATTTTTTTTAAAGTTTTCTAAGAAATAAATAATATTTAATTTTCTTAGGTGGCGTTTGGTTCGTGGAATGGAATTCGATGGAATTGGAATTCATCAAGGATTTTTAACTTTGAATGAATTGGAATTGGAAATTTGATGGAATTTGACCACGCATTTTGGTCGCGTTTGGTTGGATGGAATTAGAATTGGAATTGGAATTGGAATCTGTTGGAAAGAAAATGAATTTCATATGATACCCCGTGGAATTGTGAAATCCGTGTTTGAAGGAATTTGATGGAATCCGCAGGATTCCTTAGTTTTAATTATGTGAACCAAACAAGACTTTGGAATTTGGTCAATGGATTTGGACGTTCCAATTCCATTGAATTCCATCCAATTCCGCGAACCAAACACCCCCTTAGTGTTTTTCGGTAGAATCAAATTTGTTTTTATTATTTTTTTTAAAGTTTTCGAAGAAATAAATAAATATTTAAAATTTTTAGAGTTTTCGGCGGATTTTCGGCAAAATCAAATTTTTTATTATTTTTTTTAAAGTTTTCTAAGAAAAAAATAATATTTAATTTTTAGTGTTTTCGGCGGATTTTCGGCGGAATCAAATTTTTTTTTAATTTTTTTAAAGTTTTCTAAGAAATAAATAAATATTTAAAATTTTTAGAGTTTTCGGCTGAATCAAATTTTTTTAATTATTTTTTTTAAGTTTTCTAAGAAAAAAATAATATTTAATTTTTTAGTGTTTTCGGCGGAATCAAATTTTTTTTTTTTTAAAGTTTTCTAAGAAATAAATAATATTTAATTTTCTTAGTGTTTTTCGGCAGATTTTCGGCGGAATGAAATTTGTTTTTATTATTTTTTTTAAAGTTTTTGAAGAAATAAATAAATATTTAAAAATTTTAGAGTTTTCGGCGGATTTTCGGCGGAATCAAATTTTTTTATTATTTTTTTTAAAGTTTTCTAAGAAAAAAATAAATATATAATTTTTTTTAGTGTTTTCGGCGGAAATTAATTAATTAAATAAAATCCGCCGAAAATCTTATTTTTTTTAAAAAAATAATTAAAAAAAAATCTTTTTCGGCGGATTTTCGGCGGAATCAAATTTTTTTTATTATTTTTTTTAAAGTTTTCTAAGAAAAAAATAAATATATAATTTTTTTTAGTGTTTTCGGCGGATTTTCGGCGGAAACTAATTAATTAAATAAAATCTGCCGGAAATCCGCCGGAAATCTTATTTTTTTTAAATAATTTAAAAAATATTTTCCGGCGGATTTCCGGCGAAAGTCAACGAAGTTTGACCATGTTGAATTTCGCCGAAAATCCGCCGAAAATATTCCGGCGGAATATTCCGCCGAAAACAGCCGCCGAAAAAGGCTGTTTGTTTAGTAGTGTACAACTAAAGGGGCACTGAGTAACGTCAACCTAGGATTTTGGTAATGGTGGGAATTCGTTTTGCAAAATTACTTTAACCCTCTTTCGAGGTGGAAAAGCTTTTCTAAACCAATACACATATTTACTCTCGCAATATATGTACATAGGAAAGAAACATTAAGGTTTTAAACAAGTAATTTTCCTGATCAACATCCCTAACTATTCACATGTTAGAGCCGTTGTCATTGACCAATTTAACCCAAGTAAAAGACTAAACTTTCATCTCGTCAAAAACTAATCAAATCGACTAAATGTTTTGTTAAAAACCAATTAAATTAACTCTAACTTTCATTAGAATTAAAATGGATTAAAACCATTCATTCGTTTTAAGAACAATTGGTCAATACCAAAACCTCGATCCTAAGGGACGATTACCCAATAAAACAAAAACTAATTTAAGACCAAGCAACAAATTATTTAAATAAACTCTAACAAAATTAAAGATAAAAATAAACCTAGGCTATACTACATATGATGCAATCTATTAACAATCAACATTAACGAAAACTAGGAATAATCATAAAACTAATAAACAAACATGTGCAAGAAATTAATCTAACCTAATCTAATGGATGCAAAAAATTATATAAATGCAGTAAATTAGGATAGAGAGCAAGAGAAGAATCAAGGGTAGAAAATTTAGGGTAGAAAATAAGAAATATAGATACAAAAGGGAGAAAGATAATGAAATACACATAGGGAGATGTAGAAAAACTAAAACTTGATGCAAATAAACAAGAATTGAAGAAGAATTTATGAAGAAACTTTAAGAATGATTAGATAACTAGCAATATTCCAACAAAAACAAGAAATCAACTAAGTACATTAAAGAGAATAGGGAAGAAGATACTAGAAATATGGAAAACCGATGGTGAATCGGATCCCAATGGCCTAAGCTTGTACTTCAATCTTCTTCCCAAATCTTGGAGATCGACCAAGAACTTCCCCAAGCAAAAGTCGACTATTCTCCCTCTCTCCCCAATTCAAAAAAACGTGTGTATTCCCCTAAAAAAACAAACCTAAAGGGTTTTTAAAAGTCTAAGCTAAAAAGGTCCAATAAAAGACCAACAAAAGAATAAGCCCAAAAGACCTTCGCGACCGTGAATAAAACTTCACGCCCGTGAAGGTGCAACAGAAAATAAAAAGAACGTTTCTGGAGCAGTGCTTCGCGACCCCGTATAAATCTTCGCGCCCGCGAAACCGTGGCAGAAACTCTAGAACTTGAATCAATTGTATTTCTTCGCGTCCGCGAAGCATGGAGAACAACTATTTCCTTCCGACTTCGTCTCTTTCAACGGCTTCTCCTCTTTACTCTCGATCATCTTCTTCTTCTCTTCATTCTCCTCGAGAACACCTTCACCTACCTCACCTTTAGAACGCACAATCTGCACAAAATATATACCAAAAGCATAAAAACTATCCCCAAAAGAATTTCCAACCGTGATTAGCGAGAATGCATGAAAAATCTAAAGCAAACACTAAAATATAAAGAAAAACGCAACTAGAATATACAAAGTTAGGTGCATAAAATGCACTTAACAAACTACCCACAAGCTAAACTTTCTTGTCCCCAAGAAAGAAATAGAATTTATTCGGGCGAAAAAAAAACAACGAAAAGAAAGAAAATAAACGAAAACCTTTGAGGACGTCAAGACGAGTTATCCCACAATCTCACTAACATAATTAAGCATTAAGATCACGTATCACAAACAAACAACCAAATGTCACATGTTGGATTAGAGTAAAAATAACTAGGAACCTATGATTACCAAAGCGTCAAACCAACAAACACTAACCAAGCATATCGCGAAAAAAAAATCGCAACCAAAGAAGATTTCGTAAACATACCAAAGCCGCTAAGGGAAGGGATAGTGATCTATAAAGATGGATGCTTACGATATCACTCTAAGCTCTCAAGTGTGTATAGGGACGTGTATACGCTCAAACCCGTCCCGATCGAGACAAAGGAATGTAGTCTTGACACAATTGAACTTATTCTCAAGTCCAAAATTTTCCATGATAATACGTGCAATGAGGGCTTTGGGGCATGGTTTGGGGTTAAAGGTGGGATTAGGCTCATTTATTGGTGTTGGGGATATCGATTTATGGGTAATTTTTTTTAATGCACTTAAGGGCTCTTTTCCTAAAGTTTTTGATGGATTGAAGACTTATTCTACTTTTGATCTTTTTTTTTTCTTTTTTCCCTTTTTTTCTTTCTTTTTTCTTTCCTTTTTTTTGTGCACACGGCTTCACGAACCCACAAGCTATGCTTGTTTTAGGGGCTCAACGAACTACCCACAAGCTATGCTTGTGTTTATTTTTAGACTAAATGCCAAATCCATCTATCATTTCGAAGAGTTCAACCTTAGCATGCAATCCTTTTTTATTTATTTATTGGTGTATGGGTATAGAAAGAAGGGTCGGTGTTTAGGCTCAAAGTGGGTTACAAAGGAAAAAAATATTTTTTAATTTTTCGGGATTAATTTTTCATGAAACGAAGGCCTCTATGTATGTTCATGATAAACTTGGACGAGAAACCACTCAAAAGTCTAGACTACACCTCGATGGGAGGTAACACACAAGAAATGAGAATTGGGATTGATTACATACGTGTCAATCCAAAAAGGCCCAAAATCTCACAAGATAAATCCATCTACTATAGTCACATTTGTAATGTAGGGGGACTATGGTATGCAAACTAGTCCTAGAAGGCTACGTGGAACAACATGCTTAACAGTGTATGCAAGTGACAACTAAGGTAACATTATTCCTAGAAAAAAAATCATTTAACATGATGGCATAAAATTGATGTGCAATTGTGGATCAAGCAGCTAAATCAGGTAAAGTGAGATATGGTGTACTGCGAGTCTTAACACAACAAAGAGAATTCAAAATTCTTTTTGGATTTTTTTATATGCAAAGCAAAGTAACACTATATGCAAAGAAAATGGGATAAAGAATAAAATAAAATGAAAAACACCCACCCACAAGCAAAAAGGAGCATTGTCCTCAATGCTCGGATTAGGGTGTATAGAAAGAAAAAGAAATCACGGGAAATGAGGGGGGAGATTATGTCTACTACAATAATGGTCTAAGGATCGGCGTTGATGACGCTTGGGGCCACAACATTTGCGGCGAGGATTATATTAGGTTGAAAAACCTCATCCCGCCATGACCGGCTAGAACGTTGTCGCTTTGTGCGACTTGTAGAAGCCATGGTGTGTGCAAGTAGGTGTGTGAGAGCAAAATATGATGCGATGAATGTGTGTACACAACCTACGTCCGCCCAGTGGTGGCGGCCCAATCTATTAAAGCACGCAAAAATAACTCAACTAGACAAATACTCAACAATTAATTATGAGAGACACAGAACCCACAAGCAAATACGTGGACTACCTCAACAATTAATTATAGAACCACAAGAACCCTACTAAATCTTCATATCAATGTAACTCACATGTAATCACATCAAAAATTACAAATAAATGGAAAGAAGGTACCCAAATTGATGCTCAAAGTTGCTGAAAGGTTCTGCCCAAATCTGCCCGGAGAACAAATCGAGTTGGAAGCCGCCGAATGATGATGCTTACGTCGGAATCGAGAGTAATCGATGGTAAGGGAAGTGCTCGGTGGTTTGGATGGTTCGATCGAGAGAGAGATGAGACGAAGGGAGGGCTGCATGGTGGTTCGCGGTGGTGTGTGGTGGAAGGAGAAACAGGAAGGGGGTGTTCGGTGGCTGTTGGGATGGCAATCGCAGAGGATGGGGGGAATGGTGAGGGTGGTTCACGGCGGCGATTTGGTGATTGTGGTGGCGATCGCAGAGAGGGGAGGGAACAGGGTGGCCAGTGACTGTTGGTTGATCGAGAAGAAGAGGGAGAAAGAGGGAGATGAGGGGTGGTGGCGATGGTGGCGTATCGATTGGGATGTTGATCGACTGTGGTGGTGCTGCGACGACAGAGAGGAGAGGCTGGTGGTTTGAATCGATCGAGATGGAGGAGTGAGGGAGATCGATGGTGGTGGTGGCTGCTTGAATCGCCGACGGAGATTGATGGTGGTGGTCGATCGCAGAGGGAGCGAAGGAGAGTAGAGAATGGTGGTGGTTGTCGCCAGTTGATGATGGTGGAGGTTGCCGATCGAGAAGATGAGGGAGAAAGAGGGAATAGGGTGTTAGGGTTTTTTTTTCTTTTTTTTTCTTTTCTTATAAAACTTAATAAAAACAAAATCAAAACCTTTTTTTTTCTTACTGAAAACAAAATAATTTTTTTTTATATATAAAAACAAAAATAAAAATAAAAACCTTTTTTTTTTTTTAATAACTTCACGCCCGGGAAGGTAAGGCAGAAAGTGAAGCCTTCAAGCTTCACGCCCGGGCCAAAATGCTCGCGCCCGGGAACCTTGGGCAGAATGTAGGGAGGTCGACCTTCACGCCCGGGCCGAAATTTTCACGCCCGGGCCTTTTAGGCAGAAAGAAAGGAACACCCAATTTCACGCCCGGGCTGAAATTTTCACGCCCGGGAAGCTTTGACAGAAAGTAGAGCAAGTGTTAAGGAACACTTTCGGGGGGTCGGTCTTCAAGCAATTAATCCCGAGAGACCGAAAAATCGATGTTAGAACAAAGAAAGGGAACGGAGACTCGTTTTAAGTCGCGAGTTTGACTTTATTTTAAGAATTAAACGAAAAGAGAGAAGAGAGGGTACGGTGGAAGTCAAAGAATTGACTTTAATAATCACCGCTTTGTATGGGTTGCGTAAACACATAAAAGACACCAGATAATCGATGTGTACTCATTGCATAACATGTTACGTTACCCATAGTCGAGAATTAAACAAGGGTAGAGAAAGAAGGATCGGTGATGTCCGACTTGACATTAAAAATACCGAACCGAGAGAATAATAAAAATAGCACGCGAGAAGCAATTAATGAGATAGAGATAAAATCACTCATCATTTCTAAAGGCAATAATATCTCGGTCTTACCAAACAAGCATCTCAACGACCCGTCACTCACCGCCTTTTTCGTCAACCATGACTTTTCATTCCCGTCTGCATGTTGGCCAAACTACACAAACAAAAACTTCAAGAACACAGTTAAACAAAATAAAAGATGAGATGACGAAAATGAAAACATAAAAAGAAATGGGGTAAAGATATAGACTAGTAAATCAAAAAGTAAGTTAATGCTAGGCTAGTCGCCTCCCCGGCAACAACGCCAAAAACTTGATGTGTTTTAAAATTTATACCGCAAGCGTACGGGTTTTGTAGCATACGGGTCGATCACAGGGAGGTGACGGTCTAAACACTAACCACTTAATAATCATGTCTAGCTATGTGAATCAGATAATTTGATTTGATGATTAAACTAAGTAGACATAAAATTAAACTAGATAAAAGGAAAGAGAGACAAAAAAGAGGAAAATAAAAGACAACTACAACTAAAGGGGCATTGGGTAGCGTCAACCTAGGATTTTGGTAATGGTGGGAATTCGTTTTGCAAAATTACTTTAACCCTCTTTCGAGGTGGAAAAGCTTTTCTAAACCAATACACATATTTACTCTCGCAATATATGTACATAGGAAAGAAAAATTAAGGTTTTAAACAAGTAATTTTCCCGATCAACATCCCTAACTATTCGCATGTTAGAGCCGTTGTCATTGACCAATTTAACCCAAGTAAAAGACTAGACTTTCATCTCGTCAAAAACTAATCAAATCGACTAAATGTTTTGTTAAAAACCAATTAAATTAACTCTAACTTTCATTAGAATTAAAATGGATTAAAACCATTCATTCGTTTTAAGAACAATTGGTCAATACCAAAACCTCGATCCTAAGGGACGATTACCCAATAAAACAAAAACTAATTTAAGACCAAGCAACAAATTATTTAAATAAACTCTAACAAAATTAAAGATAAAAATAAACCTAGGCTATACTACATATGATGCAATCTATTAACAATCAACATTAACGAAAACTAGGAATAATCATAAAACTAATAAACATACATGTGCAGGAAATTAATCTAACCTAATCTAATGGATGCAGAAAATTATATAAATGCAGTAAATTAGGATAGAGAGCAAGAGAAGAATCAAGGGTAGAAAATTTAGGGTAGAGAATAAGAAATATAGATACAAAAGGGAGAAAGATAATGAAATACACATAGGGAGATGTAGAAAAACTAAAACTTGATGCAAATAAACAAGAATTGAAGAAGAATTTATGAAGAAACTTTAAGAATGATTAGATAACTAGCAATATTCCAACAAAAACAAGAAATCAACTAAGTACATTAAAGAGAATAGGGAAGAAGATACTAGAAATATGGAAAACCGATGGTGAATCGGATCCCAATGGCCTAAGCTTGTACTTCAATCTTCTTCCCAAATCTTGGAGATCGACCAAGAACTTCCTCAAGCAAAAGTCGACTATTCTCCCTCTCTCCCCAATTCAAAAAAACGTGTGTATTCCCCTAAAAAAACAAACCTAAAGGGTTTTTAAAAGTCTAAGCTAAAAAGGCCCAATAAAAGCCCAACAAAAGAATAAGCCCAAAAGACCTTCGCGACCGTGAATAAAACGTCACGCTCGTGAAGGTGCAACAGAAAATAAAAAGAACGTTTTTGGAGCAGTGCTTCGCGACCCCGAATAAATCTTCGCGCCCGCGAAACCGTGGCAGAAACTCTAGAACTTGAATCAATTGTATTTCTTCGCGTCCGCGAAGCATGGAGAACAACTATTTCCTTCCGACTTCGTCTCTTTCAATGGCTTCTCCTCTTTACTCTCGATCATCTTCTTCTTCTCTTCATTCTCCTCGAGCACACCTTCACCTACCTCACCTTTAGAACGCACAATCTGCACAAAATATATACCAAAAGCATAAAAACTATCCCCAAAAGAATTTCCAACCGTGATTAGCGAGAATGCATGAAAAATCTAAAGCAAACACTAAAATATAAAGAAAAACGCAACTAGAATATACAAAGTTAGGTGCATAAAATGCACTTAACACAGTTCATATGTTCTTTTTTCTCTCAAGACGCCTTCAGACGTTACAGAAACATACAACCTTGTTGATTCAGATTTCAGATTTCAGACTTCAACACCACCTCTTATTAATCAAAAGTAAAACAAAGACTTCAGACTTCAGACTTCAGACCTCTTAAATAATAAACGACACCGTAATTTCATGTTTATCCCAACTGTCAGAAAGGTATGCTTTTGGTTCAGTTTCTTTTGAAAGTGTATTTGAATTCTTATTTGAATAAAACTAGTTACATACCGCGAATCATCTTGATCCCTGTTCAACCGTGATAACCTCAATGCTGCAAATATGAACGAGGTCAATTATCTATTGACTTCTTTAGCTAAGATAACAGAAAAAGTATAGGTTTTTTTTAATGTATAACACATACCAAAAGAGCATAATACAATATAAATTAAAATTCCAAAAAACTTCATAACTCGATGGTCGAGTCTGACAAAGATGTCCAAAATATCTTTAAAAGATAACAAACAGTCTGGTCGAAAACAAGATTGATGATTTACTACCTAACATACTTAATTATCCCCTCTTTTAGAATGGAAGGAGCTATAATCACAATCAACCATTTCATGAAGAATATGACTTTCCTAATAATACTTGAATCCTCATCCATTTCATACGTTCCTGCATCATAAAAACCAAGCGAAGGACACCAACAACCTTTCCTTTAGACAATATTTTTCTTATCTATCCAGTAACAAGAGTAGATCACTGACAACAAACATCAATTTTTCAGAAATATGAACACGTCATTACCTTGAAAACACAATGGTAGAGAGTAGAATCAAGAAGAAAATTAAATTTGGACAAAATGTTGAATATCAGTGTTACCAGTGAGGCAGTGATATACATTCTCTACATGGACATAAGATTTCACCAAGGATGATCTTTTTACCTATGGTATCAAAATGTTTGGCTCCTTATTCTCATCTATGATACCACGAAATATGAATACCATATGTATGGCTCCACATTTTAGAATATCACGGGCATTGAGACTTAATAGATGTTATATACTTATATTATCATTTGTAAGTTAGTGATACAATTTGACTTCAGTGGTTAAACAAGTTAATTTTGAATCTGAAACAATATAAATTTATTTCTAGTTTAAAGATAAGAAAACTTTGGTATCGATAGTAAATTTCATAATCTCCTCTATCCCAAAATAAATACAACATTTTTTCTCTTTTGGCAAAACTCCAATCCAAAAATTATCAATTTGCCGACTATTAATCTTGGAGACCAATAACATTGATTTTGGTCCAGAAAATTTAGATGTTTTGTCATCATTGAGGGGCATATTGAAAATATGACCAATCGTCAAACAATCTTATTAAACCGTGGAGCTG
Source organism: Arctium minus (assembly GCA_954870635.1). Taxonomy (NCBI): domain Eukaryota; kingdom Viridiplantae; phylum Streptophyta; class Magnoliopsida; order Asterales; family Asteraceae; genus Arctium; species Arctium minus. The sequence continues at coordinate 28,936,365 of OX941088.1, forward strand.
ATAAAACATTGTATGTATTTAGGGAGAGGGTGTATCATTTCCGCCCTAGTTATCATCTAAACTATTGCCTTTGGAAACTCTGGTTTCAGAATGGTAACAACAACTTTATATATATATATATAACTAATGTAAGCTTGAATTTACATTTTGCAGTTATTGACTTACTTTGCAGCATTAGCACCAGAACTTTGTACTGATCCATGTAGAGGCAAAAAAAATGCAATCATGGGAAATCATCATTCTCCTGCCATATGAAGTGGGAACATGATTCTCATCTGCATTCCCTATAAAATTTGGAAATTTAGCAAGAAACATAGCAGCAAGAAATATCGTTCATCTATAGTTAGGTCTAATTGTTATGCTACATCCAGAATGTAGTACTTTAACAATGGATCTATCTTCCACCAATCATGTAATAATTTCAATATACAAAACACAAATGATTAGACACACAATATTAAACATAAACTAAGTAAAGTATTATAGCACAAAACCTTGGTGCAACATATCAAATTCCCAATTTCTCAAAACTTTGGCAAGAGAAAACTAAAGAAACTTGAAATGAAATTTATTCTGAACTTCACAATCTTTTTTCAAATCACAAAAGCTAAATCTTATACGCAGATACGTTATACCTTCAATTTTAAATAATTGTACACAAAGCCCTAATAGGATAGAGATAATGAGTTGACATCATTGATATGTATTGAGATTTCAATACATATTGCGTATTTTTCTTATCTTTTAGGATTTAAATTTTCTTTATCCCAAATAATTGAGTCATTTTCTTATCTTATTTTATATTTTTCTCATTCATGGAGCTAAGTGTAGTATTTAACTAATTGTTGTTATTTTACGTAAAACGGCCTAAAATCTTTTGTTTATTGTAATGTCAGGTTAAATGCTGGAGCTTTGGGGATTGTTTGGAATATGTAGCTTAAAGATCACTTTTTGAAGACAAAGGAAATCTTGACTTTTGTTCCTTCCAAATCTTTGTGATATATTAAGAAATCGATTTTTGTTGGCTGGAAGAAGAAGCAAGTGGTTGGACAAAAGCTTGGTCATAACTTTAGTTGGTTGTCCTTTATTATATTTTAAGTTTCCTAAATTTACTTTTTTGCCATCATGGTTTGGTATAAACAGGAGGTGTGTTCTCTTGTTTTGGTAGATCATCTCTTTTTTAATCCATGAGTGGGGAGAATTGATCTCTTGAAATTCTCTCTCTAAAGTTTAATATTAAGTCTTCAAAGTTTTATAATTCGTGTTCTTCATTATTAGTTGTTGCAGCATTGGTTTTCTTTACATTTCATTCTTACTTATTGCATTTACTTTATGTTTTTTACATTTCCGTCATTTACATTTCTGTCATTTATATACCGTCATTTACATTATGTCTTTAATTTATGTCATTTACTTTTATTGCAATTTATATTACGTAATGAGTAGCTAATTTTATAGTTTGGGTGTGAGATGAAAAGGGAAGTTGTAAACAAAAAACTAGTGGACTTTGTTCTTCAATAACATTGTTCCACTATGTCATTTTTAGTTTTATAAATCCAAAAGCACTTCTTGACGAATTGATCACTTCTTAAAGTGTGAAAGTGCCATGGACTTAGGAATAAGCCATGAAAAAGCACGTCAGTTTGAATGATACGGGAAGTATACTTGGAAGAGTTACTAGCAAGGGAACTTGCTATCTTTGTTTTTCAAACCGATTGATTCTTGACGGGTTGATCACTAGTCAAAGTGTTAAAGTGTAGTGGACTCAGGAATGAGCCACTAAGAACACGTCAACTTGAATGATACGGGAATCGACTCGGAAGGGTGATTTTTAAACAAAGGCATTTGTTTTTCCATATACTTTAAAGAAACCATTTGACACTCACACTGGTCCGGACATTTGCATAGGCATATATTGATTGAAGGCTAAACAAAAGTGCAATGGTAGATATCTGGAAGGATACTCTTTAAAGTACATGGTGGAACTTGTTGTCTGCTGAACTAATGCTATAGCATCCCTATAGCATTGGCCTCCAGAATTTGTGTTTACTCCTCACTTTAAGTCTTGCACCCATTCTATCTTTATATATATTGTTAATCATATCGCTGTTAACCAACTCAAACAAAGTCTTCAAACTCGCCATCTGAAGTTAGTTTTTCATCTCAAGATCTTGCAACTTAAGATACCTATCCCTGTGGAATACGATACTTGGTTCTTACCACTTTATTACTTGAAAAGACGATATTGGATCCCATTGTATACTTGCTTTGAGGTTCAATTATCACATGTCTAGAGGTGTGCAAACATCCGTATCAAGTTTCTGGCGCCGTTGCCGGGGATAGGCGTAAATCTATTGTTGTTTAGAGATTGAGTTTTGTTAAGCTAATTTTTCTACCATCTTTGTTGCTCGTCATACGTCTCCATGTTTGTTCGAGTAACAAATCTTTGAGTTTTTCTTTCTGTGAATATGGATTCCATGGGACATTCGTTTGGTCCGTATGAAACTGTTTTCTGTGACTATTGTGGCGGAAATCATTTCTCGTACAATTGTCCTTCGAACCCCGAATCTCATTATTTCATAGGTGATAGTAATTGGGATACCTCACACTTCAATGGTTACAATCAATCATGGGAGGACCATCCTAATTTGTTTTTAAATGGTCAACATCATGGTACTTTCACATCACCATTACCTCCCTACCAAGATTGGAGTAACACTTACTCGAATACTTTTGACCAATCTTGGGAGGAACAAGTTGATTTTTCTGGAAGTTTTCAAGGGGATGATTTTAACAACTCATTTTTATCCCCTACGCCTTCTTTAGAACAAACTAAAAACTTTGAATCTCTTGAAACTTTGATGAATGATTTCTTACAGAACATAAATGGAGTTGTTATTAACATAACGACATGTGTTGGAGATAATTAGTGAGCGTAATAGACAAATCCAAAATCCTATACCAAGTGAGATTGAAAAATTTGAGAGTATTGGTAAGGATAAGGATAATGTCAATACTTTGGAAAATAGTCAAAAGATAGAGAGTTCCGAAGAAGCATCTAAGCATTTGAGCAACCCCTCTTCACTTTAAAATAGTGAAGAGGTGCAACAAAATGCCAAGATTATCATTAACCCATGCTTTGAATCTATGCAGAATAACCATATTATTGCAGATGCTGCAGTACCCTTGCAGCAAAGTTGTGTAGAAGGTCTTCAAGTTGTTTTGAAAAGGGGACGTGACGATCAATTCAAGGGCTCGGGAAGCTTCATAAAATCAAGTTCTATTGTCGGTGAGGTGGTGTGGAAAAATCATGCCGGGATGAAATATTCCCCCATATGTGCCATCGAAGTCTTGTGTCGTGATCAAGGAGTGAAGGAAGTGATAAGGGAAGTATATAAGCATAAGTGGAAAGAGAAACACCAAAATGAGTTGGTGAGGATCGTTCAGGCTGAGGAGCATACTGATGTGCTCCAACAAATTCCACCATTCCTCAAGAAGTTGTCAACAAGTGATCCATCAGCTGAACAAGGAGAGCACCTTACTAAAAAAATGCAAAGCTTGGTACCGCAACATGCAACATCATCCGCAGATGGCACCACGAACCCTACTCCTCATGAGTAGGCCAGGTTTACTCGTTTTCCTTAGTCTCCATGTTTTTAATTTTCAAGTTTTAAGTCTGGGATACTCTTTTAATTATTTTAGGTTTCTTTTATTTGCAAGATTGCTTGTGTAGAGTGTTAATATCTTTTGAGTACATAGCCCTAATAATTCCATAGTTGCATGACATTCGCCTAGTATTGTGTTCTTGCTAGAACTAGAATTACTCTTTTTGGGACACAATTTGACTTGCATAAACTTCACATATTTAGAGGATGATCTAGGCTTTCTTTTCATACACCATTTTAGCCACTTGTAACCTTTTTAAACACAATCCTATGCTTTCATTCTCAGACAATGAGGACATTGTCAACTTCTAAGTTTGAGGTTGAGGGGGTTACAAGTTACCCAAAATGGGAAATGCATGTCAATACAAAAGAGAAAAGCTCTCACACGACAAAAACACCAAAAATGCCCCATAGGGGTAAAGGTGCACAATTTTTTTTTTGAGAAAATACCCCATAGGGGTAAAAAAGCACAAAGTGCCAAAAATTGAACATTTTTGTTGAATATTGGTGTGAGAAAAGGCTTGGTGAGAAAAGATATGCCATAAAAAGAGTGACCCTACAATCCCTAGTGATCCTAAATGAAGTTTGTGTAATGTTTGACAAAGAAAAAAGTCTTGCTAGCATATGGTCCATACACACAACTAAGCTATGGAAGTCTCACTTTGGATTTATGAAAGGCTATGAATTGTATATGATATACTCTACACATTGTGCGCACTTATTGCTATTATCTTGCAATTGTTTCAACTTTGAGTCATTTTCTTATTTTATTTTTATTGTTTGAGGACAAACAAAACTTTAAGTTTGAGGTTGTGATATGTATTGAGATTTCAATACATATTGCGTATTTTTCTTATCTTTTAGGATTTAAATTTTCTTTATCCCAAATAATTGAGTCATTTTCTTATCTTATTTTATATTTTCCTCATTCATGGAGGTAAGTGTATTATTTAACTAATTGTTGCTATTTTGCGTAAAACGGCCTAAAATCTTTTGTTTATTGTAATGTCAGGTTAAATGCTGGAGCATTGGGGATTGTTTGGAATATGAAGCTTAAAGAACACTTTTTGAAGACAAATGAAATCTTGACTTTTGTTCCTTCCAAATATTTGTGATATATTAAGAAATCGATTTTTGTTGGCCGGAAGAAGAAGCAAGTGGTTGGACAAAAGCTTGGTCATAACTTTAGTTGGTTGTCCTTTATTATATTTTAAGTTTCCTAAATTTACTTTTTTGCCATCATGATTTGGTATAAATAGGAGGTGTGTTCTCTAGTTTTGGTAGATCATCTCTTTTGTAATCCATCAGTAGGGAGAATTGATCTCTTGAAATTCTCTCTCTAAAGTTTAATATTAAGTCTTCAAAGTTTTATAATTCGTGTTCTTTATTATTAGTTGCTGCAGCATTGCTTTTCTTTACATTTCATTCTTACTTATTGCATTTACTTTATGCTTTTTATATTTCCGTCATTTACATTTATGTCATTTATATACCGTCATTTACATTATGTCTTTAATTTATGTCATTTACTTTTATTGCAACTTATATTACGTAATGAGTAGCTAATTTTATAGTTTGGGTGTGAGACGGAAAGGGAAGTTGTAAACCAAAAACTAGTGGACTTTGTTCTTCAATAACATTGTTCCACTATGTCATTTTAAGTTTTATAAATCCAAAAGCACTTCTTGACGAATTGATCACTTCTTAAAGTGTGAAAGTGCCATGGACTTAGGAATAAGCCATGAAAAAGCACGCCAGTTTGAATGATATGGGAAGTATACTTGGAAGAGTTACTAGCAAGGGAACTTGCTATCTTTGTTTTTCAAACTGATTGATTTTTGACGGGTTGATCACTAGTCAAAGTGTTAAAGTGTAGTGGACTCAGGAATGAGCCACTAAGAACACGTCAACTTGAATGATATGGGAATCGACTCGGAAGGGTGATTTTTAAACAAAGGCATTTGTTTTTCCATATACTTTAAAGAAACCATTTGACACTCACACTGGTCCGGACATTTGCATAGGCATATGTTGATTGAAGGCTAAACAAAAGTGCAATGGTAGATATCCGGAAGGATACTCTTTAAAGTACATGGCCTCCAGAATTTGTGTTTACTCCTCACTTTAAGTCTTGCACCCATTCTATCTTTATATATCTTGTTAATCATATCACTGTTAACCAACTCAAACAAAGTCTTCAAACTCACCATCTGAAGTTAGTTTTTCATCTCAAGATCTTGCAACTTAAGATACCTATCCCTGTGGAATACGATACTTGGTTCTTACCATTTTATTACTTGAAAAGACGATATTGGATCCCATTGTATACTTGCTTTGAGGTTCAATTATCACATGTCTAGAGGTGTGCAAACATCCGTATCAAGTTTCTGGCGCCGTTGCCGGGGATAGGCGTAAATCTATTGTTGTTTAGAGATTGAGTTTTGTTAAGCTAATTTTTCTACCATCTTTGTTGCTCGTCATACGTCTCCATGTTTGTTCGAGTAACAAATCTTTGAGTTTTTCTTTCTGTGAATATGGATTCCATGGGACATTCGTTTGGTCCGTATGAAACTGTTTTCTGTGACTATTGTGGCGGAAATCATTTCTCGTATAATTGTCCTTCGAACCCCGAATCTCATTATTTCATAGGTGATAGTAATTGGGATACCTCACACTTCAATGGTTACAATCAATCATGGGAGGACCATCCTAATTTGTTTTTAAATGGTCAACATCATGGCACTTTCACATCACCATTACTTCCCTACCAAGATTGGAGTAACACTTACTCGAATACTTTTGACCAATCTTGGGAGGAACAAGTTGATTTTTCTGGAAGTTTTCAAGGGGGTGATTTTAACAACTCATTTTTATCCCCTACGCCTTCTTTAGAACAAACTGAAAACTTTGAATCTCTTGAAACTTTGATGAATGAGAAAACTAAAGAAACTTGAAATGAAATTTATTCTGAACTTCACAATCTTTTTTCAAATCACAAAAGCTAAATCTTATACGCAGATACGCTATACCTTCAATTTTAAATAATTGTACACAAAGCCCTAATAGGATAGAGATAATGAGTTGACATCATCCAAAATCGTGAAATTGAAAAAACAACTGGCAAAGACATGTTTCCGCTCGCGAAACATCTCGAAATCAAAATGGCAACCATGTTTCATTTTAAGTTTGTAATATTCGTCATTATCGATACTTAGTCTATGAAGACATGGTGCTTAAGTCGTTTAGTGCACATATATGTGAATCATGCATCGACTTTGAATTATTTTGGTATGCATTTTCATCTATTATGTATATATCATCCAAAAGATATTCTATAATACTACTAAATCAAGAAATATAAAAAAAAATAAGTTTATTTTAAAAATATTGACGAACAAATATTAATGGTGTAATTTATAATAAGAACGAAACATGTTTTTAATATATTTTAGTTAGTCTACGATTTATGTATTTTTAATATGCTAAAGGTGAAAAAAATAAAGGTAAGAATATAAAAAAATCTAATTCGTACATATTCATGATATTTAATAGTACTGTGAAATTAAAAAAAATATTCAATATTGGACTCGTTTTGAAAGTATTGACGAGACGATTATAATGATATAATTTGTAAAAAAAGAAACGTATTTTTTTATTCATATACTGTTATTTGTGTGTTAACATGATAATGGTGTAAAATAAAAAAATGAAAAAGCAAGAGATATAAAGTAAATTAAATAACTAATTGTAAGTATGTTAAATGTAACATTGAATCTTAAAAATAATCGTTTTACAATTTTAATATAATAGTATAGATATAGATATAGATATAATGCTACATATTTATGCTATTTTAAAATATTATAAAACCCAAAAAAATATTCAATAATTAGGTTATATTAAAATTAATGACGAAAAAATTATAATGATATAATTTATAATAAGAATGAAACATATTTTTAATATATTTTAGTTGATCTACGATTATGTATTTTTAATATGCTAACGGTAAAAAAAAATAAAACGTATGGATAGAAAACAAATTAACTCGTAGATATTCATGATATTTAATAGTACAGTTAAATTAAAAAACATTCAATATTGAGCTCGTTTTGAAGGTATTGATGAGACGATTATAATGGTATAATTTGTAAAAAAAAGAAACATATTTTTTCATTGCATTTTGTTCATATACGATTATTTGTGTTAATATGACAAAGGTATAAAATGAAAAATGAAAAAAAAAGAGTTATAAAGTAAATTAAATAACTAATTATAAGAGTGTTAAATGTAACATTGAATTTTGAAAATAACCGTTTTACAATTTTAATATAATAGTATAGATACAGATATAGATATAGATATAGATAGTATATATATATATATATATATATATATATATATATATATAATGTTACACATTTATGCGACGTATAAAAATATTCAATAATTAGTTTATATTAAAATTATTGACGAAAAAATTATAATAATATAATTTATAATAAGAATGAAACGTATTTTTAATATATTTTGGTTGATCTACGATTATGTATTTTTAATAAGCTAACGCTGGAAAAAAAACGTATGGAGAGAAAACAAATTAATTCGTAGATATTAATTATATTTTATAGTACGGTTAAATTAAAAAATATTCAATATTGGACTCGTTTTGAAGGTATTGACGAGACGATTATAATGATATAATTTGTAAAAAAAACTTATTTTTTCATTGCATTTTTATTCATATACGATTATTTGTGTTAACATGATAAGGATGTAAAATGAAAAATGAAAAAGCAAGAGATATAAAGTAAATTAAATAACTAATTGTAAGGGTTAAAATGTAACATTGAATTTTAATGTAATTGAATAGGGGAGTGGAACGTGGGAGAGAAAAAATTGGTTTTCCAAAAACCGTGCAAGTGTTTTCGAATTTTAATAAGAGTGAATTACGCTGGTGGTCCTGTGGTTTGCTCAAATTTTGGATTTTGTCCCTAAAGCAAACTATCTACACTGATGGTTTCTAACTTTTCAATTTCCTAACACTCAAGGTCCTTCAAGTTAACTGTACCAGTTAACAACCATTAGAAGGAACAAACCATTAACCGGGTAAACTACATGGGCCAAAGTTCAAATGCACTCTAAAATTATTTATGTTTAAGAAACAATGTAAAAATGTGGAGATCTATACTTAACCCTAAAATAAAGAATGTAATCTAAATATTTAACACTAAATCAATCACCCAAAAATATAAAGAACATCAACAATATATCAAGAGCATTACTAATAATTGTGTTAAAATTATTCAAGAATTGTGATACAAAACTCAAAAATCATAACCCATTTAAATTGATGGTGCAGACTGCAGAAGATGAAGGCAGTGGACGATGGTGTAGGACCCATAAATTACAAACCTAAAAATTACAAACTCAGAGGAATGAAGTCCATTAAAGTTGTAGGAATTTTCGTGTTCTTTTACTACTGCTCCTTACAATCGATATTTAGTAAATTCACATATTCCACGTGCTTATGCAAACATGGAGGAGATGAATCCAATCCCCTCCCACCGAATCCCCGGTTAGTCTTCAACTGGTTCTTACCGGATGTGTTTTTTCTTCAACAACTTGACGTGTTATCGGATCTGAGTGTTCGAGAAGTTGTTGCTAATATAATCGATAAGTTTGGGCGTATTAATGTTGTTGTTAATAATGCTGGTGTTCAATGTATCAGTCCTCTTGCAGAAATGCCTCTTTCTTTGGTTGAACATGAAAGGTTTTGAGCAAACCTACTACCACATGATATAGGCAACGGAAGCATATTTAAAATATCATCTATGGCAATACAAACTAACAAACTATAAGGATACATATGTTCAAGATAATAACTACAAAAGAATGAATCAAGAATACTTACTTGTTTATTGTGATTATCGAAAACCACAATGATGAATCAAACCTTTGATCTCGTTTCTTGGATGTTAAGGACCAATAGTATGAATCCCTCTAGTGGCTCACACTTAAGAACACCAAATGCCAACAATCAAGAAAAGGCTTAAACCCTAAACCCTTATTAGGGTTTACGATTTGGGAGAGAGGGAGAGAGGAGGTCGACGACCACCAAAGAGAGGGAGAAAAACTTATTAGGGTTTGATCCCTAGCAGTTTATTTATAACCCCTCTTTTGCTTCTCGACTAAGTTATCTCTATTTTACAACTAGCCCCTTGAATCGATAAGCTTGTTAAAACTACTTTAACCAATTATCATTCAGTCCCTGTACTTTATATAATTAATTATATTTTAGCTCATAATTAATTGATCATCAAATGACAAATTAATAAACTAATTGTTTTAACTCCCTTTATTCTTTTGATTGTTTATTTGGGTCTTAAGGGTAACCTAAAAGGACTCTGCTATTATTAGAAATATTACCAATAGTTAATGACTCTGGACACTATATCCAACAGTCTCCCACTTGGACAAGTTATTAACTCTATTTGGTTCAACACTTTCAAATAATCAGCAGAGAGCAAGTCATCCAATGCAGCTGTCGAACTCCGATAAAGATTCGGTCCTAAAATAAGTGATTTAATGTTCCTTTGTTCTACAAGATATCATATGAACATGAGAAATGGATAAATGTCTATCTCATGGATCAAGATTATGTTTCCCGATTTCCGATATGTGTTGAATTCATCAGACTACTCAACCGAACACATCAATTCTAGTCAGGGTTTGGCCAAACACTTAATGTCAACACCAAATCATCGAGGGGCCCATGGATATCGCTTCTCCTGTTTAGGCAGAAGGAACAAATAAACTTTGACTACATAGTTCATTTCTACTCATCATATTATACATGGACATACCATGTATAGCTGCCAGTTACGGTCAGTGTTGGAGCACACCAAAGCATAACAGAATCCTAGAGTAAAACTCTATGTATCTTCGTTTGAAGAACATAAAATATTGTTATCTCAAAATTACTCTGACTTAATCCATGAAGTAAACTTTTGAGTGTGGGTTGTTCCAATACTCAAATCACTATTAAGTACTCATGAGTGTTAGTTGCATTTTCTATGCTTTTAACACTCTATGACAGTCTTGAATCACTACTTACTTCCAGGAGTATGACTGACTGTGGAGGTTTAAGTAAATTAATACTTAGGAAGTTGGTTCTAAACAAGAAAAACGAAACACGATAATAAATTAAATGTAAATGGACGCAATCAAGCATATATTATAATTTCCATGTAATATTCTCCAAATCAAATACAATTTATTACGTTTTTAATACATCAAACTAACAACTAAAACATTCAAGGTATACTGATAATTCTAACACCTATGGCTTCAGTATGATACTCATGTTTGGGTCGAGTTAATGCTTTAGTGAAAGGATCCGCCGGATTCTCTTCAGTCGGCACTCTACTCACCACGATCTGGTTTTCCGCAACCTTGTGTCGCACAAAGTGATACTTCCTCTATGTGTGTTTTGACTTCCCATGGTGTTTAGGTTCTTTAGTCAATGTGATTGCACCTTCGTTATCACAGAAGATTTCAATGGGTTCACTGATGCTTGGTACAACGCCCAGATCACCTATGAAATTCTTCAACCATGCAGCCTCTTTCGCTGCTTCACTAGCTACGATATATTCTGATTCACACGTGGAGTCAGAAACCTCATAACCACTCTTCCTTTCCTATCGTCGACCCTCCCACGATCTTTGTCTCCTAATCCGTGACTAAGCCTGTAAACAAACCGAACAAACACGAAGAAAGGAATGTTCATGTCCATTCGTTTAAGTTGACCGAACAAACGAACTAACACAAACACTAAACGAACAAAAAACTTGGTATTCGTGTTCGTTCGTTTAAAAAATATATATGTTCATGTTTGTTTATTTTTGTTCGTTAAAATCTAAACGAACTTTAAACGAACGAACTAAAACAAACAAACTTTAAGATGCACCGCTTTATGAGGTACTCCAACTAAAACCCTTTGCATTGGTTCAAGCCAAGAGGCTCAAACCAACAGATGGTAGCCAACAGTTCAATATTGAATCATTAGAAGGCCTTGGGGGGGCTATAAATATACAAAACTCAAGAGAGAATTGCTCTTAAGTTTCCGATGTGGGATGAAATATCAACAAACATAGGTTGTGTCTCACTCCATGAGTTGTCCTCTTTTCTTACTCCCTGAGCTATCCCACATCACAAATGTATTTTAAAAGAAAAAAGAGGAGCCACTATATGAAACATCATCATCAGTTTTTATTTTTTATTTATTTGTACAATTGTTAAACTTTTTATTATTATTAATTATAATTATAATTATAATATTTATTATTATTCAATTGTTAAATCTTTAAATATTTAACTATTTAACGAATGTAGACGAACATAAATGAACGAACGTAAACGAGTATAAATGAACGAACGTTCATGAACGTAAACGAATGAACGAGACATTTGTTCATGTCCGTTCGTTTAACTACACGAACAAAAAAAACTTGTTCATGTTCGTTCGTTTATTAAATAAACGAACATAAACGAACTTCCCGCCGAACGGTTCACGAACGGTTCGTTGAACGTTCGGTTTGTTTACAACCCTATCCACGACATCCCTTATCCAAACCAGAGACTCATCATCTCCGGTGTCCCCCTCATCCCCGAATTCCACTCTCACCTTGTTATATTTCTCCTTCTGGTGGATTCACTCGATGGTTCACCATTGTTTATCGTCGCGTAGATCTGGTCCACAACCACCTTCTCTGGTGCAAAAACTTTTCCCTAAATGTGTAACCCTGCCAATGATGACTTCCAACAGTCTCACCAACACCTATCAACTTTGAAGTTGAACCAAGCCTTCTCCATCTCTATTTCGAAATGGGTTTTAGATCACTAGGTGTCACCCTTGGTGGTGATGGAAATTGTAGGAGATGAAAGAAATAAGGATGGAAGATGGGTGGGAGGTGGTCACGACGGCAGGGAAGAAGAGGGAGAGATATGGGGGAAGGGGTTACAGTGGGGGGAAGGAGATGGTAGTCAGAGATGTGGCTGACATCGATGCCGGAGAAGAAGACGGAGAAGACATTTTTGGGGCCTAGTTCACGATGATATATATATATACACACACTCACAAACATATACACACACACACACACATATATAGATATAGATATAGGAGCATGTTTAAACGAGAAGTTAAACATTTTGCGAGAAGGCGAGAAGTGTTTGATCATATATGATACACAAGCTTAATCATATATGATTAAACACATGTTATATTGGCAATAAGACATTTAATGCAATAAGACATTTAATCATATATGATTAAACACACATACGCGTCGTGTAATCATATATGATATCACACTTCTCGCCTTCTCTCAACATGTTTAACTTCTCGCATGATCCTTCCTTTACACACACACACACACATATATATACATATACAAACACACACACACACACACACACACACACACACACACACACACACATATATATATATATATATATATATATCAAGGTTTTAAATGGCGTAAGGCGAGGCCAAACCTCAAGCCTTAGGAGCCACGGCGAAGCCATGACGTTTTCAAGGCGTGACTTATGGCGCCAAATTTCTAATTCATATATAATATTATATATAAAAACGTATGTTTTGTAGTGTTACTCAATAAGTCAATTGTAATAAGTAACTTAAATTATGTTATATATCTAAAACTTGCAAATAAGACATTAAAAATGTAAAGAAAAATCAAATATCTCATTACGATAATTGCGCATTAGGCTATGGCGTGCCATGGGTTTAATGTGGCGTGACACGCAAGCCTTGGTGCCAAGGCACGCCATGGCGCCAAGGCACGCCATGGCGCCAAGGCACGCCATGGCGGCTGTGCGGCGAGTTTTTTAGAACAGTGATATATATATATATATATTCTTTTAAATAAATTGCGATTTTGGTCCCTGTGATTTGTTGTTTTTAGTGAAAAATGAAGAAAAAAATGCAAAATGACCAATATGACCTCATGTGCAAGGCACATGAGGGGATTTAACGGGAAAAAAATCTGACGGAGTTAGTTTTAGGGATCAAAACCAAGCACTTTTGCATACCACGAGGGTTTTCTTGTAATAAAATTTTGTAGGAATAAAATGGAGAAAAACAACAAACCATATGAACCAAATTTGCAATTTTTATTATGTAATAATAACTTTATAATAATATTAATAGTAATTTTTATTATTTTATATAAGTTGTTTTTAGATTGATAAAATTATATTTTATTATTTTAAAAATATAATTAATGTTGAAATATTTTACATAAAAAATCGTTGGAGTAGAACATACTTTTATTTAAAGATTTTAATTAACTTTTTTTTAAATTATAGAAAATCTATTAGATGATTGATTATGATTAGGTGTGTGTAGAAAAACATCTGATCCAGTTAGAAATGACCTATCCGATCATAATCGACCAATTATAATTTGATATCCAATTATATATAATTGAATTTGATGGGATCCAAAATTTTAACAACAAAATTGGATCGGTTGATTCTTGGATGATGGTCTAGAATCCAAAAAACTGAACCGATACAATTCAAATTATTCATCAAGTTACAATCCAATTACCATCAAATTAATAATAGTTTATGATATTGTTTTTTTGATGATGATTGTATGCTGTACATTTTAAGATAATTGAATGTAAATTAAGAGTATCTCTGACGAATTCTCTAAAATGAGAAAATGGAGATTTTAGGGATTTTTTTCCCCTTTAATAGATCTCTAAAACGTTTTTCAAAATAGAGAAAAGTAGAGGACTGAAGGTAAAAGCATCTCCAACAGATCTTCTAAAATTGAGAATCGAAAAGCAAAATTTTCAAGAAAAAAGAAATTTATTCATCTCCAACAACTTTTATTTAGATTACAATATTATATTATAAAAATATATTATTTTCTCTCCTAATATTAAATAAATTAAATATTTTAATAATATAATTAATATTATAATATAAAAACTCACAAATATAGTGAACTTGAACATAAACTTTTTAAAATAATATTTTATTAAATAAATTAAATATTTTAATAATATAATTAATATTATAATATAAAAACTCACAAATATAGTGAACTTGAACATTAATTTTTTTAAAATCTGTTAAAATTAAAACTAATTATAATAAAATTTCAATTATCTTACAATATTCCAATTAATGTTTGTTGACTTCAAAAAAAGTTATACGATGTAATAAATATATTTTTCCAAAGGTTTTTTAATGTTATCTTTTTTAAGCATTAATTTTTATTATTAAAAATATTTCAAATATGTCAATATAATCCAACAACCTTTTTAATGTCATGTTGTAGCCCAGTGGTAAGGTAACATCCTGGGGGGTCAATGGATGGTATCCCTGACTACCCAGATTCGAACCCCGTGATGAGCATCCTGTGACATCCATGATCATGGGTCTGCCACATAGTGGTACCCTTAATTGGGCTGGATCGTGATCGATGGGGATTAGTCTGGTGACACCCTTAAGTGGGAACCCGGATACCCCGGGAACGTGTGCGTGTGTTAACTTGCCGTTCAAAATAAAAAAATATACAATAAAATAAAAGTTATAACAATACAATATGCATCTTTATTCCGAACAATCATATTTGATTCAACACAACAAAATCATCGGTGACTTACACCTTAAACATTATACAATCAGTATGCCTAAATGACACACTCTTCTTTTCTAAATCATAACCTACCAATAAATTACTTTGTGCCATGTTCCCTAAAACCGCATCATCTGAATTTGGCGTCATCGCTAAACATATGATATGCTTACTGACCTCCACAAATATGTTATATCTAAGCAACGAGACATCGGCCCCCTCAAAATGCATTGTGAATTTAGGAGCGTGCTTTACTCGTTTCGAACGATAACACAAACTCAGTTGTTTTTGAGGATCTTTAACCGTTCTCACATTTTTAAGATTCTCCTTAATAGCCGTCTCGACTTTATTGTATAACTTTTCAGGTAACATTGTTAATGTTGTACCTGAATCCAAGATCATGTTTCCTTTATGCATTGGGTCTGTGGGGTTCGAGGCGTCGCTATAATTCAGTCGTGTATCGCCGACAGTGATCCCTTCTAGCGTGACGTAATAAAACGTGGTCGGCAATTTTGGGACGAGCGGGGTCGAAACGGCTTGTGAGCCGAAATTAATGTCACCGAAGATTATTTTACTGGACAATTTCGATAAATGATCATCCGCTGGGAATGGGATAAGACAGTACGAAAACTTGGGTGTCACTAAAGTACCTACTTGTGACACAAGAGAGAAGTCTCCTCCGCCAAGACCAATAATGCCGTCCGAGGCTTTTTGGAAAATAAGGTCGTTGTGAAACGAACAACCAAAAACGAAATCTTGGAGGGCCCGACCACCTAATTTGATGGTTTCTGTAGCGACATCACCGGTGCTATAAGATCCATCGGCATAACCCTCGGTAAATTGACAAGTTTTTGTTGATGAGCAATTGGTTTCGACCGATGATATAGTCTCGCACGTCTCTGATTTACAACCAAACGCTTTATAAGTCGAAGATAACTTCGGGTTAAAAATTGAATCCGTGTGCTTGTAACCCTGAATGCAAGGTCTACACTTTATCCACGACAAATCGCTACCGGTATCCGCGATAGCCAGGACTTGATGTGATGGATTTCCAAACGAAATGTTAATGAGAAACTCCCCTTGATCGGGGAGTATCTGGGTTTGGTACGTCGATGAGTTTGACTTGAAACATTTAGCTTTGGTGAAAGATCGTTGCAGGGCTTGACCAAGGCGTTGTGAAAAGGTCATTCCATGATCGTAAAAGGGGGATTTGACGGAATCACGATGAATGAGGTCGACGCTAAATATACTACCGGAGGCGGTGCCTGTGGTTGTCGCCGGAGAACAATCAACGGTGCATAAAATAGCTAGTGTTATCCCAAGGGCAAGTGAGAATAACCCCATGGTATTGTTTTTGTGAAAATGTTTGTGTTTAACTCGAGGGATTGCTAGCAATTTATACATGAAAAAGTTTGACTTTTAATTAATTAGTATATGATTTCACAACAAAGGGGACTTGTTTTAAGAACTTGGTAATCTGTGAGATACGTTACATTCAATTTAAAGCACAAAAAATTAATCGAAAAAAATGCAATATAAATGAAAAAAATGCAATATTTTTCTCTCTCATCTCTCCATAACATATATACAAGCACACATATATAATTGAATATGAAATCAAAGTCAGCAAATTGTGAACACTTTTTTTAAAAATAGATACTATTATAGTTTATGAAAACATTGTGAACACAATCTAAATCTACAAGATTTTGTATAGCTTGTGAACATATTATGAACACAAACTAAATCAATAAAACTAAATTCAATTTACTACTTGTGAACACAATCTGAACCTTGTGAAGACCCGAGTAAAAAATTATTAAGGTTGTTTACATTATATTCACTTTGTGTGCACGATATGTTTGTTATAGGAGAGAGAAGAGGAGAGAGAGATAATTATGGAATTTTCTAAAGATTGCATTAGTTTTTATTAATAAATAACCATAATTATGTTCTTAATTATCTCATCAACTAGTAACATCATTTATCTTAAACTATTGGCTTATGATACATCTCACATATTTTAAAATTCTCAAATGATTAAGTCGTTCACAACTATATATATATATATAGGGGTGTTCAAATGCAACACTTTTTAATGGTGTAACTCACCTATCTACCACTCATTTTGTTTTCACTTTTTTAATTAAAAAAGATGAAAATAAAATGAGTGGTAGATAAGTGGGTTGCATGAGTTGCACCATTAAAAAAGTTGCACAATAACTCACCTCTCTCTCTCTCTCTCTCTCTCTCTCTCTCTCTATATATATATATATATATATATATATATATATATATATATATAAGGGTAAGTTTAAACGAGAAGGTGGTAAATTTACGAGATAAAATATGAACCACATAATTTATCAATTAAAAAATACCATAAATAAAAAAATAAAATTAATTTTAAAAATTAGGATAATTACAATTTTGTTGAAGAAATTCTTAAAAATCTCTATATATCTTTTAAATTTATTTATTTGTTTAATTTTAATAAATTCATAATTTTTTTTATCTAATTTGTACAATTTTTTTCTAGATACACTTTTGATAAAAAAAATCACAATTTTATCAAATATGACATATGATATCCACAATTAATTCATTATCTATTTCACCATTTTTTTTCTCTATTTTTTGAATTTTCATTTTGAATCACATGTGATTAACTTCGTTTAACATATGATCCCACTAGGTGATCTTTTGTACATATCATATATGATAACATATGTCTGAATATAAGTTTTTGTATCGCAAAACTACGCCCTCGAGCTCGAGGTTTTAATCTCTTAACGGTAGTACCCTCATTGACTTTCGGTTTTACTAATGACTAAATTTGTTTCATTTGAACCCATATTGAAACTAGCATTTGCTGCCGCAGAATAAACTAATTTAAAAATGGGATAACATGCTCGATGATGCATAATCACATGTGATAATATTTACATCACAAAAAGATCTATAAATATAAATATACATATACATAATCACATATGATTAACTAAAATATATACAATAATCACATCTGATAATATGATATGTGATATTATTAATATTCATATAATGATATCACATGTGATATTTGGTCAAAATTGTGATTTTTTAATTAAAAGTATATTTAGGAAAAAATTAATAAAAAATTATGAAGTAATTGAAATTAAAAAATAAATAAATTTTAAAGATTTATCCAATTCAAAATGATAATTATCCTAATTTCTAAATTATTTTTTATTTTTTATTTATAATATTTTTAATTAATAGATTATGTGGCCCACAATTCTTCTCGTCTTCTCGTAAATTAGTTTGCTTCTCGCATGATCCTCCCTAGTGGTGGGTTCAAATGAAAACTCATCTTTCATTGTGCACATGAGAACAAATATTAACCATTGACCAAAACTTAGAAAACTAATTAATGGTTAATACATAATAAGGTTAATTGAGAAGTGATTAAGGACAAAATTGGAAATTTGAATTAGCGTCTACCTTGTTTGACTTTTTATTTTTTTTAACTAAAAAATGTTTACCCCCTTAAACTTTAAAATAAATTGTCTTAAAAATTACTAATATTTTAATCAAACAAATTACATCAAAAAAACGAGAATTTCGTGCTCTTCGATATGACATTCATCTCGATATAGTTTTTTTCCCTTCATTTTAACCGTTTTTAAGTGAAATTCTATATATGTGTTATATTCATTATGAATATACATGCATGTCCTCGGGTGTCCACATTCAGTATAAATAACAAAGGTGAACGTTCATTCACTATTCATGATAAATAATACAGTATTCAGGATGAATAATACAACATTCAGGATGAATAATACAACATTCAGGATGAATAATACACGAAACCATGATTCATGTATTATTTATCATGAATCGGGTATTATTCACCCTGAATAATACATTATTCATGATGAATAATATATGAATGACCCGTGAAGGTGTAGAGACATGACACACTCTCTTTTGTTTCCCAATTGACAACCAAAATGTGGTTTAATTCATTATGAATATGTATGCGCATCCCCGGATGTCCCGCATTCAGTATGAATAACAAATCTGGACGTTCATTCTTTATTAATGATGAATAATATAGTATTCAGGATGATTTACAAAACATTCATGATGAATAATACACGAATTCATGAATCGTGAATTATTCACTCTGAATGTTATATTATTCATCCTGAATGATACATTATTCATGATGAATAGTACATGAATGACCTGCGAAGATGTGGAGACGTGAC
Source organism: Arctium minus (assembly GCA_954870635.1). NCBI lineage: Eukaryota > Viridiplantae > Streptophyta > Magnoliopsida > Asterales > Asteraceae > Arctium > Arctium minus. The sequence continues at coordinate 28,955,963 of OX941088.1, forward strand.
GCACTCTCTTTTGTTCTCCGGTTCACAACAGAATTACTCGATAGGTTCTCTATTCGTCTTGATGGGTGTTGGGTTACGGTGCTGAAGATACGCGATGTCTTACGACGTTGAAGAAAGTGTTGAAGAAGGTGATGTCGAGTTACATACTTATGGTGTCGATGTGTTGTACAAACTTGAGCGTACATAAATTCATAAAGAATATAACACATATATAACATTTCACGTAAAAAACGGTTAAAACAACAAAAAAACCTATATCGAGATGGATGTCATATCGAAGAGCACGAAATTATCGTTTTTTGATGTAATTTGTTTGATTAAAATATTAGTAATTTTTAAGATAATTTATTTTAAACTTTAATTGGGTAAAATTTTTTAATTAAAAACGAAAATAAAAAGTCAAATATGGTAGGCGTGAGTTTAAATTTTCTTCTAGTTTTACCCCTAAGCATCTTAAAATTAAAAATTCTATTTAATATGAGTTATTGGATCAAAAGAGATTGAGTGATTGAGATTTGTCCTCACGTACACAATGAAAATTGAGTTTTCATTTGAACTTTCCTCTCTCTCTCTCTCTATATATATATATATATGGTAAATTACAAAGAGAATCTTGAAAAAAAAAAGAACCAGAGAACCATGAAAAAACAGGTGAAAAAATATATCGAAATGGATGTCAAATTATATATAATAAAGTGATCGTTATCTTGGTGTAATTTGTTTCGCTCCAGTTTTTGTTATATTTCACTGATTTAAAAAAATGTGGGGTGATACATTTATTTTTTAAAAAGGTGGTCAACAACCTTTTTAATCATATCTGTTGGATCCTCTCAATCTAACGGTTTGGATGGATTCCTCGGTTCTTTCCTTTTTCTTGGTTCTCTCCTGATCTCATATATATATATATATATATATATATATATATATATATATATAGACTTAAGTTCGCGTGAGACCAAACAGTTTCCGTGAGACCGGTGAGACCAAGCTTTAAAGTATGAAACTTTACACCAAAAAACTGTGAATGTAAAAAAAATCGAACTTTTCATAGGGAAAACACCGTAAATGTTACGTTCACGGTGTTTTTCGCTGTGAATGTTCGTTTTTTTTACCTTCACAGCGTCTTCACTGTGAAGGTTCGGATATACCTTCACAGTCTTTTATCTGTGAAGGTTTGATTTTTTTTAACTTGGTTTAGGTTTTTTTACCTTCATAGTGTGATTACATTATGAATGTTCGAATGTTTTTTTTTACCTTCACAGTGTTTCGGTGTGAAGTTTCATGTTTTAAGGCTTGGTCTCACGCGGTCTCACGGAAACAGCTTGGTCTCACGTGAACCTGACCCTATATATATGGAAATTATTTTGTTAACCTACTAAATGGTATTAAATTTATGAACCCCTATCAACCAATAGACATTCACTTTCAAACTTGGTTCGTTTCAACATCATCATTAAATATCTAAGGGTATAAATGGTAGTTTATAAAATGTTTTTTTTGCTAGATTTTTTTATTGGGAGTTACAAAATAACAATTAATTAGGAGCAGGGTTGTGCAAAACCTGAAGTAACCTGATGAACCCGTCCAATCCGAACCGAAATTTTTGGAAAAAACCGATACCCGGTTGTTAATAAAACCCGAAAACCGAATTTTAAGAAGGATTGTAGGTTTGGGGTTGGGTTTGCATACCATCCACCCAAATCCGTCCGAAATCCGAATTAACTCTAAGCCCATCTAAATCTAATTAAAAGTTAAAACATCATGTTACTTTCAAAACTTTAAATTCATGTAATGGTGCGGCAATTCCTTAATCCTTCCTCACCCTAACTATTTTTAACCTAAATCGAATTATATATCTACGTTGCACTTCACTAATATATGATCTCTAATCTCATCTCATTAGCATGATAGGTGATAGCATCTATTGGTGATTACTACACTATGTGAATTGGTGGTGAGTGGTGACTAACAGTAGGCCATATAATATTGATATGGCTAGGCCTATGGAGTATGGCATGATAGTATGTGATGCTATGAAATCTGTGACTTTCTCTATATATATTTTATTTAATTATTTTACATACACATTGATGCAATATGCATCATCTATCAATATGCAATATGCAATTTATACATGCATGCTAAGTTGTAATTATATAAGCATACATACAATATATACCTCTAGCTCTCCTCATTAATTGCAAGTTTAATTTTAAACGTTTTATTACTAAACTTTTTTCATCCACAAACCACCGTTCCCCATATTTACAAGAACATATTTGTACTTCATTTTCAATAAAATCCTTGGTTATTTTAGTACTAGCACTTTACATTCAATGGGACACTAGTCATATGTAGCCACCCGAACCCTCCTGAGTCCCACCCGAGTCTTACCCGAACCCGAAGAAATCCCACCCCGAAATCATAAAGGTTGGGTCTCTCTACCCAACCCCGAAACCCGATCGGGTTTTACCCCACTCCACCCGAACCCGTCCGATGCTCTCCCCTAATTAGGAGGAGGTTACAAAATTGTTGTAGCTATTATTAATTTTTAACAAAATTACTATGTATTTTAATTTTCAATTTGTTCATCAACATTCATTGTATCAAAATGGATTTTTCGTGTGATCAAAAATACATTCAACCCGGTATGTTAAATGATTCTACTAATTCTGCAGGGTTGGACGGTGTTGATGGAGGAGCCTATGTGTATAATTATTCGTCATTGGTAAATAGATCGACGTGATTAGTTTGTAGTATTTTTGTTCGATTAGTTGTTAGTTGGAATAGATTTGAACAAATAACATTTGTGCGCATTTACTAACAATAAGAATGTATATTAGTATCGTTATCCATATTAATCATTGAATTTGACAAACTCGTTTCATGCATGTTCAACTTCAATAAAAGGGGGTTAAACTTTCTTGGGTTTGTATGTGTTCATGATCAGTTCACACACTGAAAATATTGGGTACATTTTAGTGTTGATAAATTGTTTCATGACTGTTCAATATACCAACCACGAACAAATGTGAAACAAACCATGTGTCGGTTTACATAAATGGGTTCATCAGTTAAGTGTATCAACCAAACATGTGTCATGAACACATATGAAATAGAATTAGTCGTGTGAGATGAAGACATATGAACAATTATAAAAGGGGTTAAAAGTCCATTAGGTTGTATGCAGGGACGGACCCAGGATTTTTTTTCATACGGTAGCACCATATAATATAGACAAAAAAAATAATTACAAAAAAACACGGTTTTTACCGACGTTCAACATTGTCTTATGTGTTTTTAGCCAAAATCCTCCACTTCGAGGGATTTTTTTTAAGCTTTTTGCTTGATTTTGAAAGATTTTTAGGTTTTTTTTATCGATTTCAAGGGGTTTTTTCGGTTGATTTCAATGGATTTTTTTTATTTTTTGTTTGATTTAAAGAGGGTTTTTTTTGTTTTTTTGGTTGATTAGGAGGTATAGTTGCACCTTCTTAAAGTTTCCAAAATAATACAGTAGCACCTTCCAAAATGATACGGTTGCACCTTTCACAAACCTAAATTTTTTTACCCTGCGCTAGATAAATAATACGGTGGCACGTGCCACCACTACCACCTAACTAGATCCGTCCCTGGTTGTATGGGTTCATCAGTTCACAAACCAACTATATTTGGTGCATTGGTGGTGTGAGAAATTTTTTCATAAGTGTTCAATGTACCAACCATGTGTTCTTTTATTTGAATGTAAATGGACATCTATGTAAGCAAAAAATACAAGACATGCAATCCATTAAAGGAGTATGTTAAGGGGGGGGGGGGGGGGGTTAGAAAGGGTAAGAGAAAATAATTTTCCTTAAATGCCCTTAAACACCCTCGTTCATTACATTTATTACTCAAGCATCCCATTTTATAATTAATTTCTTGGTATGGTTCATCTCAACCATTCGTGTTAAGATCAACGACTGACAATTAACAAGGTTAATACAATAATTTGGCTTACAAAATAACCCAACCCTATATAGATAGGCGAAGGATCGTGTGAGAAGTTGAGTTAACGGAGAAGCGTGAGAAGTAGATATGAACTATTGATCTCTTTTAATCTCAAGCCCTCCCATGAATTTTGGATTAGAAGAGAATTGATCCAGTGTATCTCGGTGCATCTCATCCTAATGTGCGTCTATTTTTCATCCAACGGTTGATAACCACTTCTCACGCTTCTCACCGTTAACTCAATTTCTCACCGGAACACAACCCTATGTGTGTGTGTGTGTGTATATATATATATAGGGAGATGTTCATTTGAGAAATGGTAAATGTATGAGAAATAGAGAAGTAATCCTAACCTTTCATTCGACCAAGATCGGATTTGACTGATCAAATATTGTGTCTTCGACTGGTCAAAAGTTGTAGCTATTTCAAAAATAGAAGGATAATTTCGTAATTTTTACAAATACACGGGACGAGTTCATATATGAACTTGTATGATTCATATATGAACTATATGTTCATATGTGAACCAGTGTAATTCACATAATGAACTCTTTTAGCTGATTCATATATGAACTAATTAACTGTAGGTTCATATGTGAATCAGTTGAACTAATTAGCAGATTCACATATGAACTAATTAACTGATTCATATATGAACGTATAGTTTATATGTGAATCACACAGGTTCACATATGAACTCGTCTTGCGTATTTTACGAAATTACTCCTCTATCTTCTATATACCACACAAGGAATTATCCGGTGCTTCACGGTCAAAGCCGCAAATGTTGACCAGATAAAGAGGTAGGATCATTTCTCTATTTCTCATGCATTTACCATTTCTCAAATAAACCTAAGGCTATATATATAGTGTCCCCTTCTTTTGTTAACCAAACATTTAGTGCTAACTTTGTTAACCAATTTGAACCCTCCATTTTTTTAATCAATGGCATAGATTAAAACTAATTATTTTTTTATTAATTAAATGATAAAATAGATTATTAAACCAAATTCATATATGAAGAGGGGTAGATGTGTCCTTTTGCATAGTGATTAAACATGTTAGATAAGGAAGTAACCTCATTTCACGGGATTTCTATACACATCGTTCATCCAGACTCTTACAATCTCGGTTGCACGATCAACACAATCGTCAAATCAAGATAGGTCCAACAATTTCATCGACCTGATTAACGTAATTGATCAAAAAATGGCGGAAATTGGAGGCGCGCACAATTTAATTAGAGGTAAATTTTCTCGAAATCTAGGGTTTAAATACCGATTTCATGAGCACAACGTTCACAAATTTTTTGTTTAGTTCGAAAAAAAAAGTGAGAGGATTGCTTTGAAAACATCGTTTTCCAACTACAAAAACACCATGGATACGACTCTAGATGTCGAAGCAGAGGAACAACGAAAACTTGAAGAGATTGCCAAGAAAGCAGAAGGTAATTTTAACAATATTTGGGGTTTTTATGAGCTTAATGCGTTAAAGTGTATTTGTTACATCATTGTTCATCTACATGAAAATTTAGTAATGGTGGCTTTAGGATTTTTGGTTCATATATGTGAAAATTTACTAATGCTTGGTTTAGGATATTTGGTTCATATATGTGACAAAATGTTCAAGTGTGGGTTTACGGATTTCTGTTCATATATGTGACAATCTTATAAGAGTGGGTTTACGATTTTTGTTCATATATGTGCAACTTTTTCCAAGTGTGGGTTTATGCTTTTTGTTCATATATGTGAAAATCTTATATGAGTGGGTTTATGGTTTTGGGTTCATATATGTGAAAAATGTTTAATCGTGATTTTATGGTTTCTTGTTCATATATGTGACAATCTTAGAATAGTGGGTTTATGGTTTCTGTTCATATATGTGAGTTTTTTCTAAGTGTGGGTTTACGCTTTTTGTTCATATATGTGAAAATTGTTAAAGTGTGAGTTTATTGTTTTTTGTTCATACAGGTGAAAATCTTAGAAGGTGGGTTTATGGTTTTGGGTTCATATATGTAATCATGTTTAAGTGTGGGTTTATGGTTTTCTGTTCATATGTGTGAAAGTTTTAGAAGGGTGGGTTTATGGTTTTCTGTTCATATATGTAATCACATTCAAGTGAGGGTTTATGGTTTTATGTTCATGTTCTCAATGGGTCAAATATGTGGTTTAGTTGGGCATGGCTTTATGCCTTTTGTTCATATATGTGAAAAATGTTAAAGTGTGAGTTTATTGTTTTTTGTTCATATATGTGAAAATCTTAGAATGTGGGTTTATGGTTTTGGGTTCATATATGTAATCATGTTCAAGTGTGGGTTTATGGTTTTCTGTTCATGTTCTCAATGGGTCAAAAACAGTGGTTTAGTTGGGCATGGATTTATGCTTTTTGGGACATGTATGTGAAATTTTTTCAAGGGTCGGTTTTTGGTTTTTGGTTCATATATGTGAAATTTCTAAAGGGTGGGATTATAGTTTTTGTTCATATATGTGAAAACATTACAAGAGTGGGATTATGGTTTTCTGTTCATATATGTTAAAATTGTACAAGTGTGGTTTATGTTTTTTAGTTCATATATGAGAAAAATCTAGAAGGTTGGGCTTATGGTTTTTGGTTCATATATGTTAATATAAGCGATACTTTTCCAGGGGTGGGTTTATGGCTTTATGTTCATATATGTTAAAACATGTGACTTATGTGCATAAATATACTCTGTGTGGTCTGCATATGTGTAAATGTATGAAACTATTAGAGTTCCGTCAATACATTTTTAACATTTTTTCTCTTGTGACACTTGATACAGTTCAATCATCTAGGAAAAGGAAAAAAGATCAATGTTCGACCACTACAAAAGGTAAGTTTATTTCATAAGAAATTTATCTATTACTTCAACTAATATAACACAAACCCAACTTCCACAATGGTACATGTATCAATAGGTAAAGAACATATGGTTAGACAACCAAAAGGTACAAAGCACTTAGAAGTGAACAAAGAAAAATCAAGAGAAGGTAAATATCTAAATGTACGTGGAATAGGTTCAATACTTTTACCATCTAATACGCATTAACACATATTATATATAATATAAAGGTATAACGTCCCCAATGTCGGCACACAGGACAAGACAGTCAATCGTGGATCAGAAATCGAAAAAAGGTAAGAATAAAGGCCCTTGTAGTTCAAAAATTTTGAAAAAAAATCAACAAATCTAACTTTGTAATACACACACAGGGAAAGAGTCGATGGTCTATTGCCATACAGGTGAACATGTGGGTGGAAGAAAATTATAAATAAACCAGGTCAATAATGAATGACATTGCCATACTTCGACTTTATGCATACTATATCTTGTTCATATATGAACATGGGTATGACTAATAAAAACCTAGGAAATTCATATGAATACCACTGTTACACCTCGACACAATGCCTAATATAGCTTGTTCATATATGAACATGCATGGGATTTGACAATTAACTATGTCAGTGATGAATGACACAATTACACCTTGACATCATGCAAAATGTAGCTTGATCATATATGAACGTGCATGGGATTTGACAATAAAATACGACAACCATGAATGACCCTGTTCTACATCGACTTTATTGATGATGTATCTTGTTCATATATGAATATGCCTCGGATTTGATAGTAAACATGTAAAGACCGTCCTTAATCCAACTAGAACCAAACAACCCGTTCAGGAAAGATCATCAAAAAAGTGAATACACAAAATACATACATAAATTGAACTAATAAAACAAAAGTGTACCGTTCACACAAACATCGTTCAAACTTCGGTCGTCGTTACTGCATGATGGTCGGTTATAAACATCTACATACTCAAAAGAAAGATCTTCAATCCCATGGGACTTCACATCGGCACTCGTCTGGGTAAAAAAATCATCAACGGTCTGTGTTATATCCTTACACAAGTTTCGATCTTCAATTGGATACGAATTTGCATTACGATACTCACCGGAAGACTGATATATGGCTAAACCTGGTTCGTTTGGATTGTCGGACATGATAAAAAAAAGGAGAGATGAAGGCAGAAAACGGTTCCTATATTATAGGAAGAAGACTATGTAATATATTGAAAAAATAAAATAAAAGCAACCAGATCAGTATAATCATTTAAAATAAAAAGAATAAAATCTCTAAAAAATCTTTCCCTCCATATTTATCTCCACGTGAATGAAAGCAATAAATAATATTAGAAAATTACAAATTTCCAAATTAAAAATTACAAATTTACCCTTACTCTAAATCTGATATGATTAATAAACCAAAAAATTCTTTGCAATCCTATTGGTCTAAAGTGGTTAACAAAGTTAACACTAAATTTTTGGTTAACAAAAGAATGACCCTATATATATATAGGGTCTAGTTATTTTGTTAACCAAGTTTTTGTTATTAACTTTGTGAACCAATCCTCACCATTGATGATGAGATTGGATGAATGGGATTAAATCTAAAATAATAAGCATTTAATGAGTTTTAATTTCATAACCGATTAACTGAACCATTGTCATAAAGAGTATTTTGGGAAAAAAAATCCTCAATCCTCTTAAACATAAAAATCGGCTCATTAATCACTCTCAATTAATGTTCATAAAAGTTCATTGTCATATATTCAACACAAGGTATGCATTTTTTGTTATAAGGAAATGTGTATCGGTTAGTGCATTTTTTGTTCATGAAAGTTCATGAAATATGAGAGAATCTCATGATTGTTCATCCATATTCATCAATGATCTCATGGTGTGATTTTTTGTTCATGAAGGTTCATGAAATTTGAGAGAATCTCATGGTTGTTCATCCATGTTCATCAATGATCTCATGGTGTGATTTTTTGTTCATGAAGGTTCATGAAATATGAGAGAATCTCATGGTTGTTCATCCATGTTCATCAATGATCATATGAACTAACAAAAACGTACTACACGATATACATTTCGATATTGGGTGTGACTGTTTTTGTGTTGCATTTAACTTTGTTGATATTTTGCGCAATACATTCTTCAATGGGATTGCGCTACGTTCCATTATGTAACACCCGGAATTTCGGTAAGACTTGGTGTTATTATTTCCCTTACATTTATTTATTTTGTGCTTTGAGTTTGCATAAACACTCTACGTAACCTTTGATCTCTTTAAGCCTCGAAAGTGTCTGAAATCTGCCTTCGGTACCTCTCAAGAGAGAATGCCCGACGACTATGCCCTTGGCATAGTCGCGGTGTCATAATCGCCGGCCTTGCATAACTCACGGTACCATCGGTGCGATAGTGCCCGACGATAGTGCTCGGGTCACTGTCGCATGGTCACTATCGCGATCGATGTATCGAGCGTACCTCCAAGCGGGCGACTATGCCCGGTGATTATGCCCTGGGCATAGTCGCTGGGGCACTATCGCGGACGGACTGCAGGGGTTTAAAACCCGTTTTCTTTCACCCACTTCATTTGCTACCTCATTTATTTCACTCTCTACCTCCCTCTCCACTCAAGGGCCGTTTTTAGGGTTTTGTCAAGGTGCATTTACTCTCATTTACTCTACCTTGGTATCATCAAGTGTGGAATCTAGGGTTCTCATCATCATCTACATCTTCTTCAAAAAGAAAAGCTAGTGTTTTAGGGTTTTCATCAAAAACCCTATTTTGTGAGTATATATTGTCCTATTAAATGCTTACATGCTCCATTTAAAACTCTTTTATTTATATTGCATAAAATATATATACTTACCCTGATTTGTGTTCTTTAGCTAACAAGGTCAAGAACTAAGGTTTTGACACTAGGATGTTGTTATGAGTATTATTTACCTAAAATGATTAGTAGGATGATAAATATGAACTTTTTATGTGTGTTATGGAATTGTGAAATCAAATGGATGGGATGGTCTACTTAGATTTATGTAAAGAAGTTAGTCTTGGGAAACCTATGGTTCTATCATATTAAATATACTTGAGTAAAAATAGCTTCATGTTAATATGTTATAATATGGTGTAAAACGAGATTATATGGGAGGAAATGTTATACATACATGATAAATCTTGACTTGATGCTATATGAAAACCATGTATTGGAATTTATAGTAAATCTTTGACTTGTTATGTCGGTGAATCATGACAGTTTGGAATGGTGAGACCCCAAGGTAAAGATCCATGAATAGGGTTGAACTTGGTGGCCCTTTGGGGGTAAAGATTCATGAATAGAGTTGAACCCATATTTACATTAAACTAAAGATTCATGAATAGAGTTGATGTTCTAACGGATAAAGATTCACGAATAGAGTTGATACCGGTAAAAAACCATTTCGACTAGGTTCTCCACATGGGTTGTGGCCTACTTTTGTGTTCCGCCGCTACCTATGGTGGAACGGGTCTCCCCCGTCTCGCATAAAGTTCAAGCATTTGAGGATTTGTTGATTTATTGTCACTCTATTTATTATTAATTGTTCATCGAAATATTACACACTATCACATATATCTTGGATGTACTCACTAGGCTCCAAGCCTAACACTTGTTGTTTTGGTGTTCATATCAGGTTCCTTTAGTGACGGGGTGGCGAAACCTTGAGCGGAGTGTTGGGACAACCTTTTGGAGAATTAGCATTAATGAGCTGTAGAGCGTGCTTACATTGACCCATATTTTGGAAAAGATGACGACACCCAATTTTAATCTAAACTTGTTGTATTTTAGATTAAGTAGGTTGTCGGTCCTCGATTCAAGTTTCTTTAAATTGTAAACGCTTATACTCTTCCCTTTTGAGAAAAATGTTGATTTTGGATTATTGTTTCTTATGAAATGTTCCAGGTTTAAATCTTTCTCCTTTTATAAACAAGTTATTGTGAAAATTTAAAGTTTTAAATATAACCAATTTTTAGAGTGTTACACATTACATATATCTGACGTTGTAGTTATTAACGACGAACAATGCAATATGTCAGCTCTTCCACCGATATCGCCCAAACTCTCGGGAATCATATAATCGTTCAAGGAAGGATGCAGAATGTAGTTTTGCTCACCTTGGGATTCCTTGATTGTAACTAAGCATACAAGTAATTAAATTGTTTTTTGGTTTTTATGTATGTGTGTATTAAATTGTATGCACGTGTGCATGCTGTGCAGATGAACCGTTACCAAGGTTTCCTCAAACTTTTCATATTTTTGAGGTTTTCTCCTAAACCTCTTGGAAACCATTTTAGATTGGAAACTTTGGAAATCGTCAATTTCATTGGTTAAATTAATGAAATTGGTTCATAAAATTGTTTAATATGATCAAGTTGTTTTATATAATTCTTTTGTTAATGAAATCGTTTCATATATTTGTGTTTTTATGTAGTTTTATCTATTTTTCTCATTCTGATAAAATTGTTTCATGTATTTTCGTAGTCTGATGAAAAATTTTCATTTTTATACAAAAAACACAAATATATGCAACGCTTTCATCAATAAAAGAATTATATGAAACAATTTCATCAAACTAAACAATTTCATGAAACAATTTCATTAACTTAACCAATGAAATCGAAGGTTTCCACGGTTTTCAAAATTAAAGTGGTTTCCATTTGATCGCTCCCCTATATATATATATATATATATATATATATATATATATAGAGAGAGAGAGAGAGAGAGAGAGAGAGAGAGAGGAAAGTTCAAATGAAAACTCATTTTTCATTGTGCACGTGAGGACAAATCTCAGTCACTCGATCTCTTTTGATCCAACAACTCATATTAAATAGAGTTTTTAATTTTAAAATGCTTAGGGGTAAAATTGGAAGAAAAAATTTAAAGAAACGCCTACTGTATTTGAATTTTTTTTTTTTTTTAATTAAAAACTTTTTACCCAATTAAAGTTTAAAATAAAATATCTTAAAAATTACTAATATTTTAATCAAACAAATTACATAAAAAACGAGAATTTCGTGCTTTTCGATATGACATCCATCTCGATATAGTTTTTTTGTCGTTTTAACCGTTTTTTACGTGAAATACTATATATGTGTTATATTCATTATGAATATTTATATAAGTTCAAGTTTGTACAACGCATCGACACCGTAAGTATGTAACTCGACATCACCTTCTTCAACACTTTCTTCAACGTCGTAAGGCATCACGTTTCTTCAACACCGTAACCTAACACCCATCAAGATGAATCGAGAACCTATCGAGTAATTCTGTTGTGAATCGGGGAACAAAAGAGAGTGCGTCACGTCTCCACATATTCACAGGTCATTCATGTGTTATTCATCATGAATAATGTATCATTCAGGATGAATAATACAACATTCAGGGTGAATAATTCACGATTTATGAATTCGTGTATTATTCGTCATGAATGTTGTATAATTCATCCTGAATACTATATTATTCATCATGAATAATGAATGAACGTTCACATTTGTTATTCATACTGAATGTGGGACATCCGGAGATGCGCATACATATTCATAATGAATTAAACCAAAATTCGGTTGTGAATTGGGAAACAAAAAAGTGCGTCATGTGTCTACACCTTCACGGGTCATTCATATATTATTCATCATGAATAATAGAACATTCAGGGTGAATAATACACGATTCATGATAATTAATACATGAATCATGGATTCGTGGATTATTCATCCTGAATACTGTATTATTCATCATGAATAGTGAATGAACGTTCACCTTTGTTATTTATACTGAATGTGAACACCCGAGGACGTGCATGCATATTAATAATGAATATAACACATATATAGAATTTCATGTAAAAAACGGTTAAAACGAAAAAAATCATGAATATTGTATTATTCATCATGCATTGGTATTATTCATCATGAATAGTGAATGAACGTTCACCTTTGTTATTCATACTGAATGTGGACACCCGAAGACGTGCATGCATATTCATGATGAATATAACACGTATATAGAACTTCACGTAAAAAAGGGCTAAAAGAAAAAAACTATATCGAGATGGATGTCATATCGAAGAGCACGAAATTCTCGTTTTTTTGATGTAATTTGTTTTATTAAAATATTAGTAATTTTTAAGATAAATTATTTTAAAGTTTAAGGGGGTAAATTTATTTTAATTAAAAATAAAAATAAAAAGTCAAAGAAGGTAGGCGTTGATTCAAAATTACAATTTTGTCCTTAATCACTTCTCAATTAACCTTATTATGTATTAACCATTGATTAGTTTTCTAAGTTTTGATCAATGGTTAAGATTTGTCCTCATGTGCACAATGAAAAATGAGTTTTCATTTGAACCCACCCCTATATATATATATATATATATATAGGGAAAGGTTCATTTGAGAAATGGTAAATAGATGAGAAATAGAGAAGTAATCTTAGCCATTTATCTGGTCAACATTTGCGGCTTTGACCGCGAAGCACCGGATAATTTCTTGTGTGGTCTATAGAAGGTAGATGAGTAATTTCGTAAAATACACTGGATGAGTTCATATATGAATCTGTATGAATCACAAAGATTCATATATGAATCTGTTAATTAGTTCAACTGATTCATATATGAATCTTTGTGATTCATACAGATTCATATATGAATCACAAAGGTTCATATATGAATCTGTTAGTTGGTTCAACTGATTCATATATGAATCACAAAGGTTCATATATGAATCAGTTAAAAGAGTTCAGTTGTGAATTGCACTGGTTCATATATGAACATATAGTTCATATGTGAACTATACATGTTCATATATGAACACAACCCGTGTGTTTTGTAAAATTTACGAAATTATCCTTCTATTTTTTGGATAGCCGCAACTTTTGACCAATCAAAGCCGCAATATTTGACTAGTCAAATCCGATCTTGACCATATGAATGACTAGGATTACTTCTCTATTTCTCATATATTTACCATTTCTCAAATGAACCAAACACTATATATATATAGGGGAGAGATCAATTGGAAACCAATATTACATTGGAAACTTTGGAAACCGAAATTAACCAATCATTGAATTTTCTTTTTTTATTTTTATTTTTAATTGATAAGGTTATTTTAGTCTTTTACATAATTTCATAATATATATGGTAAGTGTTATTATTATTATAATACTATTTATTTAATTTTAATGTATTTTATATATGGTAATATTGATCATTTATTAATTTAAACTTGAAACGTTTAATTTAGGTAAACACAAATTGATTCATACGCAAGTTACAATCAAATTATTTTTTTTGATTCTTATGAATTAGTGATTGATTCATCCAATGAATGAAAGTTGATATTAATATGAAATCTTCAATATTACCTCCAGGTACAAAATATTAATATAGTGAAACATAATGAATTTGATATAGTGAAACAAAATATTAATATAGTGAAACTTGATGAAACATAAAATGTTAATATAGTGAAACCTGATGAAACAGATTTGATATAGTGAAACATAATGGAAAGATAATGAAACAAAATATTAATATAGTGAAACAAAATATTATATATAGTGAAACATAATGGAAAGGTAGTGAAACAATAACGGTAATGAAGCTTATTTGGGTTTTTACATACTGCATATTGATCAACAAGTAATAAAAAGGTAGTCTTGATATACTCTTTTTTTTAAGAAATATACGTTTTTCTATATTTAAGCATATTTCATCTTTGTTGCCAAATTTGAAACACAAAAGAAAAAGACACATTTGTCCTTTTGACATATTATTATTATTATCTTTTATTAATAAATAAATTAATTTATTATCATATATAATTTAAATGAATCTTGACCATTGATTAAAAAGATCAATGGTTGAAATTTGGTTTACAAAGTTTTCAATGAAATTTGGTTTCCAATGAAATTTGGTTTACAATTGAAACCACCCCTATATATATATATATATATATATATATAGAGAGAGAGAGAGAGAGAGAGAGAGGGGGGGTTGTTCAAATGCAACCCTTTTTAATGATGCAACCCTATGCAACCCACCTATCTACCACTCATTTTGTTTTCACCTTTTTAATAAAATAAAGTGAAAACAAAATGAGTGGTAGATAGGTGGGTTGCATGGGTTACACCATGTAAAAGGTTGCATAATAACCCACATGTCTCTCTCTCTATATATATGTGTATATTATGTATGTGTGTATGTGAATTTTACAAAAAATAATAACTTACTTTTCTTGAAATTGAGTTAATAAAAGTCAGAATGAATTAATTACTATATATGTTCATAATAATTGTGTACGATTAATAAAAAGATATTGATTATTTATTTTTAAAAACAATATATTAAACATTAAGTTCGTTTGTTAATGCCAATATTTTAATTGATGGTAGTTCAAAAACCAGATTCGTATAATGGAAATACTATGTTTGATTTAGTTTGGAAGATTCTATGAATTGATGGAGGCACGACGAAGATTGTTGCAGTGACAAGTGGAGGTAGAGGCAGTAGTGGTTGGTGGACGACAATGGTTGTGGAGGATGTGAAGATGGTGGACAGTTATGGTGGTGGCAGCCGATAGTGGTAGAGGTAGTTGTGGCCAATGTGGAGGAGGGATAGGTGGTGGTGGCGGCGATGGTGGTGGTTGTTAAAGTCAATTTTTTTAAGGAAAAAGTCAAAAAAAACTCAATGGACTTTAGTGTTTGGAGTGATTAAGTCATTGGACAATTTTTTGAAACAAATAAGTTCTTAGACAATTCAAAACACACTAAATAAAACCTTAGACTTTTGAAAACCTGTTAAATACATCCTTATTACTTAAAAATGTAATTTGCAACCTACAGGTAAAACTAAAAATTGAAAAAGAAAAAGAAAAAAAGATGTCACGGACTTTATTCCTCTACAAATAAAAAAAAATAGAGAAATTAACTAAAATAGTCAATTTCATCAACCAACTTCATTTTTTAAGCACTTTTCAAAATCTCTTTCTAAAATAGTCAAAGTTTAGGCATAATTTTTTTTTGCCTTAAGAACTGTTTTTGGCAAGGAAAAAAAATAGAAAACATTTTTATAATTTGTTATTTAATTTACTTTATATCTTACATTTTTTTCATTTTTTTTCTTTATTATATTAACACACGTAATCGTATATTAACTAACATACATTAAAAAATACGTTTTTTTACAAATTACACCATTATAATTTTCTCGTCAGTATGTTTAAAATGAGCCTAATATTGATTTTTGTTTATTTAATCTCATATTATTAAATATCATAGATACTTACAAATTATATTTAATACTTACATTTTTTATCCTTTAAGATCATTTATTTAAAAATATAAGATTAATCTGTAATTATAAAGGTATAAAGTGTAAGTACTGAAAATAATCCGTATATATTTATGATATTAAATAATATAAGATTAAATTCAAAAACAACCTTGAGTTCATTTTGAACGTATTGACGAAATGATTATAATAATGTAATTTGTAATTAATTTTTTAATATATTTTAATTAATATATGATTATGTGTGTTAATATAATAAAATGAAAAATGAAAAAATAATAGAATAAATTAAATTAAATAATTAATTATAATTTTATAAGGATGCAAAACGTAAATTCTTTCCAAAAGTATAAAATGAATCTTTACATATAAAATTTTCTATGTAAGAATGTTTTTTTTTTTTGAGAAATAAACACCTTATACAAGGAAAAAAAAAACATTTTGTGCAAACTTTGACGATTTTAGGAAAAAGTTTAGAAAAGTGGTTAAAAATTAATTTGGTTGATGAGATTGAATATTTTAGTTAATTTCCCCATTTTAATTTGTATAAGAATAAAGTTGGTGACATTTTTTCTTTTAATTTGTAGTTTTACCTATTATGTAAGTTGCAAGTTACATTTTTAAGTAATAAGGATGTATTCAACAGGTTACCAAAAGTTTAAGGATTTATTTAACATGTTTTGAAATGTCCAATGACTTATTTGTTCAAAAAAATTGTCCAGGGACTTAATCACTCCAAACACTAAAGTCCATTAGGTTTTTTTGAACTTTTCCCATTTTTTAATTAGATAAGTTTTTATTCTATAAATTATAAATCCACCAATAATATTATGACACATGAAAGCAAAAGAAATTGGCAACGATCCGGTTTCACGTGATGATCGAGATTGCTTGAGATTGAGGGTTGAAAATGTTTTTTTTTTCTTAAACTTAATTTTATCTTATTCATAATCTAGGTTATTCAGATTACTGTTAAACATAGGTGTCGTTTATTTGTTAAGAGGTCTAAGGTCTGAAATCTTATTTTAGTTATGATTAATAAGAGGTGGTGTGTAAAAATGTCTAAACGATTCAAACTTATGAGTCATTAAGAGATTTTTTTTTAAAAAACAAACAACCCCATTGTCTCAGACTTTAGGGTAACTGCTAAAACACCACGTATAGAATGTTTTACAAGGTAGAGAAAATATGAGAAAAACAGTAAAAAAAAATTTAATTAAATTTGTGGAATATTAAGAAATACGTATTTTTATCATTCCAAGGAATAAGACTCTTTGAAATTTAGTATTTAAGAGGAAAAAATATTTATTTAATGTATTAATATTTTAATAATATAATTTGGAAGCGTTAAAATATACTATAAGTTATTGCAATTGAAGTTAATTTCCTTTTTGAAAATTTTGATTTTAAAATTTCCCTCGTCATAGATTTTGAAAAGTTTTTAGAAAGGCTTTTATGTATTCAATGAATATGTACGTGTTTCCGTTAACTGTGAATGCAAATCTATGCTTCTCATGCATGTTCATAAAAAACAGATCCATTCGTATGTCCGTGTTTCCAGATGGTCGTAACCGAACTTGGTTACCCAAGTTCATAAATTAACCGTCATGTTTTACTTTTGCATTAGAAAGTGTTTTTTTTTTTATAATGAATTGATACAAATATTATCAATTAAAAAAATGACGAAACAAGAAAACATAGAAACACGAGGAATGTCTAAAGTGGTAATTACGCAAAGTATTGAATTAAAAAAATAAAAAATAATAATTGTTATCGGGAAAAATAATTTTAATATTTTAATTCCCACACATTTATTAATTAAGTGAAAAGTGCTAAATTACTTGGGGGTAACACACTAAAGATGTTATTAGAACTCTAAGGGCCTGTTTGTTAGCAGCTTAACGAGCTTAATGAGACTCACAGCTTATTCAGTCAGCTATATATGACTGTTTGGTAGTGGCTTAATAATATAGAAAGTGGCTTATTCAGTAAGATTTCAAGGGGGAGCTTTATGCAGAAAGCCAAGTTTTTTCCAAATCAGTCCCTCCCATTAAAAAACATGTTCCTTCCATATATGAAAAAACTCTTTCAAATAAAAACCTTCTAAATCTATACAGACAGATTAATCAACACAGACAAATTTATCCATACAGAACTTAATGGAAAACCAACCAAACAGCCCCTAAATTATTTGTAAACTTTGCTTTTAAACATCAAAATGATTGTTTTTAAAGTTGTCAAAATATGAATGAACTCAAAGAATGTTTTAATTTGGTGTAATTCTTTTTTAACTTTTTAAGTATATAATATTTATATATGACAAATACTGATACATATTTTTTATATTTTGTGACTTTTGAACGACTAACTTTCTGAGAGGCTGTATACTACCCATAACTTAAGAACCACTCAATCAATAACTCTTTGGTAATTAGCCCTTTTTCAATCAACAAGCTACCAAGTTTAGTTTGTGATTTATGATAAAAGCAAAGAGTGTAAACTTCATGACCTTATGTGTTTTAGATTATACTAGTGTTGGACCCGTGCATTGCACGGGAGGATAAATTTTATGTTGGAATATTGAACCGAGTTAAAATGAAACGTAATTTCTCTGTTAACAGTTAATGAAATACAATGTGAAAAACGAATGTATTTTCATAAGTGGTTAACTTGCATATATTCTTATATCGTTTGTTGTTATGAGTTTGTGCAATAATATTGGTAATAATTTTGTATTATATTATTTAAAACTCAAACGACATGTCTCACAACATATTTATCTGACTATTGACTTCAAGAGCTCATAGTATTAATCGATAAAAATAAATATATGTATATATATCTTATTCCCCTACTTCGAAAAATATGATTGTGGGTTTTGAAAAATATAAACAAATCCTCAGTAAATAAAATAAAGAGTAAACTACGATTTTCGTCCCTGTGGTTTGATGTTTATAACGATTTTTGTCCCTTGTCTTTCAAAACTGCTTTTTTAGTCCCTATGGTTTCTATTTACTTCCATTTTCATCCCTCCATCCAATTTTATTTAAAATTAATTATTAATTCTTTTAAAAATTGAATAAGCAATTTACATATTCGTTAAAAATACTGATAAATACATGATAGTTTTTTCAAAGATTTAGGTTTAAATCATTTTAAATCAATATTTTATATCTATTGATTTATTAAAGCTTTTATTTATTTTAAATTACCATTGGAAAAAATTTAATAAAATTCGAGAAAAAAATAGTCTTATTTTATAACAACCGGTTGTTTATTGTTAAATTCACTTTACTCCCATTATTCCATATTTTCATTAAACTTTATTTTTATTAATTAATCAGATTTGTTTAATATTTAAAATAAACATACACACGAAGACACACACACACACACACACACACACACACATATATATATATATATATATATACATCAATGTTCTAAATAACATGAGATTTAAGCCTTGTGTTTGACATCACGTTAATTATGTAGCATGTCATGGCTTATTGCATGATTTTTGTAACAACATATTGAAATCTTATCTTTTTATTGTTTTATTTTATTGTTTTTAATATATAACCTAATTTAAAATGGTGTGTGTGTATGTTTTATTTAAATACTAAACAAACTTGATTAAGTAATAGAAAATAAAGATTAAATGAAAATTTAGAATAGTGATAATAAATTGCATTTAACAAAAAACAATCGGTTGTTATAAAATAATACTATTTTTTCTCGAATTTTATTAAACTTTTTTCGATGATAATTTAAAATAAATAAAAAAAACTTTAATAAATCAACAGATATAAAATATTAATTTTAAGTGATTTAAACCTAGTAGTTTGAAAAAAAATATCATGTACTTATCATTATTTTTAACGAAATTATTTGATTCTTTTTATAATTAAAGTTATAATAATTATGAAAATATACAATATAATTAATAGAAAAATAAATGTCTTAATGAAATACAATAAATAAAGAAAAAGTTTAAAAAATGTAAACTATGATAAAAATGTAAAAATTTATATACCATAAGGACCAAATATGTAATTTACTTATTTCATTTTTAAATAAATTAACATTTAATTTTAATAAAATTGAATGGAGGGATGAAAATGAAAGTAAATAGAAACCACAGGGACTAAAAAAGCAGTTTTGAAAGACCAGGGACGAAAATCGTTATAAACATCAAACCACAGGGACAAAAATCGTAGTTTACTCTAAAATAAAATATAAAAAAGTAGTTTTTCAAAGAAACAAAAATATAGTGGAATACCTTTTGTTCAGTTGCAAGTTCCGTCATTGACACCTGATCATTCGTCTTCTTCTTATACTCGGATGATACATAGAGAAGCTATATATATTTATAGTGAATGTAGAGATAATTTTAAAATCTTTTATTTTCATTTTCGATTTTACATTTAAATGTAAATATATTAAAAATATGAAAGAATATTTTTATATCTACATCGTTTCTATTTAATTTTCTTTATACTTGGTTAATTTGGAAAATATTACGGAATATTTTTATTTTAAAGAATACGATAATTTATTAGTGTATCTCGTTATTTTTTATTTTTAATTCATATCAACCTTATTTTTTCTTCTTTTAATGCTCGTGAAAAAAAAATACGTGTATATTTTATATTATCAAAAAAATAGTTATATTAATAAATGAGTATTTATTCCAAAAATAGATGATTATGTGAGATATTGTGCTTGGAAAGATTGTACCAAAGCATTAAGAAATTGTAAATTAAGTAATTGACTTTAATTAATTGTAACCTGTGCTTAAAATGTTATAATTAAGAGTTTTTTATACCGTTTTTATAATATAGTATAGATATTGCAATCACTTTTTAAGAACAAGTACATGTGGCATGGAGTGTAACACCCTCAAATTTGAAAAGAGCAACTAATTTATAATTTTCAAACATACCTCAAAGATGGATGAAACTTCATACGACAACTCCATACTTAAAATACGATTCTAGGATTATCCATCAACAAAACAAATAAAATCTTACATAGGGACAAATTCAAGGTCGGGTGTTACTATAACGCAATAACAGTTGCTATCTCCATAAGTGTGGAAGGCTTCACCGAGCTACTATCTCTCGTGCAGGACTAGCACACATCTCACCATGAAGTCGATATCAACAATCATCAACCAAACCTGATGCACATGCCGGCAAATAAAAAGGTTAGGCTAATGCCTAGTGAGTTCAAGAGTTTTCAACATGAAACAAATATATTTGTTAAAGGAAAGAATGCGAGTTAAATCATTATCTTTCAAAACGATTTACTTTAAATATTAAACAACTCATTTTCCAATAACACACACATTTAAAAACAAGCAACCCAACATAAACATTCTTTCGTAAAACAACTTCAACCCCAAATTCACCAAAAACGTAAATAGTAATTAAAACTCCCAATTTATAAAATTGCGGATAAGACTTTATTACTCAAAACACCCAAACACGGGAGGGCATAATA
Source organism: Arctium minus (assembly GCA_954870635.1). Taxonomy (NCBI): domain Eukaryota; kingdom Viridiplantae; phylum Streptophyta; class Magnoliopsida; order Asterales; family Asteraceae; genus Arctium; species Arctium minus. The sequence goes on from OX941088.1 coordinate 28,977,667, forward strand.
CTCGGCCCATAAATCACGAATAAAATCCGTATATACAAAACATCACCGAAAACATGGATAATAAAATAATACTATTTAATACCCAAATAACACCGTCCGGTGACGGGGGAGACCTAATTCTGTGGTATGTGGCGGAACACAAAGTTAAGCCACCTAGCCACGTTGTCTTACTACACCTCAGATCGTAATTGACTAACTGTATTGCCTGCTCTGTCGAGCTACACCTCCAGTCGGACTTTATTTCAAGTCCCAAAACACCGTATCCCCCATTTCCTGCTCCGCCGAGCGACACCTCAAGGATACACGATCTTATTACCTGTTCGGTCTCTAGTGGAGTCTCATCCTCGGGGTACTCATTCGACCCCTAGTGCCTACTCCCTAGCATTCAAAATAGGAGCCACAACTCCTTACTTGATAACTCATGATGTCTAATCCTCGTGGACAAGAATTAGAACATCGCATCACAAAACCCATAGTCCCAGAGTACAACCCATAATGGTTCATCTCCGTCGAACAACCGGGACAACAACAATGTCAATCCGACATATCACCCACGATGAGAATGCCAAGAGTCCTCACCATTAACTACCACTGACTTACATGCCTATGGATCCAATGCAACACAGTCTAAAATTACATGACTACACAGAAATGACCAACGGACTCGAGCATGTAATTATCCTTAATATACCACAAGATGCATTCCGATGCAAAACATAATTGGGGCTCTATATTGAGTCATTAAAACTGGACAAATGTCCTCAAGACCCGACACCAACGAAAACCGAGCTTTAAGCCAAAAATCAAATGACCATATGTTAACGTCCACAAAGTGCAATAAAATGCAACGATCAACGTTTATGCAAACACATGCTTCAACTACATGAATAACTCCAACATACTTTAGATTGAGAGAAAACATTTCCCAAACAAGTTTATAATCCCATTGACTCTTTCCAAAACGTCCCATGACACACATTTAAATTGCAATTATTCAAAGGATTTACACCCGTATAATAAGTCATTAAAATATCAATATTAAAGGTTTACTCAATAAAATACTTGAGTTACATCTTTTCCCCAAACCCAAAAAGGTTGACAACTTCTGAAATGTTCGCAAGGTTGAAAATGACCAAATGTCACTGACCCGCATGTTGGTAATTTTTAAAACATTCCCCGTCACAAAGTACGCGAAATACCAACAACCATAAACATGCATTTTTACCAAATAATCTTTACTTATGCAAATAAGTTATTGAAACCTTTTCATTCTGATACATTTATCAAAATACCCAAAAAAAAACCAAAAATGAGTGTTTTACAGTTTTATAAAGTTAAACACTTCAGATAATTAAAACTTATCAAATAACTCAACAGTTGATAGTTTCATGTAAAACACATAAACATTTAAAATTTGACATTGTAACACCCGTAATTTCGGGTGGATTTTTCCTTTTTATATATCGTTTTATGATTCTAGTTATTGGTTCGTTAATGCCCTAAGTGCGCTATTGAGGTTGGTTTGATGGGCAACTTTCTTACGTCATTATCGGATAACTTTGGGACGGAAAAAGGAATTTTCAGAGCACGACGCACCCCAGGCGACAATGCCCGGCGACTGTGACATTTGTCAATGTCGCATGGGCAAAGTCGCGGGGAGAGTTGGACCTACGGTACATCCGCGGCGACAGTGCCCGACGACATTGCCCGGGTCACTGTCGCATGGTCATAGTCGCGAGTGTGGTACCGCAAGGGTCCCAGCGCGGGTAGACCTGACAAACGTGTCGTGTCGTGTCGGGTTCATGTCGGGTTGAAAGTTAAATGGGTTGAAAGTGCCTAACCCTAACCCGGCCCGTTTAATAAACGGGTCAGAAAATCCCAACCCTAACCCGACCCGCCTAACCCGACATGACCCGCCTAACCCGTTTAACATTTATAAAACAAAAAATTAAAAATCGAAAATTCACAAAAAAATACAAATACAAAATTCAAATGAAAGCATTAATAATCCAAATTTTATAGTTCAAACTTATAAATTCTAAGCAAATCAAAAAAATTAAAAATCCAAAGCATTAAAAAGAAAACTTATTATATATATATATATATATATATATATATATATATATATAAACGGGTTATTCGGGTCATTTCAGAGATGAAAATTTTGACCCTGACCTTACCCGTTTAATTTTCGTGTCGTGTCGTGTCAACCCGTTTACATAAACGGGTTGAAATGTGTTACCCAAACCCGTTTATTTAGTGTCGAGTTCGTGTCAGGTTAGCGTGTCGTGTCAGTTTTTTCCAGGTCTAAACGCGGGCGACATTGCCCTGCGACTATGCCAATGGCATAGTCGTCGTGTCATAGTCGCCGACGGGCACTGTGTCATAGTCGCCGATAGTTTTTTCGTGACTTTATCATTTAGAACTGATTTTGGAAGCTTTTTGAGGGTTTGCTCCTGCGATTTTTGGTAAGTATTCTTGCCCTAATTCCACCAACAACATTTAATGATCTTGGATAAGTATTAATGGTGAAGTAAATGCATCCTTAGGTACGGTTTTGGAAGGATTCTAGCTTGTACCAATTTCTCAAGTCTTCAACTCTCCATTTACCATTTCTAGGGTTTGATTTCTTGTAAGAAATCACTAAGGTGAGGGTATTTCTTGACCTTCCTACTTATATACATGCTTATTAATGTGCTTAATATTTTCTTGTCATTTTAAGTTGATTATGTAAAGTTAACCTAAAATCCCATTTTTGGGTAATGTCTCAAATGAAGAGCATTTAAGGGGACATTTGATCTTAGCATGTAATATGAGTTATGTGAACTACCACGACATATGTTGGTCTTATTAATAGTTTTTAATAGGTTATAGTATCAGTTAATGGAGGTATATTAAATAGACTAAAGACTCGGTTTGAATTGATTGTCACGATAGACTAAAGACTCGGTTTGAGTTGATTGTCACGATAGACTAAAGACTCGGTTTGAGTTGATTGTCACGATAGACTAAAGACTCGGTTTGAGTTGATGTCACAATACACTAAAGACTCGGTTTGAGTTGATGTCACAATAGGCTAAAGACTCGGTTTGAGTTGATGTCACGAGAGGCTAAAGACTCGGTTTGAGTTGATGTCTCCAATAGCTAAAGATCTAGTTTAGGTTGATGCTATCAAGTTGGATGGATTTGGTGGAACTATTAATGATGGCGAAAATTATATTGTAAACTAACCTTTGATGACAGGTGAAGTAATTCGGTGGTGAATCATATCAATGTGGACGTTTGTATATCGTAACCTTATTTCGTTAAATACTTTACGATTGTACTTTCTCACTAGGCTCAAGCCTAACACTTGTTTCTTTGGTTGTCATGTATGACAGGGCATCCTAGTGGCGGGAACCTTCGGGAATGAGTGGTCGATCGCGTGATCGAGAGCGGTCCTTTTTGGAGATCTAGAGACCGGTTCATACATTTTGTTAGCTAACCCATTTTTGGAAGAATAGCGACACCCGACCGTAATCTAATGGAATAGTTTAGATTATTAGGTTGTCGTATATTTATTTTTCATTCAATGAATTTGTAAACATTATACTATATTCCCCGTTTGGGACGATACTTTGGGATCTTTTGGCAGGTCTTTGTATAATCAGGTTTTGATCAATTTACAACCGTCATATTGCCAAAAAATTTAAGTTTTAAATTACCCCAATTTTTAGGGTGTTACAGACATTTTGGCACGTACACCGTTTTCACAAATCAACTTGAACTCATTTTACTAGATTTAGGCTAAATCTAGATTTTACCCCAACTTGAGCTTCCTTGAAGAATTCCGAATCCACAAGCAAAAATCCTTCCAAAACCTAGATCCACAATTTCCACCCATAAATAATCATATTCAATCCATTTAGAATCGTTTCCCAAACATTTTACATAAGGATCTCAACTTATACCAAAACCCTAATTTCCATATATGAAGGAAAGGGAATATTACCTTTACCATAGATTTAATCCATCAACTATACTTCTCTAGGTCACCCATGTGGGCCACCACCACAACCTTTAAGAGAATGGAGAGAGTCTTGAAGAGGGTTCGATAAAACCCTAGAAAGTTGGTGATGAAGATGATAGAGTGGAGAGATTGAGCTTAAGCTTCCATAACCTTATTGGATGGTGAAGTATCACTTGAAATCCCGAGATCTTGAGTATCAAAAGCTCAAAATCAAAAATGGTGGCAAGGAGGTTCGGTCTAGAGAGAAAGGAGATGGTAGGGTTGAAGAAGGTTGCAACAAATGAGATTAGATAGGAAAATTTGAGTTTAAAGACCCCTGCCCCCGTCCGCGACAATGACCGGCAACTATGCCCTTGGCATAGTTGCGTGGCATTGTCGCCCGCGTCCAAACACTTGCGGTACAATGTCCGCGATTATGCCACACGAGAGTGACATTCTGTCACAATTGCGGGCATAATCGCCCAAGACGTACCGAGAGCCAAAATCCCACTTTTCGACCCCAGGCGCTCCCGATATAAAGACCCAATCTTCCAAACCAATTCCAACTAAGGTTATAATTATAGATCGATAAGTAGGGTACCAGTTAAGGATTTACTGAGATTACGAGTGTTACATGGAGCGATTTTTAGGCGATCCATGGACCTAGTTTAGTCTTGTAGATGTTCTAACTAATTATGATAACACGTCTTGTATATTGTAAAATACAACAATATATTTTTCTAAGTGTTTTGATTTTCTCTTACACATTCCTATTGTCAGATTCAACACACAAAAAAAAATATTATAGTCTTGAGATCATGTTAGGTTACACAGTTTTCGTGAGACCCATGAAGCGACGTATGAGTCTTTCGATAAGTTTCTTTTTTGAGATATCGTCAAACCTTCAAAGCAAACATAATAGGCCTTCACAGAAATATAAACAAAAGTTTCACGACAAAACACCAAACTTTTATAGGACCAAATCTTCACATGAAAAAACGAGTCTTCACAAGAGAAAAACCGACCTATATATCTAATGAAAAACATTTCAAATATTCACGGTAACAGTACGACAAACCCTCACGAAAAGCAAACACTAAACATTCAGAGTCTGTATCCAAACCTTAGTTGTGGTCTTACAAAAACTAGATGGTCTCACGAGAAAACCGACTCTGTATTCTATTTCATAATTTCTTGCACAAGTTAAATTTCATTCATTGATCCAAATTATTTACACTTTGATCTTTTCATCCTTATAAAAATATTAAGATTAATAATACACATATGATGAATTTGTTCAGGTTAATTTTTTTTGAACTCTTTGAATTTTTTGGTACAAATCTTCATCTTTTTATTTTAAAAAAAATCCTTGACATTTTAATTTTAGATGACACAAGATTTAATAAAAATGTGTGATTATCAACTAAATGATTAATTATATTAAAATGAATCAACTTTATTTTAATTCCTATTTTTAAAAACAAACATTTACAATATTTATTTTGAGCAAACTTTAAAACTTCTCGATCTTTTAAGAGGTTTAGAGATTAAATTTATGTTTTGAAAACAAAGTTTATAATCATTTGAATCATATTCTTTTGTCCACATTCATGTTTATAGAAAATTATATATGGGTAGAGGCAGTTCTCTCTCTCTAAAACCCTCTGTGGTCTGAATTTTTTTTCCTAAGGGTTTCTCCCCTCCGACGACTCTCCGCCTCTCTTTGCTCTCAGACTCTCTGGTAGCTCCGACTTTCCAGTTGGTTCCTTGTCCTCATGGCTACAAAAGAAGACAACATTGAGGCGCTGTCAGCTCTCACGACAAAACTTCACGGTTCTCCGACCTAAACCTCTCTCGAGGTGGAAGATGCTACGAATACCATAGCGGTTCAGACGGTGGAGGAACTCCATCTTGATGTGTTCACCGATTCCTCGATGGTCACCCGGGTGTTCTCCTGGAAAGGATGCAACACTTCTTTTCTTAAAACCATACTCAACAGGATGTGGAAATTTAGAGAAACATGGCAGGTACGATTTCTGGGTAACGATGATTTGAGTTCTTTTTTCGGGTTCTCCTTCTCCTCTCCCTCGGACCAAACTTGGGTGATTCATCGGATGTCGTGGTGTTTCTCTGGTGGGTTCCTCCTTGGGACCCCATGGCCTACCTCAGGTAATTGGAAGGATGCCATCCTCAACACTATTCCGCTTCAGCTAACCATCGACAATATCCCGTTACAACTTTTCACGAAAAACAACCTCCAATCTTGGGTTAAAGGGCAGATCCCAACGCTGAAATCAAATGGAAGGGTACCAACCTGGACATGATCCGAGCTAGAACCACAACTCGGGTAAATCTTCCGGTGGATAAACGACCATGTGTGGGGCTCTTCATACCTTTTGAGCGGAGGATGAAATGGATCCAATTTAAATTCGAGAGACTCCCGATCATTTGCTATAAATGCGGGATTTGGGGCCATGAAATTCCAGATTGCACCAACAAAGTGGTGGCGATTCGTGACCCGGATGACCCGGAAAGGAAGCTCATGCAACTCTACTCTATGGACCATGGCTTTTCGATGGATGTGTGGGAGATTGCTTCACCCCGTTTTATGCCAAGAAGGAATGGATGGTGGAAGATGGAAGACCTCAAGATCCCCCAAATAAACAAAAAAAATACTACTCAAATGGACGCCACCAACAACGACGTCAACACCGACAATAGCTCTAAGCCGCCTGTAAAATCCCCACCGGAGGTAAACTCTATCCCTCTGGTTGACCATAACAAAAGTAAAATAACTTTTTTACTTTGGAAAGGACAACCAACCCATGAATGGCAATCACCACTCTAGACCTATGACCAACTTGGATTTGGAGAAAAGTACACTGGAACCTTCCTATTTTACCAAGGATAAAGCCAATCCCATTGCTAAAGAAAAAGATGATAAGACTCTTGAAGCTCTGACCTTACCTGTCAACTCTGTGGGAGACAAAATTCAAAAATATTTGGGTGAGCTAAACTTTGGAACCCACTCCCATCCTTTGGAGCATGGAGCCGTCCACTGCCCTAGTGGAGGCTATAACCCCACAAAAAGCCAAAACCCAACAATCACCACATCGCTTGTTCCTACTACTAGTAGCACTTGTGGGACCCCCTCACCCCCAATGCATAAGAACGCCCACCCACATACCCATACTAATCCCATGCAAACTACTTTCCATCCCCATACAAAACCAAATAGTACCCCCACACCCATACAACACTTAGAAACAAAGTTTCCTTCATCCTTCGATACCGGTCTGTCTATACCCGACGCCCCCATCCCAAGTAGAAAACGCTATTCTATGAAAGACAAAGCACAAAAGCTACACGGTAAGAAGATGAAAGTGGGTTCCAATGATCCAGAAGGAATTGAAACTCTCATCAATGAAAATCTCCCTTCTCCAACAACCAACATCTCGAACCAAGACTTACCAGAGGCGGGACCCGTTGCACGGGCCTGCCTACACCAATGAATATTCTATCTTGGAACTGTCGGGGCCTTGGCAACCCCCGGGCGGTTCCGGTACTTAGAGAGTTGGTAAGAGGATCTCGGCTAGATGTTATCTTTTTATTTGAAATGCTTGTCTCGCAATCAAAAGTAGATTACCTTAGAAATAGGTTGGGGTTTGACTCTTATATTGCTGTCAATTGTAACGATCGTAGTGGCGGCCTTTGTGTTCTTTAGAAAAATAAAGTGCAATGTTCTCTTTTGTCGTATTCTCAGAATTATATTGATCTTGAAATTACTGATTGTAATCGTGGAACTTGGCGTCTTACTGGCTTCTACGGTTACCCGGAAAGAGGGAGACGCCGAGATTCTTGGAATCTTCTCCGCTCGCTTGCAACACGGTCAAATAAACCGTGGATTGTCATAGGAGATTTTAATGATCTTGTCTCCCAACAGGAAAAGAAAGGTCTCCTAGAACACCCCGACTGGTGCATTTACGAGTTTCGTGAGGCGCTCTCCGACTGTCACTTATTGGATTTCCCCATGCATGGGTTCCCTTTTACATGGTGCAGACATAAAGGGAAACCTAACGAGGTTTATGAGCGTTTGGATCGAGCCGTTGGCTCTCAATCCTGGATCAATATTTTCCCACACCACTGGGTTGAAAATTTGATCAACCCAATTTCTGACCACTCCCCAATATTGTTGCATACGCATAATGTCGAGAATTCCACATTCTTGGTTAATAGAATCTTCCGTTTCGAAAAAAAATGGCTCCAGGAAGAGTCGTTGACCGAGATTGTCTTGGGCAATTGGGATTTCTCGGCGACCCATAGCCTCCCGGATAGACTATCGACATTGGCCGGCAAACTTAGTTCTTGGGGTCGAACTCTCAATGCAACCCAAAAGGCAGAAATCAAGGATTGTACTTACAAGCTTACGCGTTTAAGAGAAAGTTCTTCGGTCGATGACGCCAAAGTTTTTGAAGACACAAAGACTAAAATGGTCTCCCTCCTCCTCAAGGAAGAGGAGCATTCGAAACAAAGAGCAAAGATGTTTTGGCTCAAAGACGGTGATGATAATACCAAAGCTTTTCACGCTTTTGCTAACGGAAGACGAAAACGCAACTGGATTAGACGGCTCAAAAATGAGGATGGGATCTGGATTACGGACGAGAATGGTCTTCGCAACCTTGCCACCGATTACTTCCACATACTTTATTCCTCTAGTAATGGCTTGGCTATGGAGATGGTTACCAAAGTTCCGGAATCCATTAACGAGAGTGACAACGTGCTCCTTACGGCTCCGTTCACAAAAGATGAATTTAATGATGCTTTATTCCAAATGCATCCCGATAAATCCCCAGGCCTCGATGGCTTTAACTCACGTTTCTTTCAACATTTTTGGGCAACCATTGGCAGCGACATATTCGAAGCCGGTACCAATTGGATCCAAAACCAACGGCTCCCTCTAGGCGTGAACGACTCAATTATTACTCTCATTCCTAAATGTGACGAACCGGAATCCATGAAAGATCTCCGACCGATAGCCCTTTGCAACGTGGTGCTCAAAATTATTACAAAGGTTCTTGCAAACCGGCTCAAAAAATTCCTCCCTAAAGTCATCCGTGAGAATCAATCGGCTTTTTTAAAAGGAAGACTTATCACGGATAATGTTCTACTTGCGTTCGAAATCCTACATAGCATGAAGAGAAATACCCGGAAAAAATGGGGTGATGTTGCCCTCAAGATTGATATAAGCAAAGCTTATGATAGGCTTGATTGGGGTTTCTTACGACTCATTATGTTAAAAATGGGGTTTTCAAACAGTTGGGTAGACATGATCATGACGTGTGTAGAATCGGTTAGATACTTTGTGCGGATAAATAATGAGATTGCGGGTCCCATTACTCCTAGAAGAGGGCTTCGACAAGGTGACCCGCTATCGCCTTACTTGTTTATCATTTGCATGGAATGTCTCTCTTCGCTTATTGATGATGCTGTTATTAATGGTCGGCTCCACGGGAGCCGTGTTACTAGACGGGCACCGGCCATTTCTCACCTGTTATTCGCAGATGATGCGTTTCGTTTTTGTAGGGACACCATTGAGGAGTGCAACACGCTCAAACATATTCTTGCCACCTTCGAAAAAGCCTCCGGTCAAGCGATCAATTTTGACAAATCCGGGATCATGTGTAGCAGCAACATCGCCCCGGATCTTAAAGAGACGATTTCCCATGTTTTGGGAGTGTCAAATCCTCTTGATACGGGAAGATATTTGGGGCTTCCCTCCATGATTAGCAAGAATAAAAGATCTGTTTTTAGACATATTAAAGAAAAAATTTGGCAAAGACTAGTCGGGTGGCGACAAAAGCCTATTTCTAAAGCGGGACGTATAACTCTCATCAAAACCGCGACCCAGGCTATCCCGATTCACGCCATGAGTGTGTTCTTAGTCCCAAAGACTGTTATCGAGGAGATGCATCGGATGATGAATTCGTTTTGGTGGAGCACAAAATGTGATGGCTCGAGAGCTATCAATTGGCTCACCTGGGATCGTCTCTGTACCCCATAAAAGAATGGTGGTCTCGGGTTCCGCGACCTTGCGGCCTTCAATTTAGCTATGTTGGGAAAACAAGGTTGGCGCCTTTTATCCAACCCAAATACTTTGACTAGCCGAGTTTTCAAAGCCAAATATTACCCAAAAGGGGACTTCCTAAACGCGAGGTTGGGTCATGCACCGAGCTTTACGTGGCAAAGTATTTGGAGTTCTCAAATTATCCTAAAGGAAGGGTGTAGGTGGAAGGTGGGATCCGGGACTACAATCAACGTTTGGAAAGACCCATGGTTACGTGATGATCACAATTTTAGAGTGGTAACGACGACCCCCGCTAACTTAGGGGACCTCTGGGTTTGTGAGCTCTTTTTAACGAACTCACTTGAATGGGACCAGTACCGAATCTGTCAAATTTTTTCCCCGCGGGATCAGACGGAAATTCTCAATCTCCCTCCCCGTACAAATAATTTTCCCAATAAGTTAATTTGGCATTGGTCTTCTAATGGGTCTTATTCTGTCAAAAGCGGTTACCGTTTGATTATGGAACGATTTTCTAACAACTCCCATCACTTTGTGAATGGTAAGTGGAACAAAGTTTGGAATAGCAAAACCCCTCATAAAATTCGTAATTTCATTTGGAGAATGAGTAGAAACGCTCTTCCTCATCGAGGCAATCTCCAAAAAAGGGGCGTTAATATCCCTTGCACTTGTGTTCTTTGTGGTGTCAATCCGGAGAACAATTGGCATCTCTTTATCGACTGCCCGATCACTAAAAAGATCTGGACAGAGGCTGGGTTTTGGAATTTTATTGACATGAAGGCGAACCTTGCCAACGACTTTAATAGTTGGTTCTTTGCCATTCTTGACGAATGTTCTCCACCTTTTCTTGACAGCTTCTTCATCCTATTGTGGAGTATTTGGAATCACATGAACGATGCCTTATGGAACAACCATCTAAAACCTAGCTCGGTGGTTAACCGTAACGCTCAGATTCTCTTACTCGATTGGCAGCTGGCGATGGGCTTACGAACTCAAAATGCGACGGTTAAGAGGGCCGATCAATGCAACCGCTAGCACAAACCGCCGATGGGATACTGGAAATGCAACACGGACGCTTCTACGAACGATGATCGGGCCCGATCAAGTTGGGGTGTTGTTATCAGAGACGACAATGGTACGTTTGTGGTTGCTCGTACGATGACCAGACTCGGAATCCCGCTTGTGAAAGAATGTGAGGCGCTAGCCTTAGAAGATGCTTTACGGTGGACTTCCAAGTTAGGGTTGCAACGTATTATCTTTGAAGTGGACGCGAAACAAGTGGTCGATGCCATTCATTCTGATCAGGATGATGCTTCAGAATTTGGTGACATTATTTCTCGATGCCGGGAGGTTTTATGCAGCAACAACTCTTATGCTATCAAGTGTGTTGGACGACTTGCTAATGGGGTTGCGCACGATCTAGCGAAAAGAGCCCAGTTCCTCCCTTGTCCCACTATGTTCTTTGATTTACCAAATTTCCTTATTGATTCCATGAACAATATATGTAACAACTCTGATCATTAATCTTATTGGCTTTTCTTCAAAAAAAAAACAAAGTTTATATTATTTTGGTTTCTCAATATAAATGTTGAAAGTTGGCTTCCGAATTTTTTTTTCCTACAAATTTAGTGGTCGTTTACTAAATGTTTACCAAGATAGGTGATTATCAAGTGACATAACTTTATCGGATGAATATGGCAAAGACCAAAAATCTTACCCGGTAAGAGCTAAGGAAAGGACCGAGAGTTTTACTCGGTATGTGAGGGTGAAGACTCTTATCACGGTTAGCACTTATCATGAAATTTGTTGCATACCATACCGTTTTGGTGGACTAAAATCTTACTTGGTGAGTAAGGTGCTTACTGGGTTATTTACCTTATCGGATGAACATGAAATGGGTTAAAAATCTTACCAGGTAAGAGCAATGATAAGGATGAAGAGTCTTACTCGGTAAGTGAGAGTGACGACTCTTACCCGTGTAAGTTCTTTTTTTTGAAATATATAATATTTATATACGACAAATGCAACAAATAAACTCACACACCCTCCTCACCTTTGGTGAGGTTTGAACCCCTGACCTCCTAGAAGACCAAAGACTCCTATACCGCTAGGCCAAAGGCCCTTTGGTCACCCGATAAGTTCTTACCAGGTGAACTGTTGCATACGAAACTGTTTTGATGGACTATAGTTTTACCCGGTAAAGTAAGGGGCCATGTACCTGGTAAGATTCAACACTCTAACTTTAGGGACCGTTTATCAAACACTTATCCAGGTATGCGTTTCCAAGCTTAGTAAGTTATATTACATTAACCGATGAATATGACAATGACCAATAATCTTAGCCGGTAAGAGAGAAAGTAATGGTCGAGAGTCTTACCCGGTAAGTGAGGGTAGCGATTCTTACCCGGTTAACTCTTACCGGGTAAAATTTTGCCTACGATACCATTCTAATGGACTAAAATCTTACCCGATAAGGTAAGTGGTAAGGTCGAATTTAATCGGTAAATGCTTACTGGGTAAGTGTTTGGGTAAACGATCCCTTGCTTTACCGGGTAAACTTTTAGTCCATCAAAACGGTATAGTATGCACCAAATTTACTAGGTAAACGCTTACTGGGTAAGAGTCGTCACCCTCACTTACCGGGTAAGACTTTCCATCCTTATCATAACTCTTATCGGATAAGATTCTCGGCCCTTGCCATGTTCATCCGGTAAGGTAATGAGCCAGTAAGCGCTTACCGAGTAAGCGCTTACCGGGTAAGCGTTTAGTAAACGACCTCTAAGTTAGAGTGCATAATCTTACTTGATAAACGCTTACCGGGTAAGCGTTTAGGTAAACGACCCCTAAGTGATAGTGTTGAATTTTACCGCTAAGCGTTTACCATTTGTCATTTACCTTAACGATGACCATGACAATGACAGAGAATCTTACCCGGTAAGAGGCATAGCAAGGACCAATAATTTTACCCGATAAGTGAAGGAGAAGACTCTTAACCGATAAGTGCTTATCGGGTAAAAGACGTTTATCACAATCCATTTTTAATGTTCAAGAATGTTACCCGATAAGCTAAGGTGAGGATGACGACTCATACTAATAAGCACTTACCCAATAAATGTTTAATAAACATCCCCTTATTTTCTTGAAATAATTTTTTGAAAGTTTGATCTATCAAAATATGAACAAATTAATGTAAATTCCTTCCATTACAATCAAAGTAAATTTGCCTTTAACTAAATACTAGAAGCGTACCCGCGCAATGCAGCGAGATACATCACGATTTTAATGTTTCATTTTTTTGTCGATTTACAGTACGATTTTGGATGATTTTGAGAAAATGATAATGTTTTTTTATAAATTTTTTTAATTTAGGCTTAATAATATAATGTTGTTTATATAAAAAAGTTAAGTATTTTGTTAGAATTCAATAATTATCTTATATATTTTAATGACATCTAGAAAAAATAACCAATTACATATTTAATAATATAATTAAAACAAATTTATATTAATTAATAGTGATACATGGAAAGGTCTGCATAAAAGGAAGACCCTGCATATACCAAATTGGTGGGTGTTAGAAGTCTGCAGTAGTAATATGTATCTTGTGCTTTGATACTTGTAAATTAAGAGATTTTTAAAATATTGCATAAAATGATGATACCTTGTGCCTAATAATTTGTATTTAAGAGTTTTTTATCCGTGTTTTATAATATAGTATAAATATGTAAGAAAAATTAGAGACGTAATCTCTAACATATTCTTCAAAACAAGAAAATGAAGATTTTAGGGATTTTTTATTTATTTCAAAAGATTCTCTAAAGCAGATAAAAGCATAATAGTGAAGATCAGACCATCTCCAACAGATTCTCCAAAATGGAGAATTAAAAGTTGAAATCTCCAAAAGAAAAATTATGTTCATCTCCAACAACTTATAATATGAATTATAATATTAAAATATTCAATACATTTTATAAAATATTATTTCTCTTTTCTATATATACATTTAATTTCATAAGTAATCATTTTTGAAAAACTTTTTAAATTTGAAGAATTTCACACATTTTTTTCTTAATTTCTCTATTTTGGAGAAGATTTTAACGAATTTGTTGAAGCAAAAATTTCTTAAATCTCCATTCTGAATAATTGGTTGGAATGTTCTAAAATCTCTATTTAGAGAAATCTCTGAAAGTGATTGTTTAAAAGTGAAAATTGATGTTTTTTTATTTCCGTGAATTAGAGTTTTTGTAATTAAATGTCTAAAAAATATTTATTAAATAAATTAAATATTTTAATAATATAATTAATATTGTAGTAATATAGTAAAAATTTTAAAAGTTTTGACGTTTCATTTTCTTTTTAAAAAATTAAAATTTTGCTAGAAATGTTCTAACCTCGTCCATTTCATGTAATAACTGTCAATAAACAAAGCATAGATAAATAAATAAAATTAATTATTATTATTAAATTCCAATTATCTTACCATATTTTGATTAATGCTTGTTGACATAAAAAAGTACAATGTAATGTTTGACCATGTAATAAATTCTTTATCTAATTTTAATTATAAAATCAATTCAAAATATCGAATTAAAAAGCAATAAATATATTTCCAAATGTTCTCTAATATTTGATTTTTGAAGCATTAATTTTTATTAATAAAAAAATATTTCAAATATGTCAAATTAAATAATCCAATAACCTTCTTAAATTACTTATCAAATCAAAAAATATACCATTAAATACAACTTTAACAATACAACATCTTTATTCCAAAACAATCACTTTTGATTCAAACACAATAAAACCATATAATCGAGTTCGGTGACTTACACCTTTAACCTTGTACAATCGGTATGCCTAAACGATACACTTTTCTTTTCTAAATCATAACCTACCAAAAAATTGCTTTGTGCCAAGTTCCCGAAAATCGCATTCATGGAATTCGGCACCATCCCTAAACACATAACATGCTTACTAACCTCGATAAATATGTTATATCTAAGCAATGGGACATCCGCTCCCTCAAAATGCATCGTGATTTTAGGCGCATGCTTAACTCGTTTCGTACGATAACACAAACTCAGCTGATTTTGAGGATCTTTAATCGTTCTCACATTTTTAAGATTCTCTTTAATAGCCGCCTCGACTCTATGGTATAGATTATGAGGTAACATTGTAAATGTTGTACCTGAATCCAAGATCATGTTTCCTTTATGCATCGGCTTTGTGGGGTTCGAGGGCTCGCTGTTATTCAATCGTATATCACCGACAGTGATCCCTTCTAGTGTGACAAAATAAAACGTGGGCGACCATTTTGGGACGAGAGGAGTCGAAACGGCTTGTGAGCCGAAATTAACGTCACCGAAGATTAGTTTGCTAGACAATTTCAACAAATGATCATCGGTTGGGAATGGAATCATACAATATGAAAACTTTGGTGTCACTAAAGTACGTATTTGTGACACAAGAGAGAAGTCTCCTCCGCCAAGGCCGATAATGCCACCCCAGGTTTTTTCGAAAACACCGTCGTTGCGGAACGAACAACCGAAAACGAAATCTTGGAGATCCCGACCACCTAATTTGATGGTTTCTGTAGCGACATCACCGATGCTATAAGATCCGTCCGCATAAGCTTCGGTAAACTGGCAAGTTTTCGTCGATGAGCATTTGGTTGCGACGGATGATAGAGTCTTGCACGTCTCTGATTTACAACCAAAGGCTTTATAAGTAGAAGATAACTTTGGGTTAAAAATCGAACCTACATGCTTATAACACTGAATGCAAGGTCTACATTGTATCCATGACAAATCGCTACCGGTATCAGCGATGGCCAGGACGCGATGTGATAGATTTCCAAACGAAATGTTCATCAGAAACTCCCCTTCATCGGGGATTATCTGGGTTTGGTATGTCGATGAGTTTGATTGAAAACGTTTGGCGTTTTTGATAGAGCGTTGCAGAGCTCGACCAACGCGTTGTGAAAAGGTCATTCCATGATTGTAAAAGGGGGATTCGATGGAATCGCGATGAATAAGGTCGACGCTAAATGTAGCACCGGATGTGGCGCCTATGGTTGTCGCCGGAGAACAACCCACAATATATAAAATGGCTAGTGTTATCCCAAGGGCAAGTGAGAAAACCCCCATGATATTGTTTTTGTGACAAATTTGTGTTCAACTCCAAGGATTGCTAGCAATTTATATAGGATAAAAAATTGACTTTTAATTAATTTTACGATTTGACAACTATATATATATATATATATATATATTATATTGAAGTAATATGTACAATAGTGTATGTGACTTTAAAAAAATAATAACACACTTTTCTTGAAAATGGATTAATAAGAAAATCGAATGAATTAATTACTATATATATATATTCATAATAATTATGTGAAATTTCTAAAGATATATTGACTATTTATTTATTTTTAAAACAAAATATTAAATATTAGATTCGTTTGTTAATGCCACTATTTTAATATGAACTTCCTAAAATTTAATGCATGAATTAAATAAAATAAGGGGCCGTGTATTAAACTTGGGTAAGCGTTTATTGGGTATTAATTACTTAGTTGGGTGATTAAGACAAGAACTCAGAATCTTATCTAGTAAAAAACATAACAAAGATCAAAAATCTTATCTAGTAAGTGATGTAGAAGAAGTCTTCTTCGATAAACGCTTAGTAGGTAAAAGACATTTATCAACAATCAATTTTGATAACCGAGAATGTTATCTGATAAAGTAAGTGTACATGGTGATTCTTATCGGTAATTGCTTACTCGGTAGACGTTTTTATTTTTATAAAAATCTATATATTAAAAAAAGTGAAATAAATCTTAATATTATTAATTTTTAAGAAAATTACAAATTTCGTCCTTATGGTTTGCAAATCTTATAGATTTAGTCCCTACATATTTCAAATAATGCCTGTTGACTTCAAAAGAGTTAGGGGTTGTTTACCAACTCTTTTCGGGTAAGTGATGCCCGGGTAAGGGTATTGTCCCGAGTAAGAACTGTCCAGAGTAAGAGCTGTCCGGGTAGGAGTGTTTACCAACTCTTTCCGGGTAAGTGCTTACCGACAAAAAAATGACCATTTTGACCCTTTGATCCTATATCTCTAGTTGATTGAATTCTAGCCAACAAATAGTTGATTGAAAATGGGTTTTAAAAAACACAAACAAAAGCATATAAACAAACACACAAACACATGAAAGAAATAGCAGAATCCATGACCTAAAAAACGAAATCAAAACAGAAAATCCATGACCAATTTAAATAAAATCGAAAAGAAAAACAGAGAAAGGGGATGTACTACTTGTTGTTGTGTGACAAAATCGAGAAGAAAACGGTGACCCTTGTTGGTTTTGCTGAGAAAAAACGGTGACCCTTTGTTGGTTTTCTTTCTTAACAAACTACATGGAGAAGAAATCACAACAGTTAACAAAATAAAAAACAATAACGAAATCAAAATCGACGAGCAAAGTACTACCTCAAAGAGGGGAACTCTGGATAGGTTTATTTGTGACAAAATCCAAAAGGGTTTCAAAATCTTACCGAGTAGATAGGAGGGAGGAGAAATGTGGATCGATTTCACAGTTTTCGATCGATTCCACATCTGCAGATCGGAACTTTAGAGGAAGGAGGAGAACTACGCAGAGAAGATCGGAGCTGTGGAGAAGGGAGGAGGGAGCAGAGAGACCGATCGGTGGCTGGAGGAGAGCGAACCGGTGGCCGGAGGAGAGCGGGCCGGTGACCGGAGGAGAAGCGATGAGGGAGGAGGGATGAGGGCGGCTGAAATAAGCGTGTTTGAAACCTAATCAGTGAAAGGGCCTCCATGGAAATAACAAATCTGACCGGGGTAAGCATAAATTTGATGCTGGTCGGGTAAGTTTTCGGTCAGATTTTAGTCCGATCCAGCATTTGGTAAACACACTGACCGCTGACCGAGTCAGATCTGCTGACCGAGTCAGTCCGGTCAGCGGCTAGTAAACATCCCCTTACATAATGTTTGACCATGTTATAAATTATTTATTTTAGAGAGAATTACAGTTTTGGTCCCTGAGGTTTCATACTTTCTTTGAAAGGAGGACATATACTGCAGTATCTCAAATAGTGGTACCTGAGGTTTGGTATTTGCTCTGAAAGGAGGACCTCCTCACTAACCCCGTTAAAAAACTCAGTTAGTGAGAGGGGTATTTGGTCATATCACTTTTTTTCCCTCTCAAACCAACGAAACGATTTAATTGATTTAGCCAACTCTTGGTATCCCCATCACTCTCACTCACTATACCCATCGCTCTCACTCACTCAAAATCGACCAAGAAATTGAAGCAAACTCAAATGCAATGTCATCTTCGTGGGTTTTAAGAATAGAACTCCATGAAGGATGGAGTCCAACAGATGTTTACAGTAAGCATTTCCCTCTGTTTTTTGATACTGACATTGTCGATCTTTTTTACAGTGAAACTAACCACATTTACCTTCTATTTTGATCATAGATATTTACCCAACACTGATAACAACAAGAATCAACCATGGAGGTGTGTTTACAAAATTTCCTGGAAGAAGATATGTAACACCCTAAAAATCAGAGTAAATTAAAACTTCATAAATAAGGCAATAAGATATCTGCATTGATATAAACCTCTCGAAAAGGTGTGCCAGTCCTTAAGACTTTACAAAAACCTGTACGGATTTAGAATTCATCAACAGACTGATCTAAACATAACTATCTAGATTACATCAGTTGACATCCATTAATCATCAAAAGAATGGGACTTAACAATGCCCAACTATCAACACTTTAATCAACACAAAAAGCCCCGAGACCCAACTCGTCTCTCAAAACCCGGTGCATCCCACCGCTAAGGGAAACCTGTTATACATATCATTTGAGAAAAAGTGTCAGACTTAAAGCCTGGTGAGAACATACAGTTATAAAGCTCAAAAGATATAAATATCAATATAATAAGGAAATCTTTTCATAAGGTTTAATTCATAAAGATAACATTTCGCCACAACCGGGCCTTTTCGGTCCAAAACTCATCATATGATGACAAAAGAACCATTTTACCAAGGATAGTGGTGTAACACAAAGTAGACAACAATTCCGAGTTATGAGCTAAACACTTGGAGTCCTCAGCAATGAACCCAGAGTCCGTGCTACGAGGTGAGATCGCGCTCCCAAGGGAAACCAATGTATACTCCTTCACTAGGATCACCATGAACCATGGCTAGTATTCGGCCTCACATAACCGTACCAAGTTGCCCCCGAGGAACATGTGATCTATAGCTACAATTTGGGGAATATAACCTCCCAACAAAACAGTCTACTCCAAAACCTAGGGATCCACTAGTAATGGTACAGACTCGTCACAACAACATATGTGACCAACCATAAATAAACATATGGTATTAACACATTTTATAAACCAAATGTCATTTCCAGTTCAACTTCTGGTAAGAATGAAAAATCATTAAAATGAGTTCATAAACATTCTTTTCACATATCCACATAATGTGTAAGTAAAACATCATTTTACTTTAATAAGGCAGAACTAGTCATTTTAGTCAAAACTGATCGGGAACCCCGAAAATCACTAAAAACTTCATTTATATCAAAATGTAGAGAACATGAAATCATACCGTAGAAATACTTCGGATTTCGCAAATAAGAGTTTTGACATGTATAAAGTTTGTAAAATGGTTGTAGGAACTCACCGATAGGTTTTTGGAATAAAACCCAGAAAACCAGATAGCGATCACGACGAAGAGGTGAAGCTTAAAACACCGACCCTTTGCTAGAAACACCGAAAACTAGCAACCAAACGAGACTTCGAAGATCGAAAGATGAAAAGAGAGAGAAATAGAGAGAGAAAGATATTTAGATTTTGTGATAAAGTGAATTTGGGAAACTGAACCTCTTTAAGACGGTCTATGCAACCTCGCGGGTTATGCCGCGACTTCAACCCGCGGCATAACTCGCCCGTGTCCCAAAAACCCTAATCATCCAGTGGGTTTCGCGGGTTGTGCCGCGACCTCTAGTCGCGGTATAACTCGCGTAGTTCTCAAAATCCCATATCCAACAGAGGGTTTCGCGGGTTGTGCCGCGACCTCTAGTCGCGGTGTAACTCGCGTAATTCACTGTTTCTCCCCCAAAATTCTCAAAACTCCAAACAACATCAAACCAAACACGGAGCTAACGATGAAACTTAACCACGAGAATAACAAAATTACACAACGGAAATCCGGGGTGTTACAAGATACATAAATGGTAAAACTGATTTGGTTGATTTGATTAACACTGATCACATTTCAATTCATCAATTTGACAATATCATGATAACACTAGGTACGATAAGAGAGAAATAATGTACTACCATTTCTTGATTCCATCCAGTGACCTAGATACAGGGTTGAGAGATTTGGGGAGTGACCTGGATATTGCAAACCTGTTAAATTATGTCCCTTCCACCAAGTTAATAGATGTTTTCATAGAACATGGGAAAACAAATTTGACAACTTACTTTTCACCCCCAAATCCCACTAATGTTGTTATTGAGGAAAGGAATGCTGAAAACATAGACTTGAATCAAAGTTTTGATCATTTGCACTTTAGCTTTGATCCTTTCATAGGGTTAGATTCTGGTTTACCAGAAGTGGGACAAGGGGTTAATTTGAACCAAATAGTTGAAATGAACAATGTGTTAGACTTGAACCAGGGATTAGAAGTGAACATTGTAGTTGATGTGAACCAGGGAGTTGATATGAATCAGGGAGATGGCAACCATGGGCAGTACATGTGTGATGAAGATCCATTGAACCAGGGAAGTGGCAACCATGGGGAACTTGAGAGTCATGATAGCAATTACTATGATTCATTTGATGGATTTGATGCAGATATGGAAGATTATGTAGATACATCTGGAGAGTGGTTAGGATTAGATGAAGAAGATAGTGATACACTGAATGTGCAAGGTGACATCCAGTGGCTTATGCAGTGGTAGAGTCTGAGTCAACAGTGTCATGGAGTTGGTTCTTAGAGTGCCTTGGAGATGATCTTGATCTTCAATCCAATTCCAACTTCACTTTTATCAATGATAGGCAAAAGGTATGATTCCAGCTTCACTTTTATCATTTATCTCTTAATACCAACTCCATGTTAATCTGTATCACTTTTGATTTACATATAGGGTATCATTCCAGCTATTCAGAGGTTGTTTCCCTCAGCTGAAGATAGATACTGCCTTAGACACATTCATGAGAATATGAAACTTCAATGGAGAGGTAAAACATACAAAGATTTGTTGTGACAGTGTGCAACAACTCCCACTGTCCCCCAATTCAGAACAACAATGGATCACTTGAAAAGATTCAATTTGAGTTGTTATGAATGGTTGAACAAGATCCCCCCTCAACATTGGAGCATATCACACTTTATAGGTTACTTGTTTTCATCCCAAATCCATGTTTATTGTTTTGAACTTGTTTGAGATTCTTACACTTAATATGTCTTCTATTTGTTGATGAATATAGGTATATGTCACTTTGATGTCCTCCTAAATAACATGTGTGAGGTGTTCAATAGGCAAATCATTGATGCTAGGGATAAACCAACTCATTCTTGCTTGGAGTTCATCAGAGTGTATCATATGAAGAGGATTGTGAATGTGTTAAAGGTAATTGATGTTTGTGATGGACCACTGACCCCAACTGCAAACAAAATCATGGACAATGTCAAGAAAGAGGCAGTCAAATACCAGGTGGTATATAATGGTAGAGATAGGTATATTGCATTTTCATTCTTCAATCCATGTACCAAGTAAATAACTTGTGCATAAGCTAATAGATGTTTGTTATCATAGGTGTCTGGACCTTGGAATGACCAGTGCATAGTTGATGTTATAGCAAAAACATGCTCTTGTAAGAGGTGGGAATTAATAGGAATTCCTTGCAAGCATGTTGTGGCTACCAACTGGAATATGGCAGTTAATGGCTATGATGCATTACCTGAAGAATGGGTGGATCCTTCATACAGGCTTAGCACATAGAAGGAGATGTATAGCTTCAAGATTGAGCCAACAAATGGAAGTATGTTGTGGGATACATCTAATTGTCCAACCACTTTGGTTCCACCAAAGCATCATAAACAAATTGGCAGACCAAGGAAAAAGAGAAAGAAGACAGTTAAAGAGATGTCTCAGAAATCTGGTGGCACTGGCAAACTATCCAGGAAGGGGTCTATTGTCACTTGTGATAAGTGTAAGAATCAGTGACATAACTCAAGAACTTGTTAGGGCCAAGTAGGACTTTCACAGGGTAGGGGATGATATGGTTGTTAGGTTGTTGTTTGCTTAGGTGATATGTTTGTTTAGGTTGTGCATCTTTTGGGTAGTCAAACGTATGTATGGACAAGTAATTTATGTAACAGGTTGTTGTTTGTTTTGGTAGTACTTTGTTATGGACAAAGTACCATTTTGTGCTAATTTTATGGACAAGTAACTTATGTTATTGACAATGTATGGTGTGACAATGTTTTGGTTTCTATGTTCTGGACAAATTACACAATATGTTTTGGAATTCTATGGTATGGCATTTTTGTGGTTTGTATGTACCCAAAGTTCAACACATTAAAGTAAAACAGAGTATGTGTCAAAAAGGAAATTGCAATTCATAACATAAAGGAAATTGTATTGATTGATAAACTAACAAAACCAGATACATTAGTTCATCACTAATACATCCATTACATCATAAACTAACAAAACCAAATACATTACTTCATCACTAACACATCCATTCTACATTGAGATTAAATAAAAATCCCATTTAGTTCAAAGAAAGATACAAGCAAAACCCAAAAAATAGCCAACTAAGAACTAATAGCAGCTGCAAATTCCAAATTTTCTTTTCTCTTGCCTTGATATATTCTTCAAGTTTGTTCTTTGACCTTAGCAACCTAGGGATAACATCTATAGCCCGAGAATAAATTGGTGGATCAAACCACCCAAAAAAGAAACATTTTTCACTCTGTTAAAAGAAAAAAAAGGAGAGGTTACCATTCTTCACTCTGTTAATGCAAGAACATTCTTTGAGAGAGAAATGTAAGAAATTGAGAAAGGAAAAAAAGCTTACCATTATTCTTGAATATGTGTAGAACCTACGGCCTGGGTTTGCATTTGTCCATGATGTTCTTAAAGTTGCTTGAACACCACAGTGGCAAATCACCATTATCGAACTAATGTTAGTAGCAGAGCAAAAAACTGAACCAAGGAAGAAGAAGAAAGAAGAAGAAAAGAAAAAAAGGGAAGTCGTTTATTTGATTTAAGAGAAAAAGTGATATGACCAAAATACCCCTCTCACTAACTGAGTTTTTTAACGGGGTTAGTGAGGAGGTCCTCCTTTCAGAGCAAAATCCAAACCTCAAGGACCACTATTTGAAATATTGAAGTATAGATCTTCCTTTCAAAGAAATTACGAAACCCCAGGGACCAAAACTTTAATTCTCTCTTTATTTTATTTTATAAAATCAATTCAAAAGGTTGAGTTAGAAAGCAGTAAATATATAGGCTAAATGTATGAAAAAATAACCTATTTTTATATAAAAATATTATAATATTGTATTTTTATTTTTTCTTATTATTAACATTGTACTTTTAAATTATTTTTTTATTAGAACATTGTACTTAGAAATTTACTCATTATAACAATCAGTAATTTTTTTTTTTGTAACTGTGGGTTTCCGATCCAGCTTACGCATACCGACATTGAGTAATTTATTACCTTTTAAACCGGTTAATCTCACTTTTTTTTGCTTGCATGTCTAAATGAAGTGACATAGATGACACGTCATTCTAGTTACGTGACATAAGTAAGTAAAAAAATTATCTTTCAATTTTTTAATAATTTCCTCACTTTCCCTTCCGATTATTTATATTACAGATTATGTTTTTCATCCCTCTCTTAGTCTTGTCTTTATAAAATATAATTTTATTGTATAAGTCCATAAGACATACGTACAAACAACTAAAGATAGGGATTATTGTTCCACTTTTTATAGTACTTTTATGTGGAACAAGGTGGAACGGGTGTTCCACACCACCATGGAACAAAGTAGAACAAGGTGGGAAAAACCTATATTTTACTAATATAGCTTTAAAATAAAGTCTAATTCTCTTCTAAAATATCAAATACGTCTCATTCTTTACATTTTATTCATTTTTTAAATTTTATTTATTGTATTTTATGCTCTTTAAACTTTCAATTTACTGTCCTCAAAATATTATTTTTATACGATTTCTATATTTTGATTAAGTTATGTACTTTATTAAATATTAATAATAAAAAATAATTTAGAAAAGGTATAAAATAAAAGTTGGAAACTAAATAAACTTTTTTATTTTTGTGTCATTTTAATCTTTTTGACGGAAACATTCTAATGATATATTTTGCTATAAAAAAATTTATTTTATTATATACTTTAATAAATTCTATAAATTAATCAAAATATATAAACAACTCATTAGGGGTAAAATGATCATTTTATTTGTTCTATCATGTCCAATTCTGTCTTACCAAACGCTCAAAACAGTTGTTTTGTCCTATTATGTCCTATCATGTATTGATATCAAACGCACCATAAAAAATACTAAATAAAATCCAATCTCCCTCGCCATTACCCTTTGACCACTTCTTCTTCAAAGATTTCTTGATTTTAATTTTAATTTGTAAATATGCATTTCCAATTTGTACTATGAAGCCTTAAAAAAGGGTAAAATGACGTAAATACCTTTCATGTGCTTAACATTTGGGGTGATTTATGAGAGATTTTTTTTAATGACTCTTAGCCCCGAGGACAAAATCCATAACAAAACGCAAACAACAGGTAAGATATAGTAATTTTTAAGTTGTGGGGACTAAATATATAAAATTTGCAAACAAAAAGGACAAAATTGTTTACTTTTGTTGATTAAAAAACGAGTATTTTATTCGTTTTTTTAACTTAATATCCATATTGATCTATATTTTTTTTTAAATTTTGCTCGCAAGTATTTTCACATGTAGGTATTCTCAATTGCTCATACTAAATCTTTACTATATCATAATACATTTTTAGGTGGTGTTTGATTTTAATAAATAAATAAAAAAACTCTTAATAACCACTTATCTATATCTATACTATACTAGTGTTGGGCCCGTGTATTGCACGGGAGGATAAATTTTTTGTTGGAATATTGAACCAAGTTAAAATGAAACGTAATTTCTCTGTTAACAGTTAATGAAATACAATGTGAAAAACGAATGTATTTTCATAAGTGGTTAACTTGCATATATTCTTAATCGTTTGTTGTTATGAGTTTCTGCAATAATATTGGTAATAGTTTTGTATTATATTATTTAAAACTCAAACGACATGTCTCACCACATATTTATCTGACTATTGACTTCAATACCTCATAGTATTAATCGATAAAAATAAAGATATGTATATATATCTTATTCTCCTACTTCGAAAAATATGATTGTGGGTTTTGAAAAATATAAACAAATTCTCAGTTAATAAAATAAAATATAAAAAAGTTGTTTTTCAAAGAAACAAAAATATAGTGAAATACCTTTTGTTCAGTTGCAGGTTCTGCCATTGACACCCGACCGTTCGTCTTCTTCTTGTACTCGGATGATACATAGAGAAGCTATATATATTTATAGTGAATGTAGAGAATATTTTAAAATCTTTTATTTTCATTTTCGATTTTACATTTAAATGTAAATATATTAAAAATATGGAAAAATATTTTTATATCTACATCGTTTCTATTTTATTTTCTTTACACTTGGTTAATTTGAAAAGTATTGCGGAATATTTTTATTTTAAAGAATACGATAATTTATTAGTGTATCTCGTTATTTTTTATTTTTTATTTTTTATTTTTTATTTTTTATTCATATCAACCTTCTTTTTTCTTCTTTTAATGCTCGTGAAAAAAATACGTGTAGATTTTATATTATGCTAATATAAAATACGTGTAGATTTTATAAAATAAAATAGATTTTATATTAGCAAAAAAATATACGGAAGAAAAAAGAGTTTATATTACATCTCATTATGTAAAAAGATTTTATAAAATAAAATATGGAAAAAGATTTTATAAAATAAAATATGGAAAAATCATTATGAGATGTAATATAAAAAAATACGGAAGAAAAGAGATTTTATATTACATCTCATTAATATAGATTTAAATGTAAATTCTACATTTAAAATAGATTATGCTAATATAAAATCTATTTTATAAAATCCTCCACCAAAAAAATAAATTGTTATATTAATAAATGAGTATCCATTCCACAAATAGATATATTTAAAATAGATTATGCTAATATAAAATCTATTTTATAAAATCCTCCACCAAAAAAACAAATAGTTATATTAATAAATGAGTATCCATTCCACAAATAGATGATTATGTGAGATACTGTGTTTGGAAAGATTGTACCAAAGCATTAAGAAATTGTAAATTAAGTAATTGACTTTAATTAGTTGTAACTTGTGCTTAAAATGTTGTAATTAAGAGTTTTTTATACCGTTTTTATAATATAGTATAGATTATAAAGCACGGATACAAAACTCTTAAATACAAATTATTAGATACAATGTACCATCATTTTATGCAAGATTTTAAAAATCTCTTATTTTACAAGTATCAAAACACAATATACATATTACTACTGCAGACTTCTAACACCCACCAATTTGGTATGTGCAAGGTCTTCCTTTTATGCAGACATTTTCATGTATCACTATTAATCTATCTATATCTATACTATATTATAAAGCACGGATAAAAAACTCTTAAATACAAATTATTAGACACAAGGTGTCATCATTTTATTCAAAATTTTAAAAATCTCTTAATTTACAAGTATCAAAGCACAAGATACATATTACTACTGCAGGTTTCTAACACCCACCAATTTGGTATGTACAGGACATTCATTTTATGCAGACCTTTCCATGTATCACCATTTAATTAATATATTATATTACTATAAATTTGTTTTAATTATATTATTAAATATGTAATTGGTTATTTTTTCTAGATGTCATTAAAATATATAAGATAATCATTGAATTCTAACAAAATACTTAATTTTTTTATATAAAAAACATTATATTATTAAGCATAAATTAAAAAAATTTATAAAAAAACATTATCACTTTCTCAAAACCATCCAAAATCGTACTGTAAATCGACAAAAAAAAAAAGGAAACTTCAAAGACTGACAGAAGAGAAAGGTAAGATAATTCTTTCTGGCCTTAACTGAAAGCGGGGGAGGCCCAGGAATCGCTTTGTGGCGGGATAAGCTGTGATCTTATTCCTAACTTGGGATATTAAGTAAAATAACATCACTCATTGGCAAAGCATGAATTAGCCTTCGAGTTGAGCACAATTTAGCCCTATGATTGAATTGCGATAGTTGGATTCCCTCTTCCTATAGCTATGACCGGCAACCCCTTGAAGCGCATGGATACAAGTTAGGCCTTGGAATGAAAGACAATTCCGAATCCGCTTTGTCTACGAACAAGGAAGCTATAAGTATAAGTGTTCCGGTCAGTGGAGCGACTCTCGGTCCCTGTTGTTCTTTTTTTTTATACCTTTTCATAGAAAAATTCCACATATTTTTCTCTATGGTACCAGTTGTTGCTTCATTGAATTTGCTTCACGCCGACTCTTTGGCCTTAAAAATGTTGGTTTTAAGAATGAGTGATTGCCCTTATCCGACCCTTACTGCCCAACCTGACAGCGGACAGCTAATGCGTTCCACTTATTGAACAGGGTTCTATGGTCGGTCCGTGACCCCTGGATGCCGAAGGCGTCCTTGGGGTAATCTTGTAGTTCCTACGGGGTGGAGATGATGGGGTCGGTCCATGGATTTTCCTTCCTTTTGCCGCATTTCGCTTAAAGGGTTGAAGGGAGATAGTGCATCAAGACCATCCAACCGCTATTCTATCCCCGTTATCCATTGAGCCCGCCCTGAATAATCCACCTTTTGTCGGATTATTTCCGATGTGGATGGGTTACTTTTTATTGGCATTGGAAGCACATTACATTATGGCAGGGTAATGTTTCCGCGATAATACAGAGGATGCAAGCGTTATCCGGAATTATTAGGCCCGGACGGAGATTGGCCCTCGAGTGCAAAGGCAGAAGACATATTAAAATTATGATGTATCTCGCTGCATTGCACGAGAACGCTTCTAATATATAATTAAATAAGAGATAAGATAGTTCAGACTATTTGTTTTTTTATTTGATAAGAAGTAAAAACCTCTTACTGTCGTCTGAAACAATAAGAGGTAAACCATCCTCTTAAATCCTCTGATCGTGGTCTCAATCTACCTAAACAGAAAAATAAATTAAAACCATTGACGAAACACCCTAAAAATAGGGGTAAATTTAAACCTGAAAAATGGCTAAATATGACACCTTAAATAAGGAGAAATCATCCAAAAAGGGGAAATAGTAATAGCGTTTACACCTTCTATAAATGGACATTAAAATCGACAACATATTAATCTAAACAGTTTACATCTAGATTATAACGGTTGTCAACTTAATCTCCCAAAAATGTTTATTCCTTTCTGTACTCCAATAATCCAAAAGTGTATCTCCAAAAGATGTCGTTAACGTCCAACACTCGACCCTCAAGTCTTGGGAACCCTGCCACTAACGGACCTGTTATACATGACATTTAAGAAGAAGTGTAAGGCTTTATGCCTAGTGAGAACAAACATTTCATAAATATAGCTTGGAAACAAAAGAATATAGATGAATAGATTTTTCTTTAATTTAGAAAGGTAAAGCTTGAGAATTAATCAAATAAGGGCCTTGCAGTCAAAAAACATCTTACGATGAAGGGGGTGACCCAATTTCCAAGGATCATGGTGGAACACAAGAGTAAACCACTTTTCGAGTTGTGAGCTCAATATTGGGACCCATGGCCATGAACAACGTCGACTCGTACATAGATGTGAGGGAAGGCACCCGAGGATCCCAATCATGCTCATTCACTAGGATTACATTTACGGCCCATGGCTAGTATCCGGTCTCACATAACCGTACCAAGTTGCCTCCGAGGACCCAATGTCTCAACTAGTTACATACGGGAAAAACATCCCAAGATAAGTCAACTTCTATTCCTATAGATCCATTGGTAATAGTCTAGGGTTTGTCACAATTACATTTGTGACCAAACTATAATTACACATATAGTTTCTCAATTTTAATTCCATAAGATGCACATCTTTGAATATTCAATACCACATGGAAATAAATCTATATAAAGGTCCAACCATGATCATTTCATCTTCCATATAAATCGTTCATAAAATAGGTTTCCCAAAAGTTATACATTTCCAAATGGTCATTGATGACATGAGTAATCATCCACATATTCATTTATCCAAATACCCACTTTACTAAATAAATCTCATAATGAAGTGAAAACCATAAAAATGGCTAAAATGTGTTCATCCAAGTATTTTACCACCAACATGGAAGTTTACTCATATTTTATAACTCAAAACATATAACTCTTCATCATATATCAAAATGGCAAAAACCCTAAAATCTCCAAAATCCCAAAGTTAGGTCAAAACCCTTTAAGCAAGAAAATATAAAAAAGGAGATGTTTAGGAGTTTCAAAATGTAAAGTTTTGTCATGTATAAGGTTTATAAAGGTAGAATGAACTCATCTTGGCTTTGAATACAACTACCCTCAAGTAACCCTAGGAAATGAAGCACGATGAATGCTCTTGAATCAACCTTGGCAAGCTATCCTTTATAAGCTAGCAACCTAAAATAAACCATAAATGATCTAGGTTACCATGGATTAGAGTAGATGAAGAGGGAATGAACTATGAAGGTTGGGGTAGACTCACCTTAAATGCAGGAGAAAATCGCACCTAACAAAGCTTGAAATAAAGCAATGAGGTCAAGAAAATCGGATTGGGCATTTAATACCCGTTGGGCCCCCACAATAGTGTCCAAGTGATAGTGACATTGTCACTATTGCAGGGCATAATCGCCCATGATGTACCGAAAGTTCGACCCCGGGTGCGAGAGTGATAAGGCGAGAATGCCCTTGTCACAATCGTTGTCACACTCGCTCTGAGTGTACCGAGAGCACGCCAATCTCGGCGATTATGACATGCGATTGTGCCACTGTTACGGTCACAATCACTCAACACGTACCAAAACTCCAAATTTCCAAATTTGGGTACGAAACGTTCTCGGTCCGAACGATTAACAACTCACTCGCTAAATTGAGTTAATAACTAAGGCTTGCTTAGGGTGAAGGATTAGAGATTAACTTAACTTACTTAATTTTCCAGGTGTTACACCAAACAATTTTGACTTTGATTTTTTTAGAAGATAAAATTTAATTTTTGATAATTTTTAATTAGAATTTATTTTTTCTATTTGTTGGTAATTAATAGTTTTTTTAATATCGTTAAATTTTGATTTTACTTACATATTCAGTCGTTTATCAGTTTACAAAAACAAACAGTCTTATTCATTATACTTTCAGACTTCTGTAGCACATCTTATTTAATAAGAATTGAAATAAGACTTCAGACCTCTTAAAAACAAATAACACATTACTCTACACTTTTACAATCTTTTAAAATTAAAAGTTTACTTATCACTTGTTACTGTATACGTACAAATTCTTAAAGATCTATGTTTAAACTTCATAAAACTAATTTATAACCAACTGATAATGATGAGCCCTATTAATAAGACATTTTACTCCGTAAAAGTAATAACCAACTGATGACTCTCCCGTCTCTCAAAATCATGAAAACCATAAAAATAAAATCAAGAGAACGGGAGAATAGAAAAAAAAAACATGAAAAATAATTTAGGATTTGATTTTTTAGCTTCAGAATTAATATTTGAGTGATTGCATTGTTCATATATATATATATATATATACTTCTATTTTGTTACAGTGTAACACCCGAAAAATCTTAGTAAGTTAAAAATGAAACTCTCAAACTAAATCTTTTATATATTGTGAAATTGGACCTTGGGGAACCATTAATCCGTATCCCGAACCTTAATCGTTGGACCCAAGTCAAGAAGCAAGATTCGGAAATTTTTCGGACTCTCGAGGGGTGGCGCGATTGTGCCTCACGACTATGACAGATGTCATAGTTGCTGGTCAAGGTCGCCGGAGGATTGAAGGTCGCGGTACACACCCGACGATTGTGATAGCGACAGTGCCCAAGGGCACAACTGCGTGTCACTCTCGCCCGGATGGTACCGAGAGTGGGGAGTTTTTCGCGACAGTGCCCTTGGGAATAGTCGCCGAGCATTATCGTCGTCGAGGGTTGAGGGTATAAAAAACCCACCCTTGACCAATTTTACCTCATTTTCACCCTCCCTTCGAAATTGGTCTGATATTTAGAGCATTTAGGGTGATTTTGAAACCCTAGAAGCTCTCTCCTCATTAAATACTTGTGTGGGTGTTGTTGGGAGCAATTATTGGTCATCAAGCTTATGTTGGAGGCATTTATTGAAGATTCTCAAGCATTTCCATCATCATCTCATCTCTACCTTCATTTTTAGGGTTTAACCATTTTCTAGGTTTTGGGTGAAAACCTAGATTGTGAGTTCCTTAATCTTTTGTTAAACTAGACACACATCACTATATGATACTTGTTGTTATTGCTACATTTTCTTGTTATTACTTACTATGTATACCATGATACTTCTAAGTGACATGGTTGTGAGTTTATGGAATATTGTAACCAAAGAGATGCCAATCATAGCTTGAAGACACCAAGGATACCATATTTATGTGACCACTTGGGTATTTGTGAACTTGATGAAATAACTCATATATTGGATTTTGACCTAATGTGAATACTTGCCTTTATTTGATTCATAAGTAGTTGTGGGTTTGCCTTGGCATCCAACATGGAGTAAATAATCCTAGAAAGTACACTATCAATGTGTATATATATATATCGTGGGGGACTTTGTGTCTTTTGAGAACTTGGAACATATGGGAGTCCTAGTTAGTGCTTATATATGCGGTATGTAATGCTTAAACCATGGTTGTCACCAATGCTTGGGATTATATACATTATTTGTAGACTAAAGAGCCTTGTGGCCTAAGAATTGTAATGTTGGACGAACCAATTCAGTAGACACTAGGAGGATACAATCTTAGGTACCACCGTGTGGGTATGTACCTAGACCTCCGCCATTCGGGGTAATGCCATGGTTGTAGTTCTCGGGTGTCACTCATGGTAGCTTGGCATCTAGGTGTATCAACTCTTTGGGTGGAACTTGATTGGTGCTATGGGTCTCCCCCATTGACTCCACATGCGGAAATGGTTAATGAATATATCATGTGCATATTGTGTAATTCTCATTTTGTATTTGCTTGTTTGGTCTCACTAGGCTTTTTGGCCTAATACTTATTTGGTGCCGATGTGTATCTCAGGTTCTAGCGGCGCCGCATATAAAAAGGTATATGCGGTTATTGCATGAGCTTGGGGAGTGCAAGTGGGTGCACTTTTCGTGAAGACATTGTTGGTTTATGTACGACACCCTTTTTGTAATCTCATTTCTATTGGAGAAATTAGATTAATAGGTTGTTGTTTATTACCGTTAAATTACAAACTGTAATTAAACAGGTTTATATTTTCCCCATTTTTGGGAGGCTCACAACTATGACAATTCTATATACCACATTTCCGTTTTTTCCAGAAACTTTTGTTGTCCCTATTTTTTGGGTGTTACATACAACATCTCCAACAACTTCTTCACAATGGAGAAGTAAAAAGTGAAAATCTCTAAAATGTTATACTTCTCTATTTTCAAAATTACACAATTAATTATATTATTAAAATATTCAGTATGACTCGTAAAATTGTATTTTTTTTCTCATAACCATTTAATTTAAAACAATTTCATTGGTAGAATGAATAAAAAATCATTTTTCTCTCATATGTAATTACTTTTGGAGATACCTCCAAATTTGAAAATTTTTATCATCTCTCTTACATTTTCTCCATTTTGGAGAAAGTTTTAAGGAATCTCTTTAGAGCAAAAAGGCAAACACTTTTTAGAAAAATTTAAATAAAATGTTATTCAAAAAGATTAACGGCTTCAGTAAAAGAAAATCAAGTACAATGATATGTTTGTGTTTATATTTATGTTTACAATTTATCAAAAAAAAAATACCGATTCATGTAAAGCATAATGTTTTTTTATGTGATTTATTAATTAACAATTATATTTTTAGCGTATAAATGTTGATTACGTTAATTTATCGAATAAAAAAATATTAAATTTGAATTTCCAAAATAATAAACAGATTTTTGTAATAGACTTTTTTTAATGTAATAACTTTCAAAATTTAATGCATATTAATCGGGTAACTAAAATTTCTTTATTTTGTAACGGGTGAAATAAATATTAATGGTTACTTATTTGGTTGTGATAGTGATATATACCTCTTTAATAAGTATTAATATAAAATTATTTTGATATAAGAGATACATTTTAAGCCATATATTTAATTTTTGCTAATAAATTATATATATATATATATATGACCAGATTCAAACGAGAAAGTTGTCAATTTGTGAAAAGATGAGAATGAATATGAGTCACATAATTTATTAATTAAAACATATCATAAATAAAAAATAAAAATTAATTTTAAAAATTAGGATAATACAATTTTGAATTGGATAAATTCTTAAAAATCTCATTATATCTTTTAAATTTATTTATTTTTTAATTTTAATAAATTCATAATTTTTATCAAATTTATATAAATTTTTTTTAGATACACTTTGACAATAATAAAAAATCATAATTTTAATCAAATATATATTCACAATTAATTCATTATCTATTTCACCATTTTTTTCTCTATTTTTTATATTTACGTTTTGAATCACATGTGATTAACTTCATTTAACATATGATCTATTAATATGTATCACATATGATCATACTAGGTGAATTTTTGTATATATCACATATGATATTATATGTTTGAATATAAATGATGCATAATCACATGTGATAATATTTACATCACACAAATCTATAAATTTAAATATACATAATCACATATGATTAACTAAAATATATACAATTATCACATGTGATAATATGATATGTGATAAGTATAAATATCAGTGTTAAAAAAGGCGCGTCATGACGCGATATGGTGCAAGATGCGTCTCCTCCGTTACGAAATAACCCATAACGTTTCTGTAAGGCGTGACTCACGCTATGACGCCTTAAGGCGCGTCGCGGCGCGCATTTTTTCTAAGACGTGATTTTTTTTTCAAAAAAAATTATTTTTTTTGAATTTTGAATTTTTTTTTATCTTTTGTGCTTTTACATTTTTAACTTTAGATTTAATATTTTTATAAATTTATCTAATCAATCACTCACAGTTTCACAAAATCCTAAACGTTATGGACTCACGATTAAAACGATGTTGTAAAATTATCTTTCTATGTTCTATTTTAAATATTAAATCAAAAACTATTTTTATACTATTAATTTATATGATTTTTTTTCTTCCAATATGAATGTACATACTTTAATATCATTATTTGATTAGAATAATATATATAAAACATATATGTATATATATACTTTTGAATATGACATACAAATTTGCCGCCTTATATCACGCCTTGAAAAACGCCACGTCCTCGTCGTGGCGTGTAAGGCTTAAGGCTTGACCTTGCTGCTACGCCACGCCTCACGCTATTTTGAACTTTGATAAATATTCATATAGTGATCTCACATGTGATATTTGGTCAAAATTGTATTTTTTTTTAATTAAAAGTATATTTAGAAAAAAATTAATAAAAAATTATGAAATAATTGAAATTAAAAAATAAATAAATTTAAAATATATAATGAGAATTTTAAGAATTTATGCAATTCAAAATGATAATTATCCTAATTTCTAAAATTATTTTTTATTTTTTATTTTTTATTTTTTATTTATGGTATTTTCAATTAATAGATTATGTGGCTCACATTCATTTTCGTCTTTTCGTAAATTAGTTTGTTTTTCGAATGATCCTCCCTCAACAAATATATATATATATATATATATAAAATATGTGTCATGACTTTTTATTTATTTTCCAAATATGTTGGGTTAAGATCTATTTGCATATTATTTGTTGCGATTGTAAATAATGATGTTAGAGAAGTTATATGAACTTTTAGAGGTAATTATTTAGACATTTTAAAATTTCCAATTAATTTATCAACTAGTTTTTATCAGACATAATTAGCTAATTTATCAATTAGTTTATCAGAACATCTTCAACAAGTTCTCTATAGTTTCTCTAAAATAGAGAATCAAAAGTTAAATAATTATATTCAACTCAGATGGATTCTCTATTTTAAAGATTTCAACATAAATTATACTATTATAATATTATCTAACTATATCATCCTAATACACTTTAAAAAAACTTTATATAAAATAATAATGATTCAATATCATTGGTGAAATTGAATAAAATAATCATTTTTTTTCCCTACATCAAATTTTAAAGAATTCATTTAATTTGAATTTTTTTCTTCATGCTATCTCTATTTTAGAGAACTTGTAGAGAATCTATGAGAGCAGTATCTATATCTATACTATATTATAAAGATGACATAAAAAACTCTTAAAAACAAGTCTTAAAGCTTAATGTACCGCTATTTAATGCTAATTACTTAAAAAACAGTCATAAAAGTTGTATGTACTACATTTAATGTTATTCATTAATTTTCAATCATTATCTCTAACCACTTTAACTCCCCTAAATTAACTCTCAGCATATTTTAGATATAAAAAATCTAAAATATAATTAAAAAATCTTACAGAATATTTTATAAAAAAAATTATATTATTAAACCAAAATAAATTACATTATATTATTAAGTCTAAATTAAACAAATTTATATAAAAAAATCATTATCACTCTCTCACAACCATCCAAAATCATAATGTAAATCGACAAAAAAGTAGAAAATAAAATGAAACATTAAAATCGTGATGTATCTAGCTGCATTGCGCGAGTACACTTCTAGTTATATTATAAAACACGGATAAAAAACTCTTAAATACAAATTATTAGGCACAAAGTACCATCATTTTATGCAAGATTTTAAAATCTCTTAATTTACAAGTATTAAAGCACAAGATACATATTACTATTGGAGGTTTCTAACACCCACCAATTTGGTATGTGCAGGGCCTTCCTTTTATGCAGACATTTTCATGTATCACTATTAATTAATATATTATATTACTATAAATTTGTTTTAATTATATTATTAAATATGTAATTGGTTATTTTTTCTAGATGTCATTAAAATATATAAGATAATAATTGAATTCTAAGAAAATATTTAATTTTTTATATAAAAATATTATATTATTAAGCTTAAATTAAATAAATTTATAAAAAAAACATTATCACTTTCTCAAAATCATCCAAAATCGTACTATAAATCGACAAAAAAATAAAATGAAACATTAAAATCGTGATGTATCTCAGTATCTCTCTGCATTGCGTGAGTATGCTTCTAGTATTGAATAAAATCTTGGGAAAAGTCCAAAAAAACCCAATGGACTTTGGTGTTTGGAGTGATTAAGTCATTGGACAATTTTTTGGAACAAATAAGTCCTTAGACATTTCAAAACACACTAAATAAATCCTTAGACTTTTGGAAACCTGTTAAATATATTCTTATTACTTAAAAATGTAACTTGTAACCTACATAATAGGTAAAACTACAAATTAGAAGAAAAAACAAAAAAGATGTCACCTACTTTATCACCTTACAAATAAGAAAAATAAGAAAATTAACTGAAATAGTCAATCTCATCAACAAAATTAATTTTTTAAGCACTTTTCAAAGTCTTTTCTTAAAATAGTCAAATCATATTATTTTTTTGCCTTAAAAACTATTTTTGGCAAAAAAATAAATAAATAGAAAACTTATTTATAATTTGTTATTTAATTTACTTTATATCTTCTACCTTTTTATTTTCATTTTAACTTTTTATTATATTAACACACATAATTGTATATTAACTAAAATATATCAAAAAAAGTACGTTTTTTTATAAATTACACCATTATAATTGTCTCGTTAATACGTTTAAAATGAGCCTAATATTGATTTTTTTGGATTTAATCTCATATTATTAAATATCATAAATACGTACTAATTATATTTAATATTTACACTTTCTATCCTTTAAGGTTATTTATTTAATAATATAAGATTAATTTGTAATTATAAAGGGTAAATATTAAAAATAATTCATACGTATTTATGATATTGAATAATACAAGATAAAGTTCAAAAACAATATTGAGTTAATTTTGAACGTATTGACGAAACGACTGTAATGGTGTAATTTGTAAAAAAAACTAATTTTTTTGATATGTTTTAGTTAATATCCGATTGTGTATGTTAATAAAATAAAAATGTAAATGAAAAAGTAATTGATATAAAATAAATTAAATAACTAATTATAACTTTATAAGAATGCAAAATGTAAATTTTTTCTAAAACTATAAGCAGAAAGTGAATCTTTATACATAAAATTCTCTACGTGAGGATGTTTGTTATTTTTATTTTTTTGGAAAAAAAAAACAATCCTTATGCTGGAAAAAAAAACATTATGTGCAAACTTTGGCAATTTTAGGAAAAAAAAACTTTGAAAAATGGTAAAAGAAAATTAAATATGGTTGATGAGATTGACTATTTTAGTTAATTTTCCCATTTTTAATTTGTAGGCGGATAAAGTAGGTGACTTTGTTTTTAATTTGTAGTTTTACCTGCTACATAGGTTGCAAGTTAAATTTTTAAGTAATAAGGATGTATTCAACAGATTATCAAAAGTCCAAGAATTTAGTTAACAAGTTTTGAAATGTCCAAGGACTTATTTGTTTCAAAAAATTGTCCAAGAACTTAATCAATCCAAACACTAAAGTCCATTGGGTTTTTTGGGACTTTTCCCTAAAATCTTCATTTTCTCTAGTTTAGAGAATATGTTGGAGATGCTCTCAGTTATCAGCTAACTTATCAATCATCAGTTAACATCTAGTTTATTAACTAGTTTACCAAACATAACTATTAAATTATATTATATGATATTTGAATTTCATTTAAAATCTATTAAAAATATTTTGTTAATAAACTATATATTTTCACAAAGCAATTATAGTAAATATTAATTAATAAGATATATAACAAATTTTTATATATTTTTTAAGATAGAAAAATAAAGTAAAAATCTTTTTAAAAGCAACACAAATTTCTTGTTTTTAAGATGTTTAACATTAATTAGAACTAGTAATATGTCCGTGCAATGCGGCGGGTGTAAAAGTTTTACTTTTATCTTTCAAATTTATTTAAAAAGTTAAATAACAAGGGCTAAAGTAGTGGTTGAATATAATAGTAAATTCCAATAATTTCATATTCGGTATAATTAAATCAAGGATAACAAATTTCACTTAGCTTTACGGAATTCGTTAGTTGGTGATTTATGTGAACTATTTCAATAGTGGAATATATGTGTGTTACAAAAAATTCATGCATCAGATTATTTTTCATTCAGATTATTCTGTCGTTATGGAAAAACAAAACAAAATGAAAAGATAAAACGATAAAGATAAGATAGATTATAATCAATGAAGAGTAGTTATTTGTCATAAAACACACAAACATCCATCACTCATAGAGTTGCAACCTCATCTTCGGCACACTCAACACTAACCTCCTCATAATCCTTCTCAAGAGCTGCAAGTTGGTCGGGAGTTCAGTCACATCCACATTTAAGCAGGGACGGATTTAGTTTATTAAATACGGTGACACGTGTCACCGTATTATTTTTTCGACGAAAGGTAAAAAAAATTTAGGTTCGTGAAAGGTGCTACCGTATCGTTTTGGAAGGTGTTACCGTATTATTTTGGAAACTTCAAGAAAGTGCAACCATACCTTATAATCAACCAAAAAACCAAAAGAAACTATCAAAATCAACCAAAAACGACCCAAAAAATCCCTTGAAATCGATAAAAAAAAAAGCTTAAAAATCCCTCGAAATCAAGCAAACAACTTTAAAAATCCCTCGAAATTATGGAATTAGACTAAAAACACATCGGACAATATTAAACGTCTGTAAAAAGATAAAGACACGTCGATAAAAACGTACATTTTGTAATTATTTTTTGTCTGTATTATATGGTGTCACCGTATAAAAAATTTTTTGGGTTCGTCCCTGCATTTAAGGCACCTTATAAATCAAACCGTTTTAGTTTCTTACTTCTTAATGTTTTTTGATAAAGACGTTTTTTAATCAGATAAGTTTATCCAAAAATAATATAGATATTAAACCAATCAATAGACATTTGACATTTGGTATTGGAAAAGAAATAAAATTGGTTCCGATCTTAGATCACCACATGCATGGCGAGGACCAAAGTTTTTGGTCCAGTGTGTGCATCTTTAAGGTGGATTAAAGACTCATATAGTCGTCCGATGTGTTTTAAGCTGAATTTCACCATTTCAAATGATTTTTTAAAGTGTCCTGGTTAATTTCGAAGAACTTTTTAGATTTTTTTATTTAATTTTGATGAACTTTTTCATCCCTCAAAGTTTAGCAAGTGCATCTTTTATACTCCAAAAAAAATTCTACTTGCAAAATTTGATTGAGCAGATGCTTCATTCGAGACAATTTAACAGTTTATTTTTAAATCAATGTAATACATTTTTAAAAGGCTATTATTTTGTAACCATTCTGATTGATAATATGTAGATCTTAGAATACTTGATGACATTATCACCACGTTTATCATCCCCTACATCACGATCCTTCTGTAAACCTTTCATAGACAAAATCCAACGACGACTACAACATTTACGCACCATCTCCGTTTGTTCCGATCATTAGTTTCCATTCAATCACCCACATATTCCGAGGTAATAACACGTATTAATTAATTTATAAAGACCGTATACACGATCCAAATCGAGATTATATAAAACATTTATTTTCAGCCTCTTCAACACCAAGCCTAGAACTAAACGTTTGTGTAATCTCTATCAAAGGGTAATAACAACTATAATAAACTGAGTATGAATCTTCATGGCCCTCGACATCGATCTCGATTTGTTTTCGAAAGAGAATGTCATCGAGCTTCAAAATCCATTTCCTGTTGCAAGTAGGCAATCTCCTTTTGTTAGAACGGTTTGATGTTGTGATGAAGTTATAATATCAATATTTAACCGACTCAATCAAGTTGTAGTTAAATCCAACATATCATAACCGGGACCAACAACGTAAGGTCCGATTATATATGCAGCGGAATAAACTTAGAGTGAAGGAAAAATATACCTGAATGCATATCAGGCAAGTGTCGCTTCTTTCCAACCATTCGATAATGCACGAAAGTTGAAATCGACAAGGTCCATTTTGATGATGAAAAAATCGATAGATACATTAACTCTTAAAAGAACCAACCTATGATATTTGAATCGATTTCAAGATCAAATTTGGACTTAAAAACAAAAGAATCAAATACTGGTTTTACCTAGAAAGTCAAAATGCAAATCTAACCTCAACTTTCATCAACACATTTGGATTCTTGAAATCGAACCTCAACTTTCTTTGGGGACTCGATGAACGGGGTGTCAAGCTCGGTTTCATGATCTAATTCCTTAAGGTCCACATGAGTCGGTTTTTGATAATCAAGATCACCGAAAGCTTGCCCATCGGGGTCGCTGTTTGTTGATTGGAGAACATCATCATAGTTGTCTTCGAGAACATACAAGGTGCTAGAATCTCAACAAAAAAAACACCCCTTTAAAAACACATATAAGAAAACAGGAGAGAATGATATAAACAACCCAAATGAACAAATGAAGAAGCAGTTGTCGTTGGTAGTACAGCAGCTGTCGTTGCCGGATATACATGACCTCGCCGTCGGTGAGTGGACCGAAACCACCAACACCGCCGTCGCCGCCTGAAAAGCAAGAAACATCACCGGTTGAAAATGTTAACAACACAAGAACAGAAAAATAGTACAAAAGATTGAAGTAATGCGTTGAGAGGTTCTTTATCTCAAGAAATTAGACATCTGATGCTTGAGAAAATCTTTTTTTTTCGAAATAAAAACTCTGAAGAACACCAATATTTGATTGTTGTTGGTTTTGGGATGAGATTTCTTTTGAAAAAAAATTGTAGGATTGAAGGAGGGTTTTGAGATTTGAGTTATGGGAGGAATCAATGTCTTGGGAGAGGAATCGATGTATTGGGAGCCGGAATCGTTGTCTTGGAAGCGGAAGGGACCGTAGTTGCCTATCGGTGATGATTTAAAATTTTGAAAAAAGTAATGCTTTAATCACTTGTATTTTATGTATAAAAATCTGTAACTAAAAGATTTTAAGATTGTGTGCTTTAAAAGGCAGTACTTTATGCTATACATGTTGTCTTTAAGACTTTTAAGACTTTTGTGCTTGAAAGCATAGTACTTTATGTTTAAAAGGTTGTGTTTAAGACTTTTATAAAATCTGCTTTATAAGGTAGTATAGATATATTCAAATTACCCTGTTAGACATTACTATTTAAAAACAGTTTGAAATTCATGCACCATTAATTAGAATCATATTATTTGGCACTACGTGATCAAGAATACCCAATTTATATATTAAGGTGCGATCTAAATATAACAACAAATTCCAGATGTTGAATGTTGGATCTAAATATAGTTATGTGTCCGTGCAATGCAACGGGATGTCAAATTTCATAGTGAATCAAGAAGTAATCTCTAACATAATTTGTATATCTCAGTCAAAATCAAGGTCTAAGAAGCTTAATGTTGGACTTAACTTTGTTGTTGGATCAAACTCAAACCATAAAATAGATTGCATCCTCTTTTTCTAATCATAAACTAACCACAAGCGAGGTAAAGGATATGAAACATTGAAGTATAAGAGTTTGGGGTTGTTTGCTTATTTTATTATTAAGTCTTGCATGGATTAAGTTCTGATATGAATTTAATTGTTGTTTATTGTGTTAAATAAACTGTTTTAACGATAATGTTTGTTTTTTTATTATGCGCAAGTTTTTTCTTCCTAATAAATTGATCAAACAACAATAACCATAGATTTTTAAAATTAATTAAAACAATAACAATGAACCCTTAAAACTATTTAACCAAGAATGGAACTCATTTCTCACGCTCATTTCATCATTCATGCCATATGCATCTTACAAAATTATCAATCCCCAACCATAGAAATGCCAATAAATCATACATTATAATACCAAATATATTCATGTTCCACACTATCATCAAACCTAAAATCAAACCATTTGCAATAGCATTACATTACAATGGTTAATGTCAAGATTTCATGCTGATCAATCACATATTATCAAATACAAAGAAATGTGATTGATCGCTTTTGCCTGATCATTTCCATTTGGATACAAGTCCAGTCTCCTAATAAACATTATTTGAAGGATTGCAAGTATCAGGAATAAAAATGCAGATGTATTTAATAATCGATCAGTGACAGAAAATGAAGGTACCATTTATATATGACCGCTAGATTCAAGAACATCATATTCATATTTGGAAGTTCGAGCTTGAGAATGAAGAGAGTGATAACTTTAAGAGACGAAAGAAATTGCCAAGAAACGGCTAGGGTTTTCACTTGAATAGAATGAATAATACAAAGGGTTACAATAACAATATATAAGGAGACAAGAAACCCTAAAAGAAACTAGAATATACAAAAGTACAAAAACAACCCCTATATTATCTAACATCCCCCCTCAAACTCATGATGATGGTGCAAGAAGCATCGAGAGTTTGCTAACCAGGAAGCGAAAGCGAGAGATCGGGTGAGACTTCGTAAACTGCAAGTTGTAAAGTAGAACTGACAAACGGTAAGGAAAGAGTGCCACATTTTAGATGATGACGTGTAAAGTGGCAATCAACCTCGATATGCTTCGTGCGTTCATGAAAAACCGAGTTGTGAGTAATCTGAATGGCGCTGCGATTGTCACAATACATAGGAGTGGGATGAGGAAGGAAGATACCCATATCAGCGAGTAGCCAACGCAACCAAATAATCTCCTTGGAAGTAGATGCCATAGCGCGGTATTCAGCTTCAGTGGAATAAAGAGAAACCACGGATTGTTTCTTACTTTTCCACGAAATAAGAGAGTCTCCCAAGAAAACACAGAAACCTGTGACAGATCGACGGTCTGTAGGATTACATGCATAAGCAACATCAGAGTATGCCCGTAGTTCGAGAGAAGATGTGGATGATAGCAGGAGACTTCGAAACATGGTACCACGAAGATAACGTAAAATACGCACAACATCAGTCCAATGAGTAGAGGTCGGAGCTGCAACAAACTGGCTGACAACGTGAACAACATATGCAATGTATGGTCGAGTAATAGTGAATTAAACCAGGTTGCCAACTAGAGTACGGTACAAGGTAGGGTCTGTGAGAGGAGAACCATCAGTGAGAGAATACTCGACATTCAGTTCAGAAGGAGAGTCCACAACACGAGTATCAGTGAGACGAGCTCGTTCAAGAATTTCAGCTGTATATTTAGATTGAGAAAGCAAGTAACCTCTAGGAGATGAAGCAACTTCAATACCCAAGAAATATCGAAGAGGACCCAGATCCTTCATCTCAAATTGTGCAGCTAATTCCAACTTTAAGGCACTAATTCCTTGAAGATCATCACCGGTGATGATCATATCATCAACATACAATGAAAGCAATATACAACATGCAGAAGTATGCTTGACAAAGAGAGCAGAATCATGTTCACTTGCAGAGAATCCAAGAGACAGAATAACATCAGAAAATTTTTCAAACCAAGCTCGTGGGGCTTGTTTAAGTCCATATAATGCCTTTTTAAGCTTGCAAACTTCACCAGTTTTATGAGGAACACCGGGAGGAGGAACCATATATACCTTCTCATTTAAGTCACCATTCAAGAAGGCATTCTTAACATCCATTTGTGAAATATTCCACTTGCGAACAGCAGCAACAGCTATAAGGGTGCGTATTGTAGTCATTTTGGCTACAGGAGCAAAAGTTTCCTCAAAATCCAAGCCATATTCCTGAGTAAAGCCCTTAGC
Source organism: Arctium minus (assembly GCA_954870635.1). Lineage (NCBI taxonomy): Eukaryota > Viridiplantae > Streptophyta > Magnoliopsida > Asterales > Asteraceae > Arctium > Arctium minus. Next base: position 29,021,985 of record OX941088.1, read on the forward strand.
TACAAGACTGACTTTGTAACGTTCAACGGATCCATTAGATTTGGTCTTGATTTTATAGACCCACCGGGAACCAATAGCACGCTTACCGTTGGGAAGCGGAACCAAATCCCAAGTATGGGTCTTTTGCAAAGCAGAGAGTTCCTCACTCATAGCATGCTGCCAAAGAGGGTCAGTAGCTGCTTCTTTATAAGAGGAAGGTTCAGAAAGAGAGTGTATAGAAGCTAAGAACGAAGTAAAAGAGGGAGAATAAGTAGAATAAACAAATTCTGGTAGACGAGTGGACTTACGAGGGTGTTGGGATTGTCGAGGAGGATCCACAGTCTCAGGTGCATCTTGAGTGACAGTAGTAGGAGGAGGGGCAACTGTGTCAGGTATTGGAGTACCAGTAGCATTTTCTTCGGTTGGAGAAATATCTGGAGTCTGAGTAGAGTTTACTTGCTCAAAGAATGGATCAATATTAAGTACATCTGACTGTCAAGTTGTGTGCATTTATGGGAATGGAATAGAAAGGAATATGCTCAAGAAACACAACATTACGAGATACATATAATTTCTGAGAGGTAGGGTCAAAACAACGGTAACCGTTTTGTCCGTCACCATAACCAAGAAAAACACAGACAACAGATCTAGAAGATAATTTATCACGCTCTACATGGGGACGAAGAACAAAGCAAGTGCAACCAAAGACACGTAAAGAAGAATAATCAGGACAACAACCATAAAGTTTTTCAAAAGGAGATAAACCTGAAGTGATTGAAGATGGAATTTTGTTGATCAGATTGACAGCAGTAAGAACGGCTTCACCCCAGAATTGATTAGGAACCGAAGAAGACAACAAGAGAGAGCGAGCAGTTTCAAGGATATGTCTATGCTTTCTTTCAGCAACACCATTCTGCTCAGGAGTGTCTGTACAGGAGGTCTGATAAATAGTTCCATCTAAAGCAAGTAATTCACAGAATTTATTGGAAGTATATTCACCTCCCAAATCACATCGGAAACATTTAATCACAGAATTATGTTGGGTTTTAACATATGCTCTAAAACGACAATAATTATCAAAGAATTCTGAACGATGTTTCATGAGAAAAATCCAACAAAACCGAGTATAATCATCGATAAAAGAGACATAATATCGAGACCCTCCTTTTGTAGGAACAAGAGATGGTCCCCATACATCAGAATGAATCAAATCAAAAGGTGCAACAGAAAGAGATTTGCTTAATTTAAATGGTAAAGCTGAAAATTTTGCAAGTTTACAACCACTGCAATTAGAAATATCATGAACTTGCAAATTTCCCAAATTTCCAGAAGAAACTAAGTATTTTAGACGAGAAGCAGAAACATGTCCAAGGCGTGAATGCCATAAATAAAAACTAGATGACTTAGACGACAAACGAAAAGAAGATAAATCTGCACTATGAGCAACTGCTACTAGTAACCGCAACTCATCCAACACATATAACCCCCCACGCCCACGGCCGGTCCCAATCAGCTTCTGAGTACGTGGATCCTGCACACAACAAGAATCAGGAGAAAAGAATACCTTATAACCGAAATCAAATAATTGACCAACAGAAACAAGATTCAATGAGAGTTTAGGGATATGATATACATTAGGAAGGGAAAAATTCGAATTCACAATAGAACCAATGCCTGCTAATGGCATAGGAGTACCATCAGCAGTCATGACAGGCACAGATGGCATAGGATTTAGAGAAGCAAATAATTTAGAATTCGGAGACATATGAAAAGAAGCACCAGAATCTAGAATCCAAGAATGCATACCTGATTCGTTACTAATCGACTGACCTATGGGCGAAGAGACAGACATGGCATGAGACTGAACATCAAGGAGCTTCTGGAGTTGTTCAGTGATAGATGCAAGAGTAGGATTAGTAGTTGACCCAGATGGAGGAACAGCGGCAGCAGTGCTAAATTGAGGAGGAAAACGATGAGATTGTCTCAGATTACTAGACTGTTGTGATTGATTTCGACCCATAAGTTCTGGACATTGAGACTTCCAATGGCCTTTTTTCTTACAAAAGCTGCATTCATCAAACCCAACTCTTGGACGACTCTTATTATGATTTGAAGTAAAGGGCTTATGAGGAACAGCCAAAACAGAAGGACTTGGAGTTGGAAGAATACCCTTTCCTGCTTGTGTCTTTAAATGAGTTTCATCAGCTAACAATTCACTTACTACTGAATCAACTGATGGAAGTGGGGTTCGATGCAAGATGTTACTACGAAGCCCTTCAAAATCACTTCTCAGGGCCATAAGAAACTGAGCCAATCTCTGTTCTTCCCTACGAGCAATGTAGGGTCCAAAAGCACGCAACTCAGCAGGTTCAGTAAGAGCTAACTGATCCCACAAATCAGTCATTGTTGAGTAGAACTCCTGAATAGACATATCTCTCTGTTCGAGTGCTCGGATATCAGCTTCTAATTGATACTGTTTTGCAAAATTAGATTGCGTATACAGTCTCTCAAGATGATCCCATACTTCCTTGCCTGTTTCATATTTTGCCAATTGAACACCAATCGAATGTTCAACAGAGTTGTTTATCCAAGTGATAATTTTCGAATTATCCACTTCCCAAGAGTCCAAGTCTTTTGCTTCTTTCGGTTTCACAATAGTGCCAGAAACATAACCCCACATCTTTTTACCCTTCAGAAAATTTTTCAAGACATAACTCCAATAGGAGTAATTTTTTCCATCCAAACGAACACTAATGGCTTGGAGAGAATCATCCTTCCCAGCCATTACAAACGAGAAATAAAGAAAGGAAAAGAGAACAGAGGGTATAGAGATACTGTATACCAGAGAGAAGCGTCGACGAACAGAAACCCAAAAACGGACAGATGCCGTCGAACGGAAAAGATGCCACGGAAAAAAAAAATCGGGGCGCGCACAGGAGTGCTTGAGATGAACAGTACTTGAGAGAAGAAAAGGGATTAATCCTGCTCTGATACCATGATAACTTTAAGAGACGAAAGAAATTGCCAAGAAATGGCTAGGGTTTTCACTTGAATAGAATGAATAATACAAAGGGTTACAATAACAATATATAAGGAGACAAGAAACCCTAAAAGAAACTAAAATATACAAAAGTACAAAAACAACCCCTATACTATCTAACAGAGAGAAGGAGTCGATCTTCAAAAAAGTCACTAAATACCTACAACAGAACAATAAAGCACATTTAGGGACAAAAAGTAGAAAGCACTAGTTACCTTGATGGAAACTTGAATCAAGAATCCAGAAGATGCATATCACCGCAACATATGAAATGAAAATCTTAATTTTACTTTGACCCAGATTTAGAGTATAGAAGTTCAAAGAAACAAAAAAGATGAAAACCTTAAAATATGTGAATGTATTTGAGCCTCTGCTTCGAAGATGCCATCATTACGAAGTTGAAACAACGAAGGAAATTATATCAAAAGTGGAGAAACAAATATGGAATCAAGAACAACAAAATAGGAAACAAAGAACAAATCATAGAACAACCAAACAGCTAGGGAGCAAAGAACCCTTACCTTGATAGAAGTTTGAACCAGGAAACAAACAACAACTTAAAACCGGCACAACAAAACAGCTAGAGACAAAAAAATAGAAAACAATAAGAAACCTAACCATTTTTTGAATCGAGATGGTTGAATAGAGAAGAAGTAGGAAACTAAGAACCCTTGCAAAAGGAATATCTTATGTGAGGACTTTCTAAAAACACTTTGTGAGCCGGTAAAAACACAAAAAACTTGAAAAATGAAAACTCCAATAACTATGTCACCTAATTCTGGCATTAAACTACATTAAAGTAATTAGCAATATGAAGAACACAAAATAGCATCTAAACCCAACCAGCAGAACGACCCATTTAGGAGATACTATTATCAAACCAAAAATTAGATTAGTGTGGTTTTATGTAGAAATGGTTTGGTTTCTTAGTTCTTTCATACCAGAAATTAGATTAGTGCGGAAGACTAAACCCTAACTACAGAGGGACAATAGATAAACTACATATTATGGAGATAAAAATGGAGCGATTCCAGTAGATGAGAGAATTACTTCGATTCCAAAAGAGGAGCGATTCTAGTAGATGAAAGATGGATCGAGTAGGATCAGAGCAAATTCAGATAAGAACCCTAACCTGATATATATATATGGCTTGAATCGAGAGCTTGAATAGTAGTCTTGAGAGCATGATATTGGGAACCTAAATTCATCGGGAAGTCGAGAGGGTGATATTGGGAACCCAAATTCCGGCAATGAAGCGTCATGACTCATGATGCGTGTCTGAGATTTTCAAATTCTCTGTATAGCATTAATAAGTTGTACGTTATGTTTATGATGTTGTAATTAAGATATTTTAAAAGATTATGCATTAAACAGCAGTACATTGTGCAACAAAAGTTGTTTTTAAGAGATTTTAAAATCTGCTTTATAAGGTAGTATAGATATAGATATTACAATATTTGATCCATTTAATATTATAACAAACTTTCAAATAACTTTTTGGTTAGAAAAAATAAAGCATCTTAAACACATTTTCTAAAATGGAAGTTTCAAGCCTTTTAGGTTATTAATGGCTCCAAAATATTTTTTAACACTTTTTTTAAAATAGTGAAAGTATGAGAAAAATAATAAAAATCTCTAAATTTGAAGAATATTTTAAAGTTAAACATTTAAGGAAGAGAATTTTTTATTTATCTTTTCACCAATTAGGTTGAATGTACTATTATTGTGCTGGATGTGTACATGCACAACATTGCAATACATCTTTATTTTGTCTCTCTCGATTTTATTTTATGGATTTGTGTGATTTTGAGAGAACGAGAATGCCTTTTGTTGATTATCAGTTTTGTGAAGTATTTTTTGCCATATTTTAGTTGGGATTCAACATTTTATATTGTATTTGAACATGTTTACCAATTGAATATTAATTAATTTTATTATAAGGCTCAAATGTATGAATAAATTGTGTGTATGTGTAATAATAAATTGTAAATGTTGTATGCTATAGTAAAAATATGGTATGAATATACTTGCATGTAAATATAGACGTGATTGGAATTTTGAAAATCGGGTTAAAAAAAATTAAAATGAATATATCAATGCATATATCAAATATTTAAAGAAAATAAAAATACCAATTCTTATATGAATTGTTTAATTAAAAAATTAATTATATTTAAAATAATTTAATTTTTTTAAACTGAGACAAATCTGTGGGTTTCAATACTTGATCCGTTCATATGGAAAGAGTAATACAAATTTCCAAATATATTTCAAGCTTACATTCTAATTTTCTACAAAAGTTGTAAAATAAAAATATTATAAAAACTGAAAAAATTGTATGCATTATGGTTTGTACATGATGCTTTAATACTTGTATTCTTGAAAACTTAAGATTTTGTAAGAGCTAAAACCTAAATGTTTTATAATATAGTATAGACATAAAAAATCAAATTTTTATTAGGATGATACCTTTATAGAATATCTTACAATGTAATAATATTAAAAATCTTTGAAATAGAGATATTATAAGAGTTGATTTTTTAAAAATATTTTAACTTTCTTTATTTTAATAAAATCATAGATATCATTGGAAAAGTAGAAAAGTACAACATTAAATAGAGATAATGTATATGTAATTCTCATTAATCATAAATCCTTTAAATAATGACGAGTTGACAACGAAAACAACATTAATTGTGGTAAATTATAATAGTATGAAATTATTCTTTCAATCACTTCTTTTTTTACGAAGGCACATAATCCTTCAATACTCCCCTTTGTGCCAAGTCAATGGGGCGATGGTGCATAATTTTTACCTCATTAAAACCTTAAGCCAAAGAAACAAAATCAAGTGGGAAAATAAAAACTTTGGATGAAGGAAAGAGGTAAAGGCACCACTAAACAATTCATTTAGTTTATTATCCTTCTTGATTCATACAACAATCAAGAGGTTTAGAAAACCAAGATGACGTATAAATCATTGTCTCACTAAAACCTTGCATAAAGAAACAAAACCTAGTGGGGAAAATAAAACATTGGGCGAAAAAAAGAGCACAACCCACTAATAATACATGTTTAGTAGACATCTACTTTTATCTATTACTCGCCCTGATTCCTACATCAACCAAGAGAGCTTAGAAAGTCTTCGTATTTCAACTCTTTTCACATGTTTCTCAAATGTATCCTTAGGAAATGATTTGGAAAACAAATCTGCTACATTCTCCTCAAACCAAAGTTGACTTGAGGATAATTTGTTATTGATGATTGTAGAAAAGCTTTAACGAAATATGATTTGTATTATCACCCTTGATATATCCAACTCTCTTTTGTTCGATACGAACAAAATTATCTTCATACATACATGTAGTGTCTTTAATGGTAGGAACTTAAACCACTCGCCCCTCTACCATGCGTAATGATAATCTTTAACTATATACACACTCGGAATTATCTCACATAGAGCTATAAATCTTATAATGATTCGAGGAGGTATCCATAAGGGTTTGCATGGTTGAATTTATAAAATTCATCGTGTTCCCCACGGAAAAATCTTATCGAGTTTGGGAACGACATTTGTATGAGTTAGAAAGATATCGAGTATCAACAAAACCTACCAAGACATTTATTTGGCGTTTTGTACAAGGGATGATACTTTGTCACTTACATTATTTGTAGGTATTGAAATTCTATTATCAATTCCATTTTTCTTTCTTTAGAATAAGCTCGAGTCATTGATTCCTTTTAGGTATCTAAATATATTATTCATATCGTTCCAATGACATTGCGCTGGTGCTGAGCTAAATCTAGCTAACAAGTTCATTGAGAATACAATACACAGTTGAGTGCATTGTGCTAAGTACAATAATTCACCTATTGTACATATATCAGAATTTCCAGCTCCCAACACCTCTTTGTCATCATCTTTTAGACGAAATGGATCTTTCCTTATATCCAACACTTCAACCGATCACGAGAGTGCTAGCTGGATGCACTTTGTCTATATTAAATTGTCTGATCATTTTTTAGACATATATGGATCGGTAGATCAATATTTCACAAGCTCGATGCCTTAGCTCAGATAACTAGTAGACAGAACCGAGTTTTCCTAAGATCTTTTATCTCAACTTTAGATTTCAAGTAGCTTATTGTTTCTCTTATTTCATCAACAGTTTTTATAATGTTTATACCATCGACATATAAAGCTACCATTGAAAATCTGGAACTCGTTTTCTTTATAAATACGCAAGGGCACATTTCGTCATTCTTATATTCATTCCCAAATCAAGTCATAACTTCGACAGGTGCACTACATTTGCTTGGATTGCTTTAATCCATAAAATGAATGTTTCAATTTACTAGTAAACGCACTCCTTAGTTTGGAGTTACTTGACTTGGGTAAGGTAAGGTAAGGTCATCAAGTACTTTCATATATGTATCTCTAAATCTAGATCCCTATAGAGATATGTAGTAACTACATTCATGAGTTGCATATCCAGCCATTCAAAAACTATTATGCTAGTTAAATAGTAGGATGTCTTAATGTACATCATGGAAGAGTAAGTGTCCTCGTGGTCAATCCAGGGCGTTTGTGAGAAACCTTGCGCTAAAGGAGAGCCTTATACACTAGGACTTCATTATTCTCATTACGTTTTTTTTTACAAAGACCCATCTATGTCCTACGGGCTTTACACTTGGTGGGTTAGCACTACCGGACCAAATACTCGTTCCTTTGTCAAAGAATATAATTCTTTCTGGATTGCTTCTTTCAGTTTAGGTCAATCTGCTCTTTGTTGACATTTCTTCAACTGAGTGTGGTTCAATGTCATTGTGTTCTATCATCTTATAAGCAATGATATATGTGAATATATCACCAATGAGTATGTATGACCTGTCTATCGACTCGTATGCACTCTCATAGTTCATTTTAGATTTCTTTCTTCTCCGAAATCAATATCAACGTTGAAGCATCCTCTAGTAATGATTCATTGACATAGTTATATTTAGAAACAATCTCATGAGAGGTTTTATGTATTAGTGATAAATGGTTGTGTCTTCCTCTTCTCTTCCTTTTGAAGAGTATTCATCGAACCAAGTAGCTTCCACCATTTCTGTTTGGTAGCTACGACCTCAACCACACCTCCACTATGTGTGATTGCGACGCACTTTCCAGCGACGTAGTGCCCCTGTTGGGGTCTTTTAGCCTTACGAATATATTTGTTGCTCGTATATGTGATCTTGTCACTTTTGGAAAAATATTAAACGTATCAGGTATCGAGTTTGATTCGTTTGACTTCAACTTTACATTGTGAAGTTTATGAATCAAAATGAGACAGAGTGAGAACATTCCATGACAGTTCCCGTTGTTCTCTTAGAAAGTATTTTTTTTCCTATCTCCCCCCTAACGATGGGAAGATTGTCATCAAAGTGACAATTCACAAATCATACCCGTCAAAGGTTTAGATAACGGATAATTGTTGGAGATTTATATCCAACATATACACTTAGGGGGCGTTTGGTTCATTTTAAGGAATGGGAATGAAAATGAAAATGGGAATGAAGTAGAATGGGAATAGGAATGGACATTTCATTACTGTTGTTTGGTTAAACCAATATAATCAATAAAAAATTGTTTTATATAATATTTTTAATACAAATATGTGCCCTCCAACATGAAAATAAAAAAATATGTTTCATTCAACATCGAGAGATGAAGGGCGTATGGGAAAAGGTGACTGAACGGGAATAAGATTTTCATTCCCCCCAATTTAGCCAGGAATGAAAATCAATGGATTTGGGGTAATGGACCCATTATATTATGTCAAACCAAACAACATTTTTCATTATCATTCCCATTCCTGACCCCTCAATACCTCCAACCAAACACCCCCTTAATCATTTATAAAACCCATTTTGGTGCATTGTGGGGCGCAAATTGGTATATATACTACACAACCAAAAATGCGTAAATGTAAAATATCAGACTTATATCCAGTTACCAACCGGTACGCATGAGACTAGTTAGCTAGTTGTGGGTTTAAAAATAAGTAAAGCTACATGTAATATTGCATAATTTCAGGCAGATGTGGGTAAATTGGTGTGCATAACCAATACCCGAGCTCTCATTTTTTATGACAACTTCTGTGATACCATTTTTATGTATACATATGAGAGGTATAGGATGATCTGATTCTTATGATGTAAATTCTCCGACATTACCAAGTAACTTGAACTTGATTAGATAACTAGGGTGGTGAGCCCTTAAATGCATAGCGGGTGCTAATAGTGCAACTTTTCATTTGGACAATAATACGACATGTGTTCATTGTATCGAAATTTCATCCGGAACCATAAAGTACTTGAATGGCTCGCATTCTGCATTTTAAGGTCCACAATTATCACCTTGTATTCGTTGTAAGAATGAAATATTTTTGTATTATATCATTAGCTTTAGGATGGTCTCATTCATGTCATGGCTAAGGAGTAGAATTTGCAAAAGTTATGGGTATTCAAGAGGGCATATTGCGATGGTGGTGGTGTTTCTTGTGTTGTAGAAGTCAATTGTTGTAATTTTGGATCATTTCCGCATTTGCTTTTCATTCGAAAAAGAATGTGTCTATGTGTATTTTTCAACAACCGGATCATTATGTCATGACCATATGTCCCATGTGGTTATGCCGAAACATATATGTGTCATTGTCCCAAAGTTCATTATTGGTGACAAAAAATAATCCACTAGTTTGACACATTAGCTAGCTTCTCTAATATATGTTTAAAGCTTATGTACATATTCACATTTCCATTCTCGTAATATGATTTTCACATGAAACAACGAATATCTTAACAAGGTTCTATTAATATAGTTATTTAGTGACTATTAATCTTGTGTCATTAGGCAACATGAATGACAGTTCATGCGTCTATGAATTTGATCGGAGGAACTATAAATATTACTTTATCTCTTAAGCTCGTGTGGGAGGTCCCACAAGAAAAAAACTCAAGTTCTCCTCGATACATTCCTACATGGAACGGGGAATATTGAGAGCTTTATATTTGTTTGTTAATGTATTTCTTTACATCTATAAGGTTAAAAGTTTGGGTGTATATATGCAAATACAATTAATTTGATACTTAAAATATATTTATACTAAGCTAATAATCAACCAGAGGTGGGTTCCTACGAGAACAACATCTATTTAAGAAAACACGAGAACAACCGAGTACATACAAAACCATTTATGATTCACGCGGTCCGCGTCCGTTCTTTTCGGGTTAATGTAAAATCACATATGATTTTGTACATTATTTGTTGTTTTCTTATTTTCTTAAATAGTTAGCGTTCTCGTTTGAACCCTCCTCTAATCAACTAACATAAAATTGATCTAGTGCATCAAGATCTAAAAATTGAAAATAAAAAAAGAGGTGACCTTAAATAACTAACATCCTTCTGATAACTTGTTATAGTAAAAGTATAATAGAACAACAGTAATAAAGAGAACGAATCTATAATTCATATTAATCATAAGTCTTTTAAATGAGGATGAATTTACAATGAACAAAAACATTTATCATGATAAATTCTATTACTTATAAACTATTCTTTCAATCACTTTTTTTAAGGAATACACATAATCTTTCAACAATAAACAATTTGTTGAACACTCTTTACAAAAGTAAAAAAGCAATTACACTTTGTCTTTTCTCCTTGTAAATTTTGCAGATTTATCCAAAAATAGAAAACTTTTTGTTCACTTTTTCTCCATTTTGCAATGTTTTAAAAACCGTTTTTTTGGTTGATCCGATGTGGTGACCGGGTCACGGTTCAACCGGGTGGTTGACCCGGTTTCAAGATGAACTTTGAATTTTTGTATTTGGTGCAGATGTTGGTAGTTGTTACTGCTTGTTCTTTACGATTTCTATGTGGGAACCTTCGTAATTAAATTTTAGAATGAGTGATTAAGGTTAGTATAGTAGTCATTGGTTTTATGAGCAGTAATTGGGGCAAGGTTTATTTAATTCTTCCGATTTTTGCAATCACTCGTTTCGTAGTTAGGGATTTATGATGATAAGATGAGATTGTTCATTGTTTTTTAGTCCCAATTATCACTGGAAAAGAATGGATCTGTAACTGTTTGATGAAAGTCCTTAATGAGGATTTTGAAATGGAGTTTAACCATTAACCCATTGATTAAAGTTTAAACAAGATGGAATCAATCGAAGAAGGAATCGATGTACCTGTAGATGGAATCGATCGAAGTTGTTTGTGGAATCGAAGAAGGAATCGATCGAAGCTGTTTGTGGAAGTTGTTTGTGGAATCGATCGAAGCTCTTTGTGGACTGATGGGTCCGTGGATTGCCGGAGATGGTGACTAGAGTCGATGAAAACTGATGGAATCGATGGTGGACTGGAGTCGATGAAAGCTGTTTGTGGACTGATGGAATCGAGCGATGGAAAATCAAAATAACCCTAGCCGCTTCCTTTAAGAAATTGTCAAATTGATTTTTTAACCGGGTTAAACCGGGTTTTTAACGGTTCGATAAGACCGGTTCAACCGGTTCTCTCAAAAAACCGGCGGTTCGATCCGGTCCGTAATTCCCCAAAAAACAAAAAACCGGTGGGTTCAACCGGCCGGGTCGACCCAGGTTTTAAAACATTGCCATTTTGATAATGATTTGGGGATTCCATTGGAGCCAACTTCTAATTAAAGAAAAATCTTCCGTTCTTTTGTTTTGAAAATTCTATTAAAAATGCTCTAAAAACGTTAACATTGTTTTCAGTAGTTTTACAGTAAAAATACAAAGCGAACCAAAAATCAAGCAATGTGCCCAGAAAATCTCAAATACAAACAGGTCTGGAGATGAGATATACCTAAATCTCTACTAATCAAATTTCATAAAATAAAATAAAAAAATAGTTCAGACTTTAAAAATTAAAAAATGGATTCTAAGGTCTCGTTTGTCTTTTAAGAGGTCTAAAGTCTGAAGTCTTATTTTAGTTATGATTAATAAGAGGTGGTGTGTAAAAAGGTCTGAATGATTCAGACTTAAGAGTTATTAAGAGGTTTTTTAAAAAAAAAACCCCTAATTATGCAATGGAGTAATGGTTAATTTAACAAAATTTCAACCATTAAAATAGCATAGGAAAAAAAATAATCCTGGCAACTAGAAATCATCAGGAATTTGCCACAAACACACAAGGATCTGTAGGTGAATCTTTTTAACATTATATCTGTAACATTTTTGTTAGCAGAGCAAAAAGAATGTCTTTTTTAAAGTGTTGATGTTGCTTCTACACATTATTTTGGTCAATATTTGGAGTCGATTTCTTGGCCTCATCACGAGCTATAGAGGCCGAAAGGATTCCAAGATCACGGTTTAAGAAAGTCAAAGCAGATTCACACTCGGATATTATTCTTGACACGGAAGATGGCTGACCAGAGATTGTTTCAGATGATCCGACTGCCACTGCAGCATGTGAGTCACGTAGGTTTCTCAAGTTCCCTAAGAACTGCCATAAAAACCACAAGGATGATGCATCGTTAGCAATCATCGCCAAAACAAAAATGACAAACCAAATCAAACAAACTCAGTATATCCCACCCAAAGGTAGGCACGGACCTTCCAATCATTTTGGAGGCCCTATTACATCTAAAACTTTTGATTACACTGCAAAATGAGACAAGAAAGATACATATATATACAAATTACAGATGCGATGATAAGGCTTATTACTTTTGTTTTCTGATAGGAATTAGAGTAACACTGAGGTAGGGCTATATTTTTTGCATTCTTTGATGAAAAGCCCTAAAAATGTAAAAGTAGGCCTCAAATTTTTGGGGCCCTCTTCAAAATCACACATATAACATGCTAAAGAACGGCCCTGAAGGTAGGGTCTAGGTGGGTAGGAGTTTCAAGAGTCTGAGAAGACATGCGGCTTGCAAAAAGGGCAAGTAAAACAAATAGAAAACACAACTGTAAGCCACATGTTAGGGGGGAAAAGAGTTTTTTTTTTTGTTGTTGTTGAAGACAGTATTATAGAGGAATGCAAAGATTCTACCTAGCTAAAAAGCACACAGAATGCACCAAATTCAAGTTTCTTGAATCACAATGTCACTATCAAACCAAAGGGCCGTTGGCCGAGCTGTACCGAGTAACCCAACCTTCCTGGAGGTAAGGGGTTCAAGCGTCACCAAAAGGTGGGGACTATGTGCGAGTTTTGCCGTATATAAAGATTATATATTTACAAAAAAAATCACTGAACATAAGCAAATATTCCCCCTTCATCCCATGAAAGTTGTGATCAACTCCATCATGGGGATGTCATGTAAATCGCAATTGTTTCCTTAGCAAAAATTCAACCAAAGTTACCTATTTTCCCCCTCATCTTCGAAACTCTTTGATAGTATTTATTTTGATTGGAGTGGTTAACTTTTCAAACCATCATACTTGGTTTTTTTATAGCAAACAAACAATCATTCTTGTGAAAATGCTGAGGAACACTATACTTTGTAAGAATGAACAGTTTTTGGACAAATAGTGGAATGTATATGCAAAACAAAAAAATCATCTACTAGGCGCTTTCCGTCCAAAGTTGCTCACTCTTGCTGTAGTGTTTTTTGGTAATTTCACATGAATGATCCCCTTATTTTATAGTTATTTAAGGATACTTTAGATATTTGACTAACATAGCACTTTTAGATATTTGAAATATGGGACTTGTCATAATTTCACAAACTATTTATCATCCAATGTTAACCCAAACAAGATGAGATGACAATAGTATGCAAAAGGGTTTCAAATAGATATACCTTTAAGAGCATCTTGTATGCCTCTAATAAGCGATTTGCAGCTGGTCCGAAGCCATGTAATTGTGGTACCTCCATCATATGTGTCCACGGACGTATTTCCTAAAAAAAATCTATCCCGTTGAGAATATAGACAATGTTGTAAATTTTTAAATACAATTCAGATAAGCTCACATGCTTGGTTTTTGTAGAGATGAAGCTCAGTTTTCAGACACTTGATCATCGTTAAAAAGAGAGAGCAAAAATCTAAAGGGAAATGAACGGCTAGAAAGATTATAAAAACGATTAAAGAAAAGTGACAACCTTGGTGTAAATTGTATTGAAGGATCTTGCAGTTTCTAAGAAAGATTCTAGATGAGCCCGCAGCTTCATGTCCACCTCGGCATAATCCTCATCGGGATTATATGAATGCTAGATTTCAAAAGCACAAAAAGAATGTGAATATGTCGATAAAGTGTATCATCGAGAGAATCTAGACATCATAAAGTCCAAATGTTCATGAAGTAAGGAACTGGAAATGACCTTTGATGCTAAATCGTCAACCATCTCTTGCAGACTCAATAGTCTACTAGATTGACTAGCGAGTTGTTTCTCCAGATCGGATATGTCAGGCCTGCAAATGATTTTAATTTAAAAAATATAATTTGGTAAATTGAATAGCTATATTGGCATGATTATAAGGTATAAAAATTTGAAAAAGAGAAGTGGATAGAAAGATTCCAGTTCTTAAGCTAAGGACCACGTAGAGACGAGATTAAAAGATGAAAATAACAAATGGGTTGAGCTCATTGATCTAAAAGTGAATTAATTTGACCACTTATGCGGTAGCCTAGGCATAAGGCAGTGCCTAATCTGCTCCAATCTCCTCCTATTAAGCATTCTGCATGATTAAGTTGTCCTTAAGTAGGTTAACCAACGCTTAAGGGGCTATGAAGCAGGGAGGTCAAATTTTTTTAAACACTTTACATGCTTAGGCCTAAAATGAAGACTTATGACACCCTGAATATTCCATAACAATCCACCCAAGCATCCAAATCTTAGAACGTAGTTGACTTTGACTCCTAGAAAGAAAGAAGAGTCTACTTCTATTTGTTTTCTTCCATGCATGTTGTAACTTTGGTACTTCTCAAACTTTTGAAGAATGAATCAAAATCTCCTCACCAAAGGATTAATTGATGGCAAGCAAGAGTATCGAGAGGATTAAGCAAATTAGATGCTGGAATCAGCTCAAATCTTCCCCGGAAATAGCAAATATCAGGCTACCCTGACATGGTTCCCACTTCTCACCACTCCCTTTGTCTCGAAACAACTACAATGTTTGGCAGAACATATAGATTAACGCAACTACATATTGTAGTCAATTGTCTTAAATACCCTTCATTTTATGACAAGATAGGAAGAACCTTGTGGATCAAAACCAATATCAGTAATATATTGCAATGATGACCATAGAAATATAGGTAACTTTGCTTGACAATTCGCCAACAGGGGACATTGCAACTAATTTGTTACATCACGAAATGGAAATCGTTGCAATTGATCTGGGAGACTGGGACTAAAGAAGTATTTATAAAGTAAAAGCATACTTAATACTAGTTACCACTAAATTTCCAACCTGCAAATATGAATATTTAAAAGGTATTACAGTGATATTCATGAAAATGAAAAAAAAAGGTTCTTGATGTTGATGATCAGTGGGAAGACAATAAAGACAATCACTCAGTTTAAGATAGGCGAGCTGGTTAGGTTCCATATAAGGTGTTTGGAAGTTTGATGTAAGTAATGGTGGACAAAAAGCAGTGAGAGTGCTAGCATAAGCAGAATCCAAGCAAAATTTGATGAAATATAAAAGGAATGAAAAACAATTCTAGAGTATATATGTAAACTTCAAAGGAAAAAGAGAACACTAGAGTCTTCAGTTATTTTTTCAAATTTTATAGTATTCCCATCTAGGAACCATGAAGGATAACTAAAAGTAGAATTAACTAAAAAGCTTGTAGTATATTCATAAAGGATACAACCCTGATGGTCTTCCATATTTGTTTACTTAAGAGAAAGATGCCTTCTTAAAACCCCAAAAATTCACTCTGCTGTTTTGAATCACAAAATTGTAGTTGAGGACAAGGTATAAAGTACACTTGAAGTGGAATTCCAAAGAAAGATGCAAAATTGAGCCTCATGAAGAGCAAAAGCATTATGAATTCCAAAACATATCTTTAACACCATCCTTTCCGTGCTATTGTTTTGTAATTACAAAAGGTAGGTTCCTTATCTTTTTACAGTTTATGCATCTGCAGGTACACAGCATAGCCAACCTTTTGTAGTCTATATAGTAGTTAGGAAATCATAATATCAGCCAAGAAACTGGCCCAACCAGACTAGGTTTATCAAGAGTCATCACTTGGACACTTTTCTTGGAGCTCTTTGTTAGACTCTAGCTCATTTCAACTACCATGTCCATGGGACATTTGCGGTATATAACTCTACAAGATTTTCTACAAGATTTTCAGGCACCCTTTTCTCTCGATATATGAATCCTAGCAGAGTCGAATAATTCAAGGAACAAATATTGATGATAGGAATGAGACATTTAGACTCCTTCCAAAGCACTTGGAATGCAATTATTACTTTAAGATTAATTGATAAGAGAGCCCTATTATGTAAAGAAGACGAACTATGAGAATTTTTTATAAAGATCCTTAGAAGTGGTTAATTACTGGAGACCGACAAAAAATATCATTTAAAATAAAATATCCTGACTCATTTAAGCTATACATGGTGTTCATCATTTCCCCAAAACTGCCGCTCTACTCCTTGAGGTAGAGGTCAAGTATGCGTAACTCCCCCCCCCCACCTCCCCCTCCCCCCCCCCCCCCCCCACACACACAGAGCATGGGGAAGGGGGGGGGATCCGGGTGGGATATACTGGGTTCGTTTGGTTTGGATATGGTATTATCATCTATATGGAATATTACAAGTTTCATTAAAGCGTGTTTAGCTATGTCTTCTAAACCATGATCTGATATAACTTATAAAAGATGTAAGTTACAAAATGCAATATGTGCCTCTCACAGGGAACTCCAGCTAGTTTTACTTAACTTTGAAAGCTTTAGTGGAAGGTAGATTCCGTTGGCCATAACAGTGAAGGGTCAAAAGAATCTTACAATGGATATATGGACTGAATTTGCACATCAGCAGGGAACAGTTTGCATTCCTCAGAGAAAATTTGAGCTTGTTTTTCAGCAATAGAATCTATAAGTTGTATGTCCTTCGCTACCTGTTCATCAACGCTGCCAGGAAAGACAGCTAATATCACGAACGCGGTATAGATTATATATAACTTATAAAGCTAAAAAGATCATGTAAAAGAAGGCCACAGTAAAAATGATATCAACCTCCACTCGGGATTATCAGCATAAATGCTAGCTTCAACAAGATCTACAATCAGACGAAGCATCTCTGTCCGTTCTTCATAACTTCCTCGTCCCTGCCACCAAGGATTAGCTTTAAACATAGTTCAATGGACAAATCCATATCTCTGATTACTGGAAAAAAAGATACAAAATCAGGCCGGAGTGTTGTTCGTGAATGTCTAAACTCAAGATATTATAACCACAAGAATAGAAAGAATATAGAGCAATTGGCATTTTTCTGTCTTACCTCGTTTATTCAGAAAAAGGATCTGTGTTGTAAAATTTATCCAACAACCCAAATTCAACTATTCAAGTACTCAAAACTTAAAACTCTAGTGTGGGGTCATGTTATGCCAAGTCACCACAAAGGCACAAAGTACCCAATCATGAACCATATGGCACTACCATTTTGCTTGTCACATGCTTTTGGGAGTGTCAAGAGTGAAAATTAGGAATGGTGTACGTCATAATTGTGACAGTTGCCCATGAGGCATGTTCGGGTAGGTATTTTAAGTGAGGAAATTGGCAAGGTGTACAACATAATTATGACAGTTGCCCATGAGGCATGCTTGGAAAGAAAAAAATTACATAATAAAAAATAAATCAAAGAAATTGTGGTGCATTTCTTTGTAAAATAATTAAATACCAATAAACTTCAAAGAGAACTTGAACTACCTTAATCTAACATAGAATTCATATTTTTGGGGGAAAAGTGAAATCTCAAATGGATCCAAACGAGGTTGCAATTGTGAAGATGCAAGATGTCATCCCAAGAGCTGCAATGGAACTACTAACAAAATGAAAACACATGCTAACCAAAGACTAGCAATTGACACAGAAATTAAAAACCCTGAAAAATTTTGCAGCTTGAACTTGCACATGAAATTGAGAACCCCTTGAAGTTGCAAATGATCATTGAACCTTCACAAATGTAACATGTAGTTGAAAAATACATCTGATAAAAAAACCATTATCTTGATCTCCCATGGAGAATGTACATCCAAAACCCAAAGATGTGTCTTATTATGTTAGACTCGAAAACTGGCTACCATCCCACCAAACGCTCAAGTCAACGGAAAAAGGGGAGGTTTGTCGAAGCAGCAAGGGAATCAAAGTCGAGTGTTGTCATGACCTGAGGATGTCACAACAAACTCAATCTAACATGATGGTGGAGTAAGATCCAGGTACAACCTTCGGTGAAGTGTACAAAAGGGTTAGATGATGAAATCAGTTGTAAGAACATTGCCGCTAAGATTAAGATAGATCTAGGCAAAAGCTGGGTTTGGAACACTAGCAAGCCAAACTCCTCTTGTGGCCTAACAACAACCATTGAAGAGAGAAGGGGTGACCATCGACCGAGGGCAGAGCCGAGCAAACTCTAAACCAAGTTTGACAAAGAAGGTACCCTTGCATGGGAGGTCCTCTGAACCACAGGCATGAAATTGGCCACCAAGGCTAGATACAAAAATTTGAAATTTGAAACTAAGGCTTGAGATAGCATTTTTGACTTGTATAACATTTGATTTATATGATGATAAATGAAGTTAACTCACAGAACAGTATTTCAAATTGGAAATCTTTTGACATTAACTTCCAGATTCAATCCAACACCTCTCAATAGTAGTTCACTCGGTCAAATGTTTAAAGAGGATCGCCACCAGATCAGGTCAAATAAACCAATCCAGCATGTCAAGAATGTGAAGTAATACATAAATGTGCACCACCATTGACCAATTAATACCCTAATATGGACAAAACACAACTATTATATCTTCCATGTCCACGGTCCACCCATGTGTATCTTAGTAGTTTTTATGTCCCTTGCACAAACACACAACAGTTTCTTGTTTTATCAATTACGATTTGGGAATAGCATGACATGTTGACAACTACACTCACTCACTCACTTATGCACTCCTTTCATGGGTGCTATATTTCAAGTCTTTCACATAGAAGATTAGAAAACATGAATGTCGCTCAAGAAACTAGGAAGAGTATATTTGACTTCTATGAACCTCTGGAACCAAACCTAAAGCCATGCAAACACACACACACACATATACATTCTCCATGTAGTTCATTGTTAAAGCAATCAAAATGTTGATTCGTGATGATAAGAATCTAGATTGAACATTATGTGAAATCCATTCCTAAAACAGCAAATAGCAATCACACGTTATAATTGTGATGTACCAAAAGCATCCAACAAATAACACTCTACTAAAAAACTATTATCAGAATCAAACTTACTTGAATAGCTTCCGTATCTACAGTGGTCGTTATGCCAAGAAACTTCGCAATCTCCGCCAAATCTATATAAACAAATAAGAAACAAATTATGAAGGCGCAAAATTTTAAAGTAAAGAGAAAACATCCGCATTCCAACGTATATTCATTTTGGCTTTTGGAAGTCTATTATGATGGATCCTAAAATCCAAGCTTGTGGTTTATGTGATTCTACATATAACTATTACTAGCTTACAACTAGTTCCTGTATCTTCTTCTACATATATACCAATACATGTTCTTTTTCAGTCGACATATCAAATATTGACTCCAACAAAGATTTAAGCATGGACCATAGAAGGATCATTCATATACTCATTTCCTACAAGTTGATTACACAGTTTTTCAACAAATTTGGACACTACTCCTCATCCTAAGGGACATTGCCGCTAATAATTAGAAGTTATGTCCAAATGTGACAATCTCGATAGCCTTACCTTATTGCTTGTCATGTCTTAAATGTGTTAGAAATGATCAAATCATGGTAAATCAACAATTGTGTCATTAACTTTGCAGCATGCTCAAATATATTTGTTCTAACACACTTTACCTCCAAAGGCAAAGCATCTCAAAGTAGATCCTCATCTGACTCATAATTCTTCTAAACCAATGAACTTAGAATTAATCTAAAAGGTTGACCAAAATGGATTTTAAGGATTCAGTAGCTGATAACACACAGTCAACAGACACCAATTACAGACATTATATACATAAATGTGAAGTGCTTCTGAAATGCTAAAAGAATTACATTGTATGCGAGAGGTTTCTTCGTCCCGATCCATGGCATCTCCATGTAATTTTTGTTGAGAAAAGGGGGATTTATCACCTAATAGCCTGCAATTGATGGATCATCAAGAAGAATTCATACCTATTTATGAATCTACAGTAAATGTAAAGAGATATAAGAGAAATTACTTGAAGAACAGCCATTCGAGAAGGGAGTAACGCTCCATGCCGGCAAAAAGGAGAGACTGAGAAGGGGCATTGGCTCTTGGGTACTCCAACACCGTTAATTTCCTCTGTATCTCTCCCATTTGCTTTGCTGCCATCTTTTTCACTCGATTTGATGATGAATTGATTCGATTTGTATCCTACTGGTAGCGATCAGTGTTTGATTTGATGCAATTTGGGGGATTTTTAAGAAAAAAATTTAAGAATTTGGAACTCCAGATACACTGGGGTTTTGGTTGAAGGAGGCAAAGAATTGCAAAGCCGGCCCTTGAAGAATTGTTTATTACCCAAAATATACCAATCTTTTTCATTATGTTCAATCAAATTGAATACAAGGAGCATTGGGTTGCGAAATCCTAAACAATCCGGTGGAAATGGAATGACAAATTTCTTTGACCAAATTATTTGGCACGGCTTAGTTTGTAGATTGAATAGATGTAACATCCTGATTTTTATCCTAATGGAGGAAAAGTATTGAATTGGGTGAATCGGTAAATTAAGAACCAAATATGAAGTATGGCTATAGTGCCATGTAGTCGTGACATTTGTCACAATAGCACAAATGGTACTGGAAGTGTGATAGTCCCGGTTATAGTGCCTTGCAGTTGTGACATATGTCACAGTGGCACCGACGTACCGAGTGTTCGGTCGTCCCAACGAATGTGCCATGAAATTATGGCAATGGCATGATAACTGGCATAATGGCATCAAATGTTCCAAGAGAAGGTCAAGAAATGGTTGGAAAAACGGTCGAGGAACGGTCGGGAAAACGGTCGGGAAAGTCGTCGAGAAAACGGGCGAAAATGGCTCTCTGTACCTTTTGGGCGAAAGTGCCAAGCTAAAGTGACACCGGCACTTTAGCCGGGCACTTTCGCTGAGAAAAATTGGCCCACGGTACAATCTAGGCGAAAGTGACAGCTAATGTGACACTGTCACTTTCGCTTGACACTCTCGCAGTCGGGGTGCAGTGCATAAATTCAGCATCTATCTTCATTTGGTCATATATTTCTCATTTCTACTCCGTTTTTGGTGATTCAAATTGCTATGGTTTCTTATTTGAGAGATTTTCAAGGATAGATTATTAGTTTTGGGAATATCCAAGAGTATTTTGTGGTGGAGTGGAAGCAAAGATCAAGAGTTCATCATCATCACCTCCATCTTCAAAAAATTTGGGGTTTTCTAGGTTTTCACCAAAACCTAAGTGATGAGTTGATCCTCTTAGTTTGTAAACTTTATTATGAGTCATAAATTATCTATCAATGACTTCCTAGTGTTTATGTGTCTCAAATTTCGGTCTGGAGGATTTTGAGAAAAGTTGGATCAAATTAGGGTTTTTGGCCAAAATGGAAATTTTGATACAAGATGTTGGGGAACGATTCTATATGGTTGAATATGAATATTTATGATTGGAAATTTATGGATTTATGTTTTTGGAAGTTTTTGGCTTGAAGATCCAAGTTTCTTCAAAGGAGCTCAAGTTGGAGTAAAATCTAGATTTAGCCTAAATCTAGCAATGTGAGTTCAAGTTTATTTGTGAAAACGTTGTATATGCCAAAACGTTCATTTTAAAGTATTTACGTGTTTATCATGAAATTATTACTTGTTGAGTTATTTGGTGGGTTTTGATCATTCGAGGTATTTGGCTTTAAAAATCTTGTAAGGGCCCCCACATTTGGGATTTTTGGATATCTTGAAAAATAAGTAATTTTAAAGGGTTTTGATGATTTATTGCATAAATGGAAGTTATTTGGTAAAAAGACACTTCTAGTGTCTGTTTGGAAAAGGGGTTTCATTTCGTATTATGGGACGTTTTGAAAGGATAAAGAGTATAGATTTATTTGGAAAACTTTTTGCCCCAACCTAAACAGTATTGGACTTTATCTAAGTATTTTAGAGCATGTGTCTGCATGATGTGGGTCGAGTGCGTTTTTATTTGGAGAACGTTAATCGCTGGTCAAAGAGGATTTTTAGCATTTTAGCTCGGTGTTGACTTAAAAGAGTCTTGGGGACAATTGTCTGGTTTTAATGGCTCAATGTAGAGCCCGGTTATGATTTACATACTAATACACCGTGTTGCATATTGAGGTTATTTACATGCCCGAGTGTGTTGGTCATTTCGGTTTAGTCATGTAATGTTAGACTGTGTTGCGATGGATCCATAGGCACGTAAGTCAATCTGTTTTGGTGGGCAAGAGATATTTGGTTATAACTGTCGACCGTTTGGGTCACTAGCGAGTAGGCAATAGGGGGCGCAAACCCTTAAGGTGAAACTCGTCTAGATTGGATAGGCACCCTTGTCTGTAAGACCTTGAGGTGTAACTCGACGGAGTAAGCACTAGAGGCATAAACGGTTTGAGGATTGTGATGTCTATATATGGCATGGGAACTAGAACCGGGATAGGTGGTGAAATCCAATAACATCGCGGGTGACATCGTTCACGTGTTCTCGTCACCCAAGATGGAAGCGTTGAGGTGTCATGCGAGTAACGTCGTATAGGCGGCCTACTTGTGTGTTCCTCCACCCTCAACGTATACGGGTCTCCCCTGTCGTCGACCATTAGTATTTTAAATGTTAACGTCGTATCTTGCTATTGTTGAATGTGTGTGGTCGACGGTAAATGATGACCTTAATATTGGGTTTCCCCCGCATATATTAAGGTTTGAATGAAATACGTCATTACCAAGTTTAGCATTTGGTTTCCTTCCATTTTATGATTGTGTGAGTATTGGGCCTAGTGTCCAAGTTTTCGATGACGTATCGTATTGGTGAATTATTAACTATGATTTATGGGTTGAGTGTTTTACCCCACCCATGATTAGGTGTTTTGGGATACAACGTCTTATCCACATTTCTTAAATTGGGAGTCAATATCCGCTCCCGTTTCGAGTGAGTTTTGGGTTGCATCATTTTATAAAGAATGTTTTGTAATGAGTTGTTCACCTTTGAAAATGCATGATATTGGAAAAGATTTGTCTCCGGGTTTAAAGTAAATCTTTTGAAAGGTTATAATTTTAAGTGGATATTATTCTTTTTATAAATATGTTCATTCGTGTAAAACTTTTGAACTCACTAGGCGTTAGCCTAACCTTTTTATTTGTCGGCATGTGCAACAGGTTTTGATTGAGAATAGTCCTAGTCACACTATGAAGAGAGGAGTGCTAGTTGTGTACTCGAGGAGTGTATAGCTTGGTGAAGTCTTCCGCTTTTATATTGGGAAGAGCAATTTGTATTTGGGCTAAGTAACACCCGACTCTGGTTTAGTCCTTGTATGTTAATGGAGTTCATAATTATTGAGGTTAATTATAGAATTTTACCTTGAAGTATTTTGAGTTTTGATTTGTAGGAGGAAGTTTTGTTCCTCACTTGATGTTATATCGAAATTTTAATTTGTTGCTCTTACCAAATTTGAGGGTGTTACAATAGATTGAATAGATTGAATTCCGACGAATTTTGTAAATTTCACGGTTTAAAGATTTAATAGTTCATTTGCATAAGTAAAGAAATTGAATTTCATTCATTGGCTAATGTAAAGGATTTAATAATTTGATTTTAGAAAAAGAAACTTAACCTTTGAATCCAATTCACCACCCCTACGGCCCACCCTTACCGTCGCCCTACTATCGACACCATGTCGTCATCATCGCCTCCTCTACCATCATCACTACCATTGCCGCCACCACCACAAGTCCACAACTGCCATCATTGTCGCTACCTCTGTCGCCACCTTTATCATTGCATTCGCTTATACCAACGCCCATGCCACCATTGCCTCCTTAGGGCCCACAGAATTGCCACCGTTGCCACCACAACCAACGGAGAGTGTGATGCGTCCATAGGTTTCCATATTCATCATGAATAAAGAAGGTGAACATTCGTGAACTATTCATGATAAATGATACACCGTTCATGTTGAATAACACAACATTTATGTTGAATACTACACCATTCATGATCCATGATAAATTGTTTTACCATTCATGATTAATAACACACATTCATGATAAATTATACATCATTCATGATGAATAACCAGTGAACGTACGAGACACCCGACACGCTCTTCTTTGTCCCTCGTTTCACAACCTAAAATTTGTTCGCAATTGAAACCGTATATATATATATATATATATATATATATATATCCCTTCATTTGCTAACCACAACATTGGTACTAACCGTGCTAACCAATCTGTACCGTTGGTTATTTAGATCAATGGATCATAATTAATTGAATTTTTAATTTTAAAAATAATAAATTAAAAGATTAGGAAAATTTGGTGCATAAGGGCAGAAGTTTAAATTGGTAAAAACGCAAATACCATTAAATAAATATGTGCACACGTTGCCAAAAATATAGGCGCATAATTTGGGATTCGAATCATCTTGATTTGGAAAAATGGCTAGAAATCATACATTTGGAAAAATGTTATATTTGGGATAAAATTTTGGTTTGTGCATATCTATTGAAGTACTTTTAAATACTTTGAGAAAATCGTTGTGCATATGGGCATAATTTGGGGTTAGACATATGATGAAATTATGAGAAGCGATCTTTAATGGGTAAACTATTTGGATTGTATATGCATATGGGCAAATGGTAATATGTGTCCATCTGGAGTTCTGCATAAGAGCGTCTACGTATCGGGTAAACTGTTTTATTTGGGTAAACAGTTGTGCATATGCGCATAATTTGGAGTAGTGCACATGAGCATATGGTTTGGAGCTTTCTTCAATGGGTAAATTGTTTGCTCTTTATGTGCCTGTGTACATTGGATTGTATATGTGCATTGTTTGGAAGTTGTGCATATGGGCAAATTGTAAGATGTGTCCAATTATAGTGTTACATAACATAATATACATAGTGGGTAAATACTTTAATTTGGGTAAACTCTGTGCATATGGGCATAATTTGGAGTCGTGCATATGAGCATATGGTGAGAATCGATTGAATGCTTGAAAATAGGAAAGATATAACTACTCGTATTAACTTGATATGATAGAATTTTAAATTAAAAATATTAAAATTGAAGTTCATATCATTACCATAACAAACCTCCATGAAATATGGAATAATATTAAATGGGGCGTGAGTTATTAATTTACCATATTGCCCTTTGATATTTAATATCCTTAATCGCAATACATAATCTCTAGGAATAATCTGATTGGTCGAAAGTTGGTTAGCACGGTTAGCACCAATGGAACGGTTAGCAAATGAATGACCCTCTCTCTCTCTCTATATATATATATATATATATTGCTAATGATACACCATTCAGTACATGGGTTGGGTTGGACGGTTTGAAGCATTGAAACAACTCAACCCACTTATGACGACTTGAAAAAAATATCAACCCAATCCTTGCAGGTTTAGGTTGGGTTGTAGGGTTGTCATCATTCATTTAAATAAATATGTGTTTTCAATTTTTGGTAACTTAGAAATAATGTTCATCGCTCAATTTAACCATATACATATAACAAATAAGTAACATTGAATTAGGTTATTTGTAGGTTGGTTAGGCTGGTTGATGGTTTTTGTACAACCTTATGTATCTATATATGCATACACCCATATATATATATATGTGTGTGTGTGTGTGTGCGTTTGTGTGTGTGTATGTGTTAGTATCATTTTTTGTAATTGTGGGTTTCCGGGTCAGCTTACGCGCACCGACTAATCCTGGGAGACCACGAATGGCCTAGAGTCGTCGCAGGTGAACCTCATGACCACAAGGGCTTTGGCAGCGCCTGGATTTGAACCCTGGGTAGATGATATTTTACACTACATCCCCCCAAAGGCTTTACCAGTGTGCCACAACCCAAGTGGTGCAATGGAAACAAGCGAAAATGATAGTCTTGTGTTGTGTGCACACTGGTTAAATGATAGGCTATGTGCGATGAATGCAAACGTGGAGGCGAGCTTAGGAGGTAGCATAGGGGAAAATAATAGGCAAAGTGAGAGCTCACCTATAAGCATGTACATATGCATGTGAGACCAAAAGTGAGCTTAAGTTCGCATATGAGGTCTTATTGATCTGTCAACACCAGTTTAGTCAGACGATCTTAATTGAGCTCGCATGAATGTAAGCGAGCCTCAGGTCTAGCCCAAGGTTGTATTGACCCATGTTTGATTGATACATGATTAGTTCAGAATCAGAAGCTAAAGGGTCATTTACCATACACTTAATGGGTAACCGCTTACCGCATGAGCTTATCAATGACCGAGAATCTTACTAGTAAAAGGCTTAGCAAGAACCGAGAATCTTACCTGGTAAGCGAGGAAAGAAACTATTACCCAGTTAACGCTTATCAGTTAAGAGATGCTTACTAACAATCCATTTTGATGGCCGAGAATATTACCCGATATGGTAAATGAGAGTAGTGACTTTTAATTGTTGATAAGCACTTACCCGGAAAACTTTTGATGAACGACTCATAAATCTAGTAATACAAGTGTACACGAATACTACACGCACTTAGATGCACGTGTATGATGTATATGTAGATTTTGAGCAAACAAGAGTCAACTAGGCCTACATTATTCAAGGTGAGTTTTCATAATATTTTCCTTAACTGGATAAACGCCTAAGTATAATTTCACTTATGTTTATGATGATTAACAAACATGTTATGTGTTAACTGTTATACACATAAAGTATGCTTGGTTATGTGTGTTGGGCTGACTATTGGGACGTTGATAAAGACATTATGATGAATCGTAACTAATGCATGATAGTCACTACATGTCATAATCAGTACCTCTAAAACTGGACCAGTAGACTTTGGTCAAGACGTGTGCCTGAAAGCACCTTTAAGCTTGATTGATTTAGGGTTAGCAAGTTAAGAATTAAGACCCCAAACCCACTGACAGTTTGTAGATGAGAGATCTCAATTGTTAATGTTCAAGTTGCATGTCGGCATGTTTAGGTATACTATGTATAACGAGTATGAGACTCACGTTTACAAAGATTCATGCACATTGACAATCTTGTACACATTATTTACTTGCACACCTTATTTGTATGTTGACAAGTTTATTTCATGATATATCTTTTAAATGCAATGATTAATGTAACGAACTATTTTATCTACCTGAAACCATTGATTAATTGAGCTTTGAAATGACTAATAGCATGTCACTCAGTAGTAGCAGGTCAGACTGAATGCAACAAAGACAAGTGTGTTAAGTAAGATTTCAAGTAGTGAGTGTTTTGATATAGATTATGCTACGTTACGATGAATATTGTTATGTGATTCAGTTTGTCATGTTTTACGATTCAAATGTTTAGGTTGTAATGTTGTATAAATTTTGCATACGATGTGATGAAATGTCTATGTTAAGTCATGACATACCGTCTTAGATCCTGGTAAAACGAGACATGATAATCTTTTTTGTTATTAATTCACATAATTTGTTAAATATCTAACAACAGAAGAGAAAGATTACGTTACATAATATATATCATTATATGAATTTCGTTAAAGAGCATTCCAACAAATTCTCAATAATTTCTCAAAAATAATTAACTAAAAGTCAAAATCTCTAAAATAATTACATTCAACTCTAACATAATCTATATTTTAGAGATTTCAACATTCATTATATTATTAAAATATTCAATAAATTCATCATTTCAATACATTTAAAAAAATATTTTATATAAAAAACAATAATAATTCTATCTCATTAGTGAGAATGAATAAAAATATTAATTTCTCTCTCCGCACATAAAGCTCTAAAGTTTCTCTAAAATTGGAGTTTTATCTAGTTTTCTCTATTTTAGAAAATCTCTTGGAGCAAAATAGAGTTTCTCTATATTTAAAATGCATCATTAATTTATTTTTAAAATATTCATTGCCAATTGTTTGATATTAATTAAAATAAGATATATTACCACATTGGCGAATGATCGTGTTAGAAGTTGAGGTTAACGTGAGAAGTTTGAGAAGTAGATTTGAACCATTGATCACTTTTAATCCATGTCATACCATGAATTGTGGCTTAGAAAGGGAATTGATATGGTGCATCTCATTCTAATGTGCATTCATTTCTCATCCAACGGTTGATAATCATTTATCACGCTTCTCATTTTAACCTCAACTTCTCACTGTAACCCAACCATTACCACATTAACTACAACAAAACTAAAATTCATTAAGAACCAAGCGTTAAAGCTCTCGTGAGAAAAAGAGTTATTATGACAAGGTGACAATAAAACATTCATATACCTTCATATGCATTCAACTATTTTTATCATCATAATCGAAACTTTAAAAAATTCATGTATATGAAAGTAATTTAATGTATATTAAAGTTCATAAAAGCGACTTAAAAA